>FNXX01000008.1:3372723-3983861 GCA_900108845.1 Iljinskaea planisiliqua
TTCATCGATTACTTTAATTAACCCATGTCTTTGTTCAAAGTTTCTTTCTTTCTTTTTAATTAATAATCTTTGTGTTGGTGCTCTACTTTAAACAGAAAGAATCAGCAAAAGAGAACCATATGTCATGTAACTCAAGAGAATCTCTCTTCTGATATGTGGGCATGGCGTAAATACGGTCAAAAACCCATCAAAGGCTCTCCTTATCCAAGGTCCAATCTTTTTTTTTCATTTCTCAAAATATTCTCGAGAAAAAAAGGGAAAATGTGGTAATTAAACTGTTTTAAAACTTTTTATTTTTCATACAAAACAGGAATTATTACAGATGTAGTAGCTCAAAAGGATGTTTAGCAAGAAAACAAGTTGAAAGAAGCAACTTGGATCCGAACATCTTCATCGTTACTTACACCGGAGAACACACTCATCCTCGTCCTACTCACCGGAACTCTCTCGCCGGTAGTACTCGTAACAAATCTCAACCCGTTAACCCGACTCCAAAACCCGACCACTCATCGGGTCAGACCGTTTCTGAGGCAAACACCGTCAAAGAAGAGATTCATCTTTCTCCGACCACACCGTTGAAAGAAAACGACGACGTTCAGGGTGCAAACGGAGAAGAAGAGGTCAACATGGAAGACGAAGAGTTAGATGAAGTTGAAGAAGAAGAAGTCGAAGAAGAGGAAGATGATGACGTGGATGATGACGTGGATGACCTTCTGATACCGAACTTCGCGGTGAGAGATCGAGATGATTTGTTCTTCGCTGGAAACTTTCCCTCTTGGTCCGCCGGGTCCGCCGGAGACGGTGGTGGATGATGAAGACGAATATAATCTCTTTTTTTTTTTAAAGAAGTCAGTTTTTAATTATTATTTTTCTTTAAAACTTGACATTTATTGTGTTTATTAAAAAAAATACATATAGAGAGAGAGAGAGAGAGAGAAGACAAGACTAGTCTACATTTGTTCTTCGTTTAGACTGATAGCTAAAAATAGAAAATTAGTCTATGATAATAAATGGGTCGATTAAAATTGACATTTCATATACCAAACCTTTTTTCTTGGCCTAAAACGTATAAATCCCAAGTTTTGTTTTTTTTTTTCTTACTTCATCTGTCTTTTTTTTTCTTTCTCAAATGATGGAATTTACGCCAATATTTTAACTATCATATTTGGGAATTAAAAATTCTAACTATGAATACCAAAAAGCAACAAGTTTCGGTCAAACCTTTTATTTTAATTCTTATAAAGGTAAATAAGAGCTGACAAAGAAAATTGAGGTAAAAATACTGAAACATACAAAAAATGCAAAATTTTTGAGTAATTTATGTTGAATAAATAATTAAGCTAAGTTAATGTGAGGGCCTAGTTAAAAAGATATTGGCAGCGACAACCATGCTAACAAAAAAATATTGTATCATATTATTTGCTTTCATTAAATGTCGAAATAGTTAAAAACTTAAAATAATTGCTTAGTGTAATAATTGAAAAACAAATAATCATGTGGCAAAGCTAGCTTAGCTAGGCTACACAACAGTTAATTCGGTTCAGACCGGAAACTACGATTCCGGTTTTCGCTGGCTTTTAATCTAACGAGACAAGACCCTAAATCTGGCGTCTTTAGTCCCACTTGTGCCTTGGCTTCTATTAAATGGTCAACCATTTTTTATTATAAAGTTTTTATTTTATTACCATATATGTTATTTGTCGTAATCCCAAGCGTCGGTCAAACATATTTTATTTGGGGTTTTTGTTTTTGTCGTAATAGAAAAATCCTGCAATTAAACGTCTCTGGAATTAAGTAAAGTAGGGTCGTTATTGGTATTAATTAAAATAAGGCTATGACGAGATACTTATTACGATATTTTTATACGAAACATGTATTTATAAAATTATCATATATTATGGTCGGTCCAGATTCTCATGACGAAAGATGGGCATGCAAGTTGTTACCTCTTCTTATCTTATTAGTTTTTCTAAAGTGTTTTCGTATTACTTTAGTGAACAAGCATTTAATGTAGCAAAAAAATGAAAACAAATTGAGGAAAATAAAGACTTCTTTTTAAAAAACGTAAAGAGTTGGCTATTTTATATGGTCCCGAGTCACAAAAAGGAAACATCTGTCACATACATATCTAAATATATACTAATTTGAACTAAAATTAATTAGTAAAATGATTAAAATCCAGGCCCATATATCAGCACCTTAACAAAGAAAAGATAAGAGAACTCCAAATGATTCAACGAAAGCCCACAAAAGCTAATATGGCCCATTAAGAAATATAATGAGGCCCGTTTAAGAATCTGGCTTTCGTTTTCTTTCTCCATCTAAGTTGACACTGTAAACAACAAACAAACCTTCTGAGATTTCGCCGGAGTTAAGGAGAGAGAGAGAGATCCAGCGGCTGAGATGTTCCTTCGTTCAATCGGACGGCCATTGTTGGCTAAAGTGAAGCAGACGACGGGGATCGTCGGGCTTGACGTTGTACCGAACGCGAGGGCGGTGCTGATCGAGCTCTACAGCAAAACCCTAAAGGAGATCCAAGCTGTGCCGGAGGATGAAGGATACCGAAAATCGGTCGAATCCTTCACTCGCCACCGTCTCAATGTGTGCAAGGAAGAAGAAGACTGGGAGGCGATCGAGAAGCGGCTTGGTTGCGGTCAAGTCGAAGAGCTTATCGAAGAGGCACAAGATGAGCTCACACTCATTGGAAAGATGATCGGTTCGTATACTCATTATAATGCGATTCATTTGCTATGATATCTGATTTTGCGAATGTAGGATGAGATTTGGGATTGGAATCTTACTTAGCATGTGTGGTTAGGTAACAAAGGATGAACAATTGGGTTATAGATTGATTTGGGAAATGAAAATTCGAATCTTGAGGGTTTGTGGATCGTTAGGTAGAGAAGTCTGAACAGAGAGCACTGCAAAGATGACAATTTTATTAGCTATCAAGTTAGTGGAAAGAAACTATGAGTTAAAAATGGTTACTGGAAACTGAAATGCAAGTAAGGGGAGGCAAAAAGTCAAGCTTTTTACATTGTTTGCTAAGGTTTGCAGAGTTCACTTAAGTTTGGAATGGTTATTGCTTCAATGTCACATAGGTTTGGTCATGTTCTAACTTTGTATATGCTTGTGAAAAACGCTCTTTCGAATCTCATGATCCTTTAAGTGAGGTTTCAGGGTCTTTTGTACAAGTAGCTTCTGTTTGAGCCTCTTGTGTTGTAATATGCTATGGAGCAGAATTGCAATGGTCTCGAATTTAGGGACCTTTGTTCTGAGTTTGTCCATTTTACAACACTTTCTATACCATGGAGTTGTAATTGGTTTGATTTGAATTTGCAGAATGGGACCCTTGGGGTGTTCCAGATGACTACGAGTGTGAAGTAATCGAGAACGATGCACCGATTCCAAAGCACGTTCCTCAGCATCGACCTGGTCCTCTTCCTGCGGAGTTCTACAAAACCCTTGAAGGTCTTCTTTCAGAGGCCAAAACAGAAATACCAGCTGCTACCTCCACTGATCCGCAGTTGAAGGAGTAACTTCCAGTTTTTACATTTTGTGTGCTTGTTGCTTTTTTGGGCTAGAGTTGTTTCAGACGCAGCCTCTGAATAACCATTGCTTAATAAATTTTCAAAACTATAACAATGTCATACGCTTTTCACAAATGTTATTTTCTATCATTCTTATCAGAAAATCTATGATAATACAAATGATGTTTCTTCTCCTTCGCAAGAGCATTTACCATTCTTAAAGACATGTACTCGATTTACATCTCTTACACTTATATTCTTATCGACTAGCCGAGTTACGAGGGACACGAAGTCATGGCAGTCCTTACACAGGATTTTGTTCTTAACAACATGAACTGGAGTCTGTCCTGATGTGTACACAAGACCAAACACAGCAGCTTGTTTCACGCTGTGATAGCTTGCGTTTTCATTACCTCGGTATGTAAAGCCTGACCTTTCGATCTCACTCTTTATCCATTCTATCTCTGCGTAAATCCCCTTCGTTTTCTCAACTGTAGTAACATCCTCACTGAAAAAGCTGTGAACTTTTCCTTGAACCTCCACAGAGCTCTGGCCTAGCTTCTTACTCAAACCTTTCTGGCTCATCAAATTTCGAGTCTTTTGGGCCAACTCTGGTTTTCCAGATTCTTCGTATAAGCCTGCCAGAAGAATGTAGAAGGCTGGATCAAATGGTGCAAGTGCTAAGCCTTTGTTAGCCATTTCTTCTCCTAAAGATAGATTCCCATGGTATCTACAACCTCTCAACAATGTTTTGAAGATCAGAGCATTTGGTCTTAGCGGCATTGTCTCTATAATTCCTATTGCTTCCTCTAGCCGTCCAGCACGACCTAAGATATCAACTAGATGAACATAGTGTTCTATCTGTGGCTCGATATTATGAATATCCTTCATTGAATGGAAATACTCGAGGCCCATCTCGGTCAATCTTCCGTTACTACAAGCAGAGAGCAATATCAGGAATGTTACTGAATCGGGCTCGGTTCCTTTCATCCTCATCTCCTCAAAGGCAGATATAGCAGAGGAAATACAACCGTTTGATGCCAAACCAGATACTAACCCGTTCCAAGAAACAACATCAGGCGTAGCCATTTCTTCAAAAACTTTCTTTGCATCTTCCAAGCTACCACATTTAGCGTACATGTCAACCAAACTATTGGAAACCGAAACTGAGATAGAATATCCTGATTTCACGGAGTAACAATGAAGATGCTTCCCAGTTTCAAGAGCTCCCAGGTTGGCTGAAGCTGAGATAAACCCAGGTAAGCTGAACTGATCCATTCTGATTCCATCACGAAACATATGATTGATAACACTTAGTGCCATTTCATGCTTGGCCAACTCGTTAAACCTCGTAACCAAACTTGTGTATGTGATACTATCCCTCTTGTCCATTGACCAAGCCACGTTACAGGCGTAAGCTATCTTACCTGAGCTGGCATATGCATCAACGAGTGAATTCCCTGCTATTGTATCACTGTCTACATTTCTCCGGAGTAGATATCCATGAATCTCTAATACTCGCCTTATAGATTTCAATTTGCTGCAGGCTCGGAGAACACCAGATAGAGTAACAACATTGGGTTCTACTCCTAGTCTTACCATCTCCGTCAACACTCCAAAACAATCTTGTTCAAACCCGTGATCAACAAGTCCTGATATTAACGTTGTCCAAGAGACGACGTTTGGTGAGATCATTGCTCTGAAGACTCTCAAAGCTTCTTCTACTTCTGATGAAGAGCACTTCATATACATATCTACAAGTGCATTTCCGACATCAATGCTGTCCTCCAAGCCGACCTTTATTGTCAGTGAATGAACCTGCTTGCCTAAATCCAACGATTGGACAGAGGAACACAAACTCAAGATTGCAGAGTATGTAAAGTTATTTGGTTGCAAACCCAAACCTCGCATCTCAAGAAATGTAGCAACTGCTTCCTTTGCTCTCAGGTTTCTCACAAACCCTGATACCACAGACGTCCAAAGAAACACATCATGTTCACCACTCGAATTCAATACCCTTACAGAATCTTCCATTTTACAGAACCTGGAGTAGAACTCAACAAGAGATGTCTTCAACACCACATTCAACAGAATTCCACGAACGATTATGTTGCTATGAATCACTTTACCAAACTCCAAACCAAGAAACGAAGAGGCACCCAAAAGCTTAACGAAAGTAAACTCGTTAGGAGGAACACCAGCTTCAACCATCTCAGAGTAAAACTGCAACGCCTCTTTCCATTTACGAGCTTCAACTAAAGAAGATATCATCATCGTCCACGAGATAGTATCAGCAGTGCTCTTAAGAGAACTAAACAGCTCACGAGCATCATTAAGTTTCCCACACTTGGAATACAAATCAACCAAGCTGCTTCCTATAACTGAGTTTCCCTCGAACCCAATCTTCACAACAGAACCATGAACTCGAGCTCCATAACTAAGGTCTCTTAAACCAGCACAAGATCTTATCACTGAGGAAAACGTGAACTCGTTCGGAACTGTTCCCGAAGTCATCATTTCCTCGAACAAAGAAAGCGCTGAGGCAAGCTCTTGGCTCTTGGTATAAGCAGAGATCATAACTGACCACGCAAAAGCTGTTCTTTGAGGCATTTCATCGAACAGTTTACGCGCATTCAAGAAACCATCGGTTTTCAAGTAAAGACTCAGAAGATTGTTGCATAAGTCGAGATTCTCTATAAGACTCAGCTTGATTACAGGGCAGTGGATGTGTAAACCAGTGCGCGATGAACTCGATTCGCAGAAGGAGAGAATCCGAATGCATGATTGTTGAAGATTACTGCGAGAGAGATATGCAGAAGCTGCTACTTTGCTCGTCATTCTTTTTAAGAGCAAAAAGGTTGAAACTTTGATATGGTCACATCGCTGTTTGAAGTTTCACTTCGACACAACTCAAACACCGCGCGTGGGATTTAGTTGGAGAAAACAAAACAAAAGTACTCGTACGTAACATGAACATGAGAAACATGTATTAATTATAATAAAACCATTAAAATTTTTTTTTAAGATACTACAATTATTATAACATTATCAGCCAGTGATTTATCTTCACTTCTCACTTTTTAGTTGTCAACTAGTTTTCTTATATGTTATATGTTAATTTAAACCTTATGGAAGGAGGTTAAAGAAATGTAGGAAAGTTGAAAGAAGCATGACGCAAAGGTTGATTTGGCATATGTTGGAATATGCTGGTGGAGAAAGGCAATCAAACACAAATTGATGTTGTTGAAGCTGCCATGGGAACACATAACAATTAAGAATAAGCTGGACAAGTGGAAGGAACACAATGTTAAGCAGAAGCAAAAGGTCAATGAAATTTGGTTTGGTAATCAAATTGCGTTTTCATGGAGGCTGAGGAGAAAGAGAAACATGAAAATGGTCAACTTAGGAGGAGCAAGTACAAACGTGGGAGAAGGGACCATCTCAACTTTGTGTTTCAAATGAAGAGAAACTTCAACTGAAGTCACCGCCACACATATATTGTACTTGCTTGGTTCAATGTTTTCTTTGGAAGAGAAGAACAAGCCTGAACCAAATGAAGTACTTCTTGGTTTTGGAACAGATGCAGGACAAGTGGGAGAAAGATTTTTCATGACCAACAACATCACAAAGAATAAGGTGAAAACGTTCAAGAACTTCTGTTGTTTGGCTGTGCCTATATTTCAAATCCAGACAAGGAAGGGTGCTTCGCGTCTGAACACAATGATTTTGAGGCTAAAGCAGATTCGGATGGCACAACTCAACAAGCAGACTTGCATACACGACGTGATACGATCAACGTATCAATCTGCAACAGAGATATGCTATAGCATTTTCTAATCTTAAGGGGAGTAGTCATGGTTTTTGCTATGCACAACTTGTATATAGCTTATTTTCTATAATAAAAATCATTTATTCTCTAGGTTGTGAATTATGTATCTGATCTTTCATTCTGTTGGCATTTTTTGTCTCACTCTTGAAACAATCATGACGGTTTTAGTGACTAATCAGTATCTCTTAAGTTTCTGCAAGCAAAAAATAAATTATCTGCATTGCGATCATGGCCATCGTTTACAAAAGTGACCATCATCCTGTAAGATATGTATAAGAAATAAAACTTGTTTTTATCCCATGCACCCAAGAAAATGAAAAAAAAAGGGGCTTTTGAAAGACTAATCTCCTACCATTATCATGGTTTCAAATACTTCTTGGTCTTATCCCTCTATCGTACAAGTTAATAAATTTCTGCAAAACTATTCTGACCTTGTTTGGGTTAATTCCTTGCTAGAGGTTATTACTAAACAACTCTTTCTCTTGTAAGAAACCTTTTGAAGTTATTGATACAGCTATGCCATCACAAGATGTTCATACAGTCGGTATTTGGGTTTTATAACATGATGTAGCTTTGTTTTCAATTTTTCTGTTTTCTTTTTCTATTATTACCCCTGCATGCATATAGGTTTCAAATATATAAAGACAAAAAAAGTGGAAATGACCAAATCTACTAAGAAGGTGACCCAACAAAAAAAGGGCTCAATTGGAATCTTTGAGGCATACAATTTTATTGAATGAATCATAATTTTGAGGGATAATAACACTATAACAACATAACAAAAAGAAAAGCAAGATTAAAGGATCAATAATATCTCATTTGGGGTCTCAAATAGAGGTGTTAATAAAATTGGAAATAATATAAACTTCCAAAAACTGCTGAACCTTGAAAGGCAAAGTAGAGAGGGTAAGCTCATAAAATCAAATGAACAAACATGTTTAGAGCTAAAAGATTTTGATCAAAAAGTCCAATGAAAACACCGAGCAAAAATCCAGAAGGATTAAAACAAGAACCTTGTTCTTCCAACTGCTCAGAAATATAATATTCCTTGGAAGTCGATCCTTTACTGCAATTCACATGTAAGAAGCTTAAATCTTCTAATGATTCCTTTTTTGTGTGTAACTGAATAAATCCCAAAATAGAATAGCTTACAAAGCAATAGACAATAGTTATAATAACAGCTTACACTAAAATAACGTCCATTTAATCGGTTAAGCTCTAAGCCTCTAACCATGTTTGGAATCACCTTTCTTTGTTTCTGATAGAAATCTCGTTAACGGAAATTAAAGAATAAAACTAATACCAAACCAATTAAGTTCATCTTGAAAGTCTTTTTGTTTGTCGATATCCGGACAATATATTTGATTGTTTTCAAACCTACAGTAGGATTCATGTAGGCGTTCACGGGCGACTAGACAAAGAGCAAGTCCGTGAACACAATATGATAAAGCTGAAATCAAATTTTTTATTTGCATGTGTATATGTATATTATACATATGTATCTATCAGTATTTGCATGTACATTGTTCTGACTACTCTTCCACTTGGGACTATATTTCAAGGAAACAAACAAGAAAAAAAAAAGTACCTTTTAATTTTGGAGGGCAACGTGACTAAAATGAAAACTTCCAACTTTTCAAATAATAGATGTTTGAGCCTCCCAAAAAAAAAAAAAAAAAAACATTTTACCTAGAAAATTCAACTATACCAGTAAATAACAAATCTAGATGTTCTTAAACTTAACATATATAAAAGTTCTACGTAGCTTAGAATTTCAAAAATGGATAATGTTAGCACAACAGAAATTTTTAGCACAATATCATTGAAAGAAAAAGGTTATATATCGCAAATATTTTTCATTTCTGTTGTTATCTACTACAATTCACACTTGCATGCATACTAACACATTTAAATCCAAATTGTAATATAGTTACTTTATTAATTCTAATCACTAGGCTGTATATATCTTTTAGTCAAAATTTTTCATTTTATTCATAAAATTAGGAAAAAACTGATTAGGAAAAAACTGAATTGTGTTTTTTTTTTAAAGAAAATGGAGAAGGAGACCCGTGAAGACCAAGGTTTGTCTCCAAGCTAATAAGTTAACCGAAGCGACTCTTTGGTGTCACCATTTTAGACATGTGCCCACCTAAATCCTAGCCGAATCTCTACATGTCATTTAGTTTTATGCGACTAAGCTCGTGCTATGCAGTCTCCAATATAAACAATGATGGTTAAAAATATGTATCTAACGACTCTCAATCTAGTATTTCTTTTTACTAAAACCACAACTTTATAAGAACTATAGTAATAGTAATTTAAACTAGTGTAGGTGGGTTAAGCTATGGTACTTATTTCGTTTTCTTGTGATATGAAGGATCCAGAATATGATGTACATACATAATTATTATAGAATTCGATCCCAAGATCTTTCTTAAAAAACTATTAATTTTGTACCAAAAAGTATATGCAGTCGACAGGTCTACAAAACGTTGAATATGACCTCTCATCTTACGTATGTGACATGTCTCCACATAGCAAACACCTAGTTAGCATTGAAAATTTGAAATGAAAGAGAGGAATTTATTGAATGATTAATCACGAATTCGTACTTCGACGAAAGAAACTATAATAATTCCAAGAGATTATTGATCGAGACGGATAAATTTTAAATTTTAACTAAGGTTGATCAGTATGAATAAATAAATTTACAAAAAAAAAAGTCATTAAGCAAAAGAAAAATGGCTACCTCTTCGAACTTGAAACCCTTTTAAGGAGAACAAGAAAACACAAGACACGATAAAGTACGAAGAACCCTAACAAAACATAAACATTAAACCATCTATGTTTCTCATGAAGCCCTTTCTTCTCCAGCACGTCACCTCCAGTAACCACGCAGATCTTCTCTTGAGCTTCCTCATACCAGACCAAACACTTGGAAGCCAAACACGAGTACTCGTTTATAAGAAGCGCATCCAATGCGTACTTATACATGGAGATGAAGTACATGAAAAGCCAATACTTGGGTAGACTCTCCTTCGAAATGAAGTAACCGGAGAACAAGAAGAAGGCCACTAAGAGAACGTTCACAAGAGAGGTTCCCGCAATGTAATTTGGGGCAAGAGAGCTCAAGAAGAGAACAAAAGAGTTCGCCATTAGGACAATGATCCATATCACCAGAACGAAGTACCCAAATGCTTGCCACGTGGGGCAAAGACCGACGAGGAAGTAGACCGAAGCAGAGTAAATTACTGAGATAACGAACAAATAAGGCAAAAAAACGAGTGTGTTGGCAAGAATGTGAGAGGAGAGTCTATAAACACCACTCGAAGTCTCCCTGAGAAGTATTGGACGCTCGTTGATGAAGATGGGGAGGGTTTCGGTTGTTGAAGAGAGGAGAAAAGTGAGTGTGAAGGCGAAAAGGCCGAATCTTTTCTCGATTCCTTCTTTGCCGATTCCGATGTTGATGTAGATAGTTCCTAAGACAAAACCAACTACAAGTGCTTCTAATGCATTGGTCAGAAGCAGCTGTCTTGTCCGGTAAATGATCTTCCAGAATCTTCTCGAAAGAAGGCATATCTCAGTGATTCTTGATTTTCTATATCGAACAAAACTCTGTTTTTCTCTCTGTTTTCGGTTTTCGGTGGAAGGGAGAGTGATAATGTCGGTGTTTCCATCGGATTCACGGAGTTCTTGAAGTATCTCCATGGCGTATTCGAGAGAATTGAGCTGCGGAGGGACGGTGAATCCCTTGGAGAGCAAGAAACCTTCGAGAGAGTCAAGAGTTCCATGGTACGCTACAGTTCCTTTTGAAAGAAGTAAGAGTCGATCAATGATAGATAGAATCTTGAAGCTAGGTTGGTGAATGGACAAGATCACGGTCCGTTGTCTTGACAGAGCTATGGATTTGAGGATGCGAACAACATCAAAAGCGGATTTACTGTCTAAACCGGAAGTGGGTTCGTCGAGGAGGAGAAAGCAAGGATCATGAAGTAGGCTTAAACCTATAGAAACTCTTCTTCTTTCACCACCGGATAAGCCTTGAGCAAGTCTCGTGTTGGAGAGGTGTGTTAAGTTAAGTTCTGAGAGAAGAGACGTTACGGTTTCAGAGACCGTTGATGGGTTTGGAAGCAAGAGACGAGCGGCGAAGGAGAAGGTTTCAGAGACGGTGAGGAGAGGGAAAAAAGAGTCATGTTGAGGAACATAAGAGGAGATTTTGCGGTAAGAGGAAGGGTTTATGGGAACGGAGTTTAAGAGGATTGTGCCTGAAGTTGGGGAGGTCTTAGAGGCGAGAATGTCGAGGAGAGTTGATTTTCCGGCGCCGGAAGGGCCAACGACGGCGAGTATTTCGGTGGGATGAGCGGTGAGAGTGATGTTTCGGAGGATAGAGAAAGGTGGCTGAGTCGCGGCGAAGCGGAGGAGAGAGAGAGATGTCTGCGGTTGAGCGTAGGAGATTGAAGAGGTGGTTAGTGTGTAGGCCTGCGTCTCCGACGAATGTTGCGGAGGAAGTTCCATTTATGGTTCAAACTTGTAAAAATGTTAGAGGTTAGAGAGTGTAGTGAAGGAGATTTTTATAATATATTTGGTTTTGTGTTGATGTATTTTGGAGATTGATGTTGTAAGCCAAAAAAATTCACATTTTGAGTTTTCCTTTTCTGCTTTTATATTTATTTCAAGTACAGTTTTGGATTTTTGCAGTCTTTTGTGTTTATCCTCAGATGTATATGAAAATTGTGTTTCACGGGACCATTTTTGCCTAATAACACAAAATTAAACATTCCGTAAAAGTCATACAATATTTTCTGTATTGATTTGATTTTGTTGAAGCCAGTTTGTGTAATTCAGTTTCAAGAGATGTTGGTTTATGAAGCTGGTTTGTTCTTATTTTGTTAAGTTGAAGTTAAGCGGTGTGTTTTGAAGGGGGAAAATGGAAAAAAAAAGAGAAGTTTCTGGTCATGATAGAATCTTCCTCTTATATCTAGTATTAGTATATATATTTTATCTCAGCTTCTTCTTCATTGTGTGAGAGGTACATGAATGTTCAATGGCTTATTTTGAGTTGTCGCTCTTGACATTTTGAGCTGTATTCATCATCTTTGATCAATATATTGTAGGGATTACTCCCATCCCGGACATAAACACCATCATACCGATGACTTGAACCAGCTTAAAACTCTTGTGTATTTTTTACGTTTACATTCGGTTTTATATTTTGTTTTTACAAACAACAAATGAGTGATGAAACGAGAGTGAGAGATTGAATCTAAAGGTATTACATTTATAACAGATTTATTAGATGTTTATTGACTATATTAATCATATAAATTTAACAGAAAACTGAAACTCACAATATATAAATTAAATATACATAACTTCTTTATTTTTATGCCAGAAAAAAAGATTCAACAATTTCCAGAAAAATGTTATGCTCAAAACTAAAGATCTAAAAAAAAAAAAAAAAACTTAAGATCTCAAGTTTATCTATTTTTGGGTTTAGAATTACAAGACCACTCAAGTTGGCTGCAATAATGTAACCTTAACATAATTCCTACAGAAAAATATATATGAATACATTTAGCTTCACAGAAAGAGAAAATGAGTG
Source organism: Iljinskaea planisiliqua (assembly GCA_900108845.1). Lineage (NCBI taxonomy): Eukaryota > Viridiplantae > Streptophyta > Magnoliopsida > Brassicales > Brassicaceae > Iljinskaea > Iljinskaea planisiliqua. Next base: position 3,385,685 of record FNXX01000008.1, read on the forward strand.
ATACGTCCATAGAATAGACACAGTAATAAGTATGAAAAGAACCAAAGAACTTGAGAAAAACAAAAAAGAGTAATAAAGCCAATAACGAGTAAAAAGTTGAAACATGTGGACAAAAAAACTTGAAATAAATTATGTGTAATATATGGGGATATATGCATGTGTATACAGTGATTAACGATGTGCAACATAGAAGAAAAATACAAAGGAGAATGATTGTAAAGAGGTCACGGGCCTACTGTTTTCACTGCTCTATGAATATTATTTTACGATCCGTGAACTCTGCTTTAATTAAAGTGAAAAATATTTTGACAGAGTTCACCGTGGTTCCGATCCGTGAACTCTGCAAAACTTACAAGTTGTCAAAACAAAAGCTTCTTAGCATCGAAGTCACTCTCAAAATTCGCAATTTGTGAGGATCCTTCTTTGCCTTTAGCCCATAACGCAAGGTAGACTCCTATAAGGCTATAAAACGCCACTCCTCCCACACTGCATTGTTTTTTTTTTTTTTTGGGTTTGTTAATCATTAATTCAAATAAAGAAAATACTAAATATGAATTATCATCAAATATCAAAAAAAAAAAAAAGGATATAACGATTTATATAGTCTTAACATACAACATATCCGTTTGAATAGTTTTAACATTGTCAATATTTATTTGAAGCCATCGCTTCTATATAGAGTCGCCTTCGATTTGTTATATTAATGTGATGATTTTGCTATCCATTTTCTAAATGGTTACCATTGTAGTATTAACTATCGGAATCTGTAATTGTTAAGAGTTGTATCAAAGTTATCTTCCACGACTAATCGACTCTCCTAATGTCCAAACGGAGAAAGCAACCAAAACAACCGTAGCAAAAGGACTAAACATTGAAACCAAAACCTGTCCACGTTTCGTGTCCACCGTGGTTCCACCCTTGGCTCCGCGTCGGAGGGTCTGTCCTGTTACCGGTTAACCAATCTAACATCGTTGTTTCTCTGTCTCTGACCTGGTTGGGTTCCTCTTGCCTCTGTCTGTTCTCACCAAAAACCACTGTTTAAAAGATGGTCTCATCAATACTATGCCACTTTCTTCACAAGTTTGGATCTTCCCAATATATCTCATCAATACTCCTCCGTCCAAGAGAAACTTTATACTATAGCATGGGATGATAAATGGCAAACTTTAAGAAACTTTATTTTATAGCTTATGAGGCCCAAGTAAACAAGATCGAAAGTTTACATAGGCTTATACATTATGGGCTTTCTGAAATACGCTTATAGCCCCGTAAATAAATAAACTGGTAGCAAATTGAAAGAGTATCGATTATCGAAAGAGAAAATCACATTTTAATATTTGAGGTGACAAAAAGTAAGTATTTTAAACTTGAGATATATATTCCATTAAACACTTATATTAAATATACCTAAACATAATTTTTTTCAGGCTAACTTACGAATTTGCACCGCCTGAAAAATAATCAGAAATGTTCAATTTATAGTGAAACAAATAAAATATGTCTAGAAATTTATTTTTCTAGATAAAAAATTATCCATAACTCTAGCAGTCTTATAGTACTATCCGATTTTAGGTGGTATATCTCATGGGTTATAAGCTCCTTTTCTTCTTTGCTGGTCCCTTTAGATTCGATCCGGTTTTGATCCCTTTCTAATTTTGAATTTACGAGAGTAGTTTCGTCCGATTTTGATCGACTCGCTCTTTGTTTCTTTTTAAGAGATATGTTCAAGATCTAACTTATTTGCAATGCTTCTGTCTAGATGTTTAACTGTCGTTTCTCTACTGACTTTCCCATATTCAGAAGAATGGTCGAAAAACTTTTTATAATTCTATTTTGCTGAATTATAAAGCTAAAAAATTTATATTAAATTGGATGGGCTCATTCACTATAAAAAGTTTTTGTTATAAAAGTAACTTTTACTCAAAGTTTTACAAGGAGTTAAGTTGTTTTATTGATTTGTTGTGGACATTTAAATTCAGATTTACGTCTAGTCACGGGTGTTTGGGTACCCATTCGGATTCGGATCGGATTTTTCGGATTTTTGGATTTTTGGGTTTAGTTTTATAGAATCCATTCGGGCTTTATAAATTTTTTGGTCGGATATGGTTACTAATTTTTCGGGTTCGGATCTATTTTGTAATATCATACAAGTCTCATTTTATATTCAAATTCAATTTGAGTTCGGATAATACCACTTCGGATCCGGATACCCATTTTAAAAATAACATATTTTAATTAAAACACACATAAAATTAAACTATAGAACTAATAAAATCTTTTTAAACATTATAAAAATATGCATGAACTCATTCATCTTAAACAAAATAAAAAAAAAATGATAAAATTGAATTTTCAAAATATTTTAAAATAACAAAATTATACAAAACTAGGTAAAATTGGTTAATTTTGGATTTTTCGGAATACTCGTTGGGTTTCGGTTCGGTTTTGGATATTACCCAAAACCCAAAATACCTAGTTCTAAGTTCCATTTGAGAATTTTTCTAAACCCGGTTCAAATCAGATTCAGATATTTTGAATTGGATCCGGATATGGATTCAGATTTCGGATATTATACCCAAGCCTATTTACGTCATTGTGTATTTTGCTTTAATTGCGATATCAACCTCTTTTTATTGTTGTTTTAGTTATTGTATCCTTACTCCATCAATTTTCGTTTGATAGGGTTTGAGTCTCCGGAACATTTTGGTTTTCACTGGCGTAATTTCCAGAAGAATATATTTTCATGTAGGCTTAAAACTTTACCACGTATCTCACCTATATATTCTCAGTGTGAACAAATAAATGTTTCATTGCAGGGAGACAAAAGCCAAACATCAACTTTACTAGTTTAGTTTAATTTACGAATTATGTTTCATTTCTAACTGCTATCTCCGAGGTTTCCTTAAACATGTTTCCACTTGAATGATCTAATTTTATTTTTTCCTTGCGATTTTCTCGAGAGCTTTTCAACATGAAACAGAAGTAACACTCCCCTAAGCCATGGCCACCACTCAAAAAAAAAAAAAAACTTGTAGTCTAGTATTGCATGGGACTTCTTTCAAGCCTCTTATCTGGATTAGGAGTCACAAATATATGTAGTATATATTCGTATCTAATCAAGTATCCATTTCAAAACCACGATCTTGTTATGTGATAGAGTGAATGAAGCTGCATAGATGGAGATTGAAATATATATGCATGCATGTACATAAATTTATATATTTATCAACATCGCTTATATGTATTATATCAAAGTAACATAACTACGTACCGTTATTAATTGTATGAAATAAATTATAAAAAGATTTATTTTTACCTATATATATAACTTGAAGTAAGTATTACATGCGCTGAATTTAAATAAAAATGTGATTACGTAACTTAAAATACAATTTTTATAAAATAAACTATGAATGGTTCCACTTATTGACGTTGTTATATATGCTATAAAACCATAATTTTCAAAAACCAGGTTCAAGAAAAACACATGATTTTACTATTTTTATTATTCACAACGTTATAGAGGTTTTACTTATTCATTTTTCCAAAGGTGATAACATTATATACGATGCACGTACAAAAATTAAACATAAAAAGTGACACCATAATCTAAACAGTAAATCTATAAAACTAACTTTGAAAATGTTTTATGATTAATTACTTAGCAGAAAAAAATTCAACTCAAGTGGCTTCGCTATTTTATTATTATTTTAGTTTATGATTAGATATAATAAGATATTATCTTAATCACAAACAGTCACATGCAATGCATTCAAAATCCCATGATAAGCATGGATGCCTCGAGTTATGTAAAAGAACCTCAACTCAAACTGCAATCTTCGTTAATTAAATATAATTATCGATCACATATATGTCTTAATACAGATAATTTATAATTCAATATGTGATGCTCAGTGCATTGTGCATATACATAAACAGACATTGTGAATTTTTCGCGGGACAAGCATACTTAAAAACGTTATTAAGCTAAATTGGTCGGAGACATGGGCCCCATATTAGCATCTAAAGAAAATCTAAGAAGAGGGGACAACCAAATCTGCTATTTAAGTCTTATGAAACTAAACTAAACAAGATTTAAAGAAGTTCGTTTTTGTTCTATCTAGTAGTAAACGGTTTGTGTCGCCTCTAAGGTGCAACGTATTCTTCCTATTATGGGGCCTTTGAACATTGCCACGTGTATGGTTCTCCGGCGTCGATTGCTTCTTGCTTCCTTGTGAGGTGGAATGTCCTCGACATGATATTGATAGTGTTCATTATACTTTTCTGTATTGATTGATATGATAGTGATGATTACTGTTTAGACGAAGAAAAAAAAAAAAGAGAAATTGAAGTGTTGATTATTTGTTTTCTTGAATTTCGAGCGAATCTTGTATTATGATTCTTGCACAGAATGTTATGAAGCTGATCCATTGCACGCGTTGAGTTTGTTTTATGCTCGACACCATTACTTCGGATGCATCTTAAGACATATACAATCTTGTGATCAATTGGGTCAAAATTTACATTTACTCATTGATTGTTCGTTTGCGTTCACAAAAAATCTTTATACTTGTTGTCTATAGTTTTTCAACTGAAGCTTCCATTTTAGTTATCTTATGGAAACTCATTTGTTGAATTGAGACGTAAACCCTAATAAAATGCGTTTTTCGTTTGTAATTGCATTTTCAGAAATTACTTTATAAAATTATGATTTTACGTTAAGTATATTTCTAAATTTGAAAAAATAGAAAGAAATTTTGATAAAACGATCGACAACGAAAAAATTGAAAGTAAAACAATCATATCTTACAATCTTCAATTATTGTGCTTGGTTTAATTAGAATGTTAATACAAACATATATGGTAGTAAACTTCTAACATATTGTTATATCGGTGGAAGTTATGAAAAAATTATAGTCTGTTTACCTAATTAGTTTTAAGCAAAAAAATGGTCTTCTGAGTAAAGCTTAAATTACATGATTTTTTAATTTTTTTTAGTTTTTTTTGTTAATTTCGTCTATAATCTTTTTAGATAAAAGGTTAATCAAACCAGACAATATCAAATACTGGAAGAAATTTTCAAATATATACTAACTAGACTGAGACAACTATTAAGGAAAATACTTAATTTATTGGATTGAATTTCATTTACAATAAGTAGCATCAGTATATTTTCTCTGAAATCGATTCTATCTTATTTTCTTTGATTTTATCTTTTTCCAGCATATTTCACGATTGGACAACTGTGTGAGAGAGTTTAGCCAAACAGGTCTTAAATTTTTTTTTATTGGACCATTTTAATTTGAACGGGAAATTTATAGAAAAAAAAAATAGCACCAGTATGTTGTCATACAAAACCTTGCACAATTGACTTTGCGGAACCTAAGAGCATGATTAACCGTAGAGTGGGTTTTTTAAAAACTAAAATATTAATATTTTAATTAAATTTAGTTAAAAAATTAATATTTATTTATAAAACAAAAATTAAATCAGAAATTCAACATGTGTTTAATAAATTTCTTAACAAAATTTCTTAAAGTTTGTAAATAAAAATCATATCTTATTCTCTTTCGTATTTTTTATTTTATTTTTTAATTCTAAAAACTTAGTTAAAAACTATTGATAATCATTGTCTAAATTACTAATTTAACAACCACGTGAAAGTCCTTGGGCCAGAATAGACTCTGAAAAAAGGGATCTAAATAAGATTGCACAAAAATGAACTAGTGCAAAAGAAAATAACTTCTTTGATCCAAATATGTAGAATTTCCTTATTGGAAATTAGTCAAATAAAGGACTTTAAAATGAGAGCTGTTTTGAAAAAAAAATGAGGAAAGAAAGCTTAATTATCCTAAGGAAAATAAATATAAACGAGTGGCAAACTTGTAATGTTCAGTGTTTTCTCTCTGCATTGAATTGTCTTTTCTGGTAACTAAATCAATTGATTTTTATGTTTAGTCTATCAAACAGACACCTTTTTATTTTCTTTTTTGTCACCAAACAGAGAATTGATAACTCAACAAAATGGTCTGAACAAGAGATCCGTAAATCCTCCAGTCTTCTCTCTCTTGATACTTTTCTTACCAACAATATGAGAACTGAGTGTAAATTTAATTTTTTTTTTTTTTTGTCACAAGAGTGTAAATTTAAATAAAACGAAAAAATAAAGTTACAAAGAGAGAATTAGGTCAAATATTCATTTGAGTGGTTATCATCCCTGCTTAGACTTTTATGCGCAAGACTTTTTAAGTCGGGCTAGTTCTTAGGTCAACAATTTCACTCCATCTCTCTCTCCTCTTTTATTTCGAAAAAGATAACACATACGTTTTAAAGAAGAAAACAAATATAGAGAAACCGATACTTCTTATTAAAAATGTATTGACATTAACGTAAGAATTATTGACATGCTTCTCAAGTTAATATGGTCCATACACGAAACATTTTTTCCTTGTAACTTGAACGATTGATAAACTAAAATATAAAACCCCAAAAGAAAAATGGAAGTAACGAGGCGGAAAAATAAAATATAAATATATGAGTGGAGATGGAGGATGACACGATGGTGAGAGCTTGTAACGAACGCTAAACTGAAGTGGAGAAATTGCAGAAATTTATGAAACGCGTAAAGATGTTTGTTTAATGATGTGTTTCACCACAAGCATCTCTCTTTCACACAACCACAAATATATATATGTCATAACTCCTGTTTATAATTCAAATTCACATTTAGTGGCCACCTAACTAGTACTCGTTTAGTTCAAACTATTTAGTAGTTTATCATATTTTAACCAAAAGTCCAAAACTTGTGAAATTGTAGTTTTGACTAAGACCATCTCGGTCTTTTAGATTTGACTGGTTTGATTGTTTGATGGCTCGTCTCGTGGCTCTACCCATTTACCTGCGAGCCTTCTTACGCATTTCTGAGCATGTGCTTCGAAGACCACGTGGTCTTTGTTGAAAGCTAATTCTATGTATTTTGTTGCTTTTGTTCTGAATAAGTAAATGATATTAGTATTTGTTGGAAGGAATGTTAAATTATGATATGTGATTAGTGAATATTAATTATAAATTGTCAAATTTATTTATATATTACGTAATTATAATATTCAAAATTTTAAAATTTATTGTTATATATATTTTGATTTTAAACAATTTTTTTATTTCAAAAAAATTAATATTTTATTATTTTAGTTATCTATCTGTAGTTTTCACATGCAATTTTCTACAATAATAAAAACACGAAAAAATTATATTATTAAATGTATTTTATATTATTATTAAATGTTATTAATTGTTATTATTTGTAAATATTAATTTTATTTTTTAAATATCGCAACGACCTGTGACTGCAACTCAACACAGCGATTAAGCATTGTACATTGTTGTTCGTTTTGTTATCGGAGTAACTGATTGTATGTTTTAAAACGAATAAAGTTACACCTATCTACGACATAAGCGCAAATTGTAAATCACTATGACATTTAAACGAATACGACCATCCTATTTGTAAATAATAACGAATGAACCAATCGATCCCTAATAAAAGTGTTGGTACAAACAATATCAGAAACGTAAAAGCAAAGCAGAAGGCATATCGAGTGTTTAACTGTCTAATGAAAGATCTCTATGGTGATCTATAGTTAGTTTGCTGTTGATCTAAAGTTTGTCTTAAAGTCGAGTAATTTTATCAACAAATGGCTTGTTTAAGGTAACTCAATAAAAACAATGTTTGGCAACGAGAGACATAGTCAACCCTAGTAAATTCTTGTCGTCTCATGTTCTCTGTTTTTACACGACATTAATTGGGTAACTATATTCTACTCTCTTGTTTACGTTTGAAGGAATAAAACTTATGATTTTCTGGACATCTTAAAGTTTGTGTTCGGACTTTGTTAGGTGACTCTGGTCGGTTGTTGTTGTGGTGGTGGGATCCAAAACTCTAACTTGGCAAGATTTTTCTGATATCCTTAAAACAATAATTTCTGAAGTATATGTCACTCGCTTTGGTCGTTTGTTAATTCATGTAATCAATCCAAAAATATACTATTCTAGTCAACAAAAGAATGCGTTATCTAACACAACTTAACAAACCCTAAAAAATTCAGTTGACTCAGCACTCAAAGTCTATTTCGCTAGTTTTTATATATTTCTTTTTTTTTTTTTCTGGAAGGATAGTTTACATATAGTTCACACAAGCAAACATATATGGAATCGTTCATCGTGCTGCCCATGAACTACTTTGTTGCCGCCCCAAATCCGAAACTTTCAAATGGAGCCAAAGTAGAGATATGGATATATATACATGTGTCAAAGATGTGTATTTGCAAAATAATTTCAATAGCATTAGTTAAATAAGTGGGGATCTTTAGCAACATGTCAATAACAAAATAATTTGATATCATATTGAATGTTTCAAAAACGCGGGAAATCAATATTCCACTTAACGTCACCATTGGATCATCGTACAAATAATCTTACACATTTTATCTATCTAATTACTAATCTTTTCTATTGGTGTTTCTTTCTCCAATGTCATTTTCTTGAGGATTTGGGGGGGACAACAATAAGTTTAGGCATCGATTCATAGGTGATTATGTGATAATTAAAAAAAAAGAAGTGATTGGGTGAATAATGAGAACTTTTAAAGGTTAAAAGAATATGATAGAAATACATAGATAAATATAGGTCAGGATGATGAACTAGCACTGTCAGGTTTCATATATATTTTCTTGGAAAGTGAAATAGCAGAAAGATAAAGTGATAAAATGAAGAAAAAAATATAATGGACCAGTGACTGTCAAGTCACTTCCAAATGCGCAAGTGTGAAAATTTCCCATCAATTTCAAAATTTTAACTTATTTTATTATTATTTGCTAGAACAAGAAAGTACCAGGCAACTTTCTAAATAGCATATTTTTTAGGATGGATAAACTATTCTTGAGGTTTACTTTGATATTACATACTCGTTTCGTTTTATAAAGAGTTCGTTTTAAGTTTTTGTTTTTGTTTTACAAAATGTCATTTTATATTTTAAATGCAGAATTTTAAATAAAAATCCAATTTTGACCTTATTATTTTAAAGCATTAATTAGAAAAATAAATGTATTTTGTGCGTGAACAAAAAGTAAAAATGATATTTTAATTATTTTCTTAATATATGTGAAAAACTCTGAAATGACACTATTTGTAAAACAGATGAATTGTTAGTTTTGATCTGGAGACATCAAAAAATATTCAAAATTTTAAAGGTACACATTATTTAATTATTTTAATTCTGATTTGTGGATGTTGGATATCCAAATTTTAAATAATATATTTATAGATATCTAAAACCAGATCCTTAAATAAACAAGTATATTAAAAATTTAAAAAATACTAAAATCAAGATTTATATATTATTTTATAGAAAGAAAATAAAATATAATATTAAACATATAATAAAACATTATAAAATTTGGATATCCAGCATAAATATAAATTTTTAATATATATTAAAAATCTAAAACTGAATTCGGATATTTATATTTTAAAATTAACATATTCGAATATGTATTTGATTTAATGATTCTAAAATTTTATTATTTGAATATGAATCTGATTTTTCAAATATCTAAATTTTTAAAACAGATTTAAAGAATATATTTTTTAATTAAAATATTTAATAATAATAATTTTATCTCAAATTGAGATATACACCTACAGGAAATCAATACTAAAATTCTGAGTTTATATAATCAAAGTATATATTTTTAGTTTAAGTAGATTATTAGTATATGAATAAGTTGTTACTTTTTACAACTTTAATCTTTTTAAAAGGTTTCGGGTAACTATTTTATAGTAATTTTCGGAATTATATACACATTTGGTAATTTTTTGGAGTCTTATTTGCAAACACGAGTCAATATTTCGTAAACATTTTTTATATACTGAGCTTTCTAGAGATACCTTCAGTTTTCATTCTCTAAGCGATCCTTTAATAACATAATCAAAAGCTCAAAGCGACAGTTTGTTTAGTACAAAATTGTTTTTCAAGAGATTTGTCTTAGGTCATATCTGGGTACAAAAAAAAAAATTAGGTCATATCTAAGAGAATTTAAGAAATTGTAATATGAGACACATTGTGAGCTCAGCTGTGTGACAAACGAAGACGACAGAGATATGTAATAAATATATATATTTACTATATATTTTGCAATTTTCTAGGTGTCAGGAATCACATAATGATCCATCACTATACAAAGGCAAAAACAAGACCCTTCACTAATCTGAGACTCTCCTGATCCTGCAACAAGATTTGTCTGTTTTTGCCATCATCATCATCATTTTAAACTATTTTTTCAAAAGAAACTAAATATTTTGCGATCTAACTTTCTTTTTCTTCTTATTACCAAATTTAAAAAAAGCCTAATCACTAATCTTCTCCCTCTGTTCCTTGATTGAAGTCAGACTATCGATTGATTTCTCCGACATTGAATCGCTTGCTATTCTTGAAAACAAATACGAATCTACAGAAAAGAAAACACAAGTAGATTTTTCATTAGCAATTTTTTCATAATTAACTATAAATAAAATTATCCAAAAACAGAGTTTATAATTTACCTTCAGACGACGAAGTACTGAGTTTCTCTTGTGAGGAAGATTCACTAGTAGATCGCGATAACATAGAAGATTCTGAAATCAAAGAGAAACACTTTAAGATTCACAAAATAAAACCAAATCGAAACGTTAAAAATACAGAACACAAAAAAAAACTGTTTTTTTTTGTGTGTGTGTACCTCTAGACCCGTGAAACGACTTCTTGCAATGGAGAATCGCACTTTGTATCCCATCTTGTTGAACCTGTAAAGACTCGTCGAGTCTCTTCGCCGGAGACATAGCTCCGACAGTCGCAGACGCCGACCGACTCTTCCCAAGTTGTCTCTTCACACTCCGTATCCCCGACGGAATATTACTCCTCTGTTTCTCTCTCGCCGCCGGTGAAGACGCCGGTGATGTAGACACACTGTTGACGCTCTGTTTCTTCGTTGTTTTATTGTATAAAGGCTTTATGAGATCGAAGAATCTCTTCGAGGAAGAAGAAGAAGACGAAACAGGGGAAACAGAGTCGTCGAAGAACGTCGTGTCACCTTTCACTTGTGACCTCATTTTTCTGAAGCTTGTCGTTGTTGTCTCGTCTTCGATTCTGAACCTTACGTTGAGGCTTCTGCTGTTGCTTTCTTTCTTCTCCGTCGTCGTTGACTTTTCCGGGTCGATAGATTTTGACTTCTTGAAGGAGAAAGCACGAAACTTTTGACCGGATCTTAGGAGAGTGATCGGAGATTGAGGCTTTGAAGTGATCTCAACGAAAGGGAGGACTTTGCTTTTGGAGACAGAGAACGTCGTTTGTTTCTCTTCTCTCTCTTCAGGGGTTTTGCTATCTTTCATGGAGAAGTCAGAGAGAGAGATCTCGAGCTCGAAGAAGGAGTCATCTCCTTCGCAGAGCTCAACTTCGGGATCTCCCAATGCGGTGGAGGATTCTGAGATTCTGATTTCACGGCGGGGTTTGTTGCCGTTGGCGTTCGTTAGCCAGAATTTCATAAAGCTAAGAGCTTCCATTTAGAGAGAGAGTAGAGGAAGAGGATGGCTATGTCAACGGGAATGGGCAAAGTGAGGTTTTTAAAGGAAGAAGAAAGAGAAGGTGAGCTTTTCGAAATGGGTTTAATCTTTTTATCTATTTCTTTTTGTAAAGGAAGAAAAATGAAAATGTCATTTGAGATGGAAAAGAGAAAAAAAAAAAAAAAAACAGATTTATTGTTATTTTTTAAATGGGCCTTTCTCGCTACTTTTTTATTACCGCTCCTTTTTTTTTTTTTCTTTTCTTTTTCTCTTTTTTTTTTCTTTTTCTTTTTACTTTTGCTTTCTTTTTTTTTTTATGCCCAGGTTAAAACATTCGTTCCATTTATTGTCTTCATTTATTTATAACACATATATGGTAGGTAAGTAGCTTTTGTAAGCTAAAGTGCTTTATTTTGTTTTATGATGAAAGATAACAACAATATTAACATCACAAACAAACGAATTATATGTGGAAAGAAAACAAATGAATCAAATACGAAAAGCGTAAATATTGAAAATTTTTGGTTAACTACCATATGTGAACAAAAGTACATTAACAATTTAATAACCAATAAATAATAATGAAACTGAAATCGGGTAAATGTGTTTTTTTTTTTCTTTTTTGAAGGTTTCTACATGATATTGTTCTAGAAAACAAGTTTAAAATTTTTCAGCTTAGACTGTAAATAGATGACGGATAACGGATTGCTACTAATCTTGGTAAAACAGTAATCTTTTTAAATTTTAAATTTATTTATGTTGTCATTTTTTTTCTAACATTTTATTTTCTTAAAACTGGTTAAAAACCAATAAAAAATTCAATAAATGAAGTAAAAAAAAAACTAATTATTTTTCCACATGAGAAATAGCAAATATAAACATCTTATTACATATTAGCGATACTGCGATAGTCTTTTTTCAAAACTAAAATACACAATTAGCCGTTTCTATATCCACAATAACGAGCAGACTTTTAATACTTTTTACGAAAGCAGCATGACATTCATTTTCATAATTTATAGTTAGATATTTTTCTTTTATTGCCTTCGTCAAACTCGTCGATGCCACAACAAAGAATATAAGAAATGTGTAATGTGGCAGAAGTTTACTTCTGAAAGCTTCGTTGGCTCACAGCCCTCTCCACCTATATTATGGCATGTTTCTAGTTCACAAAGACAATACATAAGCAAATAACCACAAAATGGATGTATTTTGGTAGAAATATAAGAAAAAATCAAGAAGTGCATTTAAAATTATAATGCCAGTTAAGTAAACCAAAGAACAAAGTAACTTAGAATTTAAAGAGATAAACTTTTTTTTGTGTTTCCAAATTGGAAAACAGCTTTAATTTGGTGTATGTTTACTCATAAGGATACTTTAATGACAAAGGTTTTTAATAGTAAATATTTTTATAGAAGTGACCCTCCAACGTTCAAACTCGGATCCATGCCATCTTACGTTTGGGTAAGTATTCATGCAGCACATGAGCTTTTAAACGAAGACGTACGAAATTTTCTGAGGGAAGGGCAACAAATGCGAATTTAGCAAAAGAAATAGGTTAAATAAAAACCAACTAGCTAGAATTATCCTAGCTATGAAAGAGTATATGGTCGTGAACAATGTAGATGGGACTTAGTCATGAAAGTGAAAGAGCTAATGAAGATACATGGTAGATAATGGAGTAAAGAATTTTCGGGCAATATTTCCAGAAATAGAGAGGTCTTATATTTAGGCGATGTGGACCGAATGTGGAGGATAATTATGCAGACTACACAAAATCAGGATATTACTCAGTCAAATATGGATATTAGATTATGGTCCGAATACATATATTGATAGTGTATTTATTGTATTTTTGTTAACTAGATCACATCGAATTTTGGTTCAATTCTGTTTCTTCAGTGAATTTTTGTGTGCTACTGTTCACATAAAAATGAAAAAGTGATTTTAATATATGACGATAATTCACTTCAAAATTAGAAAAATATGAAGAAGAGAAGAGAGATATAGAGATATAGAGATATAGAGATGAACAGTTGAATCAGGAAGAAATTTAATTTTGCAATTATCTTTTGATATAGGTTACAATTACTCAAAATCAAATACGGTTTAACATTGTTAATGGTATTTAATTCGGTCTATACTATAAATGTATTGAATAGCTATAGTAATCGTTAATCCAGCTGTGATCTTAGAAAATTATAACCAATATGATCACTATCATGCCTTTCCAGCCACTTAATATTTCTTACTTCATTGACTAATTTTTCATTCAAAATTTTTATAATACTTATTTACAGAGTTATATGTAAGCTCAACTAATCTTTCTCTTTTTAATCTTACAAGATATTATGGAAAAGCTACATAATATTATTGAAAAATGAAACTTCTTAATTATTCAATAATATTTGTCGTATACAAAGTAAGTTGCAATTATAATATTAATATTGTCAATATTTTATCAATATTTCGATTAATGTAAAAACCTCCAGATATAAATTAGCTATATCAATAATTATGAAAACATAATAACATGTTTTGGCCGTAATTGTTTAAGAGGATCGATAGATCCCCGCGAATTCATATCTAAGATAGCAAAAACAAGGCATAACGAAGAACACGGAAATTATAAAAATAAGAATGACAAAAAGAAATATTTACTCCACAAAAAAAGAAGAAGAGTTCAGCTCTGTGATGTTCTGACTTTTGTGTTTAAAGATACTCGTGTTCTTTCCATGACAAAAGTATATTTGGCCCATTTACATAGTTCAAGTTTTCCTTTTGTCTCTACTTTGAAAGAATAAGTTGTTTATTGTGTAGATGTTTATCTTATGTATATACCAAAGTTTTTAACCTCAAAAGCTTTGACTTGAAAGCTGTTTCTTTCGTGAATTTCTAAAATTTCGACCTTCTTTCACTTTAAAGTTTAAAGAACAGCTTGCTTTATAACTTTTTTTTTATTAACACTTTGTTTTTCTAACTTTAATACAAGCGAGAATAAAAAACATTGGCTTTTGATAAGTTATTGATTAGTTTAACTATGTTTTATACTTTAGTTTTTTCCCAGCTTTGTTTTTCTGTAGTTCGGTTCAATTTTAAGATTCTATACGTGCGCCTTTTTTTTTTCCGTTCCATTAGATTGCTTTTTGTAACTGCAATTAAACGCGATTGTTTTTAAAATTTGGTTTATATTTGGCTTTGGTAAGTAAAACACTTAAAAAATAAAACTATATAATAGTTGGCGTTGGTGACAAAAAAAAAAGGGATTGTAAAGATAGCGTTGAGTTATACCGACTAAAGTGCTTATACCTAAAAATGACTCATAATATAACACAAAAGATATGCCTATACGTGAATAACTAAATCCACGCAATTGTCATGGAATGTGTGTATGCTTCGTTACATCTAATATTATTGATTATTAGGTGTTGAACCAGATGTGATATGAAAAAGTGACAATGAAAATAAATTAATAACATAAAGAGAAGTTGAAGATATAATTCAATATTAGCTCTTAGCTTAAAAAAAATGTGTTTAAAAAAAAATGAAAACACAATGTTAATGGTTTCCACGACTAACTATCATTAGGTTATTTATAATATGTACATAATGAACATTGCGTAGACTTGCATTTATTTACTGATTAGCTTACTCAATTTCCTTATTATTCTTAAAACAGATACACTTGATTATAATCAACCTCTTTTTTTTAATGGAGGCAAAATTTCTATAAAACTTTGCTTTGTTATAAAAAAATAAAAAAGATCAGACTTATTTATCTTTTCTATTATTTTATAATTTGAAAATATGTTTAATGTCTTCTAATTATTCTATTGGATTTTATATTTATTAACTTTTTATCGTTATGAATCAATGTATTTTTTTTTGAATATGAATTAATGTATTTTTTTTTAATTAATTTTTTTAGTGGATAAAACCACATTTTTATTCTATTAAATCCAAAATTGCACCTATAATCTTTTCCGTATAGATTTCTTTGAGCAAGTTTTAATAAATCTATTTTAATATACATAGGATCAAACTTTTTGCAAATATTCAAATTAGAAATTACAATATTGCAGTTATCTACTAGTTCAAATAGAACAAATTTAATATAAACATGTCTTATTTATATATTAAAACTATTTAGAATTAATAATAAAACTATAGTATTATATTAATTAATGAGAGATCTCAATTTGAAAAAAAAAAATTAGATTGAAAACTTAATTTTGAAAATAATCATTAATTTAACAAATTATTAGTCAATGGAGTTTAAATTTTATAGAAGTAATATGTAATTTAGCCCCCCAAAAAATCATATTAACAGATGGGCCCACGAGCCCAACAAGCCTAGCTAGGGCCTACAAGCCCAAGCAAGATATGTGCATATGAGTAAAAAAGTTTACACATAAAAATGATATTTTTGGTAAAGCTACTGTAACGTAGGATACGCCCATAGTCCACGAACGGCCTCATCGTCCGAATCACTTTCGTCAGACGAACTTGTTGTCCCCAGTAAATAGTTAACAACCTGTGAAGAAACAGAACCACCAAAAGCAGACACATAACTTGCCCGACAAGTACCAAAAAACGCCACAAAAAGAAGTAACAAAAACCACGAGAAACATTTATTGAAAGAGGAGGAAGCTTACCTGCTGAGTTAACATGAGGTCGAGTGGCTCTTTGCCTGATTTCAACCGACATTGTTTATTCGGACATCTCAAGTTGTCGTGCCAAACAATGGAGTCACAGTAACTGCAGCAACCCCGACCAGATCTTAACATTTTTGATGAACTATACACTGCAGCAAAGCACATGTGTACTTTACATATTGTACATAGAGAAAGTGGTTTTTGGAAAGAGAGAAGATAAAACCGTGGACAAAAAAAGCCCTTACTGATATATTCATTCTTGAAGGCTTCTCTGCAGTCGATACCAGGCTGAATATGAATCAAGACTTTGTGATTGAAGTGAAGGTCAAACAGTGATCGCCACAGAGAGTCTTCATACGTTGCTTGGTTCCACGAGCTACAAAACAGACAAAACAAAACAGATAAGTAAGAAGAAGAAAACAAAAAAAGGAAGCAAAAGACTCTGCAATATGGATGAGGAAGTAGTACCGAGAGACTTGAGATGAGGAAAGTAAGGATGATACATCAAGGAAACTGAAGATGTGAATAAGGATATCTTGTGGAAGTGAAGGTAAATCTGAAAAAACAGATTTGCACCATTATCTTCGGCTATTTAGGAAGAGATTTTCAGAAAGATATCTAGAAAACATACCTATATCTTCCGCATGGCTCTTACTGCGTCTCTTCAGAGCTACTTTTGCCTGCTTGAATTCTACAATGGCTAAGTTCTTCTTTTGTTTTGGGAGCACTGATTCCACGCTCTTCAGGAGAAGGTTAGCGGCTGAAACAGCAGCTGACGTGTTCACGCTAAAATGAAAAAAGAATTTCAAAATACAGAGTCAAGAATCTAAGAGATTTGTGGTATAAGAATAATGTGCTCTTGAGTAGTCACATATCAGACAAATGGCCCACACAAAGCAAATGTGAAATGCAAACGCAAAGAATCAGTGAAGACCATAATCTATTGGCATTGATATAAAGCCATTCGAAGAACCCAAACTAGGCTTAATCCTCTGATTCATGCTTGGCTGCTAGAATCTAAGAAGGTTCCCAACTTTGGTTTGACATCTAGGAACCATAAGATTGAATCATCTGCTGATTTTTCAGCACAAAAGGAACGTTGTTAAAGTGTTTGTATCTAAGAAAGACACAATTTCGTAAGAAAACATTTCTTTTTTCAAATTGTATATTCAATGAATCTAAGCTAATCGACTCAAAGATCCAATCACCAGTAAGACTCAATCCTCTACTTCACGGCTGGCTGAAAGTTTCAAACTTTGGTATTTACTTAATTCAATTTCGAAATATTTATTCATACACAGATGAAGAAAGCCATGAGATTTTACCAACCCTAAAAATTAAGCTACAAACAGATTGAGCAAAATATCAAACAAGAACCCTAAATATAACCCACAATTAAAAATGAATTTCATACAGAAAACATCCCCAAAGCATCAATCAATTCGAAAGCATCAATCAATTCGAAATTCGAGCCTTACTCGGGGAGAAGACGAAAAGCGGAGAGAGTATCTCGGAAGATCAAAGCTTTGAGATCTTTGGGAGATCGAGAGTAACCCAGATTTATAATGGAGCTTAGTTCATTGCAAGCAAATGGGTAAAGATGTTTATTCGAGAGAGCTTCTCCTACCATTAGATTTTGGTATCTCCTCATATACTTTTGTTGAATCATCATCGCTTATGTGTTTTTCGATCTATCCGACATTCTCTTTGTGCTTATTACTTGTTCTGTTTTTTTTGTTTTTCTCTGAAAAAATGGTTATCAAACCGAAACCGGTATAGTATAGATTGGTTTGGTATAGTTTTGGGTTTCGGATATTTATTTAAACCTGTCTTGTAAGATTTCTATAATCAAATGTTTCATAACATCTTTCTTACCAACAAAACTTATAATCAAAACAACAATGATAGAGAGTGTGAGGAACTAATTATCCGCATATATCCATAAGTAACATTGATTTCAATTATTTAGACAATTCCATAAGTATCTCTAAAACTTTCATTGTCTTATATATTAGTCTTGATTTGTATTTTTTTTTTTTTTTGTAACAGAAAAGAAAACACAGTCTTTAAAGTGACCTTTATATTTTTTTTTCTGACAACAACTTGCAACCAAATAAGAAAAAAAAAGGCTAATGAAAATTCTGATATATGCAAATCTTAAATCAAATTATAGTTTAACATTTCCAAAGTAAACAAAAATTAATTTTTAGAAGACTATCAAGACAATGAAAGTTTACTACATACAAGCAAAGACCAAGCAGGAATTTTTTTATATAAATATGTTTACTACATAAATTAACTACACATTCACAATGACATAAATATGAACATATGAAAAAAAATCACAGTTTTGAGGAAAATTCTGAGAACTCAAAGAAAAGAAAGCCAAGAAGATGGACCTAAAAAAAAGTGATCTAAAAAAGGAATAGCCTAACAAATAAAGGAAGACTCTGTTTTTGAAACCAAAAGACCAAACGATCTGTTTGATATCTTGTGCACCAAGAAACATACGTTCACAATTTTAGGGCTTTTCATATTTCAGAGGAAATAAGTGAGCTGTTCCTTTTTCCTTGAACCTCCCTCTCCATACAAATCATTCCATTGCTTCAGCTCATTCATTCCAGATCCTTCTGATGCAAAACTAGCCGCAACCTGAAAAAACACAACAGATCTTAGTTGGGTTTTTTTTTTTGTTTTCTTGTCTTTCCTTGCAAAATAAGATAAGATATTTGACCTGGTTTTTAGCTTTTCTCATGTCCTCCATGTTCAAAGGTCTCAAAATAATCTCTCTCTCCTCAGAAGCTTCTTCTTCTTCTTCTTTTGGTTCTTCCGCGCTTTTTCCTGCTTCTTCTTTCTTCTTTCTCTCCTAAAACCACCAAGAAAATTTCAGAATGTGCAGCGAATCCAACGTAAAGAGGACAAGAGAAGGTCTTTTTACTCTTTGTACCTGATCTTTCAATCTCTCCTGTTGAATTAGCTCTCTAACCGGTCTATACGCAGCTGTAATGCATAAGTTCTGATGCACAAATGTTTAACAAACAGTCAGTTTCCACAATGCTTTTAGTCAAGATTGTTGAGTTCTGGTTAGAGATGACAAAAACCTTGAGATCACTTCCACTGTAGCCTTCTGTCATCTGTCCAAGCTCATGGAAATCAAGATTATCTGTCTTCTCTTTCGACAACAAAGTTCTCAAGATCTTCTCTCTGCTCTCAATCGAAGGAAGTCCCACCATTATTCTGTTATTTCCAGCACAAACACACAAATAAGTCACAGTTGTATTGTCATGTAAGAATTATTTAGAGCTTCTTCATCTAACCGAAGTTTCTATAGTACCTCCTCTCAAACCTCCTAATGATTGCTTCATCAAGATCAAAGGGTCTGTTTGTCGCTGCAAGAACAAGAATCCTTTCACCGGGTTTCGTCATAAGCCCATCCCAATGCGTCATAAACTCATTCTTGATCTTCCTCATTGCTTCATGCTCTCCAACTCTTGTTCTTTGCCCCAACATACTATCTACTTCATCCACAAATATGATCGTTGGAGATACTTTAGCTGCTAAAGTAAACAGAGCCCTTACGTTCTTCTCGTCTTCTCCAAACCATTTAGAAGTGATTGTAGACATGGAGACATTGATGAAACTAGCTCCAGCTTCATTTGCAATTGCTTTTGCAAGCATTGTTTTGCCAGTACCAGGTGGTCCAAACAGAAGGATTCCTCTACATGGCTTTAAAAGACCGCCTTTGAAGAGATCAGGTCTTCGAAGTGGAAGCATTACAAGCTCTTGAAGCGAATCTTTTGTTTCGTCTAAGGAACCAATGTCTGCAAATGTCACACCAATCTCATTTGCTGGTATAACCTCTGGTCTTATACGCTTCTCAAACTCATTATCAGGAACAAGCTCAGGTTTTGGAGGCAGTGGAATGTCATTCTTGTTCGAAGGAAGTGATTTTTCCAAATCGTTTTTGTTTTCAGGAGAAGATGATTCTGCTTTCGACTCACTCTTTGAACATGCTCCTCCTCCTTTTCGCTTAGAGTCAGTGTTTGTGTCTAGCTTCATGGAGTCTTCAAATGATCTGCTTCCACCTTCTTGGAATATACTCAGTCCATGTGACAAGCTGTTGGAAGATCAAGAATCAGTCAATTAGCTAGTAAATCAGTTAGTACCCACCAATAAAATAAACCCATTCTAGAACTTACCTTTTGGAAGATATAACAAGCTTTCCGTTTCTGTATTCTGGTTCTTTGGTGTGTATCAAATGATAAGAGATAGCAGAGACCACAATCTCCTCAATATGGTTACTCAAACACATTGTATCTGCGTGACATATGGAACCTAAGTCATCGCATTGGATGTCATTAGCAGCAAGAACCTCTGCGATGTGGTTCTTGTTATCTCGAAACTGAATCATCTTCATGTCATCTTCTAACCGATTCTTCCAGCTCACGAGCTGAGACTCATCCTCCGGTGGTCTGATTTCGATGTTGTAAGGAAACAAAGCGGAAGTCCCTTCGCCTACTTCTTGGCAATCATCTTCGGGTTCTAATACCCTTGAGCCAAGAATCAAGACAGGACCAGAGAGCTTGTTCAAGAGCCTCTGGAACAATTTGTAGAATCTTTCTGACTCAAGAAGCTTCTCAACGTCCCTCAGATATATTATTAGCGGATTTGTCTCCGATACAGAGACCAAGACCTGCAGAGAAAGACGACAATTGTGGAAAATCCGTAGAAACTACTTAGAATACTTGTGAGAAGGTTTGCTTTTTACCTTGTGAAGTGATTGCAGGAAAAGTTTCTCGTCGAAGCATAGATTTGTGGTGCGTTTGCTAGAAGCTAGAAGCCATACAGAAAGACAGAGCAAAGAGACGTAAGAACATGAATAAAATGTATTGAGAAGATATATTAAAGTTCTATTTCCAAACCTGAAACAGAACTCGAAGAGCGGGAGGATATGTTACTGATATCAGAAGTAGCAGAAGCATTTCTCTTGTGTCTTGGAGGACGATTTGAGCTATCGAAACTCCTGCGTTTAAAGGAACTAGTGAGCTCTCAAAGACCATAAAAAAAAAAAGAAGGGGTAAAATTAACTGCAAGGAGACAGAGACCAACCTTGATTTAAGATCATTTCCACTGGTGTATCGACGCAATGCCCCTAATATTTTACAAGAACTCTAACTCTTCAGCTCATGTTTGAAGTAATACAATAAGAACTAGTGAGGTTTGGTTTCTTTTTACCTCTTGGTTCAACTTCGCGTTGAGAGAGCATAGAGAAGGAACCCATCAAACTCGACACTTTGTCTAATGTTAACTCAGAAATAGACCTCTTGTGAAGCTACAAAACCAATAAAACAGAAAAACAGAGTCATTGCATTGAAATCATCAGCATAAGAAAGTATGGATAGGACTAGAAGTAACTTACAGGTTCCCTCTTGGTGCATCCGTATTTACTTTGTATCTGCATCCAAAGAAAAGTAAAGAGAATGCTTATGAACTAGTCAATACTTGAAAAAGCTAAATGCATTGATTGATTGGTTTACCTTAATAGAGAAATCAGTTATATCTAACAGCAATAGCTTTGATTCAAAGTAATGAGACAAAGCTTTTGCAAGCATTTGCTGATAGAACTCTGCAGGACCCGAAAGTAGAATGGCTTTACTTGCAGGTGCAAGATTCCGAGTGTGCTTCGAGATATCCAACTCTTTAAGGTGAACGTAAGCTGCACTTGTCAATAACACGCGAGTTCTCTCGCTGCCATCAAACAATACACAATCAAGATTGAGTGAAACATGTCTTCATCTTATTACCAAGAACATAAAAGTAGACATTTATGTCTTAAATGCATGATGCATTTTTACAGTTTAGTATCTATTCATATTCTTAGAAATGACTGGATTCAATACTATGGAGAAGTGAATCTGTTATCATAAAACTAATAATAATAATAATGAAAGTTATTAACTAAATTAGTAGAATCACATGTAAGAATCTCTGGCTGTCTCTCTCTGTCTTCATTTGCCAAATCATCCACATGCTTGTTGTGCAACCAACCTACCCCACTTTCCATCATTTTCGTTTTTTCTCTCACTTTCTAAGTATATTTTCTTGGAAAAAATAAAAAAGCAAACTTTTAATTCCAAGAATTTCCCATCTCTATCATCCTTTGAACATAGATACCCATAGATTCTAAGATCCTTTCACCACCAATAAAAAATATGCTAATTCTTAGTGAAAGAAACGATAAAAATCATCCTTTTTCCAAAGATTCAATCTTTTTTTTATATAGCTGGAAGATGTAATAAACTACAAACAACTTGCCAAGTTGGCATCTTTGAAGCACACTCTTATCAAAAAAATCCATAGATCTGAAAACCCCAAAAAAACATTGAATCTTTGATTGAGCTCAAGGTTAGCTCTTTCATACCATAGTGACAATTATTATTATTTTAACATAATCAAATCTAAAACACAGAAAAAGCAAAAAAGAAAAAGAAAAAAGAGAGCTTTATTTTTGAGTTACCTTAAGAAATACGGAAACTCATCGAAGGTGACAGTACTCTCTCTCCCATCAACAATCTGTCTCACCAACTCTTGCTCAATCTGTTCTCCGGTGAGGCCGTCCTCTACAGAACCCGACCCGTTTGCCCATCGACCCAAACTCTGACCCGATGCCAACCCAATCCCTAAGCCAACACCAACACCTAAAGCTGACAACAATACGCTCTTCTGCTCCATTTTCTCTCACGGATCAGAACAAAACCCTCGTTGCTAAATCACACGATCCAGGAGAGCATTCCTGGAAAAGACAAAAAAAGAGTGGATCTTTTGTCTTGTCTCAAAAAGGATGAGTTTTTTTTGTTTTGGGTTTGGGGTAAAATAAGAGTTTAGGTGGACGATGGAGAAGAAGAAGAAGATGGGTTTGACGGGTGTGGGGAAGATGGATCTCTATTTATAGCGACGTTTGGGTTAGTGTTATGGACGTTAACCCTTTCCCGGGAAAAAGCAAACTCAGATGGAAACATTTCTTGTAAATATATATAATAACCAGAAATTTTACTTTTTAATTAGTTAAGTTTTTTGTCAGTGGAACTAAAAATTACAATAAAATTATAAAAAGCTTTTCTGACCGGTAACCGGATATTTCGGTTTTCTTTCTTTTCATGTCTTTTTCTCTTTCAAAACTCTCCTTTTTGGTCGGTTCTTTCATTCTCTTCTTAAACCGGTTATTAATTTCCTTAAAATTTTATTAGTTTATGTTGTAGTTGAAAATACACACTTATGAACATAGGTATAATGTATATATGTGGTCCAAGCATGAGAAAAATGTGGCCATAGTTCTGTGGTGAACTAAAGTGATGCATGTGAGGAGTTTCTATTACCAAATGATTTCTGGTAAATTATCAATAAAAAAATCTTTACCATTACGGCTGGTTCATATTCAAACCTGGCCAAAGTACATATTTAAACCAAGAGACTGTAATTGAATCTAAAATTTTGAAATGAACAGAACAAATTCTGTACATCAATAGTTTCTAAGTTGATCACACACATTAATTAGTTGATGTAAACTTCTCAAACACACTATGTTTTGTTCATGCACATGTGTATACACGTGTCTCAACAAATGTGAACGACCAAAATCCATCTTACAAGTTTTGGTGGAATGAAAGGGAATGGGTCCGACCGGAACTTATGCATTAGTAACATATCTCTCTTCTCTAATCATATTTGTAGTAGAAGCTTGAAAATATATGAAGTCCAAGATAGTTGAAAAAGCGAAGTAAAATAAATTACGACCTTATCTCAACAATTCCAACTCTATTGTCATCTTATGCAAATTTAGACCTTATCCCTAATTTTTTTTTTTTAAATGTCATATTTGGTTTAGTCACAGTTCTTTTTTATTTTTCATTTTTCTCCATAGTTAATTATTTTTACCGAACAAATTAACTTGTATAATATCGAAAAGATGTTTTTTTGTACAATATTCAAAAGATGTTATTCGAAACTGTCTAATTTTTACTGAAAACCTGCTTATACGAGGTATTTTAATGTTCTAATGCTATGTATTTATATATATGGATCTGAATATTCTTTTGGAAAACGAATCTTTTCTTTGTAGAATCTATCATCTCATTGGCATGTGATTTCAAAGGTCCCTTTTCATATTAAAAAGATTCCTTAGTCTCTAACGCAAACGACTCGGTCTTTTTCATGCTTATCTTTACTTTTTGTTGTCATCTTGTAGTAATTGAAAGGTAAAAGTTACAACCAAACACATTCTTTTTCCAATAATTATAACATTCTTACTTAGTTACAAGTGTAATGTCTACATAGTGGGGAACTCTTCTATTCCATTTTTTTTTTTATGGTCAAGACAACACATTTAAAGTTTAAACAACACATTTTCACCAATGTGATTGGAGAGACCGGAACACGTACTTAATAATTAATAACACGGAATAGTGTTATATATGGAACATCTAATAGGGTTTTGACCATACTTTAAGGTTCTTACTGGTGACAAATTTTCGATGAAAAAGTCCTTGAAACATAATTTAGAAGTAATTAGCATATTTGTACATTTCTCAAAAGATTTTTAGAATTACATAAGTTAATAAACCTTTTTTATAAAAAAAAGTTATCATCGCCTCTTTCGATTGTATAATTGTATTTTTTGGCTAATAGTTTTTCTGTAATGAATTCAACAGCAAAATATCTTAATATATTGTAATTAAGTCTTTGATTAACTCATGAATAGCAGTTATTTGGATTTAAGAACTAATTAAATGATTAAATTAATTTAATATTATGTCAAATTACAATATTGTTAACATTTCTAAATTATTTACAATGTCAAAAACTCCAAACTGGAAATACAAGTTTATTACATAAATAATATTGTCATACGAATATAGTTTAGCATCTTTAATAAACTTAAAATTAAAGTTGTGTGGAGTAAAAGAAAGGAAGAAAAAGAAAACTATATGTCAAATTACTTACTTTAATATCTTTTGTCCGCTAATTATTAATGATCAATTATAAAAAAATTAGTGATTGGACGATTGCTTAGCTGTACACTTTAATTTAGAATGAAGAAACTATGTTGTATTTTCGCTACTAATTAGCAGTGATTTTCTTGTCCAAGCAAAAAATAATATTTTATCTTTATTCCATTGCAAAGACAACCAAAGACATAATATTTTATCTTTTTCTTAAATAGGAAAGTTTAGAGGAATGTCAAATTTCTCTGATTTTATTTCTCTAACTATACAACTATTTACACCCATAATATTCCAATTTCTAAAATCAAATTATTATTATTTTATAAAGGACCAAATTAGACAAATCAAATTATCTTTTCTAAAATCAAATTATCTTGTAATTAGAAATATGACCACTTGCATATTTAGGACGGCTTACTTGGTGCCTGTAAATTAACATGCGGCAAGATATAGTATTTTAAATTATTTAACAATTGTATAATGCCTTTGTATAATATCTTCTTTAATTAATAAAGTGTGATCTGTTACAATATTATCATTCTCATTGTTTCTAATCGCACCATATTCTTTTACTCAAATATCGTTTACTGGATCACTTACACTTAATCATCCATCATACTAACCATAGTCCATAGAAGTAGAACGATGACGATCGTTTCGTTGAAAATAGAAGTAAGTACATTTACATGCACATAAAGAGAGATGCATATATATAGAATATTCGTGTGTAGTTGCTTTAGAAGGCAGCACATGGAGATGGAGTTGTATGAAAAGGGCTAATTCCACTTTGCATATTTTGTTGTTTCCTTCAAAAACTACTAACAAAATGTATCGCTTTACACGCCATTTTCATCTTTTAGAGGCGGCTTTAATTATAAAAACAATTAAAAAGTCAAATAAAAAAGTATATATATAATAATACCATATGCTTTTTATTTTATTCTTGTGCAAATTATAGCACTCAGAGCATAGAAATTAAATGATGCCAAATCATTGCACTTCTAAGCATATACTCTAAATGTTTAGTATACCAGACACAACAGCCACAACTTATCCATCTGCAGATGAACTAATTTGGTATTACTGAAATTTTGCGATTTTAAGATGAAACTTGATAAATGTTCATTCACAAGCATCCCATAAAATCAAAATAGTATAAAGCAAATTTACATGACTATTGTGCAAAGACAAACGATTTTATTGATACTAAAAATACAAAAGATTATATGTACAAAAGATGGAAACAAAGCCAACGAATTTACAGAATCTTTAAAGACAAAAGCTAGTGGAAGATGATATTTCTTTAGAATCCAGAAGAAACACGTTAACCTCATTACCACAACCAAACTAGGAATAAGAAGCCATCAAAGAACCATAAGCATAAGGAAAATAATTTTAAACTGAGAAAAGAATACCTTCATCTTTACACGTTGACACAACAATTTTGCTTAGCCATCTGCACATTAAAAACCATATAAGATTCGTGACTAAAAGCGAAACGGTTATATCAGCTGTTAGTAGAAATTATTACTTGTTAGTAAATAATACAAAATTGTAAACGAAAATGGATCATATTATATTAAAGTTATTGCAATCATTTTCTATTTGTATAACAATTTTATTCGACCGTTTTGGTGATTGGTAATTATAATATTTTTTAAAACCGTTTTTGTTGATGGTCACCAATCACACCTATACTTAATTTCTCGCAAAATAAAAGAATTAAATCACTGTGATGCCGATCTCCAAAACCAAACAAGCCTCAAAATACAAAAATATTATAAATAAATAAAAATGATATAGTTTTTTTTTCAGAAGAAAATCCAGCAAGTATATTGGAAACATGATGCGTATATATCTCTTTCTTGTTTTTAATGCGGTTGAATTATTGGTATGTTGGTAACTGTGTTAAAGAAAAATGCAAGGTTAGTTTCATATACAATGATTCACATATTCAATCAGAAAAAAGAAAACATGTATATGAGTAGCTGTATAGTGGAGCTTCAGTTTTATCTACATAATCTCAAACCCTCCGTACATAAAATTAGGTATATACAATTGTTAATGACTTTGTCAAAAAGAATTGCTAATGATTACACTAAATCACTATTAACTTTATTAAATTATGTCAATAACTATAAAATAATAATTGCATAACCACTAAAATTATATGCTTTATTTTTCTAAATAACAAACTATCTTAATTATTATATTGCCCAAGGAAAACAACAAACTATATATTATTATATAATACACTGTTTTTCTCAAAAGAAAAAAGTTAAGTTTATTATAATAATGCCCCTCACTCAGTATTTTCGTTCGAGTTCGGTGGAAATATTGAGAACCATTGATTTTGCTTGTGCTGTATTATATGCTTTACACATATATGATATAATAATGTAATATTATACTCTTTGTGTGGCCAAAGAGAAAACTAGCCTTGACCTGTTTTTATTGGCAATGAATTGGCATGTTTCTTGGTGCTTTAGTCTAACTCAATACACCACTCAATTAAATATATCCAAGTTTTCTAATTGCAAAACATAGACTATAATTCCACACCAAATATACTACATTAGTAAAAAAAACCTATAGAATAGTCTTCCCTTACACTTTTTAGTGTAATTATTTTAAGAAGTCTTTACACATTTTACGATTTACGAAGTAAACACAGTAACGATGTAGCGATTTGCCATTTTAAAAACCTGTTTCTGGTTCAGAAATGGGTACGAGTGGGATACACATCGTATGGTTAATGTTCTTTATTTGTTGTTCATGTTAATTTGTCTGTTGTGACAAGTGGGTTAACTTTCAATTGCCTTCAGTTATGTTAACAATTAGGTTTCTTTTGAATTCATTGTTAAAATATTATGTATCCTTTTTAATTTTTTAAACATGTAAAGTTGGGATTGTGTGTGTATGTGTGTGTGTGTGGGATCTTTAACTTTAAATATGATCACATGCCAAAAAGCTGTTGAAATAAGAACAGAAAAAGGTTCAACAAACTATTTTCTTTCTCCTCTTTTAATTCATATTAAATCTGGTATTGTCTAATTGGTTTCTTTTGAGCAATAGATATTGTACACATACAATAAATTATTGAATTAAGTATAAGGACCCTGAGTTCTCTGGAAAAAAAGAAGTTATTGTTTAAAACCTCTATCTTGCCAAAGTTCAAAGTTTTAGATACACATGATTTGAGACTTCAAATGTTCACAATCCTCTGAGAATATCAAAATCATGTATATTACGAATTGAGTGGCTATTTGTTCACCTAATTTTATGAACGCAATAATAGGTTATAGTTGTATATTCCTAGACGTTGCCTTATCAATACAATTTTCCTTTTAGACGTGCCTTTATGAAAATTTCCCTTTCTAGCACTTGTGACATAATTTCCATTTTAAAAACTCGTGTCATCACTGCTTTTTTTTTCTGAAACCAATATATTTTAGGGAAAATGTGATTTAAATCTGACTGAGACAAACAATAAAATAAAAGAAAAATTTAACTGTGGATGACACGCAAGACGACCCAACCTTTCTATTTAGCCACTAAGTCACAGTCTCTCCTTCGGTAAAGCGACTCTTTGATCTTTATTCCACGTAGTTATTGGTATTTAGGTATCCATTCATATTGGGATCCGACTTTTTAGATTATAGATATTTAAATATTAGAGGTATAGGATCTGCTAAGCTATTTTTCTTCTAGATCGGATTGGGTTTGATTTCGCCCAAATTTGAAACCATTTGGATAATTTGTTTGAGAAAGGATCCAAAATAACTATGGATATAGTTTAGTTTATATCTAAAATATCTAACATATTTAAAAATATTCAAATTATTCAAAAATAACTAATATATTCAAATTGATTATAATTATAATTTTAAATATTTAGATTATTATAAATATTATAATACTGGAAGATAAAATTTGCTCCATTAAATAAAATTTATTAAAGGATTATTGTGAGAAATTCATCAGAGAGAAGATTCTAACAAAGTGGAGAAATGTGAAATAAAGTGAAATCGCAGTTTCGAATTCAACAAAGTGAAGTAACGTGGTTCTCATTTGACTATATCAATTGTCAACAGCTAAAGGAACCGACCACTAATTTAAAAAGAATGAATGCGTTTTGATTTATAATGGCTAAAGCCACCAAAATAAAAACTCATAAATGCAAAAAATTCAGTGGAGTAAATGTAAAATATTAAACTATAAAAATAGGAAGAAAATTTGAAGAATGAAACAGGAAGTTCTTCACACACGCTCTTACTAAAATTCTTCACCCACTCTTACTAAAATTCTCATTTTATCTCTAAAATTTTATTTTACAAGATTCTAAAATCATCGATATTAAAACTTACTTACTCCTATATTTATTTAGTCCTTCCGCTTTGCTTCTTTCTTCACTTGGCTTATAATAAATTCTTGAATATTTGTTTTAAAATAATTTGTTTTTTTTTCTATCCCAAGATGATTCCAATCTCCCAACTATTTCTATTTATAAATTTTGATAGTTATAATTTTTATTACAATAATTAGACACTAAAAAAAATAGTCTTTAACGTAATGCGAGAACATAATCGGTGAGTAAATATTCTACACTGTATAAGAAGCAACTCTTTCCCTTCGTAGATAGATAGAGAAGGATAAACGCAACAAAAGTTTTTTTGTTCCATAAACAAAAGAGGTGACCGTAACATCAATAACTGTTGGAAACTCAATTGTTGGAAATTCCGTCGAATATTAATATGAACAACCATTCCAACAAAATCTCATTTATAAATTATAACATAGGTAAATCATGTTATACCTGGAGTTGATCGACGACTATTATTTATCTCAAATCAAATCTCACTATGGTTTGTAAATTCAAGATCTTTAAAACCGTTGATTACTTATTTATTTTATATTTTGCTAAGAAATTTTGATTAATTATATTCTGGCAGCCAGCTAGAGTTTGGACTCTTGGGGTGTTCATACATTTTTTGGCATGTAAGTGAATAATTCCGAAGTATATCAAAAAAATTGATATCAATTTTATCAAGTGATTTTCTAATTTAAAACTTGAAAAGTATATACTTCCAAAAAAAATTGAGTTGTGATGGGACAAAGAAAGAATGAGACGAATACCAAACTACGGTTTGAAGAACAAAACACTTTTAATTGTATTAACCTTTGAATATCGTCAAAGGGCCAGACCAGTAAGAACTCACTCTTGAGATCTCATTTCTTTTTGGGATACGTCTTTGTCTTGTCCAAATCTGAACTCAACATTACCTGGTCTTGGACCTACTCTCATTTAATTGGTTTCTCTCTTACTTTGTTTTTTTCTTTCAACATTTTCTATATTTTGTTTACAAAATTTAAAACCGACAAATGTTGGGTTCCACTAAGAAAATAATTAAGATATGAATCTCAGACTTAACTCATAACAAGGAAACAAGACAACCATAATTAATTTAAAAAAATGACTAATTGATATATTCACTTTGTTTTTTCGTTCTTGTACAAAAAATTCCACTTTCACTAGAAACAAACTCGTTTGGCGTTTGGCGTTTTGCGTTTTGCGTTTGGGTAAGTCGGAACAGATGGCCTGTCACTGAGTTAAGATATACTTTCGATTATTCAAAAATCACTCTAGAACACCAATAATTTAACGTTAAAATTTGCGAACCAAAACTTTGTAACCAACTTAATTGTTATCACTAAACAAAAAGTTGATACAATTACTACTACTGAATCCAGCCAGATTAGATGTTAATTATTTTATTTATGCGCTTCTCATTTCGGCCCACATTATGGGCTTCGTATTTTGGTCCACATTAGCAATCCAAATATTATTTTTGAGATTTTCTAAAGTCAGGCTTGGAAAAACAAAAAAGGTCTGCTGAAAAGAAAATTACAAATAAAAGCTCATATCTAGATATTATTTCAGCTGAAGTAAGAAATGTCACCAGATCTTTATATCACTAGCTAAATTTTGATCATCTCATCAAATTTCAAATTTAAGAAACAAACCGCTTTAATCACTACTTACATTTTGCATTAGTATATCGTCGTTTCTTCTTGAAAATGGAACTGTGAAGAAAGAACCACCAAAGTTGCATAAACGTGAAAGGAAAAACCTAAAAGGGCGTTTTGTTGGCAAAAGAGCAAAAACATAATGCCACAAAAGAGAGACGAAGAGACAGAGCCTGATAAGTTTGCTAACTATTCCAAGTTTCTGACCAAAATAAGGAAAACAAAAGCTCTTCAGTTTGTGTTGCAATCCACTTCTCAAGAATCATTATCATCAACTTGTGTTGTTGTTTCCTCTGGGAAGCCAGTCTCTGAATCTGCATTAGTTTCTTCTGTTTTTTCCGCCGTTTCTTCTCTTCCATCAAACAAATTCGCCAAGAACTCACCATTTGATGAAGCAGACTGATCAGGATTCGTTTCAGTAGCAATGGCTGAAACACTCATTTTCTTGTTGCCAAGCTCTAGCTGAAGCTCCTCTGGCACATCATCAACGGGAGAAACCGGTTTTTCGTCCATTCCACGAGTTTCAGCATCTTTAAGAGATCCCTCCTCCTCAGTTCCTGATCGCTTAGTCTCATTCTGAAAGAGTTCAAGGCTTAGCGTAGAGCTGGATCCTATGGCCTGCTTGCGATTCATTTCAGGTGCTGGAAAGAAATCAGCGAAAGTAGTAGAACATTTAGCATATGAATCTTTAGGTGACGTAGTAGTGACTGCAATCGCTGACTTACTTGCTCCACAAGCTTCAGATCTCAAGACAGAATGATCCTCTTTGGGTGCATCATTACTAGCAAACTGTGGCATCAGAGAGAGGGTTTGTCCTTCAGGGTCAGCGAGTTTATCCTCTGCAGAAGAGCCATCAACATCTTTCATCTCTGTATCCATAGGATGATGATTCCTCTCATCAATAGCCGCAGAACCAACACCCTCATCGCTCACTGGATGAACATTAGGCAACGTAGCAGATTGGTTTTTGCCAGCGATCAAGTTATCGGTTTGAGGCTCAGAAACGATGTCATCAGTTTGATTGCCAGCGTCTTTGTTCCACTGAGGTGGAGCTTGCTGGTGTAAAGAAGAAAGTGGGATATCTTCTCTTGCATACATCTTAGCTTTGGGAAACAAATCAGTTGTTGGAGTAACTGGAATGACTTTATTTGGTAAAAAGAGGAGGCCTTTAAATTGCTTCTCCGTTTCAGCGACCTTAACGTTGAGAAAATACCCTGCCTCGAAAGAACCTTCAACCACACCAGAAACAACTCGACCAACCAGATTCTCCTCAAAAATAGTAACAGGTGGGTTCACTTGTTGCTGAGTCTCGCCTTCGTCTCTGCGAGGACGACCCCTTTTTCGCTTATTAGCAATGGATGATGAGCTCGAGCCTTGATTCGGTTGGTCCATCTTCTCTGTATTATCCATAGCTTTTCAACGTAAAAAGCTTCTTCTTGAGTCCTCTGGAAAGAAAAAAAAAAACAGAAACAAAGTATCTTCTCTAGTTTCATCAGTGTGCTCATACTTACCATTGTTTTACAGAAACTTACAAAAAACCAAACTTCAATCATTATAAAGCACCCGTTTTCAGAAGAATCAAACAGAAGTAATGACAATTCAATATACCACCATCACATTAGTCTAACGAATGAAACAAAAGAAAGAAAGATATCTAAAGTCAACAAATTTTATGAGATTGCAACACTTTGAATGACTTTAAACTCTGGTAACGCACCAAGTTGTACTCACATTACAAAGACTACAACTTTCACTTAAAGGAAAACAATTTGCCATTTTTATTCAGTAATTCTCAAAGGAAATGGTTTAAGAGTTAACTGATCTGAACGCGTAACATACAAACAAAGGTTCAAATGGTTCAAATGGGTCCAAAATGTCAAATCCGTAACGCAAGAAAACGATTAAAACATCAATCAGCGAGAATGGATCAAGAATATCAACGATTACGAGATAACCCCACAAAAAAAGAAAAACAATTTCTTCAGAACAATGGCGCTAGTGACCTAGATTCCAGAAAATGGCAAATAAGATACTCAATTAACCAAAAAAACCAAAACTTTCCCGGGAAAAGGAATCAAGTGGGAAAAAGAAAAGACTCACGGCTTAAGGAAACGAGTGTACGTATCTGTATACGTATGTCGTTCGCTTACAGTAATCCGTAGATTCTCTCCTTCCTTTTGGTTCCTCTGTTCTCTCTCTCTCCTCTCTCTCTTTCTTGGCGTTTTTCGGGAATGTGGAAAATAATTAATATTAATTTGAATTTTACCTTAAATGGGCCTCAAATGGTTTCCTTTTCTAAGCCCAATAAACTCTATCCACAAACGGTTCTGACTAGGCTTTGTGGACTTGGTGGTGTACACAACATAAATAAGCACTTACAAAAAAAAAAACAAGATAAATAAGCAACTGCATATAAGGAAGTAAAGAACTTCAGAATTGTAAAAAGAAGAAATAAAGGGAAAGTCTACCGACAGCACTCGGGATTCTTGGGATTTTTAATAGATAGTTAGAAACTTTTTGTTTTTCAAAAAAGTTTTTAACATAAAGTTTTTTCTTAACTATTTTATTTTATATGATTTTGTTTCAAAAAATACATTTAGTTATCAACAAATATTTAATAAAATTTCCTTGAGAAAATAGAAATATAAATATGTATAATTTTTTTTGTTTATTAAATTAAAATTTTAATATCATAGATCACAAAACAATATAGTTACTCGCTTCTTAAATAGATTAATAAATTATCAAACCAATAAATTTAAATATATTAATATTTTAAAAAAATTTATAACTTTTTGACATAATTTTATACTTTACTAATATAATGTTTCGTAAATTTGTATGCAAAAATTCAGCTAGTAAATCAGAAATTTTAAAATATATATATAGTTATTATAATAAAGAAAAACACACAAATATATATATGCATGATACAAACAATGCAAACAAACAATTATGCTTTCTCAGCCTCTAGCTCTTACATTTTTATTTTTATTTATTTATTAATATACTGCTATCACATCCTTATCTATGATTCGTTGAAGAATTGGTGTAGATGATGCTCGGATTACAAAAAGTAGGAGAAAGTGAGGGAAATTATGTAATTTTGTCTGGGAGAATATATGCCAAAACTAATTAATATCTTATCCACATCTCCTTTCAATCGATTCCCTTGGTCTACATTTTTTTGCACACTAAAAATATATAAACTTATACATATGTATACAGTTGCACATTTCTTCTGAGTTCATAAATCACGTAAATTTGTGAAAACAGATATACAAATACATATATGTATAATGTATGTATACAGTTTCTTAATCGAATATTAATTATGACAAGTTAACGAATTGATTCTCGCCCGACAACAAGGCATGAATTAAGATAATGGTTTTTGTTGGCTTATTATTTGAATCTAATCAATATTTTCGGGAAAAAAATTAAGTTACTAAAACGTGACTTGACCAGTAAGCAAACATAAACCTTGCATCATTTTAAGTAAAGATTACCCATTTCATGTTTGACAAAATATAATATTTTTTTGGTTAGTAGTTAATTAACTTTTCAATTACAATGACGTGATGAATGATGAACTAGCTAGTTCTTATGTTTTCTTGTCGGGATTTATCGGCATAATTATAACAACACATACATTTGGTTCCTTCTCAAATTGATTTTTTTTTTATTTTCTGTTTGTTTGTTTGTTAATATTGTTGTTGTTCTGTCCAAGATATCTTTAAATTAAGTGATTATAGACGTGTAGTCTAGAGTTTAACGTTGGCCAAATTTTATCAGATATATTCTTGGCGACTATATTGTTCATTGATTGGCTACAATATCTAGACCAGCTTTTATTTATAAGATCCGATTAAAGAAAATCTTCTGACAGTATATTTATTTACTATATACTGTATGAAAAGTTATTCACTTAATGATTCGGACGACGTATGGCTAGTGTTGTAGTCTTGTAGATGCTACTTTCTGTCTGATTTAATTTTACAAGTCTGAGAAAATATTAATTGGTATATTCTGGGACTTGATTAGCTGTGATGTTTCTTCTCATATAGTACCATTCAAGCACGACCAGTAATGTCTGCTTCTCATACAGTTCCACTCCGACGAATTATGATGTAAAATACTAATTAGTATTATCGTACGAATACAATACGTAAAATATAGAAGCGGTGTGTAGGGAAACATGCATGTTGGCATAAGACTGATAGGCAGCACAAGTGCAAGTGCAACAAACATACGTTACGTGCGATAATGTACATAGTCCAACTTTGATTGAGACACGAATGCAACTCAATTAAGCATTGCACTCAGAAGGAGTTGGACTTTCTTTCCGGTCTTTTCTATGTCTAAGCTAAATTGGGTAAGAGAAAAAAACGAGCCACTAATATTGATCCACC
Source organism: Iljinskaea planisiliqua (assembly GCA_900108845.1). Taxonomy (NCBI): domain Eukaryota; kingdom Viridiplantae; phylum Streptophyta; class Magnoliopsida; order Brassicales; family Brassicaceae; genus Iljinskaea; species Iljinskaea planisiliqua. Next base: position 3,421,376 of record FNXX01000008.1, read on the forward strand.
AATCAAGTCTTTAGCTTTCCATCTTATGACCGGTCAAAGGTATGACCTAAATGATCTGGTATATGTCGACCTGGGTCCTATTGATGCTTAAAAATACTAAACTCTTTCGATATGGAACTAATTAACTTTCACATTCGTAGACGAGTTATATCTAGATTACTCGGGCTACACCAATCTCAACGGTTGATCCAATATTTTTTAGCATTGTTCAAAATCTTGTGCACTACAATAAACTGTTTACTAGTAATGGACAATCTATCGCTAAACATTTGTAATCTTTTGTGTTTTTTTGACGCGTCTCTGAATTAACATGCATCGTTAATATCATATTTTTTTTTTTGACTCATTTAGCTATATTATTTCTAATTACACTAGTCTATTGATAACTTGCGAAAAATTAGCGACCAAACGATTTGTTATGATTGACTAGCGAAAGGTATAAAAAATTCCATATGTACAGGTTTAGAATTTATTTTTGTGTTGATAGTTAATAGTAATTATGCAATGGCTTGGAATCGGCGGGGTTACGTAAAGAAAACACTATACTAATGTTCGACAAGATATCTCGATTAAAGATATATAACATAATCGCATCAATAAGATACGTAAAGAAAATCTACATTATATTTCCGATATGAACATATAGAGCGTTCAAAATTGACGACAGATACCGAAAACTTAAATACAATCAATCTAGCTAGTATATCTCTCTCAACAGATTATGACAAAAGAAACATGACCTTATATATGTTGAAGTGTTTTTGGTCCCCCAAGAAGAAGAAGAAGATGAAATAAGAAGGATAGAAAAACAAATGAAGATAGGAACAGTGTCACGAGGAATGCTTTGGATCTTCTCGGAACACATCTTGTCTATGTCTCCTTGTTTTGTCTCACTAGCACGTGAGATTATAGTTTCTTCCTCATCGTTTACCCAATTATTTATCTCATTTTATAAATATTTTCTTTCTAACACTATTCAATCGACTAATCCTCACGAAGCTCTTCAGTTTTGTTGCCTAACTTCTCCCTATTTACATTTTTGTCGATTTTGATTCGCTATAGTGATAAGAAAATCCTAGGTGATGCTCCGGACATCTTGATTTCGAATTTGTCTCCATTATGAAGTGGTTTAAACTGACGAGGAAGATATTTGTGTTGTCCTTTGTTAATATATATAGTTTCACAATGTCACATTTTAGTTTTCTCCAACAAATCTTTATGTTATTTATTTATTAACAATCAAGCGAATTAATAGAAATATTTTGGATGTAAGATTTGGATCTAGATGCAATGTAACCAATGGACTCTCTCTGTGCATGTACCCCCAAAATCTTCTAGGACCTATAAATTTGCAGGATAAGAAAGGAAGAAAAATGATGCCTAGGCAAATCTTTTTGCCTGTCTTTTTGGGTGAATATGTCCTTTGTCACAATAATTTCAAGCATTAAATTATCTGTATTTTAAATAAATACTTTGGTTTGGAATCTACTTGTCTCTAATGTTATAGGGTCTATAAATTTTTAATCCGTTTATATATGGATGGGCAAATCTTCTGCTACAAAGTTGCTGTAAAGTTAAGGGCAGCAATTTTGTTTTTGTAAAAGTGAATTACTTTAAAATTTCATTAGTCTTTTATTTTTGGGTAGAAACGGTCCTTGGTCTATATATTCAAACTTAAGTCACTTTCTTACATCTCACTTGAACATAAACCATAGGTTTGTCCCCTTCCGGATTATAGACTACATTTATGCAGCTTTATTTAAAATGCGATACATATATCATGGTCATAATTACATGTGAATCCAACTTGATTAACACAACGAATTAACAAATGTATAACCTTTCATATATATGTTGGGAGATAAATTTTCCCCAGAAAAATAAGTCCACTAAGAAAATAATTGACCTTGGCCTACGTCTGTTATTTATAATATTTTGCATAGAATAAGTTTGAATTGTAGACATTAGCGTTAAACTTCTTTCAGTTTTGGGTTTAGCAACTGGTTCATGATTTTTGTTTGAAAAAAATGAAAAGAAAAAGTAAAATATCGAAAGTATTAAAATTTTTAAATATTATGTAATCGATTTTCAAAGATTCTCACTTAATGTTTGCATATGTATGTATACCATATTGTATATACATGTGATGATAGATTATAGATTGTCCGGTATTTTAACTAATCCTACAGAAAATGCTAAAGCTTCATATAAATGACAAGCACAATCATACAAAACGAAAGAATATATAGATCACGAAATCCACCCACTTATTATATCTGCTAGTACCAAAAATTGCTGGAGAAGTATAAATATATGTTATATATGTATATGTACATATATAAATGTGCTGAAACAAAATAATAAAATTACTTTAATTAATAAGTCGAACAAAAATATGTCCCAACAAAAATCTCTATAACTACAAAAAAAAAAAAAAAAAAAAACGTTCTTTCTTTTGCGAATTTGTTCTCTATGATCACCCTTAATTATATTTTCCAAACTTAGATGTGGATCAAGTTGAACAAAATATAAGGGAGGGGTTCAATTAAATGGGTCATGGTTGTGGTTTAAATACTTTGGGATTAATATTTTAAATTGTAAGGAAATTTTTTGTATTTTTGTTTTTAGATGTATACTACTTTTGTAGGTTTAGTTGAATTTATTGATAATATAAGTATAAAAATGTAAATATATATGTTTAGCAATGTTTATACATATATAAATTGAATTTCTTTAGTGTTTCATTTAAGTACGTGTAAAACTCATATATAAAAGTTGTTTACATGCTTATATATCACAATTTTTTTTCTCGTATATATGTAATTACATTGCTTACACTTACACGTATATTGAACACACATAGACATAATTATTCTGGTGTTGAAGGCAAAAAATTCTGTGCTGAAGCAACAGTTTCACGTATTGAATAAGGACCCCACACTTTTTCAGAAGTCACAAAATCACCACCATTTTTAATTTTTGTTTGATTCTCTTGTACTGGTTATTTGTCAGTCTTGTCATACAAGTGCCGTGGTAAATTTATTTCTACCTTTTAACAAAAAAAGAAAAAAGTTTTAGATTTTATTCCGAAATCTTAACTAATATATAGTAACATACATACATACCTCGTGTTGATTTTACAGTAACCAATTTAAAATATTCGGTCAGCAAAAATTGCTTTTTGGCCTCAACCATTAGAACCACTAGCTAGTATATATATATGAAATCGATATAGTTTTGAATATATTTTTGGAATTTCCTCTTTTTCCCTCTCTTTTGTTTTTCGATTTAATTGATTAGAGTTACAATTATGATAAGAAAAGTTGTCCAATCATGCATAGATATGATCACATCCCGGTATGATCTCTAAGACAAGAAAAGACAAAAAATGCACAAAAAGTAAGAATATTCAAACACACTTGGACCAGTAAGTAAAACATGGGTAGGCACATATAGGATTACATATATAAAAAGAAAAACTATTTAACTTACATATATGGAGAAAAATAGCCAAGAAAATCTGAAAATATTTTCTTGATTCTGCTAGCTGCCCATAATATAACCTATATATGTGCCCACTCATGTAAAAAAAAAAAAAGAAAAAAACATTCTTGATCCACATCAGATGACACATTCACATGGAATCATCACATCAATCTCTTTAATTCAAGAGAGAGAAAACAACAAAAAGACACAACACAAGTTGCTCTCTCTCTCTCCCACTCCATGTGTAGCGTGTTAATGCAATTTGCTTATTCAAGCTTAATATTCTCCATCTCTACTCCTACCTGCTCCTTTTCCATGGATTGATTCTTGATTTTTAATTCTCTGTAAATATTAACAAACAATAATTAACAAATTATCAAAAATTATTACAAAAAATGATATGTGTAGTAACATACCAAAAGATTTCTTGCAATGAAGAACGGCTTCGTAAATGGAGCTCTCTGAGTCACAAGACCTTCTCCAATGAAAATCATCTGCAACACTTATTCTTGGAGATGATGTTATTTCATCAGAATAAACTCTGCTTCTTGACAACGTCGTTACACGGATCCTCGTGTCGATGCCGATACCTCCGGGTGAACCAGCGGATCTACATCTCTTTAATCTTTTACACAATGGCGTCAAAAAATCAAGATACTTCAACAAGACCCATTTGGACACTCTTCTCAACTTTCTACAAGACGAAGGAGACTTGCTCTCAATGTCACGTGTCTCCATCTTCTTCTCCGTTTTCGTATCGAACGGTTCATATTCTTCCTCGGTAGCTGCTGACGTGGCTTTTGATAGATAAGGCACGACGTAGCCGTCGCGGAAAAGCTCGTCGGCGTGAACTAAAGAGTGATCTTCGTCGGAGAAAGAGACGAAGTTATCGAACTTGAAGCTACTTTCATGGGCTTTGTTGATGAAGAATCTTCTAGAAGGAGGCAGTCTTGGATCCATCTCGATGAAGGAAGAAGAAGAAGAAGAATCTTCGTAGGTTTGATGATTTTCATCTATGGAAGCTTCTAAAGATGGAAAGTTAACTAACCAACTATATGAGAAGCTGTCTATGGGAACTAGTGGCATTGAAGCTTCTTGTTGATTTTCTTCCATGACTGTTTTTTTTGGGAGTATATATATATCTGTTCTTGAGTGTGTTCAGAGGTTTTTGTTTGAGACAAAAAAAAAGTTTGAATGGAGAACATATGTTTCAGTGTATATATATATAGGAAGGGACATACACACACATAGAAGCAAATATATATTATATTTTAATTTTTATAACGGTAATATATTATATTTATGTGGTTAGTTTGGTAAGAAACAATAGATATTAATAATTGGAAAGGGAAAAGAAAAGAAAAGAAACATACGAGTTTGTGAGCCCATACTAACCTCTCATTATGTGCTGTTGCCTTCACTCCTTTCCTTTTTTTTTTAATTGTTATTTTAGTTTACTCTTTTTTTTTCCATAAACAAGGTTCTTCTAATTATTTATTCCATGTGGCATCATATTTTTTTTAAAAAAATAAGGAATATCAATACACTACGCGTGATCCTTCTTTCTTGGTCTTTTTAAAAGAATATCCATAAATTATCGAAACAAACGATGCATGTTGAGGCATATATATCTCATGGGCTTAATCGATTTGGAAGTCCCAGAAAAGAAGAAGAAAAACTATATATGAAACACATATAAAATAGCTGTATTACGTTTTAAGATGAAATTTCCAGAGCATTGCGAATGAAGAGGACCACGAGTTAGAAATGAAAAAAAACTAAAATAAAAAGTCATTCTCATAAATTAGAAAAAAGGTTAAAAATATAGAAATGGTAGAGGAGAGGAGTAAGAGAGGGGAGGAGACAGAGGTCCCGGGAAGTGTCGGGGTGCGAGACGAATGTTGTCGAAAGTTTAGGGGACAAAAGCCGAAAATAGAAAGTGACGTGGAGACTCATCGAAGTCTTATCTTTGGGCCATTTTGCATGGTCTTTTTATGGGTTACGTTTGAGATACTTGAGAATAAGGTTTTTATTAGTGTATTTGAGAAGTGCATTTAATGATATGAATCTCTCAAATCTCGAAGGGAATGTTTTTTGGTCGTCTATTGATGATAACACGAGATATAATTAATAACATTGAGACATAAGTATCTCCTAGTTTTGGAGAGGGTTTATAAACTATGGTTTTATTACAATAAAGTTTTTTTTTTATCTTTGGTCTTCTTTCATGTCAGCCAATATCCATATATCTATCGAACGGTTTGGTCTACCAATTAGGAATACAAAGTTTACATAGACACATTCACGCAAAAAAATCTTATTTTTACGACCTAATCAATTAGATTTTAAATTTAAAAAGCGTAGAATGCATATACCTAAACCAAACTTTAAAATATCTTTAGTTTGTTAGCCCAAAAAAAGGATTTAGTTTATTACACATTTGGAGGTTTTAAAACGAATTGTCCACACTCCACACCGAGTTAAGAGAAGAGAATGGTTAATCTTAATACAGAGAGATATATATCAATTGAAAATTCTACTATGAAGTAAAAAAGTTATACACGTGTAGATGAAAATAAAAGACACATTTTTATTATTTATTGGTGTACATACGATCGACATTTTTTTAAAGTTTTTATGAAATATAGAATCGACTAATTAACAGACGAAACTAGCATATGAAAACATATAAATACGTATAACCGGTGCATTTTATTGCTGACAATTGTTTTATGAACAAGAGGATAAAACGATGAGATGATTATGCGATAAAAGTAACAATATATGGGAGGTTCCGAGTAAATACGATTTGCTTTTACTCCTGTACGTAAATTTATTTATTTGTTGAATTAGTAAAATAACAAATATTCACATATTTAAGATAATTTCTGCATTCCCATAATTTCCATATTATTTACAAAGTAACTTAATACTAAAACTAAATTCTAAGTTACTAGTAACTTAATACTAAAACTTAATAATATAAATGTACTTGATCAATTAACGTTATAAATATCGTAATTAAAATGGATCACTAATACATAAAAATATAACATTAATATCAGATATATCCAACTATCCACGACAGAAATTTTATTCTAGAAAATATACGATCATTTCACCAATTTTTTTTTTTTTTTTTTTTTTTTGTAAGAAGAAATACGATCATAGACACACAGTCTAGTAAATGGCTAAATGCTATGGACCAAGTTTGAATAAAAATAAAGACTAGTAGTGAAGAAAAAGAGAGACTGAATTGTAAATCATTACAGTCAAAGATGGAATATTTCCACCTTTTGTGGGTTGGGTAAATAATTTAGGATGCAATAAAGATTTACATTTGTATTCACACGCCATACGAAAAACCACTATCAAAAGAAGTTAATATACAGCTTTTCATAATTGTGACAAGAAAACCTTTTCTAAAATTCTACCAAAAAAGGGTGTAATTAACTTAGCTTCACCAACTCAATTATGAATGACTAGCTAGCTGCATATTCTACTTCGTGTAATGTTATTGGATCTTTGGACTAAGCATATTTTTTCTACAATGTCAAAATGGTAAGTCTTAACCCGAAGTAAAGTTTGAATATGCTTCTACCGGTCGAACCAACACCACTGGACATGTATATTTATAAAATTTTAAAAATCCCACTAAGCAAAAGTTTCAAAATCAAAGGACATCATATTATCTTAATTTAATTCTCACCACTGATATATGTACGTAATTGTGTGAGTGCGCTGATTTCGAAAGAAGTGACTCCATTCTGCAAAATGTAGATCCTATGTTTGACCAAATTAGATGCATAAAAAAGGGTAAAAGTCTGAGAAATAGCCACCATCTCGAGCTCTTTCTTCCATTTGTAGGGTGTGAGATAGTCAATTGGTTCAATGTGTCTACTCCTAGTTGCAAGAGTAGTCCATAACAGTTACACCCTCTCTTTTGTCAGTTTTGGTTGTAGATAAATAAGTAATTTAGAAAGTCTAAAATAATGAAATAAGGTTTTGAAATGAACCAAAACAAATACGTTTGTTTCCTAAGTTAAGTTTCGAATTTGTACACATATAAAGTGCTGAAGTCTTTATGTTGTGAATGAAGTTTTAAAATGCCGTCGACCATGTTTGGTTACAAAACGCAACGTGTTTTTGAACGCTGTAATGAATTTTTATTGTCTAACTAGACAAAATATGAGTTCTAAGCTGATCTATGTAACCAGTCCGCTAATTTAAGAAAACTTGAAATTGAGTTATTCAAAATTGTTACGGTGCTAGAGTGATGGCGCCCAACGAAAGAAGTATAATATACATATAGTTTTATTTCAATTTCTTAGCTTCAGTCAATTGTTGTACAGATGCTGTATATTGCTATTGTGATCGGAAGAGATGATTATCCATTACAGTTAGATAGGAACATTTGGTGTAATGAAGTTGAACAACTTCAACTACATATCAACCTTATTTCTATGCATACTGCGAATGGGAAGGAACCAAAAGATATGTGGATCATACTCTATTTCCTCAGAATGCAGAGAAGCTATTGCAAATTTTTTATTTATTTATAAAGTTTTTTTGCTCGCATAAGGAAAATCCATAGATTTTGTTTCTTCTTGGGAGGTGCCATTGTGTTAAAAGCGAAGAAAGAAGGGTCACCTTGCGTAATGTTCCTTGGAATTGGTGTAATATCAGTGTTTAGTGTCAGAGACAAAGAGAAGCATAAGTGTTGAGTTCAATCAGACTTATGCAAAACACAGTGTCACTGTCAGAGATATATCAACACAACACTTCAACAAGTTTTCAGATCATACTTTTTGCAGTTTTGCTTCAGAAATATACAAGTGATGCTTATCCTCCACACATGCCTTTCCTTTCTTACTTACTTTCAAAGATTCCTAACAACCATAGGAAACGGATGCATTGTATCATTTATAAAATATCATCAGGGTTAACAAAAAACACATCAGAATTTCAATATGTTTAAGTCAAGGGCACTGCATACTAACCGCAATATTGAAATTGCGGTGACGCCTCAACATATACGCAATGAAAGTTGATTAAGCACATGAACCTGTCTTTTCTCCCTATGTACCTCAAGTACGAATGATTTGCTGCTAACTTGATATAGTTCAAACATAATCAGTTGAGATCGACTGATTAGAGATGGTAGCAAAGTTTCTCTAAGAGCATATGCATAATCAATCAATTTCACAGAGGATATATAAAAAATATAGATTTGATATTTGAAAGGTTTTAGGATAAAAGATAAAGACTCTAGACTCCAAAACAACTGAACTCCAAACTATGGTTCTAAGATAAAAGACAAGACTCTAGACTCCAAAACAACTCAACTCCAAACTATGGTTCTAAGATAAAAGACAATACTCTAGACTCCAAAACAACTCAACTCCAAACTATGGTTCTAAGATAAAAGACAATACTCTAGACTCCAAAAAGACTCAATTCCAAACTACTGATCTGTTTGTCAAGGCTTATCACTTCCACTTTTGAGCAGCCAGATCAACAATTGTGATTTCGTCAACATCCAAGATTTTGACGAGGTTAGGACGCATGGCGGGAAAGGAGCTAGCAGGGACACAGTAAGTCTCAGACTTTGTGAGGAAGATGCAGAGATCTCCGATGTCTTGAGTGTAAACAGCGTTACCGTCTTCGTCTAGCTTGAACACCATTAAAGCTTTTGTTTCCATTCTCTTAATACCCTTGATACTCTTGCCAACAGTCTTCTTGTACCATTTTACCATGAAAATTTCACCGGTGGTTCTTGACTCCATCAAGTGTTCGCTGGTGTAACACGAATCCAGAAGCTCCCGCTTGGTCTTTTTCAGCTTAGGAATATCTCTAAACCGCAGCTTCTGAATCTTGGGCTTGTGCTTGATGTTTCGGAGATCCCATGATACAATAAGGTGGCCTCCAGATCCGGGAATGCAAAACATGTCATCTTTCTCCAAGAACATGACACGGGAGGAGAAGAAACACGGGTTCTCAATTCTAACGTTGATCCACTCGGGTTTACTCTGACCCGGTCTGCAAAAGCTTAGCTGAGGTCCAAAGAACTTGACAGCCACGACACAGTCCTCTTTGTCAGGAGAAGATGAGGACATTGCCACGTTGGTGACCATTTGAGTTTGGCAGAAAGACAGAGTTACAAGAGGAGGCAGCTCAATGCATTTGATATCACGACTTGTGATGGTTGGAATCGGATGTTGATAAAAGTCATCGAGACGCAGTATCCCGTCGTGCTTCATCAAAGTAGCTACCCATCCATTGCATGATCCTATCATTCCCATTGCCTCCATCAACTCCGTCGGAACCTTTTCGTCGTTCGGAGCTGTGATGTCACCATCTTTCCTATACACGACTGTTCCGAGATTTGGTCTACAAGGATCAGCGCACATGATGGCAAACGGAAGGGTTTGCGACTGCGGCAAGGATGAAGATGACAAGGCATCAGAGATAACTGGAGAGGACCTTACCGACACAGGTTTCCGAGAGCATAGCTTCGGGGGCTGGTTCAGAAGCAGAGACATGAACATGATGTTTCTTAGGGAAAGAAATGAAAACCCTAATTGAATAATTAGTGATGTTCACAATTAATACAGAGGAAAGGGACTTGTCCACCAAGTTTTGGATGGTTCAACTTCTCCGTGCTCCATTTCCTTATTTATATTTTCACTCTTTCACTAAATCGATTTTAATTCCATTTCTTTAAGATTACTTCTGATATTGGCCCAAAAATTAATACATATTTATATAGGAGATTTGAAATCTTCCGTTAACAAAATGGAAATTGTCTATAGAGACGAGACTGTATAAATCAATCAAAATAACAAGGATATGGATGAACCTTTGTTATCTGCAATCATCCTCGTCGTCAACATCAAGTACCATCTTCAGTTTTCTTCTACTAAGCGGACTTTGAGTGAGGGAGGCACCACCACCTTCAGAGTCACCACCGGAATCTGCCAACTCATCATCATCTTCCAGTTCATGATCTGACAAAAGATTCGGATCTTCTGGAGATGAAGTAGAAGGAGCATTGTCGCTGATGTGAACATCTGTTTGAGATTCTCTACTTTTCTGGGAGATGTAGTTTTGATCATTGTCCTCTTCTTTGCTAGTGGTAGCCACATGTTCACTAGCTTCATTCCTAATTACAAAAAGAGTGAGTTTAGTTATGAGACTTACTCGTGAGATCAATCAATCTCAGAGGTTAATCTTGCCTATAAACCAGATAAAGACAAAAGAAGTGAGTACTTTTACCTTTCTGTGTTGTCTTCAGACCCTCCTGAAGTGATCTCATTGGTCGATCTTTTGTGCTTCTCTATCTTTCGTGTTTTTCTGCTCTTCCTACAAAAGACAACTCTCAAGTATCATCAATTTCGCATCGTTCAAGAAACCAAGTTTGATCTTCACGAGAGTCATCATATTATAAGATTTAGTTAACTTCAAGAGATACTCACGAAGGTTGCTGATCTGATGCTGCCTCTAAGTGATCTGGATCATCATTTCCATTCTTGCCTTCACTTGCTTCCAGAGAGTTATCATTACGCCGGAGTCTTTTCTTTGTTTCTAGACCTAGCTGTTTAAGCTTGTTGGTTACTTGTGCAGCAGAAATTCCACCATCAGGATCCAAAGTTTCGGCAATAAGCCGGCTGCACTTTTTATCATCTTTGAACCTGCAAAGAATTCGTTTATGACCATGGCTCACATGTAAAGTTCGAATTCTACAACTTCTAATGCCTTATGAAATCTAAACCATGGATCAAATGCTTATATTACTCAAGGAAGAAATAGCAGACATTAGGCATAATGATTTGTGTTATTTCCTTCAATAACTACTCCCACTCATCGAACAAAACGTACCTTTCGTATAGCTCTTTAATTTTTATCTCCATGTCAGCATCAAGAACAAGTCTTCGCTTTCTTTTAGATGGTTTTGCAGATTCATTTTCCACAATGTGGTCGTCCTCACTGCGGCAAAGCAAAAATCCAAAGCATTAGCAAATAAAAATGAACAGTGTATCTTCAGCTAACAAAGAAGCATAAGGTATATAAACAAAATCATAAGGGGAAGTTTCTCTTCTATCAAACATAAACCTTTCTTACTTTTGGATTCCTTGATCATAAGATATCACAACATCAGCTTCATCATCACCTAGAGCATCTGCTATGTTTCTGCGGGTCCATCCTTTGTCTGATGGCGAAACATTTTCCTCAGTTCCTGAGACCTTTTCTTGATTTCCCATCTGTTTTCTCATATGGCCAAGTTCATGCAACATATATTCAGCATTTATGTAATGGCATTCTTTGCGACTCTTTGAGAAGAGAATTTCCACAAAGAGAAGCGGCTGTGACTTCATTTTCTTCAACATGTTTCTAACCAGATCTGTCAGGAAGGTAACTATGTTTTCATAGTCCTTACAAGGGCAAGCTTTCTGCTCATCAAGGATCTTATGGAATGTTATTAGCAGTGACAGCTGCAAAATTAACCGAATAAAATAGGTGAGGAAGGTGAAATTTTTGTTTTAAAAAAATTATCAATTATGGAGCGTGATTTAAAACACTTACCTGATACAACATGGGAGATAGTTCCAAGTCTTCTGTAATCCTCCGCAAAATGCTTACTATGTGGTGATTCGTCGGTTTTGGGTTGCTTTTATAAAACTTTAGCAACCAGCATATGTTTTGAATGATGCTGTTGCTTGCAAAAGCAGAGATAAATGTGGAAACCTTAAAATCAACTTCATCTCTTCCAGTATGCTCTTCGCCATCAGAAGAATCGTCATTGCCGCAAGACATATCATCGACCACATGATTTGATTTAGGGCTGTGCGTTTGTTGAGTTTCATCGGCTTCAATCCCTACGTTGGAATCCCCTGGATTATTGGGAGGCACATCCATTGGCCCATCTTCAGTAGAAACTGTTGAGTTAACCATCGGTATGCTTTTTGTGTTGCTAGCTTCGTTTGATGTACTTGGATGATTTTCAGACAGTTCATCCAATGTGGCCTCTTTATTTACCATGGGTTTTTTCTTTCTCGCCTTTCTTGATTTTTTTGAGACCTGGGGAATGAAACAGACTTTCGGTTGAAGATTTTGCATTAATAACCCTTGACACATGCTAAATAAGCTTTGTATATCATCTAATCAGGGTTTCAAATCCAAGCAATACATACCCTCAAAGTTCCACGCCCTTGAAGGTTTTCCATAAGGCCCACTATTACATGAATGCTTTCCACCAGATCTCCAAGCTCACTGGCAGGAAACAAAGAGTAATTTCAAGCAAGTTAATTTTACAAGTTTGGTAATTGTCAAGCACCATCATACAACATTAATAGTACCATTTAAATGAGCTTTACAAGCAAACATTCAACAAGTCAAACAAGAACACATGCATGCTGTCACGATGATGTATATGTTCGAAGATTAACAGATTACATATATCACACTACAGGAATTGACAAATCACTGATGGCGCAAGATACTGCATGCCCTCACGATTCTGGAATAGGAAGAAACAGAAGCAGAGACCAACCTTTTAGGTTGTTTGTGCGTGTCAAAACTTCTCACCAGATTCAGGATGAACTGACACATCCCTTGATCAGTTTGGTCGTAAAACAACTTATAAAGCAAGACGCGGACAGTAAAAGCTTCTCTAGAGTCTTCAGGTAGCAATTTAAGTACCAGATCTAACAAGCAAAGCTGCAAAAACATTAAGAAAGCAATGCAGACCATGAGTATCCTCTATTAATTGTTGAATAAGATGCAGAACGGAGTCAACAACAATGTTTTCATGTCTCCTAAACGCAAACCGCTGATACATGCCCTATCTACAGAAAACAATGAGTTACAGAAACCATGTAGAAAAATAAATAGACATCCAGAAGAGATTAAAGCATGCGTATTTCATACCATAGTTTTCACAAGAGAGCCTGCTGCAGATAGAAACCTAAAATCTTTAGTTTCCTTCAGACCATCAAATGCATAGCGCCATTTTGAAAGGACAAGCAAAAACATTCTGTCGTTAATTGTCGCTGCAATCGGCGCACAAATGTCACTCTTAGAACAGTTTCCTCCGGCATTCTGATCGGTAGAAGGTTCAGAAGCTTCTTTTGTTCCTGTTGCTGGCTGAAAAAAGAAAGAAAAGAAAATAAGCTAGGTAACCAAAAGATAATGGAGATTAAGCATTGTATAAACCGTAAGTAGTTCCATTACTCACAATGGAAGCCAAAGACTTATGAAACTGAAAAGAGGTGACTGCCTGAGCAACCTGGAAGAATGTAACAATGTCGCTATTCTGAATGGAGGGATGCTCCTTTTCTATATCTTCACATACTGACTGCATCAGAACTAAAAGATATGGTACATTGGCATCAGCATCAACGTACTTAAAACCAAGCGTAAACAAAATTCGCTGCACTATTGTGTCACTTACCATTATATCCACCTGACAGAAACTGATTGATGAATTCATACAGCAACTTCAAAACGTTGTCATTTGTCACAGGCCTTGGTCCATGTTCCCAGACAATCTTCTCTGTGGCTCCAAGACCTTTGTGAGCCTTTAGTAACGTACTCTCCTCATTAGAAGGTATTCCCGTTAGTAATGCTTTAGTGCCACCCTATAAAAAATCTCATTCAGATTACTAAAACTTTGACATGGCATTAACTTTTAAGAACCATCGCTAGGAATAATACCATGGTAACCCGAGTGAATGTCCCACCAAATTGTGAATGACGCTGATTCGTTTTGTTGAGTCTTGCAAGCTTTCTTTTGGTCTCCTCCTCCTCCATTAATTTCTTCAAACTGTCGACAGAAGCTTTTTTCCCTTGATCCAACTGCCAAAACAAAAAATGGTCGACCACAGCCATCAATACTAAAAGAAACTCGTTTGAATCCTGGAAACCGTATTGATCCAGTCGAAACACTGACCTTCTCAGGAGCCTGTGCAATGAGCTCCATATCTTGACCCAAGAGAATATAGTGATAAATTTCTAGCAGAAGTAGGTTGTCATGCCTCAACAAACTGTTACAACCCTCGATAGTCTGAGTGATTACCAGAAATATATCCATCACGTTTTCACGAGACAGGAGTTCAAGAAACTGATCCCTCAGCGACAAATAGTAACAAGTAGATTCTCCAGCCTTCTGAAGCGGCGATATATCATGGATAGCTAGTAAATTCCTGAATAAAGTAAGCAAAAGCTGAACCAATTTCCAATCTTCCTCGTTGAATTCATCTCTGGAAAAGCATAAAATCGGTTAAGAAAAAAAAAACGGTTTTTGCACGACAGAGCAAGAAAGTAAATGAATTTCGAACAAGACACTTACAATTCTAAGTTCTGGAGAGGTGTTTCTAGCAAAGACACAACAACTGCAACAATGTTACTGAAAGTAATGGCAGACTTCAATCCCCATAAATACTCAATCTGCTGAGGAACATCATCTGAATCAGGCTCTACAGGCATTGTGAGAAACACCAACACCTTAACTGAACAATCAGATTACACTTGCGTTACAACATTACATCTGTAAACAATAGTGAAATTTAGATTTAAGGAGAAAAAAAAAAGAACCTGCGTTTAAAACTAAGTTATGTTCATCTTGATAATGCTCGATGATCGGAATCAAATCTTTTGAGACTATATTCCACGCACAGACCTGTTTGAAAACTTCCCTGCTCTGAGGATCGTCGCGTCTCAGAAATCTCAGCAAGTCTTTCAGATTATCTGCGCCATTTAAGAACAAATTGAAATTAAAACAGTTTGAAACTAAACTCATCAAGCACAAATCAGATTTAGATTCATTGGGGGAGGAAAGTTACCGAGACAGTATTCGCTTTTGGAGTACCCAATTCTTCTTCTATCGCCGTCTTCCTCGGCTTCACCGAGATCGCTGCATATGACTGATAAGCCTTCCAAATCCATCTTCTTCTTCGTTGAGATTCTTTCCTCCGTATCCATTTTTTTACGAAAAAAAAAAAAAAGAGAAATTAAACTAGAGAGTACAGCGAAATAAACTTCGAATCAGAACATAAACATGGAAGAGATGAATAAAAATCAAAATCCTCAGCTTCTGAATCACTTGATTTAGGGTTCTTGTGGCGCGTACAGTTCGAGACATTTTCCCGCCATTTCTTAATCCGAAATTTGGCCCATAGGTTTAAATGGGCCGTATGTAAGTTAATGGGCTTACATTGGGTTTAAACGGGTCGTATTTAAGTTAATGGGCTTACATTGGGTTTAAACGGGCCTAATTTAAGTTAATGGGCTTACATTGGGTTCAAATGGCCGATATGCATTCGAGTTTATACGTCGTCGTTTCGGTGTATTAATGTGTCGTTTTCGTGTTTAATTTTCCCCACTTGATACTTTATATGATTTGTCACTCTTTCGATACAACTTAAGCAATTCTCCTTTTCTTCGTAAATTCCGCCGAGAAATCAAATCTTCACTACTGTCTCAACTTTTCGACCTCTCTGTCTCTCTTCTTCTGCAACCTCTTACCTTTCGAATTCGTTGATCTTTCTCGGCGTAAACAGAAATGGCTCAGGTGGTTGCGACCAGGTCGATTCAAGGCTCAATGTTGTGTCCCAACGGTGGATCTTTGTCTATGAGATCCGACAAGTTTTTGAAACCAGCGAGTTTTGCGGTGAAGCTTCCTGGAAACGAAGCGAAGAAGAGTGGAAGAGTCTCTTTGAGAAGCAGAAGAGTGGTTGATACTACTGTGAGATCCGCTCGTGTGGAGACTGAAGTGATTCCAGTGTCTCCAGAGGATGTTCCAAACGTATGTGTGCTTATGTTATTTATTCATTTTCTCGATTTCAAGTTTAGTAGAGATGAGAAAGCTTTTCAATTTGATTTCACCAGAAAACTATCCATTTCGCTTTCATGTTGAGTGAGACAATATAAAGTCTATGGTTTTGGCCGTTGGGTTTCGTTTTATGTTTCAATCTGAAAAAAAAATTAGATCTTTCTGTCATTTGTCAGATTTCCCATCTGCACTGATAATTTGTTAGCTAGTTACAGTTCTGAGAAGAAAATTAAAAATAAATACATTTAAATGTGGAGACTTGAGGTTTTCAAGTTGTCTGAGTTGCTGAAGTGTCAGTTTTGTCCACTTGGGTGTGTTTTGTAGTATGTTTCATGAGTAGTTCCATGCTTTTACTGTGACTAATGAAGTGACTATTTCTTTTACCTTTTCTCAATGTGGATTAGAGAGAGGAGCAACTGGAGCGGTTGTTGGAAATGCAGCAGTTTAGTGACACATCAGTAGGGATGTGGTCGAAACCGACAGTAAGGAGGAAGACAAAGATTGTCTGCACCGTTGGTCCTTCTACCAACACACGAGAAATGATATGGAAACTTGCTGAAGCTGGGATGAATGTTGCTCGGATGAACATGTCTCACGGGGATCATGCTTCGCATAAGAAGGTTATTGATTTGGTCAAAGAATACAATGCACAAACTAAGGACAACACCATTGCCATCATGCTTGATACCAAGGTTTGTTTTTGCTTTTCCCATTTATTCAGAGTTTATCTTCGTAGTCATTCTCTACAGATTTTTAAGGTTTCTCTTTGACGATTAGTTTCATTGTTCATAGGGTCCAGAAGTTAGGAGTGGAGATTTACCCCAACCGATTATGTTAAACCCCGGTCAAGAGTTTATTTTTACAATTGAGAGAGGAGTCAGCACACCAAGTTGTGTCAGTGTTAACTATGATGATTTTGTCAACGATGTGGAAGCAGGAGACATGCTCCTTGTTGATGGTACGTCGATCTCATTACTTGGTGTAAAAGGAGTTTAGATCTCCTTTGGTGAAAATGAATTTGCTTTGTTTCAGTCCTTTCTGATTTTCTCCAATATGTTAAAAATCAATATAGACTGATTGTTCTGTTCCTATGTTTCAGGTGGTATGATGTCGTTTATGGTGAAGTCTAAGACTAAAGACTCTGTCAAATGTGAAGTTGTTGATGGTGGAGAACTTAAGTCAAGGAGACACTTGAATGTCCGAGGGAAAAGTGCAACATTACCTTCAATCACTGGTTCAACCTTCTGTTCACCCTCTTATTTCAGTTTTTCTTGATTTTTTGGTAACTACTGCTTATCTTAGTCTGAAAAAATCTTTACTCTGATGCTTCTTTGTTGTAATTCTTTTCTTTTTCCAGAGAAGGATTGGGAGGATATCAAGTTTGGGGTGGAGAACAAAGTTGACTTTTATGCAGTTTCTTTTGTCAAAGATGCACAAGTGGTACATGAACTGAAGAAATACCTTCAGAGTAATTACGTGAAACCAATTCTGTCCTAATTGCATGCTTTGCCTAAAGTTCTTCATATTTGTTCTTATCGTGATCTTTTTGTTACAAATATTTGGCAGGTTGTGGCGCCGATATTCACGTGATAGTGAAGATTGAAAGCGCAGACTCCATACCTAACTTGCATTCCATTATCACGGCATCAGATGGGGTAATCTTTTCCATCATCCTTGTTTGTTCTTCCCTTTCTTGTATGCCTTTAAAGTCTGTTATCTCCTTATATAACAACAAAAGATTGGAGATTGTTATGTGAAACTATATACTTAGAGGATTGTGGTGACAATAAGTTCGGTATTACCACAATATAAAATTTCTGAATGGAGTGAGTCCTGTGAGTGTGCTGCGTAATGGGATCTGTGTTATTCTTCCAGGCAATGGTTGCAAGAGGTGATCTTGGTGCAGAGCTTCCTATTGAAGAAGTACCCATACTTCAGGTCAGCGCTTGATTCTCATTTAAGATAAACCAAAAAAAACGAGTTCTGCAGACTACACAGCTTTACAACAGGCGAAAATGTTCTTACATTTAAATTTCTGGTATTGATATACAGGAGAAGATCATTAACCTATGCCGTAGCATGGGAAAGGCTGTTATTGTTGCGACTAACATGCTTGAGAGTATGATAGTTCATCCAACTCCAACCCGGGCGGAGGTTTCTGACATTGCTATTGCTGTTAGAGAAGGTGCTGATGCAGTAATGCTTTCAGGAGAAACTGCTCACGGAAAGTAAGTGGCTGATTCTTTTCGTATAATCTACTGATTTTAGCTCATATTGGTGTGGATATGGAAAGCATTGAAGGTTTATATATGCACGAAACTGAACTTTACTTGGTATCAGGTTCCCATTGAAAGCTGCTGGAGTGATGCATACAGTTGCATTGCGAACAGAAGCAACCATTACTACTAGTGGTGAAATGCCACCTAATCTTGGTCAAGCCTTTAAGGTAAACCGTGCCTGATTTTCTTATTTTAGTGTAAACTCTGCACCATTTGAGTGTTTATCTAATCCATAATAACACGAAAGATGTTTAAAATCTATACAGAACCATATGAGTGAGATGTTTGCATACCATGCAACCATGATGTCAAACACACTTGAAACTTCAACTGTTGTCTTCACCAGAACTGGTTTCATGGCCATACTACTAAGTCACTACCGCCCTTCCGGCACAATCTATGCCTTCACAAATGAGTGAGTATTCCATGTTTATTCTTCCAGAACAAATGACTGACAAATGGTAAATTTAAGAGCTCACGATAGAGGTTTTGCTCTGCAGGAAAAGAATACAGCAAAGATTAGCCTTGTATCAAGGTGTATGCCCCATATATATGGAGTTCTCAGATGATGCAGAAGAAACTTTCGCTAATGCTTTGGCTACACTATTGGTAAAGAAACTCAAAACTAGACTTATCTTTCTATTTTCTGGTTGTGGGGATAAAGAGTTTACGGTGGTAACTTTTGGATGAACAGAAACAAGGAATGGTGAAGAAAGGAGAGGAAATAGCGATTGTACAGAGCGGGTCGCAACCAATCTGGCGATCACAATCGACCCATAACATTCAAGTCCGCAAGGTGTAAAAAGCCTCTTATGGCGTCTCAGACTCTCAGTCTCAGTATCTCTTCCGGTCAGAGTGTTTTGGTCTATCTATTAAACCGGTTTTCCGGTTAATTTTCCTTGCACGTCGCTTGTGTACTTTAAGACTTGCTGTTTACTGTATCTTATACAGTTTGCTTTACAACGATTGTGTGTTCTGGCAGACGTTATTAGCGTATTAGTTGTTTGTGAGACATGTTAATTTAGATGAGTAATAATAAATGTTTTAGAATCTTCTAAAAACACATATATCGTTGACATATGGTACTGTATAAACTGAAGATGCAACTATGTGTGTAAGGATTAAGGATCAGTACATGAAGACCAAATTCTAATTTCTAAGTATAAAATTCCACGGCTCTTGGGATAGAGATTTGCCATGGAGAATTCTTGATATTTAAAAATCTCAAAATGACATTGTTAAAAAGAAAAAGAGAAACTCAGATTATGCAAACTTCTGCTAACAACACTCTAGTATTGACAAGATTTCGTAAAACCAAATACAATGAAATTTCATCTACATTAAAGGTTTAGATTACTTGCTCCCTATTTGCTACATAAATTCTAACAGATACAACTCTGCCCATTCCCATTTCTTATTGATCATTCCACTTTCCCATTAACACTTTTAATTCAAGCTTCATTTCATTATACGCGGGACTTCGATATAGTCCTTATTTCCAGTTTAAAGTCTGTAAGATATACAAAGGAGAAAGAGTTTACCTAAGAATCATCCTGAAACAAAGCCTTTGGTACCGAACTACGAGGCAGAGTCCCACACTCGTGTTCATCTTTGTCATCAGTTCGTGTTCGTTTGTTATCTGTTGTTACTGGTGTCTCACATACTCTGTCATCTTCCACTGATCTTTGTTCTTTCTTCCTTTTGGCCATTCTCTTTTGCTGATCCGCTTTGTCTTTAGAGTTCTTACCTTGTTTTGGTGCCCAGACTCTACAAAGATCAGGCATCCAACTTGTGAAACTCGAGAATCTTCTTGCCCTTTCCCTCCGTTCTTGTGCTTCAACCACTTTCTTAGCTTCTCTGCACTCCCTGGTCTCTTTCTTCGAAAGGTTCTTCTTACTCGTACCGGGGACATCTTTATTTCTTTGATTACGATGATGATTCTTGACATTGCTATGGATGTTTTCTCTCCCTGATTGACTACTGTCTTCATTGTTCATGAAACTATCTTCAAGATCTTCGTCACTGAACATAAGCAGATCCATCTCTGTATAAATTATACTGACAGCTTCTCCAAGAATATGATGATACCTGAGAAGGGCAAGTCAATGGCATTAGCATAAATACACATATACTACTACAATCTATGAGAATGAGATTAAACATACCTTGCTTTTATAATTTTGTCCACATACTTATCAAGGCTCCAATCACTAAAGAACCCACCGTCTAATTTGCACTGAATGGCCTCAAGAAGCATGCAAATCTGTTTTGCAAACTTCTGAGTCACAAACTCCTCACTTCCC
This sequence comes from Iljinskaea planisiliqua, assembly GCA_900108845.1. NCBI lineage: Eukaryota > Viridiplantae > Streptophyta > Magnoliopsida > Brassicales > Brassicaceae > Iljinskaea > Iljinskaea planisiliqua. The sequence continues at coordinate 3,442,273 of FNXX01000008.1, forward strand.
AAACCTATCTCTGACTTTAGAATCTCCATTCGGAAAAGAATCTGCAGCTCGTATCTTATGGCTAATTAAAGAAAACATAACAAAATGCCAACAGCTTAGATGAACGACAGAAAGAATCATTAAATGGCATCAGAACAAAGCATACGAATAAGTTGGATAGTGTAACCAAACAGAAAAAAAGGATACTCTCTAATGATGCTACTGGGTGCAGCTTCATCAGACTTCTGCTCACTTTCCGTGGATGATGAATGTTTCTTTTTAAACTTGGCGACTAAATCTTTCGGTTCTTTCAGTAGCATCTTGGTTAGCTCCTCAGTGACCAACAACAGGGTTCCACTCTCACAGCTATAATCTTTCTCAATTCTTTGAGAGGAATGGAGGAGACAAGACTGGACAAGCCGCTCAGCCAGAGCTGCCAAGTCTATTTCCTCAGACTCAATCCCTTGCTTGATTTTACTAGGAAGACTAACAAAGAAATTTTCTGATGATTCTGATGCGCAAACAGATGTATCAATCTCTTGCCTTACGGATATACGATTTCCACTCAAAGCAACATCCTCCTCAGATACAGGTAAAGAGAAAGTCTTTTCTGTCTCTTCAGACGAATTGTGCTTTTTCTCAATTGGATCTGCTTTCACATCCTCCTGTGCATCGCAATTACTAGCCACTGACAAGCTGCAACCTCTGGGTTTCCTAATCTGTTTCATCCAACATTTCAGAAACTTATATTTCTTCGAGTTGCTAAATTTGGAAAAATATACATCCTCTATATCTATTTGACCATAACCTTTCACTGATTTGCAGAACTCCTCCCAGCAAATGTCATGAAATGAGTTCAGAATCTTTTTGCTTGGTTTTCTTTTATTTTCGCTACAACTGACTATCTTACTGCTATCTTCATGATCCACAATTTGAGGAGAGACTTCACTGTCAACAACACAAATTAAAGCCGAGGAGAAAGTGAAGGGCTTTAAGATTCCTGTCCGCGAACTACCATCGCTATTCGTAAGAGTAACCAAAGCTGAGTAACCTTCCCTATAGAGATAACTTAATAGAATCTGCCAAATGGGTGATGATCTTTTCACTACTTTCTCACCCGTCTCCTTTTCTAGTAACTGAAGGACCAAATCAGCCCAAAATCCACTCTCCTGCTCCTGCTCTTGGTCAGATCCCTGGCAGACTTCATGAACAACAAAAGTATACCTCTCGAGTTCGATAAGATCATCACACACCCTCAAGGCTTTAATACTAAGTTTGGTGATTCCACTACAGAACTGTTCAATTAGAGACTCCGAATAAGGTTCCTCAGGTGCACTACCCAAGCTGATGAACTCATCACACCTCTTCCCACTAGATATTTCAGAAGAAGAAAACTCTAGCTCACCGCACTTGCATTCCATAGGTTTACCATCAATATCAGCAATCTCGAGACTAGCCTGAACAGTAAACTTTTGACTAGTAGATAGCTTTGGGGAAATACCAATTGTTGGATATATTAATCCAAAGGGAACGATTAAAGAACCATAAATAACTGAATCCGTAGAACAATGTCCCCAACCCAATTCTCTAATTCCACTACCGAAAAACCCAGACTTCAATCCCAATTCGCTTCTTTCACCAAAGCTATCTTCAGATTTAACATCAATCCAGCTTAAGCGAATATCTCTATCATCAAATAGATCATTCACACAGTCAAAGATCTCGCCTAGCTTCGACTTGAACAAATCCAACTCGCTCAAACACTCGTCACAAGTCTCAACATCGAGAAACTCAGAAACCCATTTCAAATCCCTAGAAACTGGAGAAAACATCACCACCAAATTCGACCTAACGACATCGGCTCCACCTTCCGTGAATCCAGGAATCATACCTATCTCCGGATCTCGAACCACAGGCTCCCAAGCGTAATCATAAACGATCTGCCGCAAAGACGCCGCGAAATGGACCCCACGAGGTGACGCCGCCGCCGCGGAAGTCGATCGAAGTCGGCATCGCTTAACGGCGCCGAGGGCGCGTCTGAGAGAGACGAGTGTAGGGTTAGGGAGGTCAAATGAAAGTTTGGAAGATGAAATTGAGAGTGCAGAGAGCTTCGAGGAAGACAAGAGGGAAGAAACAGAAGAAATAAAGAACTTGAAAGAGAAGAGAGAAGCGGAAAGCGGGGGAAATGAGAGAAGCTTCTCGGCGGCGGAGATCACGACGGCTAGGTATTGCTCCGAGTTTGGTGTGACCAGAAGCGGATTGAGATCTATGAGGAGCACAATACGCTGCGTTTTGGCGTATAACAAATCTCCAGCCATTGAAATGAAACAGAGAGAAAAAAAAAAAAAAAAGAGATTCGCTTTCTAGATTTGGGGTTGAAGAAGGGAGGAGGGAGATGAGTTTTTATCGTTTTGGGCGGAATATTTGCTTACGTCATCAGATTGAATAATTATTGGGCCTTAATTTTCTGAAGACCATAAGCCCACTTACGATGGAAAATGAAGGCCCAGCCCTAAAAAGTAAAACTCAATCCGGTGACGTGGCAAGTTTTATGTAGAGTGTTGGATCAAAGTCTGAACTTCTAAGGAGTTGCTTTCAATTAACCTTCCAAAATTTTAATAATCTTTCTAATGTGAACGACCTATTTTTTTCTTTAACGAATTTTGATTCATTTAATAAAAAAATAAAAAAATTCACTCACCTTTTTAACTATTTTCTTTATCCACGCATTTACTTTCATTCATTTTATTTATCTTTGTCAATAACTCATATTCACTAACTCACATCCACTAATTCACATTAACTTTTCGTCTTTTATTCTTCTTCCTTCTGCTTCCTTTTTCCTTCTTTCTCTTCTTCACATTAGAACAGATAAACAAAGGTTTGTTCTTCTTCCTTCTTCTCTTTCTCGAAATTTATAGAACTCTGTACAACTGGTGTAACTAGTACAACTAATATAATATGTACAACATGTACAACTTGTATAGCTTGTATAAGTGGTATAGTTTGTGCAATTAGTATAATTATGTGTACATAAATGGTACAAGAGATGCAATCATTGCGTGCTGATGTTCTTTATTGTTCTTTTTCAGAGGATAATGGGTTGTTTCATTATACATTTTGATTACAATAGATATTATTTAGAGTAGAACAATGATGTACAATGGAATAAGAAAGAACGTGGGGTTTCAGATTTAGTTATGAAGGGAAAATTAGAGGAGATAACTTATTCTTGGTTAATTAATAGAGTAGAGAGTAAGATTGTGGTAGATGATGCGACAACAAAACCTCAGCTGAGTTACATTCCATTGATAGTGGAACCTATAATACATCCACATATCTTGGATAATAAAGATGTTTTAGAATATTTAATTGAAGTTAACAACAATCAATGTAGGAGTGTTTTTGCATGTGGAGCTTACTGAATTCAACTAAAAAACCAGAGTTATGAGCAGATTTGTAGAGATGATGAGCTTGTGAGTGATGCAGAATTTATTGATAGTATTGGTGTTGTTTAGGAGTTAGCGATTTGTCCTCATATTTCAGATGGTCAGAATGCTCGTTGTGATGAAGTGGTTTGTGTGGTCAAGTTAACACCTAATTTATATGTGTTAAATGATGTGGAGTTGGTTGCAGATGGTACTTACAGGTTTCAAAACTTATGAATTCAATATTTTTTATCGGTTAGAACATACTAGAATATGCATTCATGCTCTCAGCTAGATATTGTTGTAATAAAAGGTAAAAGCAAAGGCACATCAAACTTGGTTGTATATGTGGTGCATGATGATTATTCGGGTCAATACAAGACTCTAACTGCAAAAACTCTCGTAGATTTGGTACAGTGTATACATGGTGTTAAGGTTTCATATTTTACTGTTTTGAGAGTGAAAACTCAAGTTGCTAGTGATGTGTGGGGTAGTCCAGAAGAGAGTTTTTATATGTTGTCTTCTTACATATGTTGGAGAGGGTAAATCCTGCTAGAGTGACACGACTGGAGGTGGATGAGGAAAATAGGTTTTTGTATCTATTCATCGCTTTGGGAGCTTGCATTGAAGGTTTTAAAGCCATGTTAAAAGTGATATGTGTAGATGGAACACACTTGAAGAATATACATGGTGGAGTGCTTCTTATTTCTCTTGTTTAGGATTCAGAGCATCCCCATTATCCCATTGCTTTTGGCGTAGTTGATGGTGAAAAAAATGATAGTTTGAGCTGGTTTTTTAATATGTTGAAAAAATTAATACCACATGCTCATGAGCTTGTGTTTCTTTCGGATAGAAATGAAAGTATAATCAAGACAATAATCGAGGTGTACCCAAATGCTCATCATGCATATTGCATTTGTGTTAGAATGTGAAAGAAGTTGTTTTTGGGGTTAGGAAAGATGTGCTTGAAAAGAAGTTTTGGGAGTGCACTCATTGCTATTCAGAGTCTGAGTTTAAACTACTTTACGGTAATTTCAGAAGAAGGTATTCTACTGCTGCTAAGTATTTGGATGAGAGTGTTGATGAGAGCAAATATACAACACATACACCACGAACTCTGTTAAAAATCTTAACAATGTTTTGGTAGCCGCAAGGAAGTTGTCGTTATTATCAATGATTGATGTCATTTTGGCAAAGATCATTGAGTGACTTAACAAATATCGGAAGCCTTCTACTGAAGTGCCTAAGACACAAACACTAGTGCGACTTTTGCATCATGAATTTTATAATTAGATTTCAGCTGTAAAGTTGTTAATTGTGTACGAACTAAACACGTTTCTGCTCGAGTACAGTAGTATTGGTAAAGATGACATTCCTTATTTGGTTGATGTGAGAATGAAGACTTACAGATGTAAGTATTTTGATATACACAAATATCCAAGCTTGTATGCGCTAGCCGCCACCATAAAAGTTACAGAAACATCAAATCAGGAGTTTACATACTTGAATTTTACTCAAAGTTTTATTGGATAGAGCAATGGACATTATCGTATTACAAAACGATTTATCGGTACCTTATCATTCTACTTGGAATGCTCATGAGGAAAGAAAATCTCAGTGATTGTCTCATGAATTGTTCCAAGTATAATGATGAGGTACAAGATAAATCATTTTGTAATACACAAATGCCACTACTTCATTCAATATGACTTTGAGCAAAATTCAGGTATGTTAAGCTCTTGCTTTGATGTTTCTGCAACCTATATTATGGTAGCTAGCGCATGCAAACATGAATATTTTTGTATATCAAAATATTTACAGCTGCAAGTCTTCATTTTCAAATCAATCAAATAAGGAATGTCATCTTTATCAATGACATTATACTCAAGCAGAAATGTGTTTAACTCGTACACAATCAACAACTTTGCAGCCGGAATCTGGTTATGCAATTCTTAATGCACACGCGACACTAGCGTTTGTGTCTCAAGTACTCCAGCATAAGCTTCCTATATTTTTTAAACCACTCAATGATGTTTTCCAAAATGACATCAATAATTGGTAATAACAACAAATTTCTTGTGTCTACCAAAACATTTTTAAGACTTTCAACAGAGTTGGTGGTGTCTATGTTGTACTTGTCTCCTAGAAAATAATGTCTTGCCTATTTTCTCTCATCAACACTCTCATCTAGATACTTAGTAGCAGCATGATACATTCTCTTGAAATTATCATAAAGTATTTTAAACTCAGACTCTGAATAGCTGTGAGCGCACTTTAAAAGCTTCTTTTCAAGTACATCTTTCTAACCTAGAAAACAACTACTTTCACATTCTAACTTAAATGCAATATGCATGATGAGCCTTTGAGCACACCTTACTTATTACCTTGATTATACTTTTATTTATATCCAAAAGAAATACAAGCTCAAAAGAATCTGGTATTAGTGTTTTCAACATATTAAAGAACCATTTCCAACTATCATTTTTCTCACCATTAGCTACACCAAAAGCAATGGGATAATGGTGATGCTTTGAATCCTAAACAATAGCAATAAGAAACACTCCACCATGTATATTCTTTAAGTGTGTTCCATCCACACATATCAATTTTCTCATGGCTTTAAAACCTTCAATGAAAGCTCCCACTGCGATAAATAGATACAAAACCTATTTTCCTCATCCACTTCCAGTTGTGTTACTCTACTAGGATTCACCATCTACAACATATGTAAGTAAGAAGACAACATATAAAAACTCTCTTCTGGACTACTCCACACATCACTAGCAGCTTGAGATTTTCCTCTCCAAGTAGTAGAATATGAAACCTTAAAACTAAGTCTCTGTTGTACCAAATCTACGAGAGTTTTTGCAGTTGAAGTCTTGTATTGACCCGGATAATCATCATGCACCACAAATGCAACCAAGCTTGGTGTGCCTTTCTTTTTTACTTTTGATTATAACAATATCTAGCTGAGAGAATGAATGCATATTCTGCTATGTCTAAACCGATAAAAAATCTTGAATTCGTAGGTTTTGAAACTTGTAAGTACCATCTGCAACCAACTCCACGACATTTTAACACGTATAAATCAGGTGTTGACTTGACCACACAAACCACTACATCACAACGAGCATTTTCACCAACTGAAATATGAGGACCAATCGCTAACTCTTGAACAACACCAATACTATCATTAAATCTAGAATCACTCAGAAACTCATCATCCCTGCAAATCTGCTTATAAGTCTGGTTTTCTCAGTTTAATGATCTAAACTCTACATGAAAAATGCTCCTACACTGATTGTTATTAACTTCCATTAAATATCATAAAACATCTTCATCATCCAAGATATATGAAGACATTTTAGGTTCTACAATCAATTGAATGTAACTCAGTTAAAGCTTTGTCATTGCATAATCTAACACAATCTTATTCTTTACTCTATTAACTAGCCAAGAATAAGTTATCTCCTCTAACTTCCCCTTCATAACTAAACTAGAAACACCACGTTCTTTTATATTCCATCGTACATCATCACCCTGGTTTAAATAATATCATCCGTAATCAAAATGTCTGACGAAAAAACCCATTATCCTCTGAAAAAGAACAATAAACAACATCAACATGCAATAGTTGTATCAATTGTACCATTTACGTACATGCAGTTATACTAGTTGTACCAGTCGTACCACTTATATAAGCTATACGAGTTGTACCCGTTGTACTATTTGTACTTGTTATACTAGTTGTACTAATTTTACCTAGTTGTATCTAGTTGCCCTAGTTATACTAGTTGTACCCGATTGTACTAAGTTTTACAAATTGTACTAGTTATACCAGCTGTACTAAGTTTTATCTCTTAGTTGCACGTGTTGTATCAGTTGTACCTCCTAATTATATTAGATTTTAATATTCATCCTATACAATCTATGGATTTCTAATGATGTATTACACTTTGATTTAACCTATTTATCAAAAATTACAAATTGAAATCACTAAAGAGAGAGAGAGAGAGAGAGAGAGAGAGAGAGAGAGAGAGAGAGAGAGAGAGAGAGAGAGAGAGAGAGAGAGAGAAAAACCTTTGCCTTTGATCTGCTCTAATGTGGAGAAGAAGAATGATGAAGGATGAACAAGAAAAATGATGAAGGATGAAGAAGAAAAGATGAAAAGTTATTGTGAGTTGCAATGTGGAGAAGAAAAAAAATAAGATGAAGAAGAAAAGATAAAAAGTTATTGTGAGTTGGTGAACTAGAAAAAAAGTTATTGTGAGTTGTTGAACGTGAATTGTTGGTAAAAAGAAAGATAGTGAATGAAATGTTGTGAATGGTGACCGAGATTTTTTTAATTTCACAGCTGTATTGGTAGGTCCCACATATTTGTTACCAATCAAACAAATTGAAATGAAGTGTTGTGTTGTGCGTTTTTGTTTTTAATACAAATAAATTAGAATGAAAAATGTGGTATATTTTTATGAAGTAAAGTTTGAATAATGTACTTCAGAGTAATAACACATGTATTTGACGTGTTATGAGTTTTTTCAAAGTGGTATGGTATATATATCAAATAAAATATAAAAAATGATGAAATTGTGTATAAAAATAATGAAACTAATTAATAAATTCTGAAGTTTTGAAATTTTGTTATAAAGATTAATTATATGTTCTAATAAAGTATTATTTGAAAAGTATTTAGATGATTTAAATTTTTTCAAAAAAATCAAATTATATTATTATATCCGCATTGCATTTTTTTATAATTACCATTCAACTTGTATTTTATTTATTTTGTATCACTTATTTTATATATTTTGTTTTATCTACTTCTAAGAATAAATATGAACAATTTAATCGATATTATGTTTTTTTACGTTATGTAATTGATAATATCTTGGAAGTTTAAAAAAAAAAGAGAATTCTTTTGTATTTTTCAAAATACATTATACATGTAAAAAAAAAAATTGATAATTGAAATTAAATGATTTTATCAAAATCTCGAACTTCTTAGATATAAATTTTACAAATATAATGTTAAAGATAAGAATAAACAACATTGATTTTGATTTTAGTGAAAACAACTCAGATAATAATTTTAATTTATAATTCTACAAATATTATTAATTTATTTGTTTTAATATATATTATGCATTGTTTATTATTTTATACTGTTTATTCTATAAAAATTATATTTGTTCTGTATAACACACGGAGTACGAGTTCTAGTTGAACCGTATTGTATTCTAAATCAGATTTTACCGCACTATAGAAAAAGGTAAATACCATTCGAAGCCAAAGTAAATACCCCGCCAATGAGTAAAATTTAAGAGGATGAGTGAATTTTTTATTTATTAGATGAATCAAAATTAATTATGGGTAAAATGGACATTTCATATTGAAAATTTGGAAGGTTAACTGAGACCATATCTGAGATTTTGATCCATGAGTTCTTCGTTAAAATTGAAGATAGAACGAGAAGAAGTTCAAATTTTCAGATTCTCCTCGATTGATTTTCCGGGGAAATTAGCAGTTTTTCTCGGTTTTTATTATCATGAATTGTGTCTCTACGTTTAAATTCATACCAACCAGTGTTCTATTCCCATGTGCACAATCGTTAAACCCTGCGAAATTTCTTCACATTCCGAGCTCGAAAGCTTCGTTTTCACCCAGATGGCGTAGTGACGCTTCTTCTTCTTGTTCTCCAATTTGGAGGAAATCTCTAATCCTAGTTTCTTCAAAATCTTCGGAAGCGGAGGAGGAGGAGGAGGAGGACGAATGGCTGAAGAAGCTACCGGAGAAGAACAAGCCACTGTATTCTCATAGCTTGCCTTGTATCGAAGCGTGGCTTAGAAAATTAGGGTTTTACCAAAGCAAAGACGATAGAGCTGTTTGGTTGATTCAGAAACCTGATTGGCACGCTCAGTTATCTCTTGACGTCACAGATCTCTGCATAAGGTAAAGTCTTTACTCAGTTCCTAAAAATTCGACTTTTATCCTCAAATTACCTCTCTTTTTTTTTTTGTATTCTTGTTCTTGAGTCGTCTGCAAATGCCTATAGTAATGAGTTTAACTTCGTATCCAAAACTATTCCTTGACTGGTTAAAGTGTCTGTGAATGTGTTGTTTTGACATCAAAGCTACTTTTGTCCTTAAAAAAAAGAAGAGGATAATGATTCTGGATAATGTTGTGAAGATGAGTCTATTTTTTTTATTACATCACCTGGTTAAGTACTTGCTAAGTGCATGTATTGAATCCTTGTTCGGTTGCTCTTGCTTGTGAATCAAGAAGATTTATGCTGTTGGTGCGATCTAGACTGTACTTTAAGCACAAATTGCGATATTTTAGAAAGCTAAAAATTAATGTTTGCAACTCAATCGATTTCAAATCTTTCAAGTGTGAGACATTGCCATTTACTTGATCATTCAGGTCTCTGTGTGTACTAACATAGTTTCCTTTGTAACAAAGGTACTTGAAAAGCGGGCCGGGAAGTCTAGAGAGAGACATGGAAAGAAGATTTAGCTATGCGTTGAGCAGAGAAGATACCGAGAACGCCATTCTCGGAGGACCTTGAAGAAGAAAGAGTTTGTTGAACATCTTTGTTCTTAAACTTATACTTATGCTATTGCGGTAGTTTTCCATTGTGTCATGCATTTGCCTCTTTGATCCAAAAGAAAAACTTCTTTTTTTTTAATTCACGATTCATTATATAGCAGGTACCAATAAAATTCTTAACTCTTCAAAAACTTGACATGTGAATGTAAAAGTTTATATACATTTGGGGAACCAATGGTTATCATACTTGAGCATGAAGTCTTCTCTAGAACGAGTGCATATAACCACAGAGACCTCTTCTAAGGAGTCATCAGAGACCATGACGAAGCTAATAGTGACCCTGAAAAGTTACATTAGCCAGCTCAACTTTATGTAAGAAAGTGTACATGACTAAAAGCTTTACTTATGGATTCAATTGAATCTGACCGACGTGAATTTATAACACAAACAGAACAATGTTTCCTTTAACATGAGATTGTATCTCTATATATATAACTAGACCGATTCAACCGCTGCTACTTACATCTCGCTAAACAAAAAAATGGAAACTGAAGTGTAGATAGAATACTACAAACAGATAACTAATTGCTCACGCATCGTCCCCAAACTCTCCTTCACACAATTGAAAGCAAGATTGATTGTTGATCTACACTTTTATTATACTAGTTGTAGTTTCATTAGCCTTTTGGTTTATGCAAGAGGAAGGAAAGTTTAACACATACCTCCAAATCAATCTTTTTGCTTGCGAGATCCTCTATGAAGATGATTTTGACTTGGTAAAGATATCCTTTGGGAAGCTGAGGAAGTACAACTAAATTTCACAAAGGCTTTGCTTCAATTGTTTAAAACAGAGAAAAAGATAGAACAATACCAAAAAAAAACTTCAATTGTATTAGACAAAAATTAAAAGTTATGTGTTTGTGTACAAATCCAAGCAAAATCTCTACAAATCTCTGTTCTCAGTAGAAGCGGAACGAGAATGCAAAAAAAAAAAAGAACACAAGTTTCTATTGATTCTTCTTAGTAGTGGGAGTGAACGATGATGATTTAGAGCTCTGAATCTTATCATCTCTAGATGTTTTAATTATAAACAGAAGCGTCTCCACAAGCATCGCCAAAACTAGTCCAAGAATCCCACCAGCAGCACTCTGAAATCCAAAAAAATACACCCAAAATGATTCAAAAATCCACTTTAAACCGTGACAGGTTTACCAGATATTCGACAGCAAACACCACAAAACATTACCAGAGCGGGGTTACGGTTGAACAAAGCTCTGAAGGAAGCGTATCCAACCAAATACCCAGTGAACATGGTAAGACCAACGTGTAAACCTAAACGATTTTGCAAGACAAAAAAAAAAAGATCTTCAGTGACCAATGTGGCAATATACACATTAGAGTTAATCTAGAACCGAGCGAAATGGTTTTACCAAAACCAAGCTGGTCTTTGTAAGAAGAGAAAGGCTCTTCGACTTGTTTCTTAGGTGTTATATCTTTAACAAGCTCAGCGTACTCCTTCCTCTCTGCTATTTCTCTGAGCTTTAGCAATCTCAGTTTCAGCTCTTCACTCTACCCACGACAACAACAGAAAAAAATCAGATCAAACCAAACATAAACTCATGAAGAGGTTTTAAGGAAGAACTTCAAATTACAAATGTCTCCATGAATTCCTCTTAAATTACCGAATTGCCCCAACACAATCAAATTCCCAGAAAGATAGATCGAAATATGTGAAATTCGAGCTTTTCACACATACCTTTTCCCTTGGTTTCGGACTGGTGAAGACGAACTCGGAGCCGGAGAAAAGTCCCAACAAGTCCGGTCTTGTAGAAGGATCAGATCCGGTCCATATAGCGCGGAGCAATTTGTAAGGAACGGTGTTCATCGATCGCAGATCAGAAGCGATATCTCTGAGCTCACCGGAAAGACGAAGATCACCACCGGCAAACGCGAGAAACGACCGCATCGGTTCGGTGGCGGAGAGAATCAAGCCGGAGGCCTTCTTCGGGTCGGGTTGATCCATCTTCTTCGATCAGACGGGTTTTGCGTTTCTCTTCGCTTCTATTGTTTTTTAAAACGACGTTTCTTTCTCACGCGCTCTACATAAGATCTCGGCGTGTGATATCACGCGCAAAAAAGTAGTAACACGGGCTCCGTTTTGGGCTTTCTTTAAATCTCTCAGACCCGATCCAATAAACGTGGCATTACCCTATCACCTGAGAATTGTCAAGTTGGACCATTATTTCCACGTGTATAACCTAGAATCACGGCTGTGAGGGTATTATTGTAAATACGATCTGTATCTTTCTTTTTCGTTTCGTTTTCTCCAATAATGGATCTCCTCCTCCATTTCTGTTTCTTTCCCTAGAAAATTCCGCAAACCCTAGAGAGAGAGAGATAATCACATCAAACAGATTTAGCAAGAGAAAACAGTTGATGAGGTTTCTAGAGAGAGAGAAGAAAAAAACGAACCACCAGGAAAAAAAAATTAAAAAATCGAGATCGCAGCATTATCCTCTGTTGCGATTTCCGAATGAGAACCTAAAGATCGCATTTAGCTAAACTCTCCATTGAATCCATCAAGGATGATTACGAATCCAAGTCTATTATCGTACACGTGCATTGCGAAAGGAACCGTCGTCCTCGCCGAGTTCGCTTCAAAAGAAGAGCCAGGAATCGAAGATGTAGCTTTGAGGTGCATCGAGAACGCGCCTCCGCACCATTCAATGTTCTCACACACAGTTCACAAGAAGACGTACACATTCGCGATCGATGATTCCTTCGTGTACTTCGCGATTCTCGACGAAGGTGTGGAGAAACCGGAATCTTTCTGGCTCTTGAACCGGTTAAGATCAGCCGTTGAAGATCTGATCGGATCCGATGCGGAAACGCTGACGAATCCTTCTCCGCATTGTCTCCAATCGAAGCTCGATCCAGTTTTCGCGGAGATCGTTGGCGTTGTTGATGTGGATTTGGAGTTGGATATGGATTTGGTTGGATCTCCGAGGAGCGTAGCGAGGGAGAGTCGTAACCCGAGTATTGATTCGTCGAAAGGGAGAAGAGCGGCGTTGATGCCGCTTTTGGGGAAGCCGTTGAAGGCGTTGAAGAAGAAGAAGAGATTGCATACGGAAGATTCTAGTCACGTTGACACGAGCATGGAGACGTCGGAGAAGAAGGTGGATTTATGTGGGAATGGGAGCAATGGAGTCTTACGCAAGGAACTGAGAAATGGTTTGTTGACAGATCATCATCACAGACAAAAGGCGAAACAGATTTGGAAGAAACATGTTTGGGTGGTTCTGTTGTTCGATTTCTGCATCTGTGCTGTTCTGTTCGGAATCTGGCTTTGGGTTTGTGAAGGGTTTCAATGCATTGATGGGTAAAAAAAAAGTAATCATTCATCATCATCATCAGTCTCTGTGTACATCTCCAAATTCATACTATTGTTTGATCAATCATTGACATCTTCACTTCAGACGCAATTCAGTTCATTTTTTTTCTTCCTCCTAAGCCTAAGTGCATCTGGGTATACGTTTTCTGGATCGAATCTGAATTTTTTTTTTTTTTTAATGTTTATCTTCTGTTTTTAAGATCACGAAAAGTGTTGTTTCCAGGATGAAACTAGGTAGGTTGAATCCTGGCTTTACATGTTAGTGATGTTCATTGTACTTTGAAAGTTCTTATTCACAAGCAACATGTGTGTTGTATTGTATATCTCTCTTCTCGTTTATTCTTTTACTGTATACTCCATTAATTGTGTGCTGTGATTGAACGTGCGTCGCACAATAATGGAGGACAAGGAAAGATGGTTTCAGATCCAGTCACACATTACTATTTTACTAAATTTAGTACATTGCATCTATGGTCGGCGTATTTAAAATTAATATTCCAAAAGAAAAATACGAAAATGAAAGGTTTTATGCTGTAAATCGGTAACTGTCTCTGGCTTACAGTAGAAAGATGATTGATTACATTACAAGACATAAGTGAAAGAACAGGTTTTGGAAATAGGAAACAAAAGAGGGAAGAAGTGTTAAATATATGTAACGTCACAATCTCAGGTTCAGCCACAAGGTGTGAGTTTCTTGTTACCTGCACCACGAGGATTATCGTCCTTCCAATCATCGAAAGCTCTAGCTTTCATCACTGCTTCCTCGTCTTCGTCATCATCTTCATCGTCTTCTTCCTTTCTTCTCAGAGGCTTATCATTGTACCATGAGGTGCTTGCTTCTTCAATGGCTTTTTTCGTCTGTTCTTGCCAATCATTCATTATATTCATCTCTGTTAACCCAGCATCCTCTATGCTCATCGTCGGCATCCTACACACCCAAGTTTAATCGCCTCTGGTCTTACTCAAAAGGGTATAAGATCTGCGACGAGTATGATTTTGTGTTTACCTGTGACTTGGTTGGAACACCTGAGCTATCATCCTCTCTCTCTCTGTAGAGAGCCCTCCATTAACGATGCTTGCTGGACCGAATATAAGAGGTGGGTGCTTGTGTTCGTGACCCTGTGATACTGAAGCTCTACCTTCTAACACATCTTGTGCAAATGTGGCACATGTAATTGGTTGTGCCGGTCTAGAGTACTGTACCCTCGCAGCAGCATCTCTATGCCAAGTTTCAGCTTTCTTTGTGCGATCATCAAGAGCATCCCGAGAAAACCCATCCTCTCCATTCTGATTACCGGATTCATGACATCATTTTCTTAGTGTGTATATGCTTATCAAACAGTCATTACCCTGTAAAGAAAGCAATAAGGAGGTAGGTAACTTACCTTCAACTTTTTTTCCTTAATTGCAGAGAGCATTTCCTCTTCTCTCTTTAGCATTTCCAACAGATCAATAGCCTGCAACGAAGTTTAACCATCAGAAAAAGCCACATCTCGTGAAAACCATTGGATTCCAATGAACGATTTTGAGACTAACCTTGCAAATAGCCAAGTTAATTGTGGAGAGCCACGCCTGCAAAGAAAAGCCATACAACACAAGGGTTAGCAGGAAAAAATGATTTAGAAAAAATAGCACAGAGCGTAACAAAATTGTGGACGAACCTCTCTCTCGTCTTCGCTGTCATCATCTGGAATATCTTCTTCTCCAGATTCAACCGGAGTGGACAAAGCAGCAGCTTTTTTTGAACGTCCACGTCGCTCTTTCCTCTCTTTAATTTCAAGGAGCTTCGACTCTGCAGCCTTTTGACGTTTGAACCGAGCTATCTAAAAAGTATCATAATCATGAAAACGAACATGTAACTTTGCTCTCATCTGAATAGAAACAAACTAAAGGAGCTGGATCTACCTTGAGAGCTCTTCGATCTGCAGGTGGAGCAGAACCTCCTCGTGAAGAAGCCTCCAACTCCTCTTCCGGAACAAGTTCCATTGCCTCACAGAACGAAAAAAACTCCTACACACATATAAAGACTATACATTCAATCTAAAAACAAAAAAAAATCATTTAAATGCTCATTCCCACTAGCACTAGCATCAAAGGGAATGCAACAAGCTGCAGCATATAAAACTACCTTCAGCTTTGCATACGAAGCCTTGACAATCGGAATCCGGTCGTCCTGTATGATTTTCTCTGTCAACTCCGCAAGATAGTAAGGTACCTATACGCACAAGATAATATGTCCTTCGTCACACACACAATCTTATGATATCCACACAAAGCAACCGGTAAGTCCAATTGAAGAGGGCATAATCTGACTTCAGACTCCACATTTGGTCATATCAGTAGCTAAAAAAGCAATTGAAGCGGCCAAAAGCTATTCGTTTTCAACCATTATTTCACTTGTATTAATCTTTGAAACATTCTAAAGCCAAACAAGAAAAACTCGATTGCATAGAAAAATTTACCAAAAGATACTTGAGATTGTTCGTGCTGATATCTTCTTTAGTCTCGTTAGACGAGAAAAGCCCCAGCTTCCCGACCATGTCTTCGCACTTCTGTAACATCTCGCATCCTTTCTTAACAACATCCTAACAAAGACAAAACAGAACCCATAAAAAATGTCCAATTCAATACGGAATAACCCATTTCAGAGAAAGAAAAAAAAAACCCTAATCGAATTCGTATACAAATAAGCTAGAAGCTCCCACCTGATCGGCACGAGAGTCTGAAGCCGCGAGATAAATTTTCCTTGCTTCCTCGAACAACGCCGATAATGGCATCTCCTCCATAGCCAGACCACCCATCACAGACGAAATTTACAATTACCTCAATCAAAACTATATGTCTTCGAGAATTCGAAACGAGAAAATGTTCGCTGATTCGAGTTTCTTCGAGAAGTGGATCGGTGAAATCTGAGAAATATTTAGGGTTCTGATCGAAATCTGAAACAAAATTTACCGAGTACATAGGATTCAAAATGACGGATGAGATTGTCCCACGTCAAGTGAAGACGATACTCAGAATTAATTTCAACCGTTAGATCTGTGGACGAACCTTTAACCGCCGACTCAGGTGTAAGATTCTAGTTCATAGATCAGGTGCGGGCGGGTGTAGCGTAAAACCGTATGTAATTGGATTCTCGCCGCTCAATAATCATGATCTACAAATGAACGGCCAATACAAATTAGTGTATATATATATAATTTATTACGTATTTTTTTGCTATAAAATGGTTACTTCAAAAATTTCAATACCATCTTCTCTTTTTCCTTTTTGTTATTAAACAAAGTTCCCAGCTTTACAGATTTCATCAAAAGGGAGAAAAAAAAGAAGCTTGATTGGTTCTCGAAGAAAGATCTCAAGAGAGAGAGAGAGAAGCTTTGTATTCGCTTACTTGTCTTCATCATCATGACAACCTTTTATCTAAACAATGCCTATCTTCCTCACGAATCCTTCTTCTCTGATTCAACACTTTACTTACAGGTACTTCAATCTTAATCCTTACACTAACTTCTTCTCTTTCTCTATGTACATTTCAATCTAAACTAGTAGCTTTTGTCTCTGTCATATGTATTGAAAGCTTCTAAATTTCGATTTGGAAAAGAAATGCATTTTTGGATTTGGATGTACGTTTTGGAAGTTTCTTTGTTTTTCACTATAACATTGAGACAAAAAAAACAAAAAAGTAAATTCTAAGAATGTGGAATATGTGCGAGTGTGGTTTCTTTCATGTGCAGTGAATGATATAGTTCTCATATTGTTTTGCAATAATGCCTCAACGAAAGGCCCATTAAAAGAAAAGCTGAAAATTTTCAAGATTTATTTCTTATGTAAATTACAAAACTCTAAAAGGTGTTATTGTTGATAGTGAAATGAAATGATTGAAAATTTTAACTTGGTCCACTTTTAGATATCTCTAAAAAACATATGTGGTTTAAAAGTCTTTTATTTCCAAATCATCAATCAATTCATAACAGCTTTGATGATGAGTATTTATGTCTCAGAAACAGTATTTACCTAAGCAAAACATGTAAAACACTTTTTCCACCTCAAGATTCTATTCAAAACAATCTGATAATGAATTTCTCAGTAAGTAAGATGGATCTTTACTCTAAAAAAACCTAGTTTAAGCTATCTCAGTTATTAATGGTGACAATTAAAGAAGAAGGAATCTGTAGTTTGATCTTGCTCTCCATAACAACCAATGGTGAGAGACTTAGAGAGATGAAATGTCAGAAAAAACACCAAAAAAATTATTGGAATGAGAAAGTAAGAGTAAGTGGGGACACATTTAGGGGCCTTGTGTTAACATAAAACCAGGAGAAGCATACATTTCTTGCTTTATCTATCTGTAAGGATGATCTTATTATTACATGATTCTTTGACAGTGTTTTTACATGTGTGTCAGATATTTTATTCACCAAACTTTATTCCTCTGCCATTACCATCTGGAAAAAAAAGAAAGGAAAAAGAATAAAAAGCTTATGTAACTCCCCACCCAACAATATAACATGCCATACCACATGCACTTCGCAGTTTTTCTTGTGCTATGACTTGCAGTTTCACTCAACCTTTGTTTATATCTTGCGTAAGATCTCAGTCATCTTCTTCTCTACTGGTTATTTTCTTCTTTCTTTTTGTTTTCATTTTGATATCTTTTCATTCTTGCATTTCATATTCTTCTGTTTCTTTGCTTTGGATGATTAGATTTCATATTGAATTTTTATCAGAAGTTGCTCTGATAAGAGTGTTTTGGTTTTGATCCTGTCAGATGGATGATGATAGGCAAAATTCATCTTGAGATTCAGATATAGTCATCTCTCCGGAGATTTGTTGTGTTTTTGTTGCTCTGTGGTTTTTTTTTTAAGAGCAACAACCATGTCCATGGGAGGTGAGAAACAGTGTGAGATGAGGAACATAATGATGTTATTCGGTTTGCTGATTAAGAGATTCTTTGATGAGGAGAAGAGTAAGCTTCTTCAGAAGCTTGAGGACGCCAATATTGAAATTACAGAGTTGAAGAAAGTGAGAAATGAAGATGCAAAAGCTAACGAGAAGGTAGTTAGCATAATCGCGTCTCAAAAACAGATTTGGATAAAGGAGAAGTACAAACTAAGGCTGCAGGTTGAAGCTCTGATGAGGGAGATAAGGAACATGGAGAAGAGGAAGAGAAAAAGCTTGTCGGAGTTGCAAGAAAGATTAAATGAAAAGGATGATTTAGTGCAATCCAAAGATAAGGAAATGGAGGAAGAGAAGCGTAAATGCCTAGAGTTAGAGGAAAAGCTGGTCAAGGCAGAAAAGGAAGTTCAAGATTTAAGGGAAAGGCAAGAGAGAGATGTGCAAGAACATTCTTCTGAGCTATGGAGGCAAAAGAAGACATTCCTTGAGCTTGCTTCTAGCCAGAGACAACTTGAAGCTGAGCTGAGTCGTGCAAATAAGCAAATCGATGTTAAAAGACATGAGCTTGAAGACTTGTCATTAGAAATCGTTAAGATGCGAAAAGATCTGGAACAAAAAGATCGAATCTTGGCAGTGATGTTAAAGAAGTCAAAATTGGATACAACCGAGATTCAGACATTGGTTAAGGAGGCTAAAATGAAGCAAGATGAAGACGAAGCAAAGATAAGGAGATCTAATTCAACATCAAGAAAACATGAGAGACGATCACTAAGAAGCATGTTTGCTTTCGAAGCCACAAGTAAGCCTAAAACCAACAGCGTTGATTCCATTACTCACTTTGAACATCTGGAATGGAATAAAGATCCTGATGTGGTTCCAGAAATCATGGATTCCTACTCTACTGGTGATCTCAGTGAATTTGGTAAGTTCTCAAAGAGCTTGAAGTTTTCATTCATAGTTTCTATTTCAAATTTGAATTGATTCTCAATCTCCACTGGTGCATTTTGAAGGAGTCAATAGAATTGCAAAGAAGCGTGAGAATTTGAGTTTTGGTGAGGAAGATTTTTGTATTAGAGTGATAGGGAAGAAGCAAGAGATAGAGCTAGGGGATTTTGCAGAGGATGTGAAACTAAAAGATGAAAAGGTTGAAGCTTTGTGTTTGCATCTGATGAACTCTGAGTTAGAATCAAACCGGTTGAGATCTTGTATTGAAGGATTGAGCCAAGAAATGTCACAACTGAGACACAACAACACAAAGCTGGAAGGCCCGGTAAGTCAAAGAGGGGAAGAATCGATTGCCCTGAGGAAACAGCAACTCAAGACACAGCTGAAAAGCTTGATGTCCCACAAGAACAATACGAGTAGTAGGAGAAAGAACACAAAAACAGAAGCAGGAGAAGCGCGAGAAAGAGTATATGGATCAAAGGAAGGTTCTAATGAAAATGCAACCGAGAAAGGCAGGGAATCATACTCTCCTGATGAGTTGAGACATTTAACTTTGAAGGCTGCTCAATCTGATGCGGAAGAAGAATCTGAAAAGGAAAGTCTCTTATCAGAAAATGAGTTTACCAAAAGAGAAAAAGCAGAAGGTAAGGAGAGTGAGACCCTCGAAAAGCCATCAAGCACAAACAATCCACCTTGGAGAATGGATCTTCATGCTCTTGGAGTTTCATTCAAGATCAAAAGGCTAAGACAACAGCTGATGATGCTTGAAAGATATATCGGGAAACAAGAGAGCCAAGAGATTGACAAGAACAGTAGTGATACCGGGAAAAGAGCTTTGTTATTGCTCATTACATTGCTCAACAAACAAGTTACTAGGTATCAATCACTTCAAGAGAAGATTGATGATTTGTGCAAAAGAATGGTAAGCAATCATTTTCTCATATCAATTACATTATCGTCTCTGTTATTAACATAAACTGATTCTAATCGTTAAACCGTTATATATAGCATAAGAATGATAGTGAGAAGATAAGTGGTACAGTCAAAGCAAATGGGGAGGCCAAGACATCACTAGAACATTTCTTAGATGAGACATTTCAACTGCAAAGATACATAGTGGCAACAGGACAGAAACTAATGGAAGTCCAATCGAAGATCGCTTCAGGCTTTGTTGAGGTTCTAGTAGGCTTAATCACTACTGAATCATCCTCTTCTGGTAGCAGCTTTGATCCAGAACGTTTTGCAGAAAGCATCAAAAGTTTGTTTCAGGAAGTGCAGAGAGGGCTTGAGGTTAGAATATCCCGAATCATAGGTGATCTTGAAGGGACATTAGCTCGTGAGGGAATGATAAATTTGAAGCGAAGGGACCACGGCGTTGAACGAGTATGTAAGCTACAAAATGTGTAAATTTTTTACAATTCATCTTCAGCTCTTCTTAAGGTTAATGAGAACAGTTTAGGTTTTGTATATAGAGATTCACAGATATATATATATATATATATATATACAGGGTTAATTGTTGTGTTTGAACTCCTTAAATATGCTCAAATGATTCGTTTTTCAGCTTTCGTCTCAATAAAGATATATGAATAAAACACTGTTCATTTCAATTAACTCGTATGTTTTTTCATTATATCCTTAAAATCATTATTAGAAAAAGTAACTGAACTTTTGTAACAATCTATGTTATATCTAAAAAGTGTAATGATAAAGATACTCGTTGCAAATGGATTCTGAAAACTCTGATTTATTCATTGAAAGAACATGGCTTTATATAAGCCTTACAAAAACAAGAAGTCCGAAACTTGCTACAACTAAAGAGATAACAACTTTGACCTGAATACTCGGTCTCTTATTGACTAAATAACCATAAACATAAGACTCATTCAAACTTCTTCGATCTCCTTATTCCAACGGCTACAGTTTTCTGCAACAAATCCTCCCTAAACTAAACTTTGTTCACAAAGCTTAGTTTATCACTTGCAGAACAGATTCCAAGCTTGCTTCTCAGACCTTCGAAAGTGTCACGCTTCAGAGGCTTAGTAAAAATGTCTGCTACTTGTTCCCCAGATCCACAATGCTCAAGCTGTATCACTCCATCATTCACAAGGTCACGCAAGAAGTGAAAACATACCCCTATATGCTTGCACCTTCCATGAAAGACTGGATTTTTGGAGAGTTTTATTGTTGACGTGTTATCACAGAGTATAGTGGTGCTTCCTTCTACATTATACCCCAACTCTTCCAGAATTCTCTTGAACCAGATAGCTTGACAAGCACACACAGATGCAGCCACATACTCTGCTTCTGTTGTAGAGAGTGTGACGATTGGCTGCTTTTTGGATTGCCAGGCCACTGCTCCATCATTCATCAGAAAAACATAACCCGATGTACTCTTTCTGCTATCAACGTCACCGGCAAAGTCACTGTCCGTGTAGACCAGCAACTCTCTACTTCCTCCTCTCTTGTACCAAATCCCAAAATCCATTGTACCTTTTAGGTACCTCAGAACTCTCTTAGCTGCCTGAAAATGCATTGTGGTAGGTTTGGACATATAACGGCTCAGTAAACTTACAGCAAACTGCAGGTCCGGTCTTGTTGTTGTGATGTACATGAGACTTCCTATGATTTGCTTGTAGAACGTCTCATCAATTCTTTCTCCTCCCTCATCCATATCAACCTTGCTTCCAGGCACCATCGGATTGTATACAGCATTGCAGTTCTCCATGTCAAACCTTCTCAGGATCTCCAAAGCATACTTTGACTGTGAAATGTGAATTCCCTGTGGTGTCTGCAATACTTCAATACCCAGAAAATATCTCATCTTCCCAAGATCAGACATATCAAATTCTCTTTGCATAGAACTCTTGAATTCTTCCATCATCCGAACATCATTTCCTGTGTATATCAGATCATCCACATATACACTCACAAACAAAATGTTACCTCGATCACTTGTCTTGAGAAACAGTGTTTCCTCATTCTGTGACTTCTCAAAGCCCTCCTTGTTGAAATACTCCTCAATTCGACTGAACCAGGCCCTTGGGGCTTGCTTTAGCCCATACAACGCTTTATGAAGCTTGTAAACTCTGTCCTCTTCTCCTTTGATCACATACCCTTTCGGTTGTTGTATGTAAACATCTTCGGCAAGGACTCCATGGAGGAAGGCTGACTTGACATCTAATTGGTAAATGTCCCATCCCATTCGTGCTGCAGTGTTGAGAATGGTTCTGATAGTATCCATCCTCGCAACTGGTGCATAAACTTCTGTATAGTCGATGCCATGCTCCTGCGAATACCCTTTGGCCACCAACCTTGCTTTGTATTTGCTTACTTCTCCGAGTTCATTGAGTTTAGTCTTGTAAACCCATTTTACTCCAATACATTTTGCTTCATCCGGTAGGTCACAGAGTTCCCAAGTCTGGTTCTTCTCGATCGAGTTTATCTCCTCATTCATGGCTTCTCTCCATTTTTGACTTTCTTCTGCTTCTTCGAATGTTGATGGGTCAGATGAGAATATCTCAACCATGTTTACTTCGTCCTCTTCATCCTCAACTATATTCCCAGTGATGTAATCACTAAGATAGCGTGGAGGTCTAGTCCTGCGACTTGTGCTAACTGTTGCAGGTTGCTCATTTTGAACCTCCTCTGCAGTTTCTTCAATCTCCTCTACTGTTGCAGGTTGCTCATTTTGAATCTCCTCTGCAGTTTCTCCAATCTCCTCTGATGCATTACTTGTTTCTTCCCCATCACTATTTTCTTCTTCACTTCCTTCCCACGGCATATCATCTTCAAACCAGGTCAGCTCAGACTCATCGAGATGCTTATGATCCGTTTCCCAGCTCCAGCCTTTTGTTTCTTCAAAGACAACATCTCTACTCACCACGATCTTTTTGGTCTTCGGGTTGTATAAGCAGTTTACAGCTTCCGCCCAAAAGATCTTAGGTACCTTCCTTGTTGAGAGCATTGACCTGACCATGTTCATCACAGTGCGGTTCTTTCTCTCTGCAATCCCATTCTGCTGCGGTGTGTAAGCAGTGGTCAACTGTCTTTTGGGCGGAAGCTGTAAACTGGACCTTCCTTGTTGAGAGCATTGACCTGACCATGTTCATCACAGTGCGGTTCTTTCTCTCTGCAATCCCATTCTGCTGCGGTGTGTAAGCAGTGGTCAACTGTCTTCTTATTCCTTGCTCTTTGCAGAAATCAGCGAACTCATTAGATGTGTATTCTCCTCCCCGGTCAGTTCTCATACACTTGATGTTCTTCCCTGTCTCAGTTTCCACCCTTGTCTTGAACATCTTAAAGTGACTGAACGCCTCTGATTTCTCCTTCAAGAAATACACCCAAGCCTTCCTACTGAAATCATCAATGAAACATAGGATGTACCTCTTCCCACTTGTGGTCATTGGGCTAATAGGTCCACATATGTCGGAGTGTATCAATTCCAATCTGTGCAGGTGAACGTCTGAGTGTCAAAATTCGGAAGACCATGCACCATCCTTTTACTCTTCAACGTCTTCATGCCACGATGACTGAGATGTCCATATCGCTCATGCCAGAGCTTTGCTTCCTCTTCTGTAACAGATTGCAGACACCGTTGCTCCTTTGGTACAGCCTTGCTACTTGATTCATCAATTAGCATAAACATCCTGTTTGTGCTCATGTTGCTCTCTGCTATCAGACCTCGCTTGTCATGATATATCTTGCAGGTGCCTTTTCGAATAATGATGGTGAGATCCTTCTCTTGGAGTTGGCCGAGACTGAGTAAGTTGTTTCTCAGCTCAGGTATGTAGTACACATCACTTATGGTGTATACCACCTCATTCAAAACCAGCTTTACACTTCCCTTCCCGGTTACCTCCATTCTCTTATCATTTCCCAGCTTGACAAAGTGTTTGAATTCTTCATTCATTGAAGAGAATAGCTCTCGATCTCCACTCATGTGGTTTGAGCATCCGGAGTCGAGAAACCAGGCTCTTCTTCTCAGGTTTTCTTGCCCACCAGTGTATGTCATCAGTAGCTGCTCCGCCTTCTCAATGCTCACTGTGACTCTTCCACCATTTGTTTCTTCCTCAACGTATGCCATCAGGAGCATTTCTTCATTTTATTTGACGTAGTTCGCTCCTTCTTCCCATTTAGGACACTCATTTTGAAAGTGTCCAAGTCGGTGGCATTTGTAACACTCCACCGTACTCTTGTTCAAAAACGACCGACCTCTACCACGTCCTCTTCCTCTTCCATTGAGACCCCTTCCTCTGACACCCATTCCTCTTCCATTCGTCACATTGAGGACTTGATCATCTCCTTTTTCCGCCCTCTTAAACTTCTGTTCATGAACTGCCAGAGAGCTCTGCAACTCGTCCAGTGAGATACATTCAATATCCTTTGACTCTTCGATTGACACCACCACGTACATGAACCTTTCACTCAGGGTCCTGAGAATCTTCTCCACTACCTTTGAATTCGGCATGACTTCTCCATTACTTCGCATCTGATTTGTGATGGCCAGTACACGTTTGATCCACACATTCAGACTCCTTCATCTCTAGAAGCTCAAAATCCCTTCTCAGCTTCTGCAACATGGATTTCTTCACTCGGTCATTGCCTCCATACTTCCCTTTCATCGACTCCCATATGATCTTGGACGTTCTCCTTGAAAGAATATTCATCAATTATTATCAAATATTCGATGAATCAGTTTATAACCAAGAATATATTACTTGCTGTAATAGAGAGATCTGATACGATTGTATCTAACCACTGTATATATACGTTATTATGTACAATGAATAAGACATGGGAATGATTCAGACTTTCATGGTATCAGAGCCAATCTCTTTCTGATCCCTCTTATTTTTTTCTTTTCTCTTTCGTTCTTTCATCTCGTTTTCTCCACTGGCCTTTCTGCAACTTGCTCCCATGGCAGCCATTGAGAGAGCCTTTGGTGTAACGAACATCAGATCCCACATTCCTCTTGTTTTGGATCTAAATGATTTCAACTATGATGCTTGGCGCGAACTCTTCTTAACGCATTGCCTTACTTTTGATGTGATTGGTCATGTGGATGGTACCTCTGTCCCGTTTGATGATGACGACAATCAATGGACGAAGCGGGATGGTCTTGTGAAACTATGGATCTATGGCACTCTTGCACAGCCACTCTTCAAATCCTCTTTCAAAGCGGGTGGTACAGCTAGAGACGTCTGGTTGCGAATCGAAAACCAATTTCGAAACAATAAGGAGGCTCGAGCCATTCAACTAGACAGTGATCTACGTTCAAAAGAAATTGGTGATCTCTCCATCCAAGAATATAGCCAGGATCTGAAGTCCATCGCTGATCTCCTTGCAAACGTTGATGCACCGGTGAGTGAGCGAACTCTTGTCATGTTCATGCTTAATGGCCTGAATGAGAAGTTTGATAACATCATCAATGTTATTACACACCAAAAACCATTTCCAACATTTGAGGAAGCGAAAAACATGCTGGTAATGGAAGAGACTCGACTGAAGAAACCTCACAAAGGATCTGCATCTCACTCTGATCATTCCTCCTCATCAACAGCCCTGATTACCTCTGTTCCCGACCCCAATTCCACACGACCTCATCAGCAGCAGCAGTTTAGAGGAAATTCAAACAACCGGGGCAATAGACGCGGGAATCGTGGAAAGGGTCGTTACAACAACAATTATCAACCACGACCGTCCTCTATGAACTGGGGCATGCCTCAGTACTGGCCACAACAGTTCACCAGCTTCCCCACCAACCAGCCGGGTCCATGGATGCAGTTCCCGACAAATGGTTATAACCCCCGTGGATTCTCTCCTCGTGTCTCCACACCTACTCAAAGTGAAGCACACATGGTTGCTAACTCCTACCAACCTACAACTGACTTTGCTGAAGCATTCAATACTATGACGCTGGCCGAACCATCTCCAAATTGGTACATGGACTCAGGGGCTTCCTCTCATCTTGCATCCACACCAGGTATCCTCCGTTCTGTTGTTAATTTGAGCACCAAAAACTCGGTTATTGTTGGAAACGGTTCCTCCATTCCCATACACTCATCTGGGAAATCTTTAATTCCTTCCCAGGCCCGTCCTCTCAATCTTAATAATGTTCTTGTTGCTCCTAATATAGTTAAAAACCTCATCTCTGTTCGTCGTTTCACTACTGATAATTGGTGTTCCGTCGAATTTGATCCTTTTGGTTTCTCTGTGAAGGACCTTCAGTCTCGGAAAACGCTTCTCCGCAGTGAGAGTTCGGGTGATCTTTATCCTGTGCCTCCTTTCCTCAATAAAACTCCACAGTCTTCTGCTCTTCTCTGCGAGACTCCATCCCTGTGGCACAAGCGTCTAGCTCACACCAATAATGACACTCTCAAGTCTCTTATTTCTTCAAATTCTTTCTCCTGTAATAAAGACAGCTTACCTTTTTGTAATGCTTGTCAATTGGGCAAACACATTAAACTTCCGTTCATGAAATCAAAGTCTCACAGCTTAAAATCTTTCGATCTCATTCATTCCGATGTCTGGACTTCGCCAATACTGAGTCTAAGTGGCATTTGCTACTATGTTCTCTTTCTTGATGACTTTTCTCACTTCGTCTGGGTTTATCCAATGAGACATAAAAGTGATGTGTTCTCAAAGTTCTTACATTTCTCGTCGTTTGTTCAAACTCAATTCCACTCAAACATAAAAGCTCTGCAATGCGATAACGGGGGAGAGTACAACAACTCTCGATTTCAAAACCACTTCGATACCAATGGCATAACTTTCTGATTTTCTTGTCCTCATACTTCCCAGCAAAATGGAAAATCTGAAAGGATGATAAGAACAATCAACAATGCGATTCGTTCTCTTCTGTTTCAGTCCCAATTATCTCCCACGTATTTGGTTGAAGCACTTCATGTTGCCGCTCATATTCTCAACATACTTCCATCCTCATCCATTCAAAACAAAACCCCCTATGATATCTTGTTCGAACGACCTCCTGATGAACACTTGAGGGTTTTTGGCTGCCTTTGCTTTCCTAACATTAATAACGCCAACCTCCATAAACTTTCACCTCGTTCTACTCCATGCCTCTTTCTCGGTTACCCTCACCATCAAAGAGGTTATCGTTGCCTTGATCTAAAGACAAACCGGATCATAATTTACAGGCATGTAGTGTTCGATGAAAACACTTTTCCAGCTGCTCAAAACATATCTTCAAACTCTTCTACATACAGTTTTTTAGATATCAATGACAGCTCTTCTCCTCTTTTCCAACAAATTCTTCAAACTCCATCTTTGGTTCACGCACCGGCACAGTTGAATTCACCGGCTCTTCCTCTCTCCCCTGTTATCGCATCTCCGCTTGCTTCTCCGGTCCAATCACCACAGCATTCCACTCCTCCAAGTCCTCAAAACCGTAACAACCCACCCCCTTCCAGAATGACAACAAGAGGTCAATTAGGAATTGTTAAACCGAAAAAGATTTTTAACCTCTTTGCTCATTCGGTCTCTCGTCTCCCCTCCTCTCATCAAAAGGCTTTACTTGACCCGAATTGGAATCCTGCAATGACTGAGGAATATGATGCTCAAATTAAAAACAGAACTTGGAGGTTAGTTCCGCGGCCTCATGGTGCTAATATTATTAACTCAATGTGGTTGTTTAAGCATAAACATGATGCAGATGGCGCTCT
Source organism: Iljinskaea planisiliqua (assembly GCA_900108845.1). Classification (NCBI taxonomy): domain Eukaryota; kingdom Viridiplantae; phylum Streptophyta; class Magnoliopsida; order Brassicales; family Brassicaceae; genus Iljinskaea; species Iljinskaea planisiliqua. The sequence continues at coordinate 3,470,142 of FNXX01000008.1, forward strand.
AACACGCTACAAAGCGCGATTGGTTGCAAATGGAAAAACACAAGAAGCTGGTATTGACTTCCACGAGACATTCAGTCCTGTCGTGAAACCTGCAACTATTAGAACAGTGCTCCATGTTGGTTTAAGTCGAGGATGGGACATCAAACAGCTTGATGTCAAGAATGCATTTCTTCACGGTGCCATCTCTGAAACAATCTATATGCATCAGCCTCCTGGGTTTGTAGACAAAACTTACCCGCACCATGTATGTCAACTGGACAAAGCATTGTATGGTTTAAAGCAAGCGCCGAGAGCTTGGAATGCGCGCTTCAGTACCTATTTGCTGCAGATGGGATTTGTTACCAGCAAATGCGATTCTTCCTTGTTTGTGAATTGTGTATAAGCGTGGAACTGAACTGGCCTATCTCCTCTTGTATGTAGACGACATCATCCTCACTGGCTCCAGTACAGCTCTCCTTACTCGTATCACGGACGCTCTGAAAACTGAGTTTCCGATGTCTGACATGGGTTGTTTACGATACTTTCTGGGAATTAAAGTTGACTACAATCGCTCCGGAATCCTTCTATCTCAGCGCCAATATGCCACAGACATCATTGAGCGAGCCGGTATGGTCGACTGCAAACCAGTCACTACCCCTGTTGATGTGAACTCAAAACTTTCAGCTGATGAAGGCGATAAAATAGACAATCCGTCTCATTACAGGAGCCTTGCTGGAGCCCTGCAATATCTGACCTTTACTAGGCCCGACATCACATATGCAGTACAACAGGTTTGCCTTTTCATGCATGATCCACGACAACAACACATGAAAGCTCTCAAGAGAATCATCCGATACATTCAAGGTACCAAATCTCATGGGCTTAAAATATTTCGTTCCAAGCTAGATTCGTTAACAGCATACTCCGATGCTGATTGGGCCGGTTGTCCGGACACTCGCCGTTCGACGTCGGGGTACTGTGTTTATCTTGGTGAAAACCTGGTTTCCTGGTCCTCCAAGCGACAGCAAACCGTGTCTCGCTCCAGCGCAGAGGCTGAATACAGAGGAGTTGCTAACACCGTTGCCGAAACTTGTTGGATACGTAACTTGCTTCTTGAGTTGCACCTCCCTCTCTCCACAGCTACTCTGATATTCTGTGACAATATTAGTTCTGTCTATCTTTCCTCTAACCCAGTTCAACACCAACGCACCAAACATGTGGAGATTGATCTTCATTTCGTACGTGAGAAAGTGGCTCTAGGACAGGTAAAGGTACTTCACGTTCCATCTGCACTTCAGTACGCTGATATCTTTACTAAAGGCTTGCCGACGTCGTTGTTCACAGAGTTCAGACACAGTTTAACTGTCCGACAATCCGACAATCAAACTGAGGGAGGGTGAAAGAATATTCATCAATTATTATCAAATATTCGATGAATCAGTTTATAACCAAGAATATATTACTTGCTGTAATAGAGAGATCTGATACGATTGTATCTAACCACTGTATATATACGTTATTCTGTACAATGAATAAGACAGGGGAATGATTCAGACTTTCACTCCTGTCCAGAATCTGTTCAAACGTCACTCTATCTATTGATTGATAGAGATAGTGTTTGACTTTGTGGTCGTTGGTCTTGGCTATTAGAGAATATTATCCCACATCGGAAGTTGGAAGGGATCTTAAATAGTATATAAGGGACATGAGCCAATCCACTCATTGCCAATTGGTTTTGAGTTGGAAGCCCATGTAACTTAACATGGTATCAGAGCCCGATCTACAATCCAATCCGATCCGACCCAAAATTGGTCCAATTATCGACAACCCAGGCCCGTAACCGGTGCCGTCGATCCATGCCCAAACATATCGAGATTAATGGTCAATGAGCCATTATCTCGAGGGGGCGTATTAGGGAATATTATCCCACATCGGAAGTTGGAAGGGATCTTAAATAGTATATAAGGGATAGGAGCCAATCCACTCATTGCCAATTGGTTTTGAGTTGGAAGTCCAGGTAACTTAACATTGACATCATCCAACTGCTGTCTCTGTTCGGCTGTGAGTACCGTCGTTGTTGCAGGTTCCTCATAGCCAATCTCAATCAGACTCCATAAACCTCTTGCCCTGAAGAAGTTCTCCATCACCTCACTCCAATGATCCCAGTGTCCATCGAACTCGGGCAGTTTCATTCTTTCATCTCCCATCTCTTCACTCTCGTGTTTTGAAGCTGCAGCTTCTTTTGTCTTTTTGAGTAGGTTTTCAAAAGTCCAACAGAGCTCTGATACCAATGTGTAATGATAAAGATACTCGTTGCAAATGGATTCTGAAAACTCTGATTTATTCATTGAAAGAACATGGCTTTATATAAGCCTTACAAAAACAAAAAGTCTGAAACTTGCTACAACTAAAGAGATAACAACTTTGACCTGAATACTCGGTCTCTTATTGACTAAATAACCATAAACATAAGACTCATTCAAACTTCTTCGATCTCCTTATTCCAACAAAAAGTTCATAGACAGTGAAACAATAAAAATACTCAAAGAAGGGAAATATGATCTCATCTTTAACAATGTTATGCTTTATGTTAAAAGGTTTCTCTCATTTCTTTACTTGTCTATCAACATGTAAAGATGGGAAACAATCTCTCACACACAAATTCAAGTAGAGAACACCCAAGAAACAGGAAACAATCTATGTTATACCTACAATGCTCGTAGAAAAATTACGAAACAATAAAAATACTCACAGAAGGGAGATATATGATCTCATCTTTTACAATGTTATGTTTTATATTAAAAGGTTTCACTCGTTTCTTTACATGTCTATTAACATGTAAAGATGGGAAACAATCTCTCACACACACATTCAAGTAGAGAACACCCAAGGTTAGCGGGATGCTTCAATAAAAACAGACCTGAAATGAGAATTATAAACCAAGTTGCAGCTTAGAAATATAAAAGTTCTCATATTCGTGTGTGTGATTAATTAGGAGACTAGGGAGTGTGAATGGTTCTTACGTTAATTGCGCCAATAAGACAAGACAGAAATCAGTTACGGTAATACTGATAAGCTTGGAAAGGGAAGTGAGTAGCGACTTGGCTGAAAAAGTTGAAGAACATGTAAGAGAAACCTGAAGAGTCAGCAAAACTATACAAAGTAGTAGAGCATCTTTGTGAGCAGAACCTGAGAAATCCCACAAGAATGGAGATGAGCCACTTTTTCCAGTCGAGCCTAACGGCAGAAATGAACATCCCCATGAACTGTATCACGCTTATCTGATATACAAGGAAGATAAAGGAAAAGTATAATATGGTTAAGAAATGAGTAAAAAGAAGATAAAATGGTGTCTTCACTTGTAGATATGACTTACCTGAAATATAATAGTTGAGGTTATTGTAATGAGAAACATATTGTCCCTAAGGATCTCTTTCAAGGTTTGGTCTCCACTTCGGATTTCAAACTCGCTAAAAACCAAGCAGAAGACCAAGGAATTGAATATAAATGTGTTCATCACTTTTTCAGCATCAACGGTATCACCATGCTTCAGCTTCAGTATTTTCTCGGAAAACTCAGAGTTTATGAGCACCAGAAAGAGCACTAGGTAAATCACCTGGAGGAGGATTCATGACAAAAAGCAATATTATTTAAAGGTTCTCCATTTTGTTGTTTTTTTTTTCCTAATTATGAAGGTGTAAAACATTTTCTCGGACATAAGTGTTCGCACATGACAAGTCAAGGGTTTTAGGAGACATACCTGAATCACCAACTTGAACCACATGGTCTTGGTTATAAAAGTGTCTCTGAGAAAAAAAGACATATACATATATGTATGATTAGTTTGTGTATGTTCACGTAGCAATACCTACTGTTTCTTCCATTAGTGTCTCTTTCTAAATAAACTATATAATCTTTGATCCTATTCAGTTTTTTGTGTGTACCTTATACCAACCGGTGGCTTTCCCATTAGGTGGTGAGCTGTTGGTTTGTATGCCAACGCTAATGCTCCAAAGATGTCGACAATGAGATTAAGCAACAGAAGCTGCATCAGGGAAACGCAAAAAGTGGGTTTAGGTAAAAAGGTTTACAAGAAGATGAGGTAACAAAGGGATAACATTTTCGAACCTGAGCTGCATTAAGTGGAAATGCATCATAAAACACAACCTCAACCACACAGATAACCACAGCTGATACACTGACGGTGAGCCGGAACAGGACATATCTTTGGATATTGGTGTATATAGACCGACACCATTCGATAACCTGCATCATCCAAACAAGCCTCTAGTATCTTTCTAGGCACAATCAAAATGACTTTCACGACACTTCACTGCCAAATGGTGATGGCTTGCTTATTCATTAGTGTATGCATTCTATGATTCGCTTCCTCTCCACCACGTTCATCATTTCACTCATACATATTATAAACGAACCTTGACAATCGTTGAAAATTTATCATCCAATATAATGATGTCAGAGTTCTCTTTTGCTGCTGCGGTCCCTCCGATTCCCATTGCAAGGCTAACATCCGCCTGGTCAAGAAAAGCAATAAACGTGAGTTGTAGTGATTAAGTGATATGTCTTTCAGTGTTTAGAATTCATATTCTCTTTGAAACAGTGTGATGAGGTTTTGAGTTTTGATATGATAATAATGACAGACCGCACATAATGTCTCTGTATCATGTATTCCCATTCCAGTGGCTGCAACTACAAGCCCTCTCCTCTTCAGCGCTTCCACTAGCCGAAGGTTGTCTCTAGGAGAAGACTGAGCAAAAACCTTCACATAGAGTAGTAGTGTGTTAATTTTCTTGGCTCAATGTCCTATAAGATAATTATGTTGAAGCCAAAGAAAACCTAGTAATGTATGATGAGGTGCACATTTGAATATATTAAAGCAAAAATATATAGAGAAGGATGGATTTATACTAAGATGTCTCCAGCAATCTGATCTCTTTCTGGATCAGTAAGCTCACAAAACTGAGCTGCTGTCCTTATATTGTGGCCAGATGCATCCCTCAGTATCCCACATTCCATCGCTATTGCTTGTGCAGTCAAAACGTCATCCTCCGTCACCATGCAAACCTGAAAGCCAACGTACATCTTCCACTTAGAAGGTGGATAATGCATATTATAAAGTTTCTAATGGTAGTTTGTTTGGTGCTGCCATACAAAAAGAAAGATCTCTCTGTTGATAGAAGTTCATAAAACGTCAGAGGTCATGTAAGAGGAAGATTAGTAATACAGGCATTGGCATAACAAAAAGAAATCAATATGGCACCTTAACACCTCCGGAATTGCACCGTTCGATTGCATCCCTTGTGCCTGGCCGGCAAGGATCCTGCCCGTTATTCAAAACAGTGGATAAGTAATAATAATTAAAAGATAAGCTTTGAAGTAAGTGGAATCAGGTATCAATTCTCATTGCATAACCAAATATAACGAAGGACTAGTTTCAGTTTATGTCTACACTTGTACTGTAAAATGAATATCACTTAACTAATGTATTCTTAATCCTCAACTTTGAGTATCACTTACCAAAAAAAAAGTTGATGATTAAGTGAATGAAGCCTTTAGACAGCGTAAGGAGCAACACAGTAATACAAAGAAAATTGTACCTTTATACCAATAATAGCCAGTAAAACAAGGTCCTGAGGTTGTCTAGACAGATCATCAATGGTTGGAAGACTTTCAAGTTCATAGGGTCGATAAGCAAGTGCAGCACAACGCATGCGTCCCATACACATGTTTTCGATTGTTCCTTCAAAAAACTTAAAGAGAGAATGGACTTATAAATTTTTTTTCTAAACAAGATATAATAGTGTAGATTGTTAATTAATACCCACATAAACAGACCTTCCGTTGCCCTTCATCAATAGCTCTGTGGTTGTTGTCCCCATCCATATACCATACGCATAAGTTCAGAATAATCTTTGCAGATCCTTTCCAATGAACGTGGGCTCGTGTACCAAGCTATAAATGAATAACACGAAGAAAAACAACTACAGATAAGAATCAAATATAGCAAGAATATGCTCTGTTCAGCGACAGCATAGACATGATTATGTTACCTGTAGTGCCACGCCTCCATATTTCTTTTTCGGGTTGAATGGTATAGTATGATGGACTAATGATGCTGACCTAGCCTCATCAAATTTCATTCCCAACTACAAACACAAGTAACTAACAATCATTAGGTATAAACTTAATAGCTATAGCAAGTAGTAATGTAAGATATAGAGAGAAACAAAACCTTAATCCCCCAGCTAAGAATGGCTTGTTCTGTTGCTGATCCATACACCTCTGGTTCAGTGACTCCCTATAATTCATTATGAGCTTAATAAAGAATAACTCGCAGAGAAATTATCACACAACAGGAACCTAATCAAATAGTTTCTGTCCAGCTGAACAGCGTGATCTAGGACACAATTACCGTTTCAAAGACAACACTACCATTTGTGTTTTGGGCAATGCCTTCTATGATTAGTTCTGTAAGAAAGGTGGGCAACTGTGAAACGTTATCCATATTCTGCATTCTTATTCCTCCAGCCCAGACATCACCCACCGACATCTGCTTATAGGAAATGAATGCTTAAATGGGTACTCGGGAAGAAAACGAGGAAGCAGGAAAGAGCTGATTTGCGTATAAAAGAAACCACTTGCCTCATTCGAAGTTAAAATTCCAGTTTTATGACACAATATAGTTCTAACAGATCCCATTCTTTCACACGCAGAGAGTTTCTGAACCTGAAAAGACATTTAGGGAAGTTTAGCACATGTTGATGCTCTAATGACATTGAAGAATATGGAATCTAAAAGTAGAGTACCAAAATGTTGTCTTTCATCATTTTTCTCGTTGTCTTTGCAAGGCTGATGTAATGAGGAAAATAATGACAAGGACGAGAAACAAAAAAGTAACTGTCATGATAAGAGAAAATAAAACTGCAATGACCAAACCAGAAGTATGCATACATAGGGCTATGCCACTCTTTGAATAGCAATATTACCAGACTACTTTAGTTTTTTGCCACACTTACAAGAAACCTTTAGGTATTCAAACCTGATATGTATTTTGTTTAAACAAATTTTCAAAAGGAAAGGAGACTTACTTCAAGAGTACAGCTACCGAAAGTCCAACAGGCACTGCCACTATTATTGTCGCAATCTGAAAATTCACAAGGTTACACAGAAAGATCTAAAACCATTACTGTAGCCATGCACGAAGGTAAAAACTGCAGCATTCCTGTACCCCAAAACTCCAGGATTTGATCGCAAATTCCATTGCTTCATCGAAAGGGGTATTTCCGAGCATATACATTGGAGTTCCATCTGATCTTTTGGTCCGACCATAAAAGTATCTGGAATCAAAAAGGTTTGGTACGTCCTTATTAGTAGTATTACTGCTAGGATTGAGCTATAGATCTTAGAACTGAATGCAGAATATAAGCTCGGTGGGTACATTGTAAAAATGGACAGACGTACCGGCCTAATTGGATAATACAGGCAAATGAAGCAAGCCAAATGACCAAGCAGCTAGCAGAAATTGCAAGCCGATTCAAGTATACCTAGTAAAACGATTCACAGGTGATAAATGCGCAAATTATCTTAGCTAGCAAGGAACTGGTAATCAGTAAAAAACAGACCTGAAAGGGCTTTTCTTGATCAGACTCACGTGGAGTCTCCATCTCCAACCCCCATGCAGTGTTTATTCCAACACTTGTAACCTTGAATGGCACGGGGAACGGATAAAGTGAATTACAAGATCAAGAACCCATATACATGGAGCAATCACAGACCACATTACGAATAACAGGAGCATCAAGCATCTAGAATATATCTATGAGATGGAAGTGTCAAGCATAAAACGAAACTAAGGGCACTTAGATGGAGAGCTTACCAGGATTGTACCTATGCCCTCTATCAGTTTTGAACCAGATCTTACGAATGGATCGTGTTGAAGATCTTTTAGAACCTGCTAATTGAAAAGAGAGATCAGAAGTGCAGGACAGACAGAGAGATATTGATACAAGTCATCAACAGGGGTACAAGCATACAATGTCGTGTGATCTAGTTATTTCTTGCTCGTCGATCATCAATGAGTTGGCAACAAACAGGACACCATCTGCAGGTATCTGACAACCATTCTTGAGGGGTACAATATCGCCCACAACAATATCATAAGTACAAACCGAGACTCTTCTTCCACCTCTAATAACCTGCAACCAGAAACGTTCAGCAAAAACTGTGGGCAACACCAAACACACACACAAAAAATGATGAAGAAAACAGCTACCTCTAGGCGTATGTTTCTCTTCTCCTCACTAAACTTTTCAAACTGACGAGACTGCCTGTACTCAGTGACAGCTGCAAACGGGAGACAAACCAAACAAATCAGATTTTTTTCATACTTCTCTACTCTGAGATTGAAGTACAGAAACAAGTTTTAAGCAACTCAAGAGCTCAAAGATTGTTCAACGACACCTCTGACGATGATGTCAAGAAGAATGACCAAAATGATGCAAGCTTCTACATACCAGCCATCGTGGATAGCCTGCAAGTGTCATGAGAGTGAGATATAGTAAATAAAAGTGAGAGAAAGAGCTTAAATCTTAAGAATCACCCTGACAAAAAAAAAACATTGTTATTGGTTACGATAGTTGTTTCGGGAGACAAGAAACCAATGAGACAGAATTGTATGAGTAGATGAGTTGCAGTCAAAAGCGAGCAGATAAATCTTAACCATATCAAAAGAAAGATGATTCATTAGACACTCACATTTCTTTTTATTAGCAGCAGAGAATTAATAACAGCAGCAATGACCATAACCAGGGAAGGAGGAAACTGGCTAGCTTTCCAGATAAAGCTCTGCAACAACAACAATCAATGAACCAAAAAAAAAAAAAAAAGCGAGGATGTTTTCAAATTGAAAAGCTTTTTTTTGTCAAATAAAACCAAACATTCTTGTTCTGTAATAAATGCATACCCAGAAAGTCTTTCCCTTTTTGGAAGGGTATGTGTTTGACCCAAATGTCTGTCTACGTTGCAGTATCTCATCGTCGCGCCGATTAATGCCTCTTTCCAGGTCACTCTTCAGCAGAGTTGATAACCCTCGAACCTTTGTATCATCAAATTTGTGTAAATCAGAGGAAGCCCTAATAATACATGTAATTGATTGACACAAAAGAAAAGAAGAAGTGACTAAAGAAGTGTGCTTGCCCCATTATATTGATTCAGAGCTTGAATGTCACGATCTCTGACCACTTGGACGAGCTCGTTCACTCCAATAGCAAACACGCCAGAGGTTAAGCTTGCAGAGACTAGTTAATTTTGAAATATCAAATTAGAGACGAGTTTATTAATCCATTGTGAATTTGGGAAATGGAATTTGTAATCAAAACCCACATTTCTTCTTCTACACAATATTAGATTATCAGGTGTATAACTAAAATAAAAATTATTTTGTAAACAAAAAGGTTTCAACTCCCAAAAGAGGTTCAACTCTAAAGTGAAGTAAATGTAACTTTAATTTAAAGTATAACAATTAACAATAACACAAAATATATGATTCTTTCTTTCCCCATACTCACTAAAATAAAATAAAAATTTGTGTGAATAATGATCGAAGGAATGTTCTAATTTAGAGAAAAAAATTGTACCGTTAGATGGTTCCGCATCTGAGTGATGATGTTCATCAGACTGATTACAAGAAACTCATATTAGAAAAGAAAAAAAAAAAGTAAGTAGTCTATATTTTAATTTATCGGACGGAAGAAAAATGTATTTATTACCCTCCGGCGATCGTTACTAACTAGAGCGAACTCCACCTCGTGAGGTGGTGCATCTACAGAGGCAGAGCCACCGAGACCAGCCTCAAGATGGTGTGCAACCGCGACATCATGAGCTGCGGAACCGTAGGAGCCACCGCCAAGACCACCATCCAGATCTTCGGCCACCCTTGTGGATGGGCTCTTCCAGAATCTTCTGTACATTTGAAAAATCAAGTTTCCTTTAGTTGTATATATAGTTTACCCTTTCTTCAGCGTATTCTCTTCCGACAGGTGACTGTGCGCGACCACAAGACACTTGTCGCTGTCTGTAGATTGAGGAGAAGCCACAGAGAAAAACAATGTAAGAAATGGGCTTCTGATGTTGACATATTTAAATATATAAGAGAGGGACCCACATGGTTACTTGTAAGAGAAGGAGAGGAGTCTACGAAGGAAGAGAAACGAACGAGGAGAAGAATATATGTGTCATGTGATCGATAGTGGGGGTTCACATGTTACCCCTCTCTCAACCGAAATACGTAATTTCACAATAAAAAAATAAAAAAAAAAAATAAAAAAAGATTATAGTAAAAGAGATTTATATGTGATATACAAAGAAGTACATACTGGATGATCTCTTCCTCATCTAACGTATATGTACAGTATAGAATTTATCATATATATGATTTTATCATCTAACATCTATGTACCAAATAAGTTTGCTTAAAATTGGTCGAGCCTAAAATGCAAATATATGTTCGTTTACCGACATTTTCACAACATAACAACTATTAAAAGATGTAAGTGGGATTAATTTGAAACTGAAATTTTATGTATTTAAAATGAGGAAAATAAGAAAGCCAAAACATTAGAATTGTCATTTCTGTTAACCAAAGAATGTAGATAAGAAGAAGATATTGAGTTTGATATTTTTTTAAACAAGCAAATGAGAAGGAAAAGGTAAAAGTAAAACAGAATCTGCCCATGCTTTTCACTTTATCTTTTTCACAGAATCTGTGAATTTTTCTTCCTTCTTTCCGTCCATGTTTGTGAATGCAGAAACTTTCCCATGATTAAAGTCACTTCCGAGATGCTAATTTTGTGTTATTCCCGGCAAAGTTCTCTTACATTTACTCTAAATAAGAGTTTCTTTGTTTTTGTTTTTTACTGTCAGGTGAATGATAATGGGCAAAATGCATCTTGAAAACAAGATAAGACTAAAACCGACAGTGTTGGTTCCATTACTCATATTGAACATCTGGAAATTAAACAAAGATCATGATGTCGTCCCAGGCCATTCATGGATTCGTACTCTACTGGTGATCTCGGTGAATTAGGTAAGTCTTCAAAGAGCTAGCTTGAAGTTTCATTAGCAGTTTCTGTTTCAAATTTGAATTGATTCTAAATCTCTATTGGTGCATTTTGCAAAAGTGTGAGAATTTTAGTTTTGGTGAGGAAGAACTTTGTATTAGAGTGGTAGAGATTAGGGAAGAAGCAAGAGATGATAGATGAAAAAAGTTGAAGATAGAGTTAGGGAGAGTGGGAGCCTTGAAAAGCCATCAAGCACAAACAATCCACCTCGGAGAATGGATCTTCATGCTCTTGGAGTTTCATTCAAGATCAAAAGGCTGATACAACACCTGATGATGCTTGAAAGATATATCGGGAAACAAGAGAGCCAAAAGATTGACAGGAAGTGATACCGGGAAAAGGGTTTTGTTATTGCTCATTACATTGCTTAACAGACACGTTTACTAGGTATCAATCACTACAAGTGATGATTTGTGGAAAAGAATAGTAAACAATCACATTTTACCATATCAATTGCTGTCCAAGTTAGCATAAACTGATTCTTTTCGTTAAAAAGATTATATATATATAGTATGCGAATGTTCCAAAGAAGATTAGCCGAAATGGGGAGGCCAAAACATCACTAGAGCATTTCTTAGATGAGACCTTTCAGCTGCAAATCCAATCTTCTGGCTTTGTCGAGGTTCTAGTAGGCTTAATCACTACTGAATCAACCTCTTCTAGTGGCAGGTTTGATCCAAAACGTTTTGCAGATAGCATCGAAGGTCTGTTTCAGGAAGTGCAGAGAGGGCTTAAGGTTAGAATATCCCGAATCACAGGTGATCTTGAAGGGACACTAGCTCGTGAGGGAATGATACATTTGAACTGACCGGGCCGGGTGACATGGAGCAACGAGTGCGAGAAACAACAAAATGTGTAATCTCTTTACAATTCATCTTCAGCTCTTCTTAAGGTTAATGAGAACACTTTAGGTTGTGTATGGAAATTCACTTATATACACGGGATAACTGGTTGTGCTTTGATGCATCATACAAATCTATCATTTTTGTTTTCTTAAACCTTTCCATTTTAGCTTAATTTTATGTGATATCTTGTTTTCACAATAATATATTTTTCCTTATTTTAAGTCTAATCTTTATTCTAATTTTAAACTTCCTATATTCAAAGAAATAATAGGTGATTGTAATATAAAAACTACTTTCAGTTAATAAACAGAGCTTTAGAAAGACTATTTTCTATTTTTCTTTTTAATCTTAAGATCCAGATATTCTCTAAACTTCGATGGTTTTAAGAAGGTTTGGCTAACAGATATTCTTTGATTCAATGTTTTCTTTGTGATATCGGTTTGATCCTACATCATGTTTAAACTCCGACAGTCTTAGTTATTTGAATCGTTTTCAGCTTTCTTCTCAATATAAACATGTTTTCATCATCTTTACTGAAACCTTATATAGTAGTTTCAAAGAGATTTGCAGCAAAAAATCATGCATTACTCAAAATGTATGTTCTACAACGATAAATGAGAGGTGTTCAATCCGGTTATCAGTTTGGTTAGCAGATTGGAATTTTGGTTTGGTATCGGTTAGATATTGGAAAAGTCCTATATAAAAAGTACCATAAGAGAATTATAAAGAGAGAAAGATTGAAAAGGATTAGAGAATGTATTGGCTAAGAAGAGGATGGGGCTTAAATTGGATGTATCTGTCGCTTTTGGAAGTGATAATAAAAAGTATTTGCATGTGTTTTTTTTTGCTTTGCCCTCTTGTCAATTTGTAAAAGCTTCAAACATTCAATCAACAATGTTTGGTAGTTTAGTCTTGAGTTATCCAAAATCTAATAAGATTATATATAATATTATACTTCAAATCGTTCAATTAAAGGAAAATGATACCTCTTTTATTAAATGGTCACAGTATTTTTCAAGAATCCAAATTCTTAATCAATAAAGAAAAAACATCAACAAATTTATCCAATAAGATATCATAGTAGAAGGCTTATCATTTTATTTTTATTTTCATTTAATTTTTCTAAAAACTCATAAACATTAAGGTAACATAAAACAAAGGAGAATTATATAAGAAAATATTTATGTCCGAATTTTATTTTTTTTTTAAAATCTTGAATTTAGAACTTTTAAGGTATGCTAATTTATCAGAAAAATCAAAATGACTTTAAGAAATATGTACTTTTGGTTTGGATAGCAAGACATTTTCTCTATACTTTACAAATTCATGTTAAACACTTCACGTTTCGTAAACGCAACCAAATTGCTTTATTATAAAAACTAAAAAGCCCTCAAGTGACAAAAATAAAAAGGTCTTCCTTTAATGTTTTTTTATTTCTATTTCTTAGCGGATCGGACATGAATTTCATATTCAATTTCGTATTATCTTATATCAAAATTTGAGAGAAGAAAGTAACATTTGACTAAAGTGAGTGGCCTCTCAATTCTCATAACCTACTAACATGTTATCCTCATCTTACCATTTACCAACATGACTTTGCTTTTGTTTACAACGGAAAATTCGAAGCAGAAACTCATGCTAACCTTTAGATCATGTACAACGTCATATATATAACTTGTCATTTATGATATTTAACAATGATCAACCATTATTAAAATCGTAGTTACGTTGGAAAATCTGAACCATGGCTTTTCTATTTCTATCTACGATGAGTCCATTCACTGCTCATCGTGGTTTAATTCTTTAAAATATATATCACTATATTTATACGTTTCTGATATTTACGCAACCCAATTCTTTTATAGTTTTCCATTAAAAATTTTGACATAGACCCAACGCTAAAAATATAATCCCGTGTCCAAATAAAACCCGAAGTGCAAAAAAAAAAGGTATTCCACTAAACTCCTGTCGTTTTCACTTTCCGGATTCATATACATATATAATAATGTGACTTGTAAATTGTAATCATGATAATAATGTAGTTAAAAAAAACCATGATAATAATGTATAAGTATCGCAAATTCCGTGAAAATTACAAGCTTTGACCATAAATTTAATTCATTCAAATGGATTTTGATATTCAATGAGTAGGGATCGAGATGATTTTAATGGATCGTCTCGGGTCTATAATTATTAAAACGATGTTTTAAGGATGAAATATAGTCAGTAAATGAATAAATCATAGATGTTCCATCTGTTAGGGATAAAGAAATGTCTTCTCCTAATATATCTTAAGTCTACTTCTTATTCTTATTAGATCATCTTACTACATATTTATTTTATACATGGAAAAAGCGATTAGCCATTTCAAAGAAAAAAGATTTTGATTTTCAAAAATTCTGTAATATTTTAGTTAGACATCAAGAAAAAGTGGGTGTGATATAGGTAGAAGAACTTCGTCCAAGATCGAAATTCCCTTATTTTAATGGTGTTTTATTATATATGAAAAATGGGAAGAACGGAATTGGAACTCTCCTCTCGCTGTTCTTTTTAATATATTTTTGTGTACCTTTTTGGTTACTCTTTTGAGTAATTCTCAATTTTTCAATTTATCTACTTCGTTCAATCTCCCTTTAATTTAATCTTATCTTCTACTTTTATTTATATGAGAGGAAATTTGTTGAAACATTCATGCACAGATCTTTACCCAAAAAATGCTTCTGTTTTCTTCAGGCGGTCTTTCCTGAAAATTTTTTTTGACCTAAATGTCATTTAGGTCATATTGTTTAGCATGCATAAGTTGGATCTAGTGTACATAACTTAGAGCTAAAGCAATCAGATGCCTTCCCTCGACGCATATGAGCCTAAATTATCCCAACTATGTCAAATCTTGCGATGTGGAAGAAGAAAATTCAGACCCTTAAAATTTACTATCGTTTCATTTCTTGAAATAATGGTTACTGTTTGAGTTTGAACTAAAATCGTAATGAATACTTAAAGAACAGATATCATTTTGATAGATTCCAACAGACATATAACTGACGGTTTCAACATGTTAAATGTAACACATATATATATAAAGTAAATATACATTAATATAAATGTGCATGACAGATTAAAGCAAGAGGAGGCGAAGAGGCAGGAGATTCGCATGATTCTCCTAATCTTCGCACTCATTTCTACACAAAAGTCACCACAAACATAACTGATGCAACGACAAAGAGACAGAGAGAGAGACCACAAAAACAAAGAGCTGCCTTTGACTTTTTCAAACCATAAACCAATTTGACCGTTTGTCCATCAACACGTCCTCGTCAAACGTCTTTATAGTATTTCTTACCCAACAATATTACTTTTGTGTTTTTATTTTTACAATTTACAAATTACAAAAGACTACGCTGCCTAAAACAAAGCATGTGTAGTGATAATGATGGTAACGTTTTTGTAACCTAATCATTAATTATACTCTTAGTTTCAAATTATCATGCATTTAGGGGATTTGTATTATTCCAGAATTGTTGATAGTGAAGGTACATAATTAACAAATCGTTTTCAATAATAAACAAACCACAAATGCCATCCCTTCCCTCGTGAACAAGAAGCACAAAAGAGGAGCGTTTCATTTATTTATTTTTTTTAAATTCAATTCATTAATAATTTTTCTTTTCTTCTCCTTCATGTCTTCTCTACCAATATTCATCCTCCTTAAACTTTTCCTTTTCCTTGTTCAAATGAATCCAATTCCATAAAAAGGTTTTCTTTTTCGCCTATTTAATCCCAAACCCATTTCATATAACGTCAAAAATACATTATTGGGTTTCATTACAAGAAAACAAACAAATGGGTTTCACTAAAGATCAAGATCGGTTCTGTTCTACGCCTAAGCTTCCTCTGTTTTCATATCCAATGAACAGACCTTATGAAACTCCTACTGGATTAGCTACACCGCCGGTTAATATCGCCGGATCTGTTCCTTTTCTTTGGGAAGAAGCTCCGGGAAAGCCTCGTTCTTCCGTCAGAAAACCGCCGAGATCGAACCAGACCGGAGAGAAAAGAGGAGCCGCGAGAAGCTTGGACCTTCCTCCGAGGCTGCTTTTGCCCGTAGAGTCTTGTAAATCGTCTACGGCGAACGAGCCTTCTCCGACCACTGTTCTCGATGGTCCGTACGATTTGCGTCGCCGTTCACTGTCGCTGCCGAGATCGGCGTCTGTAATCAGGAAGCTGAGAGGTGTTCCGGCGCCGGCGCCGGCGAAGGAGAAGAGATTGTTTGGGTCTAGTAGATGGGGAAGTTTCGGGAAATGTAAAGATGTGTCCGAGGGTATATTTGAGTTTTCACGTTTTAGAGACGGTGACTGTGATTGCCGGAGGGATTGGACCGGAGGAGGAAGTGACTTTGCCGGCGACGGCGGCACAAAAGTGAAACTTTTTAGACTAAAAAGGAAAGTTGCCCTTTTTAATCTCTCTCATGCAACAAAGTCAGAGTTTTGGGTAAGTTTTGTTTTTCAGAAAGTTACATACTACTTTTTTACAAAATTCAAAACTTTTTTCAATTTCTGTTTTAATTTGAGTTTAATAATTACAAATCTCAAACCAGTTGTCAAACTTTTGGGATTTCTGAATTTATGTTTATTTAACTTTTCATTGAAACGTCTATTTTTGCAAGCAAAAAAAAATAATATATATGTATACTTCATTGTCAAATTCTTTTAAATTATTTATTATAAAAAAAAACTGTCCCTTTTTTTGGGTATGAGGAGGAAGCAATTGCGTAACCCAATGATTCGATATTTAAAAATGCAGGAAAGGGTTTACGAAGGGTTTAAGCAAGTGATTCCATGGAGGCGTAAGCAAGAGAATCTGTAAAGGATGATTTCTTCCACTATTTAAATCGAATCTCACTTTAAATTTCTTCTAATTCTATAGATGATATACTAATTAATTAATTAGACTTCTCTTGTTTATACTTGACTTATAGACAATCTATCAAGGAAACAACTAATATTTACACTGAAAATAGGGACTTCACTTTTTATTATATATAATATTTCTTTGAATGCTGTAAGAATTATTGTACAATGATTGTATTATCCTAATTTACGATTAATTTCAAAAATAATAATAACAAAGTGTAGGGATAATTGTAAAAAAGAGCTTTCGACCAAATTATTGTTTTAAAAAGAGCTAAATTATTACATTGAAAAGACTACATATTATTATGACAAGAAAATTCACTTAAACATCTTTTTAAAAAGAGTACCCGATGTGAAAAGAGCAACAATTCACCCCTGAAAAAAAGTCAAAAGAAGTTCTAATTTTTTGAGTATTTTTTTTCTGTAATAGACTTTTAATAGTTTGTGTAAATTTTGTCAAAGTTGTTTAGAAATGTCATTTTGAGCACAAATTTCGATACAATCATTGTACTACTTCATTTGTAAATTTGATTGTATGCAATTTATAAAAATTTATTCAACTCCCCAAACCTAACTTCATTCAACGCGTTCTTAAGTTCATCACATCAATGGCGCTAAATACCTAAAGAATAATCCCTAGATATTCTAGATTAACCAATTGGGCCACTAACAAAAAAACAAAAAAAAGAACATTCAGTCTAAAATCAATTGAAAACATGAAATAGAATTGTAGAGAAATTAACCACTAACATAGATTCAATAGTAATCATCAAGGGCAAGAGATTTCTTTCTCTTGTAATTAGCTTTGAAACAAGCTTGCCTCAGCTTCTTGGTTCCATCACTTAGCTCAGCATCAGGTTCTTGCTCTATAAGAACCCTATGTTCCTCCAAGTTCTTCACTTCTTCGTCCATACCAACACCCTGTCCCCAAAAACATATTTGATTTTACTCTTATAGTTAGATATTAAATTTCAAAATCAATAAAGCATTAAACCCTAAAACGCAATTGAACTACACTAAAAGCAAACGTTGTTACCTTAAGATTCTTAATGAGAGAGTTAAGACTCTTGAGCTTCCGGTGAGGCCACCGGTAAATTCCTAGTTCTCTGCAACGCTTCTTCAATACGGTAAGTCCAACGTTCAGTTCTTTTGCCGCTTTCATGATTGGTCTATCAAAGAACTTTCTGATCTCGGACAACTCCAACTTGTCCTTTCTCTTTGCCCTAGTGTTCCTCCTCTTCGGAGTTCTCTTTTCGCGTTTCCCGTCGGAACTGAGACGATCGTTGTTTTGGACAGCCACTGGTGAAAAGTTGTCACTCGAGAAGTAGGGTTCTTGAGTCAACATGAGAATATCAGATAAAACTGTGTCATTCACTTCAATGTTTTCGAAGAAATCTTCGAAACCATTGTACTGATACTGAAAATGCAACCCTGCATCTGTTTTCAGATCTTCGGTATCTAGCAGAGACTCTAGCGGAGGCAACCTGTACGTAGATGAAAAAGAACGATTATATCCAAAACCAAAAAAAAAAAAACCTAGAAAACTAGAGATGGCTTGCTTGGCAAGAAAATGAGTCAAGGGTTTCCAACTTACTTCTCGAGCATCTCGAACAAAGAATCTGGATCATACTGGTTTTCTATTTTCAGAGATTCGAGTGGATGAAGAGAGTTAGGATCCATTTGATGATGAGGCAGTGATAGAAAACAGAGCAAAACAGTTTACAGTAAGAAAAAGAACAGAGGAATGTATTGACGAACGCATATATTGTCTCTGTAATATTGTTCATAGGGAATTATGTGCAATGTAATGGGAGTTACAAGTCCCAAAGGGTATAATCATTAACTGCTAATCTTAATTAGTTGAAAATATAACCGTGTGATTTTAGTTAATTGTATGATCATGGGGGGGCTGAATTGTTGGTTAGTTGCTTCTTTAATGATGCTGAGGATTTTTTTTTTTTTCTTTCTTCTTCGTCATCTAGTCAAAGTCAATGCATGAAAGTAGATAGGGAAGATCCAAATTGCTGAAAATTCATAATCGATATTTAATGAATGGAGTTATTTATGTTTTCGTATAAGATGATTCATGTGTGTTATATGTCACTAGATGGTTTATGCGCATATAAATATATATATTTAAAAAAAATATATATTATATATATTATAAATTTATTTAAAGATAAAAATCTGAATTTGCTAAGATTTTGGATTTTTGTTTCACTTGTTTATACATCAGAAACTAAAACTACAAAAATAATTATTTATAATTTATATTTTGGATTTGGCTTTACAATTTTTGAATATGATACTTCAGTTTGAATTCGGTTTAAATTTAGTGAAATTAAATTAAAAATATTTGATTTGTTTACATTATATTTATATTTAATAAATATATTTATTTAAAGATGTATATGTTTAAAACTATTAATGATAATAAATTTTTCTTATTTAATTTATTTTTGGTAAAATATATTAAATTAATAAAAAGTATTTTTCAATAAACCAACCCGCAATTGCACAACCAAAATATTCTATTGTGTCCTAACTCAAACTAATTTCATGACTTGAAAATTAAATTAGTTGTCTTTTAACCCCATTTATCAAAGTAAAATTTCAAATATTTAATCATCTGTCAATCACATAACCAATGTATTTTATTGTATTTTAATTTAATAAATTAAAAAATTTGGAATTTCGAATAATTGTCTCTTTATACCCATAAGTGCATCTAAATATATACAATTTTAAACATTTAAGCATCCATAAATTTTTGATATTTTGATCAAATATTTTTTTAGTTTTATATTTGTTAAAACACACTTATAATTAATTTTGTCAAAAAGTAAAGGTATTTATATGAAAATTTGTTAACAATTTTATTTTAAGTTGATGAGGAAAATATGTAACACTTGCAATTATATTAGTTTTAGAGTTTTAATAATAATAGTAATTGAAAGCTTATGATATGTAGCTAAATATATTTTTACCTTATTTAAAGAATCTTACCAAAAATCAAAATTTTATCATTAAATTTGTACATGTAATAGTAAATTGGAAGTCTACTTTTTATAAAATCATATCATAATTTTTCTTTCATAATAAATGTGGTGGTGAAACATATGCAAATCACTTTTCAAATAATGTTAGAATTTTTTATTTGTTAATACACACTTATAATTAATTTAAACATAAAATATAAGTATTTATATGAATATTTGCTAATAATTTTTTATCTTAAGTTAATGTGAAACATTTGTAAAATTTACAATTATATTATTTTATAGAGTTTTAATAATAATATGAAGCGTATTATATGTAGTGAAATTCAGTTACTACATTATTTTAAAAATCTTTAAAAAAATTTTAAAAAATTTTCATTAAATCTATAAACTCATCTCACATTTTTCAATAACCAGTGTCATAATTTTTCTAATGCGGTGATGACAAATAAAAATCACTTCTCAAATAATAATGTTTAGAGATGATGATATATATATTTAATATGAAAAATGACTGAGAGATTATTACTTCATTAATTACTCCATTTGTTTCAAATTAATAATAGTTTTCAGCTTTTGACACACATTAAAAAAATTAAATTTTAATTATAAATACATCATTTTGTGATTAATAATATTCAAAAACTTTAAACCAATAATAATTAAATAAACTCAATTTTTTTGTTTGAATTTTATAATTTATCATATTTAACTAATCAAATATAGAGTAAACTGTCAAAATCTATTTTTTTAAACCAATTTCTTTTCATAAAACACTTACTTTTTTTATGACAAAGAGATTATAATTCATTTAAATGAAAATAAATAAAAATAAAATTTAGTCAAATCAAAAGGTTTAGATGTAATCATTTTTTTCCAATTCTCACTTTGAGCCCCACCACCATAATTTTTCTTTTTTTTTAATCAACACTCAGCTATAATAATTGAACGAGAAAGAATCAAAACTTCTTTTTAATATTGGTGTTTTAATTTTACTAAAATTTTTGAATTGTTTTTGTGGCTAATGTAAAATGTAAGATCATCTAGGAGAAGCTTTGTCTCTATTACTTCAAAATATCTAAAAAGTTATCTAATGAAAAAATAGTAAATAAGTAAGCAAAATCAAAAAAAATTTGTTGTTTCACAATTCATTATGACAATAAATAATTTTAAAATTTTTTTTGTTTCATATTAATAATTTTCATCTTTTTAGATCAACTCCATTGGGAATTCTCAAGAAAATATCTTATATTAAAAAAATAAAATAAAAAAGAAATAAAAGAGAAATGAGAAAAGTCATCGTTTGAGAGTTTATTATATACTCGAAAATACTCATGTTTACAGATGTCAAATAATAAATGGTCTACTTATTTTAAAAAAGAAAATATAATTAAAATATTAATTTTTGTTTCGTTTTATAACTTGTAACATGTTCTCACGGATAAATCTGTTGTTAGGCTGCAGCTTATTGCTCACTTTGTTAGGCTGCAACTAGAGTTGGTTAGCGGGTCAAACTCGCTCCGCCAGACCCGCTCCGCAACGGATTGAGTTTTTTTTTTACCTGCAAAAACCCGCAAAAACCCGCAAAACCCGCAAGAGAAAAATATCATACCCGCATCTGCCCCGCTAATTTTGCGGATTATCTGCGGGACCCGCACAACCCGCAAATATTTAAATAATAATTAAAAATAAATATATTTTAATATAATTTTAATTAAAATTTTGTTTTTAATAATATAAATTAAATTTTATAAAATATAAATGCATATTTTAAAAAATTAAAATATAAAAATATTAAAAAATATATATTGTATAAAATTTATATTAAAAATTAGATAAATATTTATGTTATTTTGAAAAAAAATTAAAAAAAAATTTTTGCGGGTACCCGCAAACCCGCAATATAAAATTTGTTAACCCGTACCCGCCCCACTTTATTCAAATTCTAACCCGCATAACCCGTATATTTGATAAATTTTAAATCGAACGATCCGCACCCGCCCCGCGGCGGGTCTAACGGAGCGGGACCCGCGGGTTTTGAACTAAATTCTCAGCACTAGCTGCAACCTATTGATATAACTCTTCTCACTTTTTTAAGCTGCAGCTGTGTAAACAATGTTTTTCCGAGTCAAAATTCAAAATTGTGAGAATAAACTCTATTATAGAGTAGCTTATCATAATTTATCAAAATTTCACTACATGAAAATCAATTATGTTTGATTGGTGAAATACAAAAACTGAACTATATCTTTGTAACTTCATTCTAACTTAAGTGAAGTACACAAGTTGTACAATGATTTAACAGATAATTTGCTCAATAACCATAAAAAAAAAAGCATATTTAACAAAGTAACCAAAAACTCCTTATGTGGCAATATCCTAACCATTAAATTTAGGTTTTTTGGTTACTTTTTCAAATTTTCTTTTTCTTTTGGTTATTCATTTGATTAACCCATGATTTAATTATCTTATTATATGATTAATTTTAAAAGTAACAATTTCAAATTGTACAAATAATTGTAAAAAGAGTTTTCACCCAAAAAAAAAGCTAAATTATTACATTAAATATATAATATAATATACTACATATTATAATGACTAAGAAATTCAATCCAAACATATGTTAGGAGGTATTGAAATATATTCAATACTGAATTTGAAGTTAATTCTCTAAGTTTTGGAATTCATTATTATTTATTAACTGATTTTAAATCATTTATTAAAATTTATTGTTAATGGTTATTGTATTTAAAATATCACTATTTAAAGATTTTAAAATATATTGTTATTGGTTCTTTTATTTACAATATATTCATTAAAAAGTATAAAATTCATTATTATTTAATATCAAAGATTTGAATAGAAAAATTAAAGTCTTGTATTATTTATGTTTAATAAATTTTTACAATTTTTTTTTGTAGGTAAAATAAATTAAAAGAATTTGAATCTATAGGTTTATGTGTAAATTATAGAAATCAAAATTTTAACCTTATACTTCATATCCTCTCATCTCTTTGACCAAAATTCTGTTTTTATCTCTCTGACCAAATCGGCCAAATCATTAACAAAATAACCATCTAACCTATCTTAATTTGACCAAATAAAAAATGCACAAATTTATTTAACATCATCATTTTTTTTAATATCATAACTTCTCTCTATATTTCATTTTCCTTTTTCAATTTCGTAGATCAAACCATTTTATTTCTCATATTGTATATAAAATACAAATTCAAAACCATACAAAACATTATTGAAGTTTGAATAGAATGATGCATTTTTATTTTTGTAGAAAGTGGATCGAGTTCACTTCCATTGTGAAAATCAAATGTTATTATATTGATTTTATAAATACAACAATATTAATAGATTCACGTATTAGAGTACAATAAGTATATAATACTAATGTTACAAATCTGTTTTATATGTGTTTTTTAAGTTTTAATGGAGATATTGACGTGCATATAAATGACGGCTCAATAAAAAGCACACGAAATATTTTCAGATCTTGGAATGTATTAGGGTAGAATAAGTATATAATACTAATGTGCCCAATATTTCAGAATAAGTATATAATGTAAACTAATCTTAAGGATTTAGATTTGAATTTAATTTAATCCTAAACAGATTTCTTAGAGAAGAAGAAAGTAACACTAACCTTTATCCATGCTTTGATGATTTGTCATGAATCAGTATTTAATTGATCTTCTTCTTCCCTTTGTCTTCTTCTCCTTATGATTCTTTTGATGGACAAGGAATCAAAGTCCTTCTTCTCTCTCAATTAAAATCACTCCAGAACAGTTTATTTTCTGTATATTCTTTTATTTTTTCTTGTTATGTTATATAATACTAATATTCACAATATTTCAGAATTTTGATTATTGAACCTACAAATCGACAACAGTTTTATTGGGGCTTAAATGTTTTGTCGTTGGTTGTTCTTGAAAAATTGGTGTATCATCAATAAAAAAATCCTCAGGATTTAAAGTGTGAAAATACATAAAGTTTATATACTCCTGAGGATATTGTGTTATATACATAATCATATGAAGTATTTACTAGGAAAAATGGTTCGTAGCTACATGAACTATTGGTTAATGTGTTGATACCCATCTAAACTATTAGATTATATCTAAACCTACACCAACTCATATTAATACATTTTATTATACACCAAGTGTTTATAAATATACTGCAATCATCATTTTGGGTGTAATTTGATCGAATCAAATTAATACGGGGTTTAATCGAACTTTTTTTTAACAAATGCGATCCATGCCCAAAACGAGACCCGATTCATAAAACCAACCCGACCCATAAAATCAACCCGATTCATAAAATCAACCCGACTCAATTCCAACCAAATCGAACGCAACAAAAAAACCCTAGAACAAAAAAATCTACGAACATCTCGTCGATTTTGAGTAAGAAATTCATATGAGTGAGTTCGAATTGAAAGCTTGAGTTCGAATTGAAAGCTTGAAAGGCAGAAACCGATATCGTGGAAAGAAGATTAAGAGATTATCGATTTCAAATCAATGAGGTATGTTCTTCATTTTTCTAGGATTTGCTATCGTAAGTTATATGAATGAAATTTCTGTTCTGTTTGCTTGAGTATAGCATGTAAGGTGTTCGAGAAATTGTCTGAATGAAGTTTTCAATTGTGTGTTTTCTTTGACAGTAACTCAGTGGTCGTGAAGGTGAATTGCCATCATTCTGGGCAATTTAAAACAGAGAATGGAAAGTTAATCTTCGCAGATGGAGAAGTTGAAGTTTTAGAGGTTGATGGATTATGTATCTTTGAAGAAGTAGTATTGAAGATGGTTCACAAAGTGGAATTGGGAAAAATGTGGTATAAGTTACCATTTGAAGAGGTTGAAGATAAAAAGCCTTTGTGGGAAAATCTTGATCAGAATAAGAAGAAACTGGCGGCAGCAGGTCGTTGGATGAGGGAGATTGATTTCTTCATTGAAAAAATTGTTGAAGAGGAGACATACAATGAGGTCGAGAGAAACAATGATCAAGAGGACAACAAAAATGAAGAAGAAGCTGAAAGTGAAGATGATGCTAATGGAGAAGAAGCCGAAACTGAAGATGATGATTCATCCGACTTGAAAGAAACAGACAATGATAACGATGATGATGACAACGATGAGGTTTTTGAAGAGGACATTGAGGTATTTAATAATAACAAGTATGATGATGAGATTCCTGACGAAGATGAAGTATATCCTGAGACTGAAGCTTCATCAGATGAGGAAGAGGAACAAGCTGAAAGACTGGCTCGTGCAGGTTTATTAGATGGTGTGTTCAGTTTGAGACAGACATTTTCGAGTGGAGAAGAATTCAAGAAAAACATGATCACCTACATTCTAAAGACAAGGCGAAATGTGGTGTATGATAGATGGGAGAAATCGAAGATTGGAGCTAAATGCAATGGAAAGAAGTGTGGCTGGCGTATCTACTGCTCCGTAGAGAAACCAATTAACAAGTGGATGGTGAAAGTGTATGAAAATAAACACACTTGTCACCCAACCGGTCGATGCAAGCTTATCAAGAGTCCAGTGATTGCAGATGTCATTCTAGAAGATATGAGAAAAAATCCTGAAATGAGTGCACCGATGGTCAAAGAAGAGATGCAGAAAAGATACAACATCATTATCAGTACTCCTCAGTCTCAAAATGCAAGGCGAATGACGCTTAATAAGCTAAAAACAGAATACAATGAGCAATTTGCGAGGCTAAGAGACTATGAAGTGGAACTCCGAAGGTAATTGGGGTAATTTTAGATGTATTCTTAGTTTTTAATTAACTTTTAAAGCTTATTTTGACTAAGTTTCATCTCCTATGTTGCAGGACAAACAAAGGTACAATTACCGAGATCAACACCACTACAAATGAGAAGGGAGCTCAGGTATTTAGCAGCTTTTACATTTGCTTTGATGCATTGCGTGTTGCTTGGAAGCAGAATTGTAGGTCCATAATTGGGTTAGATGGAACCTTCCTCAAGCATTCATTGCAAGGAATGATGTTGACTGCTATAGGTAGAGACCCGAATAATCAGATTTTTCCAATAGCATGGTGTGTTGTGTCAGTTGAGAACAATTACAATTGGCAGTGGTTTATTCATAGATTGAAGGTTGATTTGGGGCTAGGATTAGGTGAGCAGATTACAATAATTTCCGATATGCATAAAGGGTTGATCCATGGCGTTTCAGTGGAGCTACCGAGGGCAGAACATCGAGCTTGTGCAAGGCACATTTACTCAAACCTAAAGAAGAATCACAAGTCTGACATGTTAAAACCCTTGTTTTGGCGTATTGCGAGTAGTTACAATGTGGCTGATTTTGAAAGGAATTTGCAAATATTCAGAGACTATGATCCAAAGGCGTGTGATGAACTTCTGAAGAAGGATAAAGAAACATGGTGCAGGGCTTTCTTTAGGACTGGTGCTTGTTGTTCTGATACACATAACAATTTAACTGAGTCTTTTAACATAACTTTGAAGATTGCAAGGAAGAAGCCTTTTGTGCAAATGTTGGAGTTGATCAGAAGGGACGCAATGCAAAGGATTGCAAATAGGTCTAAGATTGCTGATATGGAGACCGGAAGATACACACGAAAAGCAAGAAAAGAGATTGAAAAATCATGTGATGAGGCGCAGAATTGTACTTCTATTTCCAGTACTGGTGGTGAATTCGAGATTGTCCAGTTTGGAAATGGTTACGACGTCAAATTGCATTTGCGCACTTTTTCTTGTCGAAAGTGGGATTTGACGGGAATACCTTGTTGTCATGCCGTGTGTGCGATCAGAGAGAATGGTATGGAGGTTGAAGATTTTGTATCTGATTACTACTTGACATCAAAGTGGCAAGACGTGTACAGGAATGGTTTGCAACCTGTAAATGGTCCAAAGTTCTGGACAGTTTCTGGTGGGGAACACATTGAAGCACCACCATATAAACGTCCTCCAGGAAGACCTAAAGGCAAAGCACGGATAAAAGGTGTTA
The DNA here is from genome assembly GCA_900108845.1 of Iljinskaea planisiliqua. Classification (NCBI taxonomy): domain Eukaryota; kingdom Viridiplantae; phylum Streptophyta; class Magnoliopsida; order Brassicales; family Brassicaceae; genus Iljinskaea; species Iljinskaea planisiliqua. Next base: position 3,497,023 of record FNXX01000008.1, read on the forward strand.
ATGAATCCCCAAAGAAAAGTAAGAAACACATGGAAACAAAGGTAGGTCGCAAAGGAAGAGAAATGCATTGTGGCTTATGTGGTGAAGAAGGGCATAATTCAAGAAGGTGTCCTCATGAGGTAATATTGTTTTGCTTATGAATTCTCTGTCTTTGTTACTCGTGAGTTTTTTGCTTTTTTTGTTGTTTACGAATTCTTATTGTTTTGCTTATGAATTTTCTGTCTTTGTTGCTTGTGAATTGTTTGCTTTTGTCTATATGGTCAAAGTCTAACGAGAGTAGGGCAAAAAGGAGACGTCTCAACGTCGAGGCTCAAGAAGACCAAGCAGCTCAAGTGGAAGAAGTTTCATCAACTGCACCTCAACCAAGCCAACTTGATGTCGATGCTTGAAACAGATTATCTGTTTTTCTTTTTCTAATTTGAGATATGTACTCAGCTAAGTTTTAATATTTTGGATATCAAAGTGATGAAACGATTGGTAGGCTGCTACTTGTGTAAGCTCCTTTTGTTTGTTTCATTTATGTTATGACTTGTGTAAACTCCTTGTTTTTGGTATTCGTAAGCTTTTGATATCGTCACAAACGTCAAACAAGAATAAACAAATACACAAGAACAACTGTAACCAACACATGTTCCATTCACTTCAACTCGTAAATTACAAATTCATTAAGCTAGAACATACTTAAAAACACTTAAAACAGAATTCTTAAGACATTCAAGCTCTCAAATTCATGAAGTTTATAAACTCTCTTACGGTTTCTTCTTCCTCTTCGTTCTTCTCTTGACGAAGTTCTGTTATTGTCTTCCTTAGTTGCTCAATTATTTTATCCTTTTAACGAATCTCATCTCGGGCATCAATTAATGCTCTCTTTGGCCATCCAAAAACTTCTTCTTCATCAAACCACCGAAAGAATTTGCATTCATCTCCACGCTGCCATAATGTACACAATATTTCCTTATATCTATTGTAATAAAACCAAGGACATAGTAAACTCTCATACCTTATAACGCTCACATCCATAAAACCTTCGACCTGGGTTTTTATCCGTCCAAGCTTTTCTAATTTTCGCAGGTAAACCACAAAAACACATCTGAACTCCATCGGAGTTGCTGCTCCTGCTCTTACTCGAAGATCCCGAACCCAATTCCATCTTCACACTTTTACAAGAAGTTTTGTTTCAGAGTTTCAATGGCAGAAATAAGAAAGGAAAAACCTAACTCGAACAATATCAAAATGAGAAAGTCGCGTTCGATTCTCTTTTCATTTGATTGGGTCGGGTTGGTTTTATGAATCGGGTCTCGTTTTGGGCATGGGTCGTATTTGTTAAAAAAAAGTTCGATTAAATCTCGTATTAATTTGATTCGATCAGATTACACCCAAAATGATGATTGCAGTATATTTATAAATACTTGATGTATAATAAAATATAATAATATGAGTTGGTATAGGTTTAAATATAATCTAATAGTTTAGATGGGTATCAACACATTACCCAATAGTTACTGTAGCTAGCTAGGAACCATTTTACGAAAATGTGTTTTCGTTATCAACAGTTACGACAAAGGGATAGATAATGGAGAGTTGTTGGCTGCAAGCAAAAATATATAACACAATTATGTTTTTTTTTGTTGTTTTCCAACTAATAATTATTGTTTTGTCTAAGATTTTTAATCAGTCTTTTAATTCTAATAATAAGAAGATCTTAAACAAAATAATAAACACTAACTTTTAAGGTTAATATTTGAATTACTGGAAAATGAAAGACTAAGTAGATTACATAAGCAAAACAAATTTTGATGTGTTATCCTAAGCCTCTTAAAAACAAATTTGGGGTTTCTAAGGTAATTTTTCTTTAAAAAGAAACTACCCACAAATTTGTATGTTTTCTTTTCTCCCATATATACATGTGGTTCCTCTCCCTAAGATATAAGCGCAATTTTGTCATGCAAAAATATTACCTCACATGAAATTACCGTGTAACCAATAAAAAGAGAAAAACTATTCATTACTATAATCAAAATTCAAAAAGTACCAACTTCACTAACTCATTCAGAATAATTATGGAGCACACATTTCCGTACAATTGTACGTAACTTTTAATAATAATTTATTCAATTCACAAAACCTAATTTTACACATCAATATAATCATTTTGATGTCTTCTTTATACCATCTCTATTTAAGAAATCTAATATGGAAATCTTAAAAAAAATTAAGAAAAAGTAATAAAAAAGAAAAGAGAACGAAAAAAAATAAATTAAATGAGAACTCGAAATCAATCAAAATTTTATGAGACATTTGTTTTACGTGATGTATTTTTTTAAAAACTATATAACTAGCATACTAAAAATACTAATATTTCTGAAAACTCTTTAAGAGTTTTTAGAGATGGAAGTGGTCTAGTTTCATCACATAAGTGGCTCTAAATACCTAAAGAATAACCCCGAGATATTCTTCTGACCCCAAAAAATCAAATCCCGAGAATAAAAAGAACACATCAGTCTAAACTAAAATGAGAACGTGAAATAAATTGTAGAAATAAAACACTAAAATAAATTCAATAGTAATCATCAATAGCAAGTGACTTCCTTCTCTTGTAATTAGCTTTGAAACAAGCTTGCCTCAGCTTCTTGGTTCCATCAGTTAGCTCAGCATCAGGTTCTTGCTCTATAAGAACCCTATGTTCCTCCAAATTCTTCACTTCTTCGTCCATTCCAACACCCTGTCACCAAACACATAGTATTTGTCATAATACTCCAAAATCAAGAAAGCGTCACACCCCAAAAACACAATTGAATCATATACGTAAACGTTATTACCTTAAGATTCTTAATGAGAGAGTTAAGACTCTTGAGCTTCCGGTGAGGCCACCGGTAGATTCCAAGTTCTCTGCAACGCTTCTTCAACACTGTAAGTCCGACGTTAAGTTCTTTAGCCGCTTTCATGATTGGTCGATCGAAGAACTTTCTGATCTCAGACATCTCCAACTTGTCCTGTCTCTTTGTCCTAGTGTTCCTCTTCTTCGGTGCTCTCTTTCGGCATATCTCGTTGACTCTGAGACAATCGTTGTTTTGGGCAGCCACTGGTGAAGAGGAGTAACTTGAGAAGAAGGGTTCTTGAGTCAACATAAGCATATCATATGTTGTGTTGTTCACTTCGATGCTATCGAAGAAATCTTCAAAGGCATTGGAATGAAACTGAAAATTAAACCCTGCATTTAGTTTTGGGTCTTCAGTGTCTAGAAGAGACTCTAACGGAGGCAACCTGTATATCGAAAAAGATTAAACACACATACACACAAATAAACATAAACGAGAGATAACTTGTTTAGCAAGAAAGCGATTCGAGGGTTTACAGCATACTTTTCGAGCATGTCGTAAAACGAATCTGGATCATACTCGTTTTCGATTGACATAGAACCGAGAGGAAGAACAGAGTTAGGTTCCATTTGTTGACGAGGCAGTGATGGAAAACAGAGCAAAATAGTTACATCAAAAAAGCAGAGGAATGTATTGACGAACGCATATATGGTCTATGTAATAATGATCATAGGGAATTGTGTGCAATGTAATGGGAGTTACGAGTTCCAAAGCGTATAATCATTAACTGCTAATCTTAATTAGTTGAAAATATAACCGTGTGATTTTAATTAATTGTATGATCATGGGGGGTTGAATTGTAGGTTAGTTGCTTCTTTAATGATGCTGAGGATTATCTTCTTCTTTCTTATTAGTCCTCTAGTCAAAGTCAATGCATGAGAGTGGATAGGGAAGAAGATATAAATTGCTGAAAATTCATAATCGATAGTATTAAATGAATGGAGTATTTATGTTTAAGTATCAGATGATGCATGTGTGTTATGTGTTATGATTTGTAGATACATTTGATGTGAAAAAGGGGCTTTGAGATTATTAAGAGCTGATGAGAGTCTTTGATGGTTATAATTCGCTTTGAATACAAAAATAAGAGCTCTCTAAGAATAACACGTAGTGAAATAAAGAGAGTTTTAAATTTAAATGTAATCATTTTTTTCATAGTCACACCACTATAATAGTACATTGTTCTGATTGGGCCTACAATAATTCACTTCTAGAAGAGCAATGGGAAAGAATCAAAACCTCTTTGTCACATTGGTGGTTTACTTTTGGCCAAATTCTTGAATTGTTTTGGTGGCCAACGTAAGAACGTCTACAAACGCAGAGAACGATGCTCGGAGTAGTCTTGCTTCTATTGCCTCAAAGTGCCTGTAAAGTTAGGTTATCGAGTGAGAAAATATCAAAAACTAGTAAAGAAGTAAGCAAAACAGAAAAGTTGAATTTGAAATCAATCTTAATCGATTAAAAGATCAGATATGATGAATGATTTGAGAAACTCACACAGAAAGTTTGTTGTTTGATACCGACATAACTCTTCTCACTTTATCAGGTTGCAACTGCAATTGGTTGAGGCATATAAAAGATCTAACATAAGTGTAATGGAAAAAGTATATAACTTTTGTTAGAAAATTAGATTTTAGAAGTGAATGTGGAAGATGTGGAACCTCTTTATCAACAGCTAATGCTGTGTAAGCAATCAAAGCATGTTCTTCCGATTCAAAATTCACATCCAAATTACTGCAAAGTGGGCAAACAAACTTATATAAAATTACACCAATCCTAACTATACCATTGGACAAAAACCAATTTTTTTTGTAAGTCATTACAATGTAATTCTCAATATCGTTGTGAAAGCCTAAGCCAAGCTCTAAGAAGTAAGCACAGAAGCTCTAATCAAACTAATTGAACGGAGACAATGAAACTAGGTCGTATTGTCCGTTTATGTGGGTAAAGATCGAAACTTTGGAGTCCAAAACAAATAAGTTTTCTTCAGATGTGTCGGACCCAAGGTTTCAATAATCGAATCCGTATGTTTTACTATCATGTACTGAGCAAAACATGTTACGAACAACCGGAAAGTAAAGCTTGAATCACTATAAAGGAGACGAATTGAACAAAATTCCCAAATTAGAGAAGATGATTTAAAAAGCAAAAGTAAGGCAATTTAGTGAACATACCAACTAAAATCCCAAGTTTGACTTGAAGGAGCAGTTTTTGGAACAGTCGCAGCCATTTTTTTGTTTTTGCTGCTTCCTTCCTCGTCAATGGAGGTTTCGGCCGAAAAAAAATTGAAACCTTTTTTATTTTCTACAATATAACAAAAATACAGAGAAGCAGGGTTCGAGTGAGCTACAAAATGGGCTTAATGGGCTTTCAGGCCCAAGATATTTCACTAAAATCTGAATTGACGGAAGTATCCTTTTCCGTAAACAATGGTCGTTAAGGCCTTAAGGGTATATGCCATGGGAATATTTTGCATGAAGGAATATTACTTTGAGAACAGCAGAATCTCGTCTACGGACTTACTCAATTTGCTATCTCTTCCTTCTCTCTCTCTCTCTCTATCTCTCTCTCAAAGCTCTTTCTCTGGTTCTGCAGATTAAACATTTTAGCTACGCAACATCATTCACCGAAGACAATCTTTTAAGGTTTGGTTTCAAACAGAAGCAGTAGCAGGCATGTCCTCTTCTCATCTGTGTTTCGTTTTTTAATTTGTATATGTTTCAGAATCAGCTCGTTTTCGTTCATGATCTAATAAAGGATTGTTTTTAACTAGGAGCTAACCTCCATATATGTCTTTTCATAGATCAAAAACATGGTGAAGTTCATGAAACCTATAGAATGTTTAATTAAAGCCCAAGATTTTCTACAGCATTAAATTGTTTTCTAGTGGTTACCCTTTATAGAGATAACAATAGCCTGTAGAACTTGTTCTTCAATTCTTAATCAGAAACTTTGAGAAACGGTTATGTTCTGTAGGAGAGGTACACAAAAACATGTAAATTCTCAATTGATATTAATATGTCTTGTCTTTACATATTACATTTCGATCGAGGTAGTAGAATATAACAACAGTTCGTCTCATGGAATGATCCTCTACACATGTATATATCAACACTTTGTATTATTGTCTCTTCCTTGTAAAAGCAGTGTCTCCTTCTCTAGCGTCTGTTTGCGTCAATATTATCTTTACATTTCATCAGCTTGATCATTGAAGAACTGCATAGTTGCCTGTACGAAAACTCTGTCGAAACCTGAAATACAGCAGATTACGATAAGTCTTGTTGCTTAACTTCTATCTTGACATGGTGTAGGGATGAAGAGCTTACCGGTCGACGAATTGAAATGTGAGAGGTTTTGTTGTTATGTAAGAGAAGGCCCAACTTTGACGGGTTTAACGACCCTGAAAGCTCTTCTTGCATACTCATAAGCCAAAACCAGAAGCCCGAAGAGGAAAAGTAGACAGCGATGAAACTTTTCCACTACGAAAGATGAAGAAGTGGCGGCGTTCTTGCCTTCTGATGAGGTTCTAATAAATGCTATTCTCCTCTTGAAGTAACCTGAGAGAAAACGAAACAGAGCAAGCAAGTAAGTCTCAGAACAACGTTCGAAGAAGACAAACAACGGTTCAGAACAATGGGGATTGTGTATTTCTATACCGGGATCTTCCATGGTGAGGTTAGTCCAATCAGTTGGTGTTTTCTTCATTTCTGACGCCTTGATTAACTCAAGAAGAGATTTATTAACCTGAAAAATGATCAGTAAGGTATGTTAATCCTTTCTCCCAGGTTCTGAGGATATAGAGATACGGACAAGAGCAAGGAAACTTTGTTCCCTCTGCTATATTATAGCAATGCTATTCCTACAGGAACTCAAGAGTCTGGTAAGTCTTTACAGTTTGCTATCATAACTTACAACGAGGTTTACGTGACAATATGATTGCTTAGTTGCTTACAATGGTCGATCAGTTTCTACAGCAGTCGAGAGTTCTTTCAAATAGGCTCGCTTAGCGTTTCTCCACATATGATTAAATCAGCTAATCAAATTCATAAGTCAAATTATTCTCGTTTTCAGATAAGTATGATTCTATATTCGGTCTTATATCTTTTCTGTTAAGTTGCGGTAATCTGAGTATGATAACCACAAACATTAACTGCAGATTAAAGGAGATTAAGGAACGACGAAGACGCATTAGCGTTCTAGTCTTTGTATACATAGATGCAAGAGAGACAGAGAAGTTATGACATGAGTAAATAGGACAAAAAGTACCTCTTCTGTTCTCTCGTGGCTTACAAGATGACCTCCATGAAGATCCACCATTCTAGCAACAGGATATAGCCTCTGTGCCAGTCTTCTTGCGTGACATATCTGAGCAATGACATCATGTCTGCATATAAACCCACCACATACTCAAATTAACAATTGTGTACAGGTAAAGATTCTTTACTAGATCACGACTATGAGCACGAGATTATTTTTATTCTAACTGCATCTGTGTAACATACCTTCCATGAATGACTGAGACAAGAAATCCAGCAGAGCGGATCCGTTCGATCTCTGGTTTTGTGATTTTGTGTAACCAACAAGCATTAAGTTGGCCATCAAGCCCGTCCTTGGATTGCATTCCAGTTTCTGATATTCCTTTTACATATTGCTGCATTGCATCGCTCAAGTATTAGTTCCCTTAGATCATACAATGAGTCATATGCTTATGTGTCATTTTCTCCGCACTATCAAACCAATATAATACTCACCTCATATAAGACATCCCGCCTTGTGTTAGTTCCTATGCGTTCTTGTAGGAAATCCTGCATATATAAACAGTGTAAGAACGTAATCGCACACGAGTTTCCACTGGACTTATAATACATCACTCTTAGATTTTTGTTACTAAATCACTATACTAACAGTCTAACATAATTGTCCAAGACGAATGATTCCATCTCTCAGCGCACATAACAACCACACAGAGGAAACAGCATCAAACTTTGCAAATTTGCAATAAAACAGTCCTTTATCGATACAGGCCATTTTCCAAACTCCAATCGTCAAATCTATTAACAATTGTGCTATATCAAATATGTTCTTATAGAACTTCAGCACATCAAAAGAACAAACTGAAGATCCCCACCTGTGAATAATGTGTGTCCAAATCAACTTTTGCCCTTTGTTTAGGGGTCTTTGCCATCCAGAAACGTATCGCAATTGAAAGCGTTAGCCGATCGAGCTGAAGCACATAAAAACAAAACGGTAAAATCAGATTTTTAGTTTTTTTTTTCTTTGTATCTAAGCGAAACATTATCTGACAGAGAAATCAATGACAAAAGAACAAATACTTGTCTTTATACAAAGAAACCAAATGACTCAACACATGAGAACAAGGCCATTGCTATCAAAGAAGAAGATTCAAGAAACAATGCCATGTGTATCATTCACGTACCTTGGGGAAACACTCGAAACCTCCACCTGTAACGTTAAGCAACGCCAGAGAAATAACCCGTTCGGGCACCATTGCAGCTAACTTGCAAGCTATCATTGCTCCTGTTATATCAAGTAGAGAGTCACTTGAATTAAGACTTCATAACGTATCAACCATTGAGATTGAAAAATTCTGCTGAAAAAAAACAATCAAAAGTCACTTGAATTGTCAAACAAAAGTTACCCATAGAATGGCCAATGATGTGAGCTCTCTCCCATCCCAAATGATCCAACAAACTAATTGAATCCTTTGCCATTATAGTTGTTCTGCCACACAGATCAAAGCAAAACAAATTTCACAATTGTTAAATCCAAATTAAGAGCACAGAGAAAATAGGTTCATCACTATGGAGACTCACGTGTACTCAGATTTGTGGGTAGGCACGGAGCTTCGACCCATACCACGATTGTCGAAAGCGCATACCTCGATGCCTTGGCCGATTCCCAAATCATCGGAAACGACGGCTTCGTCGTCGTCGTTGGGTTTATCAGTTCCCGTCAATCCCTTGATTTGAGGTCCCCACGATTCATGGGTTCCAGCTAAACCTGAACAAAAAGGAGAAACATTTGAGTATACAATCGAAAACCCAATTGAAATCAAACGAGAATTATCTCAAAAGAGAGAGAGAGACCTATGATGAGAAGAGCTTTGGTAGGACCACGACCGTACGTTCTGTAAAAGATCTTGACGCCGGCATTGTTAAGCGTCGTTTCCGCGTCGACGGGTTCTTTCACAACCTCGCAATACGGCATCGTTTTTGTTTCGCTCTGTTATCTTCCTCGAGAAAATCTGGGTTGGATTCGGATTCAGCAACCGGAATAAGAAGAGGAGAAGAGGAAACGAAGAAAGAAAGGACTTTTCTTTTCTATAGAGAAAGAAAGAGAGAGAGAGATTGGACGGCGATGGATTTGTGGTGGTTTGGTTCGGTTTGGTTGCGGGTGGATGTAATGACTGCCACGTGGGATTGGTCGGCTGGATGGCGGGTAATATCTAGAAAGTCAACGGTCAAATTTTGTAAACGACACTTATATTGTGTATTAGAAAAATAGCACGTGTGAAAAGTAAACACTAGAAAATACTACGCGATGGAATTTAATTATTTATCCATGCATCCATTACATGTAATCCATGAGACCATGAAGTGTTAAGATGAATTATTACGAAGACTATAAATTAAACCGGACTACATAAGAAAGTAAGAAACTAAATGAGCATTAAACAAGAGATCGTAGCCAAGAGTTTGTGTTCGAATCCTTTAAAAGCTTATATCAAGACATTGTGGAACTTCTTGCTAACTTTTACAAAGGTCGCGATTGGAATATTGTTGACATAGTCCATATGGATTAGGAGTGTATAAAAGATTAGAATATATCAATATTGTCAACTGATTTTAGGTTATAAAATATCCAAAACTGATTAAGCCTTTTTTTTTTTTCTTTTTTTATTATCTTTTTTAGTAGCCTTCCACCACTCGGATTCGATTCCACTTGGCCACGGGGGTATTTACATGGGCTGCCCCCCGCCCTCCAGACCACTAAGCGTACCAGAAAACCCTTAAGTGGAGGCTTAAAAATTTCTGCCGGCATGGGCTTCAGCCCGGTGGGTTAGTCGATTCACATTTTGTGAGTCAATGTTATTAATTGATAAATATTATTATGAATATCCCGAAATTATTTAGGATTATCTCAAATCAAATTTGAAGCAACAGAAAAACAATAAAAACAAATTTATTTATGACTCGAAAAAGCAGGTATTTAATCAAAACTGTTGAACCAGTCGCTTCTAATTCACTTATATTTCATCAAATTGATTTCCATGTTTTAATGTGCTCTAGTTAATTAATCAATATATGTGTCATAAAAAGGGAATTTATGTACTTAACACATAATATAAAATCGTGAATTCATTTAAAAGTCATTGCAAGTTGATGTGCTTGGCAACCAACTTGGTGTATAGCTAATCATTAAATAAATTGATAAAAATTCTAACAAAATTTAGCAAAAACAGGTTACTCTATTGTTAACTATTATCGTTCTGGTAGTTAGACTCAGTATGTTCGATCACCCACATGTATACGCCTCCGTATTGTTATGAATTATTCTTTCATTTCCAAATTTGAAATTTCTTTATTTTCCAGTTTCTTTGATTCGTATAGAAGTTCTTAAAGCATTTTCAATGATGTAAATACTCATTTCAATATCTTAGCAATAACATATTAATATTAATTTTAATATTATTTAGTTATATATCTAAGTTTTAATTTTTGAAACAATATTAGATCATTAATAAAATGACATGTATCATATGACTTTGTGATGAGTTTCGAATAGTTTCTAACTCTTTCTATTATTTTCTGATTATACTCAATTAAAAACCTCATTAAAAATGCTCTTAAATTCAGTAATGGAATACAGAAATAACGGCTTGACCCCACTGGAAACGCGTCGACCTCAATTATAGACGGAAACGGAAACATGCATGTTGGCAATATGATTTTTTATTTTCTTTTCTTTTAACTCTTGATATATATATATATATTTTTTAATATTACTCTCTTTTTTTGACAAAGAAACTAGGATCTTACAAAAAAAAGCAAACACTAAATTAACCCTCAAACCAGATTAAACATACATAAATAGTAACCCTTTCATAGGATGAAAGAACCATTTTAACCCCAGAATGACAAAATCCTGACTAGTGAAATGTTTTTAATTTTCGCAATTAATTTCAACAAATAGGACGATTTTGTATAAATGGCCTGTTATGCTAAGGAATAAAGTATCTTAGAAAAAAATTAGTGTAAATAAAAAAAAATTACAACTGGTCATCACACTTGTGTGTATTTTGCAAATAAATGTCACATCAAAATCATTTTGCATCTTAAAGAAAATAGTAAGATCACGTCGTGTATAGTCCATATTTTCTTTCTTCAAAAAAGGGAACAAATACTACCATATAACTTTGAATATTATGTTGACCGACCCCAAAAAATAATGTTTGACTAGTATTTTGCTAAATGAAAAGACATAACTATGCATTGTTCGTTTTCTCCATTATTCAGCAAATCAAAAATTCAAAATATAATAATAAAAGATATTTTAAAAATATTCACAATCTCCCCAACACCATCTTTTAGCAAACTTCTATATTTTTTTTGCATGTTAATTAAAACATTAAGAACATTAAGAACTTCTATAAATGTAAAAAATCATCCAGCATATAGTAAATAGCCATCTTGACGAACAAAAGCTCATGCATAAAAAAAAAATGCAATACCAAAAACTATTGATAAACTCGTGTGTGCATGCCGCCACACGTTTCTAAATTGTATTTGTCACAAATCACACAAGCAAACTCTACTTTTTCTTTCTGTTTGCGGTGCTGTCGTCTTTTCTAATACTGACTTACTTGTCCATATGTGGAGGCTTTCTGGTTCTTTCTTCGGCGGCTTGCAGAGAACTATTTTCGTCTAATGGGATTGCTCGTTTAGGTGAAGGTGACAGAAGTTTCCTTAGCTGGATCTATGTTGTGTTTAGCGGCCATTTGTTCGCAGAGGCACCTTTGCTCCGATCCGCTTCCAGTTGTTGTGGTTAGGGCTGTTTCAATTTGGTAAAACCGAACAGAACCGAACTAAACCGAACCAAAATAGAAAATATGGTTTGGTTTTGGTTATATTATATAAACCGTATAAATCTTATTTTTGAGAAACCGCAGAATATGGTTCAGTTATAAACTGCATTAACTGAATAAACCGAAAAAACGATCAAACATAACATATTCTATAATTTTATATATAGTATAATATTAGCATACATTAATTAATATACACGATCATATTATAAAACCAAAATATAATAACTAAGATTTTTCTATTATTAAAAAATAATACATTAATTATAGTTTTATAAATACTTAAATTAATCAACATTACCGCAATTAATACTTTTTTCTCGTTAGCCATAGTCTTCTTCTTTGACATTTTCTAAATTTTTTTTTTTTAACTTTCGTTTTGTCATCAACCAAATCCAATTAGAGATATGTTTTAATATTAAGATAATTAGATTGTAACATAAAAAATTCTAGAATAAGTGAATAAAAGAAGTGAATAAGAAGAGCCAAAATTCAATTTAAAAACAAATTTTTATATCTAATTTTTCTGCTTCTTTGATTCATAATCAACTAATTTATTTTTACAGTTATTGTATATGGAAAATTCTAAAGACAAACAAACAGAATTATTACTAATTTTTTGTTTCTAATATTTTATTCTTCTATAATATCTTTGAATTTATAATTCTAATTTAGTAATAGTTTTTTTTAGTATAAAACCGAATAAACAAAAAACCGTAAGTATATTAACCGAACACAAACCAAAATAGATATGATATTAATATGGTATTTAACTTTTACTAACCGATAAACCGAAAAACCAAAAAATTGAACCGAAACCGTACCAAACTCCGAATTGAACATCCCTAGTTGTGATAGCTCTGCGTTGAGCTTCAAAGGGGTCTCGACGGTTCGAGGTGCATGGTGTAGCGACAGCTGCGGTGGTGTGATTCTTTTTCGGCCAAAAAAATACTAGCCTCTCATTCATCTAATGGTTGAACCTTAAGTCAGTGAAGATTTTCCTATCTAGGGTTAGTCTTCTCTAAACATTTCCCATCAATGACCGCATCTTAATTACCAAGTATTAGGAGTTCAGTTCTAAACTTCTTATTCTATGTTTAGAGTAGCTTATGCGGTTTGTTTGAGATTCTTTGAGATTGGTTTTTAGGCCCCGTTCATCTTGCTTTCGGAGGAGATAGTAAGGTTACTAAGCTGTGATGCAGGCCCGGCCCACAACGGAAGCAACATAAGCCATGGCGTAGGGCCCAAAATTTTATAGGCCAGCATTTTTTTTTTTAATAATAATTTGACTATGTCTTTTAATAAAAACAGAAAAACGTTTGGTCTTCTTCGTCTTCTTCGTCTTCTTACCGTACGTCGATGCCACTGCTGATGGTGCTGGTGATCACTGAATCAGTGATAATTTGAGTTATTTGGTATTGATTAAGTTTACATTCTCTTTATTTTAGTTTTCAAATCACTTGAATCAAGTGAATATGAGAATCTTCTAAAATTAATCTAATTTTCCCAAACCTTGATGATGACGTTTTCACCAGATCTTTTATTGTTTTCATTGTTTATACATGGCTTATGTTATTAGATGCTAGTCCATTGTGAATTTATATTAGTTTAGTTGTTTAAGCTACCATGTCTGCAACTACTTAAGTTTTTAATTATCTTATTGCAAATTTGGTAATATTATTCTAAATTTCTAATTCAATTTTTGTTGTTGTTTGTTAGTAGCAGAATGGCACCTGGTATTAAACGGCAACTAAGTGGATATGCAAAAAGAAAAAAAAAAGATGCAAGAAGAAGCTATGAGACCACACACCAATTCTATTTTCAGGTATATAAAAAAGAAACCTGCAAACTCTGTCTCTGGAACTGATGAAACAGCAGGTACACAAAGAGAAGAGAATGAAGAAATACATGTGGATTCAGAAAATGATGTGGCTGATTTAGATGTGGATCATGAGGATGTGGTACAGGTGGATGAGTTTGACAATAAAGAGCAGGATGAAGTTGTTGAGGAGAAGAAGAAAAGTGGACAGAATGAAGATCTTTCCACAGATGTTTCTGATCCGGGAAATTGGCAAAACATTGATATGAGACTAAGAGATTTATTGGTTGAAAATGGTCCAACAACAAGGTTGTCAACTAATTATCAGTTTCCTAAGGATAGTATTGGTAGACATTTTTCTCAAGCATTCTATACAAGGGATTTGATAAATGGAGAGAAACAAGATAGAAGATGGTTGATTTACTCAAAATCTTTAGATAAAGTCTTTTGTTTCTGCTGTAAGCTGTTCAGACATGAAAAAAAGGGAGGCTACTTGGCAACTGACGGGTATAGTGATTGGAGAAATCTTTCCAAGCGACTCAAAGAACATGAAGGTAGTCATGATCACATTGTTTACATGACTAGTTGGGCAGAGTTAGAGTTAAGGCTGAACAGAAACAAGACGATTGATAAGCATGTTCAAGAAGAAATAAACAAAGAGAAGAATCATTGGAGAGAAGTACTTATGAGGATATTTGCATTGGTGAAGACTCTAGCTAAAAATAATTTAGCATTTCGATGAGATAATGAGAAGATTGGTCAGGACAGAAATGGGAATTTTTTGAGTTTTATTGAAATGATTGCAGAGTTTGATCCAGTAATGAGGGAGCATATAAGAAGAATTGGTGCAGGTGAGATATACTCTCATTATCTAAGTCACAAGATTCAGAATGAGTTGATATCTATGCTGGGTAGTGAGATTAGACTTATGATCATAAGGACGATCCATGCTTCCAAGTACTTCTCCATAATTCTTGATTGTACTCCAGATATAAGTCATAAAGAACAAATGACTTTGATCATTCGATGTGTGGATATTTCTTCAATGTCAGTCAAGATTGAAGAATTTTTTTTGACATTTTTGAAAGTGAATGATAAATCAGGAGAAGGGTTGTTCTCTACAATTCAAGATGCACTGGTTAGTTTTGGGTTAGAGATTGATAATGTTAGAGGTCAAGGTTACGACAATGGGTCTAACATGAAAGGAAATAATAAAGGAGTACAAAGAAGGTTGCTGGAAATTAATCCAAGAGCATTCTACACACCATGTGGTTGCCACAGCCTTAACCTTGTGTTTTGTGATATAGCATCTTCTTCTACAAAAGCTGTGTCTTTTTTTGGAATTATTCAGCGAATATATTGTTTGTTTGCATCTTCATCAAACCGGTGGGATATATTCAAAGAGATGGTAGAAGGTTTAACACTTAAATCTTTATCTCAAACTCGTTGGGAGAGTCATCTTGAAAGTGTCAAAGCAATTCGATTCCAAGCTCCTGAAATAAGAGATGTTTTGCTATACTTGGCTGAAAATACCGATGATCCAAAAACACGAAGTGACGCTGAATCTCTTGCTTTGAGTGAAACACATGGGATTGGAGGGTTTGAGTTTATTTTTGGTATGGTTATTTGGTATGATCTTCTAGCTGTTGTCAATAGAGTGAGTAAGATTTTACAATTTGAGGACATGGACATTGATGTTGCCATTATTGAACTCAAGGGACTTGTCTCATATTTTCGAAAATATAGAGAGACAGGATTTGAGAAAGCAAAGTCTGAGGCTGTACGAATTGCAGAGGCAATGGAGATAGAAGTTGGATTTCCTGTGAAAAAGAAGAGGATCATTAGAAGAAAGAAACATTTTGATGAAGATTCAGAAAAAGTGGATGAAAATATGGAATTGTCACCAGATGATGATTTCAGAATTAACTACTTCTTCACACTCATGGATCAAGCTCTAGTTTCTCTTGAGTCAAGATTTGAACAATTCCAAAGGTATGAGCAAACTTTTGGATTTTTGTTTGATTTAAAAAAAATGAAATCCACAAGTGATGACAGTTTGAGAGCATCATGTTTGAATCTTGAAGCTTCTCTGAAGCATAATATGCATTCTGATATAGATGGGGGAGCTTTGTTTATGGAACTAAACATTCTCCGGGAATCATTACCAAACGAAGTTGGGAAACCAATTGAAGTGTTGGATTTTTTAAAAAGAAGGGATGCTTGTTATCCGAACACATGGGTTGCTTATCGGATATTGTTGACCATTCCTGTATCAGTTGCTTCTGCCGAAAGAAGTTTTTCTAAGTTAAAGCTAATCAAAAATTATATGTGATCCACCATATCACAAGAAAGGTTGAATGGCTTAGCTATATTATCAATCGAGAAAGCTATGCTTGAAAAGCTAGATTATGTGGCTTTGATGGATGATTTTGCAGGAAAAAGTGCAAGGAAGATCATATTCAAGTAGTATTTTAATTTTTTTGTTTATTTTTGTGTTTATTTTGTTTGGGGTTTTTCTCAGAACTCGGTTTTTTGTGATATTATACTCTGTTTTTTTCGCTTTTGGATCTAATGAAAAACAATTAGTATTATTTATAGATTTGATTGAAAAATGAAAGAGGGCACACTTTTTAGATTTGAGTAGGGTCTCCAAAAATGATGGACCGGCACTGCTGTGATGTTTGCCTCTATGCTAGACAATATCATAAAAACATCTTGGTAATGTGAGTTAGCGATTCTAGGTTATGCTAGTTAGGATTGTCTTGTCTTATTGTTGGTTCTAGTTAGATAGCGTTGTTATTAGATGTTGAGAATTGTCTATTTGAGAATCTCTCTTAAAGCAATTTCAGTACAATAAAATGTTAATATTTTTAATTATAATTAGTTATGTATTTAAATTTTAATTTTTAAAACCAAAATGATCATTTTAAAAGTAACATGTGACTATATAGTCTCGAAAAACGTTGACATATGGTAGGTGCTAAGTTCAGCACAGTTGTTCCTTTTTCTTGTGTTATTTCTAAACATTCGTTCGATCATCCTTTCAAGACCTGTCTTTTATTCTTTCTCTTTCCTTCTAAAAGAAGATATCAATTGATATTGGGTATTCTAGAGGAAAATGTATCTAAAATCAAATATTTGGTTTTCTACATTTTGTTGTTTTGTTATTCTTTTATCTACTCTATTACGAATTTGTCTCTTCACATTTTTGATCGATATGAATTAATATTAGATGCTATGAAGCTGAAATATTGATAAAATATAGATAAAATTTACTTTTATTTATAAAAAAAATATTTTTTGCTATGAAATTAACTTCTTTATGTCAAGCAATTTGTAGTCTCAACTTTTAAAATTTTATATCTATCTATGAATATTGAATAACTTATGCGAGGACCATGTCGGTTTTAAGAATGTATGAAGAATGTATTTGCATAGGATTTTTGATAAAAATATTTTAAAGTAGTATATATATATATAATTTACATGCAATTAAGACCTATTTTTCAAATAATACACATTAACCACAACAATTTTTACATTTTTTGAGCAAGGTCTGGCCAGAACATATCATTGTTCAAGAAAGTCATTACACTGAATAGCAGCTATTCAACTCCATCTAGATATTATTCTTTAGTCGGCCATCAAAATGGCAACAGTAAAATAGGTGTGCTAAAATAGGTGTGCTAAAGCCACACCGTATTCTTGTGAAGGCCGCCGTCAAATCCCACTTTACTTTAAAACCACCATTTTGAGAGGTGTTGAAGTTGAAGCATCCCAAACCAAACAATCTCCAACACTCTAAACGGCAGCGTTTCGGTATATTAGCGAAGACCGTAATAAGCTCACACTTGCACGACTCTCCTCTCTTTGTACTGGACAAGAACGAACCCTCAAAGATAATCAGAAAACTCTTCGCATTGCTCTCCGGTTTCCGTTTTGGATATTCTCGCATCGCCTATAAAAGGAAAGTAAATAATTAGGGTTTATCTCTCTTGACTTGCGAATTTGGTGGCGAGATTGATTTGAATGAGTATCACTTGATTTGGACTTATTGAATTTATCGATTTGGTTAATGGAGAGATCAAGATCGAAGAGGAACCATCACTATGACCAAGACTATGACGGAGATTCCATGGGAAGGTCCAAACCTCGCTACAACAACAATTACCACCACTTTGGCGGCGGCGGCGGCGGTGGCGGAGGTGGTAACAACAGATACCGTGGCGGCAGCGGCGGAGGAGGAGGTGGAAATGGCCGGCCGTCAAAGTCTCACCCTGAAACTATGGCGACCACGACTTACCGTGTCCTCTGCCACGATGCCAAAGCAGGAGGCGTCATCGGCAAATCCGGATCGATCATCAAGTCCATACGACAGCACACCGGCGCGTGGATCAACGTTCACGAGCTTGTTCCCGGAGACGCCGAGCGTATCATTGAGATTTCCGATAACCGTCGCCGTGATCCCGACGGGAGAATGCCGTCCTTCTCTCCTGCTCAGGAAGCTTTGTTCAGTGTCCACGACAGGATTCTGGAGAGCGAAGCTCAGTTTGGGTACGGCGTTGCGCCGCCGCCGGAAGAGGAGGAGGATTACGGTGGAGTTAGACCTGGAGGAGGCAGGGTGGTGACGAGGCTAGTGGTTTCGAGGATTCATGTTGGTTGCTTGTTGGGTAAAGGCGGCAAGATCATCGAGCAGATGAGAATCGAAACGAAGACTCATATTCGGATTCTTCCAAGAGAAAGTAACTTACCTCGTTGTGTCTCCCCCGCCGAAGAGATTGTTCAGGTCTGGAAAGTGATAAGCTTTATTGATTTGAATCACAGTAGTGTTCTAAAGCTCTCGTCTTTGTTTTTTTTGCTTCTTTCAGATTGTAGGTGATGCTGCTTCAGTGAAGAACGCTTTAGCTATTGTATCGTCGCGTCTAAGAGAGAGTCAACATCGTGACCGAAGTCATTTCCAGGGACGTGTACATTCTCCAGAACGGCCTTTTTCACCTGCTGATGATTACATTCCACAGCAAAGAAGACAGTCATCGGATAGGTTTCATCATGGTAATTATAGGAATAACAGTTTCAGCTCTCGTCAGTCCAACTATGCAGAAGATGCTCCAGCTGTTCCGGGTGGTGAGAATGCGCAGCCTTTCTACACTGAAGAGCTTGTGTTCCGGATTCTCTGTCCTGTTGACAAGATTGTTAAGGTTGTTGGAGAATCACAAGGAATAGTAGATTTGCTTCAGAATGATATTGGCGTGGACATGAGAGTATCTGACCCTGTTGCTGGATCTGACGAACAGATAATTACCATTTCTTCAGAGGAGGTATTTCAAATATCCCCAAAATCTTATTGTCTGTTACATATGCTATTGTTAATTTGAAGTTCTGTTTTCTTTACTTTGCCTAGGCGCCTGATGACCAGTTATTCCCTGCTCAAGAAGCTTTGTTGCACATTCAAACTCGGATCGTAGACCTTATTCCGGATAAAGATAACCTTATAACAACGAGATTACTTGTCCCATCTAGAGACTCGGTATGTTTGGAAGGGAAAGCAGGATCAGCATCTGAGATATCACGACTAACTGGAGCAAGCGTACAGATTCTAGCAAGGGAAGAAAGTCCCCGATGTGTTTCTATCAATGACGTTGTTGTACAGGTTTGTTTGTCTAATTTTGAGGAGCTGGGGCATATTCTGAAACTTACTTTTGGTCTGAAAAGAGAATTCTCATGTGGTTGTAGATTGCTGGCGAGATCAGAGCAGCTCGGGATGCACTTGTTGAATTAACGTTACGGTTGAGGAGTCATATGTACAAGGAGCTCTCTCAGAAGGAGACACCACCGGCTTCCACATCCACAACTGGCCCTCTTGAAGGTGTTGCAGGAGTAATAGAGGTAGCTTCATCAAATAACACAACTCAATCCCGTGAAGGACTCACAATCGCACCACAATATAAGGTTTATGTTTCATCGACAATCCTGTATCAGTTATGTTCACACTTAGTGACAGTTATGACATGGAAACAACGTAATATTGCAATCTCCCCGATGCACAATAACTTGAATACTTTGAAGGTAGCTTAACTGTTCTTGTCCGTGCAATGTTCCTGTATTTACATATATTTTTCTCCTGGGGCTTTTGCAGGAAGGTGGTGGGTCAGTTGCAAAGGCGGGTGAAAGTGAACATCGGGAAGAGGTTCCTGTCGCGGCAAGCAGGTAGAGAAACTACCAACTTTAGAATTATTCTTTCTGAAACCAAAGACAAAAATATATTGTGAGAATAACAAAGGGTTGTTTCACACCTTCTTTCTGTTTGTATTTTTGTTCTCTAGAATGTCGGTGGCACTTGTTACTAGGAGCACTCTTGAAGTTGTCTTACCAGACCAGGCTATACCTAAGCTTGTTACGAAATCTAGAAACAAGCTTGCGCAAATCAGTGAGGTGAAACTCTCTATTAACTGGAACTAGATTGGTTGCAAATCATGTCTCGAAAAAATCGAATCTCAGACGCTTGTCTTCACTCTTTCCTCATTTGATTCACAGTGGTCTGGAGCTAGTGTAACCTTAGTTGAAGACCGACCGGAAGAAACACAGAATGTCATTCGAATTTCGGGTACACCAGAGCAGGCAGAGAGAGCACAGAGCTTGCTTCAAGGCTTCATCTTGAGCAGTAAGTTTCTCTCTTTTCAAACTAATAAAAGCACAAATGGTCTTTATAGAGGACTGATCTATGTTTCTTCTTTGGTTCAGTACAAGAGGATGGACCGTGAGTTTGGACCTGATCATCGGTTAACACAGAGATTCAATCAAGAAACTGAGAGAAATGTGGAGTTTGTATGAATTGTTGAGTATTAGAATTTCAGTGGAAGTGTGAGCAGTAACGAGTAGAGGTTTTAGATTAACATTTTGAAATTCACGCTTTGGTTTCTTTGTTGTCTATTAATCTTTTCGATTGTTCTTGTAACCTATAAAAGTCATCAATGTTTAATCCGAAGTACTCATTAAAGACTCAAAGATCCTTTTTTTTGCGTGCATCATATATGTTCAGTGAAAAGAAGAATCATATATGTTCAGTGAAAAGAAGAACATAGAGAACGAAATAAACAAACCAGAGTTGATGTTTTCGAAAGTGCCTCCGTTGTTGGTAACGTCACTCAGGTTAAGTTCCTTCCTCCTATCTTGAATAATTATAGATTACCTCTGTGTTACAAATACAATTTATTATATAGGATCTACAAAATAAAATATTCAAAATCTAAAATTAATAATTTGCATAATATAATCTGTATACTTAAATTTCAAATTAAAGAAAATTTGTAATAATATATTATGAAAACTTAGTTATCACTTTTTTTCTTTTTTATTTAAGAAAATCTAATTACTTTTAGTTTATTATTTTTATTTAGTTAGAGAAAAAAAATTACACGTGTCAAAATTTTATTGACCAATTTTAATATATCTCACATCCTGATAATTAAGAAATTTGAAGATTCAAATTTTATATAATAACATATCTATATGACACCTAATATGTTAGGATTAGTTTTCTTTTTTAATTAGATTTTAATAATTATATTTCTTGTTTAATAATCAATATAATAAGATATGCAAACTCAGGACTATTTACTATGCAAACACATGACTATTAAATACACAAATCTTGACCACAAGGAAAAAAAAAAAACTATCCACTCCAATCTTTGACCACCAAAAAAAAAAAAAACTAACTACAATCTTCTTCAAAGCCATGCAACTCAATTTCGGCAACTGATTCCAAATTCCCAGGCAAGTGTTTCCATTTCTTTCGGCGAATTCGTAAGTGATTTCATTCAGTTCGGTTGAAACATTCTTATTCTTCATTTTCCCTTTTTTCCTTCTTACACCATTTTTCATTACAAGAAAAAAACCCTAGCTAGGCTCACTAGTTTCAATGTGGTTTAGTTTCTCTCTCTCACGATGAATGTTTGAATCATCTAACGAATGTTAATTTTTCGTGTTTCATCTGGTCAAATGCTGATATCTTTATTTATTTATTTTAAATTACCTTTCACATATTCAATCCAAATTATCTCTTTGAAACTTTCGTTTACAATTCTGTTATGCAGACAAAACATATAGTGTTGAATATCAGAAGAAAAAACATGTCTGGTCGAGGAAAATCGAAAGAGTTGATTCAGAGGTCGAAGGATTTAGATAGGATAAGCAAATTGACTGATCCTTTGATCTGTCAGATACTTTATCATCTTCCCACAAAGGATGCTGTAAGAACAAGTGTTTTGTCCACCAGATGGAGGACTCTCTGGCTTTGGGTTCCTCGTTTGGGGCTGAAGCATGAGGACTTCCCAAATGTAGATGCCCTTGTGAGTTTTGGTAACAAGTTTTTCAATTCCGATAGAGTTGCCTGCGTAGACAAAGTCGAGTTACATCTTGATCTCGATAAAGAGGCAGATGAGACGTCTTTTGTCAGATCATGGGTTGATGCAGCAGTTAAGCGTAAGGTCCAACATCTAGATGTTCAGTGTGGTGATCCATTTAGTTATAATTATCACAAGAGGACTTTTTATTTTCATGAGATGCCCCTAAGCCTTTATATCTGTGAGACACTGGTATCTTTAAAACTCTTTGAGGTCCTGAATCAGAGTTTGTTTCCTTACCTTGTTTGAAGACACTTCACTTATTATGTAGTTGGAATCCCAATGAGTCCACTTTCTAGAGACTTGTCTCGTCCTCCCCTGTCCTTGAGGAGTTAAAGATTAATGGATGTCTGAATGATAATGTAAAAGTCTTTCGGTTGTTCTCTAGGTCTTTGAAGAAGCTTAGTATAGAAGAACGAGGTACTCGCTCGAAAATTTCTTCTGACACACGTTAATTTTCTTTCTTTTTACACATTAGGGCTCTTTATGTTTGGAATGGTTACCAACCATTCTTGAGAGCTTCCCAAACCTGACATCACTCACCTTGGTAATGATCAGCTATACCCTAAGAGTTTTTTTTTTTTTTTTTTTTCATTTCTATGAAGATTCTGCTTATCTTTTTGTCATTGCCTTTTGATCCTTTCTTGCTCTCCTCAAGAGTGCGATGTTGAGCATGATTAGGAACTGCCCTTAGAGGAGATGGATCAAAACACTTTTTCATATGTGCCTGAGTGTTTGCTATCCTCTCTCGAGTTTGTTCATTTCAATGTTCCACTCTTAGGATTTGCTGGAGAAATGAACCCAGTAAGGTATATCCTGGAGAATTCAGCAATCCTCAAAAAACTCACTCTACATTTGCTTAAAGATTGTTCAACAAAAGATGATTTGGGTAAGGAACTCCTCAAAATCCCAAGAGGCTCCACCAAATGTGAAGTCGTCTTCTTTGACTGGAAAAGAGTAGAGAGAACATAGTGAGGTTTTGTGATGTAAAGACAAAGTGGGTATGCATGCGTACTAGTTTCATTTGATTGGTTCTTAAGTTGTAAGGCGATAATAATTCTTGTTATTTTGCTATTTGGATTCTGAATTTCCATGGCAGCTCAGATTGGTACTTCTTGAAGGATTCAACAATACTGGAGAAACTGAGTCTGAGGATATGTGTAAAATGAAGAAAGAAAGGAAAGGATCCCATTCTAGTGAAAATTACCAAGAGCTCACCCATGTGAATGAATGTGTCTGTTTAAATGGTGAAGTTCAGTTGCCATATTTTTGGGCTTTTGTGTTAGAATAACGCTTAATTATATACTATAATACGATGCCTGCGATCAGAGCCGATGGTGAAAATTACAGATCCACAAGCAAAAAATAAAATTTGGCCAATTATCTATTAATTTTATAAAAAGAACATGAACAATATAAAAAGTTCTTTTAAAATTCTAACCCACAACATAGATATTCATAGGTGAACTTTACCAATAGAGCTAAGTAATATTTTTATAGTAATAATTCATAGCCGGTCTCAACCCCATGTTTTATTGGCTTATACTTAGGTCCGGCTCTGCGTGTGATATGTGAATATAAGTAAAATATTTAAAATCTAAAATTGATAACCAGTATAATATAATTTGTATATATAGATTTAAATTAAAATCTGTGTTAATTTATTCAAATTTATGTTTTATAACTCGTAGTTGAGAAACTTTGAAAACCTTGAGAAACAATTTTTCTTGATAAACAAAAGAGTTATAAAAATATATTTTAAATATTATATTACTTAAAATAAATATTTTAGTTATTTAACACAAGTCACAATTATCAAATTTTAAAAAACCAAACTTTATATAATAAGATAATTATACCATACATAACATTCTTCTTATTGATTGTATTATAGTGTTTGGTGAAAAATAATGAAAGAGCTAAGTTCTTGATATATATGTAAATATTTGTAATCCCTTTTAGTTTAAGAATTAAAAAAGTAATAATCATTTTTTAAAGATTTTTTTCCTTTTTAATAGAGTTTTAATAATTTTGTTTCCTTTTTTCAATTACAAAAATCTTTTTTTCTTATCAAGAATAAAAAGGAAAAGGATAATAATCTCTATTTTTAGGATTAATCTTTTTTTAATAAAAAAATAAAAAATCATTTTCTTTTTAAAACTAATCTTGCTTTTTAATAATTTTATATCCTTTTTATAAAAACACAGTAATCCTTTTCTATATAAACACAAGACTATTAAATATGCAATCCTTGACCACAAGAAAAAACACTCTCAACTTCAATCTTTGACCACAAAAAAAAAACTGACTACAATCTTCTTCAGAGCCATGCAAATCAGTTTCGGCGACTAATTCCAAATTCTCAGGCAAGTGTTTCCATTTCCTTCAGCGAATTCGTAAGTGATTTCACTCAGTTCCGTTGAAACATTCTTGATTCTTCATTTTCCCTTTTTTTTTCCTTCTTAAACCATTTTTCATTACAAGAAAAAAACCCTAGCTAGGCTCACTAGTCTCAATGTGGTTTAGTTTCTCTCTCTCACGATGAATGTTTGAATCATCTAGCTATGTTAATTTTCGTGTTTCATCTGGTCAAATACTGATATCTTTTTTTTTTTCTTATTATAAATTACCTTGTCATCCATAGAGATTATCTCTTTGAAACTTTCGTTTACAATTTTGTTATGCAGACAAAACATATCAGAAGAAAAGACATGTCTGGTAGGGGAAAATCGAAAGAGTTGATTCAGATGTCGAAGGATTTAGATAAGATAAGCAAATTGACTGATCCTTTGATCTGTCAGATACTTCATCATGTTCCAACAAAGGATGCTGTAAGAACAAGTGCTTTGTCCACCAGATGGAGGACTCTCTGGCTTTCAGTTCCTCGTTTGGCACTGAATCATAAGGACTTCCCAAGTTTAGATGCCCTTGTGAGTTTTGGTGACAAGTTTTTCAATTCCCTTAGGGTTGCCTGCATAGACAAAGTCGAGTTAAATCTTGGTCTAAATGAAGGTGAAGATGATACCTCTTATGTCACATCATGGGTTGATGCCGCAGTGAAGCGTAAGGTCCAACATCTAGATGTTCGGGGTAGTCATGATCCAATTCATTATTTTTATCACAGGACGGTTTCTTCTTTTCATGGGATGCCCCTAAGCCTTTATACCTGTGATACACTGGTATCTTTAAAACTCGTTGAGGTGTTCTTCCCTTATTCAGAGTTTATATCCTTACCTTGCTTGAAGACTATTCACTTAAAAGGTGTTTGGATTCCTAATGAGGCCACTTTCCAGAGACTTGTCTCGTCCTGTCATGTCCTTGAGGAGTTGGAGATTAATGAATCTCTGAGTCATAATGTAAAAGTCTTTCGGGTGGTCTCTAAGTCGTTGAAGAAGCTTATTATAAACGAGCCGTGCAGAGGCGCAATGATTGATGCTTTTCGACTAGGTTTTTTGAGCATTGAATCTGATCTATCAAAAAGCTTTTCGATAACTAATGTGGATCCCAATGTCAAGTTAGTTATTAATCTCAGCTATAGTTTTGGGAGATTTGATGATACAAACATTGTATCAAACAGAACTACATTCTGCAATTTTCTCTCCGGCATCTCCAAGGTTAAGGATCTAACGATAATTGGAGACATTTTCAGCAAGGTAAACATATCTCAATTTCTGTATAGGACATTTATATATTCAATCATAAAAGTTTCTTCTGACCCATGTTAATTTTTTTTCTTGCATGTTACATATAAATCTTAGGGCTCTTTATGTTTGAAATGGTTACCAACCATTCTTGAGTGCTTCCCAAACTTGACATCACTCAGCTTGGTAATGATCTGCTAAATCCTAAAAGTTTTTTTTTTTTCATTTCTATGAAGATTCTACTTTTTTTTTTATTGCCTTTTAATCCGTTATTTCTCTTTCTTCAGGAATACGATGTTAAATATATTCAGGAACTGCTTTTAGAGGATATGGATCAAAACAATTTTTCATATGTGCCTGAGTGTTTGCTATCGTCTCTGGAGTTTGTTGATTTCAATGTTCCAGTCTCAGGATTGGCTGGAGAAATGAACCTAGTAAGGTATATCCTGGAGAATTCAGCAATCCTCAAAAAACTCACTCTACATTTGCTTAAAGATTGTTCAACAAAAGATGATTTGGTTAAGAAACTCCTCAAAATCCCAAGAGGTTCAACCATATGTGAAGTCGTCTTCGTTGACTGGAAAGGACAACATGAGTTTGCGTATTAGTTTCATGAAGTTGATTATAAGTTGTAAGACGATGATGCTTTTTGTTATTTTGCTACTTGGTTTTCATTTCTGTATTGTCATATTAACCTTATCTATTGTTTTAAAACTCATGAAACTCATCAAAGTTTATCTTTTTGTACATTCATCTTCATGTATTATTGTATATATTTGTTCAGTGATAGAAGAAAATAGGGAGAGAAAAAAACGGGAAACATAAACGGCGAGGTGTTTCTTTGGTTTTATTAAAAACAGCAAGGACCCAAGCGAGAGAGACTAGTGTTTTTCGAAGAAGAAACTTGCACGCCTTGTCGTTTAAGACAAACGTAAACGCTTGTTATTGGGATAGGGGCTATTTTAACAAAACCAGAAACGTTTAGGGAGTAAAAAGCAATTAAATCTTAAGTCTTATTTTACAAAAAAAACCCTGCTAAAACCTCGCCTGCGGTTTCCCCTTTCTTCTAGTTCGTGAAAAGGAGACGTCGAATTGTATCGAACCGCCGTCGCCGTTTCACTGGTGAATCCTCCTCACTATATCTCTGCTGGTTCTCTTTCTCTCTCCTATCCCTCGTACTCTTAGGGTTTTGTCTCACCTCTTTTAGTGTTGAATCTCTCGTACTCCGTCGCAGAGAATCTCGTCGAATCGAAAATGGCTCATTTCGCGCAAAGCCGTAACGTGATTCGGCATGTAGTTTCCAGAGGAACAGCTTTCCACAAATCAGAAAATGCGATCCATCATCCTCTCCTTTTCGCCACTCAAGGAGTTCGATACAGAAAATTGGAAGTCATTCTTACAACGGTGGGTTTATTTGATTTTGCATTTTTTCTGTGAACAAAGGTCAAATCTTTCTTCTCGTTTCGTTGGATTTGAATTGAATCAGATGGTGGGTTTATTTGATTCTGCATTTTCTGTTAGTAAAGGTCAAATTTTTCTTTTCGTTTCGTTGGATTTGAATTGAATCAGATGGTGGGTTTGTGTTTGATTTGTGTTTCCTCTTCATCTGATCTGGTGCTATTAGGGCATAGATAAGCTTGGGAAAGCCGGTGAGACGGTGAAGGTAGCTCCTGGATACTTCAGGAATCACCTTATGCCCAAAATCCTTGCTGTGCCAAACATTGACAAGTATGCTCATCTCATCCGAGAGCAACGCAAGGTATACTTCACATTTTGCTTCATCTCTGAGATTTGCTCTAAACTTAGGATGAGCATGAAACAATGACCCATACTTCTAGGTTGTAGCATCTTAGCTATTTTCTACTCTCGTTGTTAGTTGTATGTAGGAGTTGTTCTTGATGATGTATTGTTCTTGATGTAAAGGATAAAGCAGATACTTTTGACATGCCCTGATAGTGTTTTGGTGCTAAGATAAGTTTGGTAACGTGTTAGATGTTTTTCCTTTTGTCCTCTGATTTCTTGATGTGAATCTGTTTAGATACGTAATTATGAAGAAAAGGAAGAGGTTAAGGTGGTTCATAAATCTTCTGAAGTCCAGACAAGAGAGTTTGAAAAAGCCGCTAAGCGCCTAGCGAATGCCAACTTGGTAATTTTTACTTAACACTCTTCACTCTCAGTATCCAACATGCTTGTTTCTTGTGAAGTATTCATTCAGGAGCTTGAATGAGATCCATTTGTTTTGACTAACAGGTACTGAGGAAGTTAATTGATAAAGAAAAGTTCAAAAATCGATCCTCAAAAGAGGATAAACCGGATGTACAAACACCTGTGACAAAAGAAGAGATAGTCTCTGAGGTAAACTGTTCTTTGTTTGTAACATCTTTAAACTATGTGATATGTAAACTTTTGTAAGTAGATTTGTCATCATCAGCTATTGTGTTTTTTTTTTTTTTTTTTTTTTTTTTTTTTTTTTTTTTTTTTTTTTTTTTATCAAAGGTGGCGAGGCAGCTCTGTGTGAAGATTGATCCGGAGAATGTGGTTCTTACGGAGCCATTGGCAACTTTTGGCGAGTATGAGGTTCCTTTGAAATTCCCCAAGACTATTCCTTTGCCACCTGGAACTGTTCAGTGGATTCTCAAAGTCAAAGTCCGTGGCCATTAAAATCTTCTACATTAGAAACTCTTCAATGATAGTTTTCTACTTCAGTCTGTTTCATGTAGCCTTGGAATTGCAGAAAAGCATTGTAGTTTGACGACACAAATCAGTTGCATTTTGTCTTTTTCATGTAGTTCTGTAAACCGGGTATAATCCGGTTTTAAGTTTAAACCATGATTCGAATTTTGTATGACCCCCAGAAGGAAATTAATAAGTTTTGGTTTTGTGATATTAATTAGAAGCCCACATATACGAATGTGACGATTTAGCGCAATTTAGAAACTTTAAGCCTAATTTGTAAGATTCTCTTATTTTGGGCCATCTCAGTCATATTGATAGATCACCGCCGTTATCTTTCTTCTCTACTCGGCGGAACCGCCGCTACGACTTCCATATTTAAACGAAGAAGAGCTTCGCACTCCCTCGCTTGCTCTCTCTCTCTCATCAATGGTGTCTTCTATTTCTCTCCTCCCTTCGGCCACTCTGCTCACCAACTGGTAAATGATTCGTTCTCTCTCTGCTTCCGCTTCAAAGTTGTGAACTTTTCTTTTTTAAAAAAGCTTCAACCTTTTAGTTTCCGAGTTTCGTATTTTTTCTCGTGCTTCTAGCTGTAAACGGACGAAATTACGGTTAGGTAGCTTATGTTTGAACCAATAAGAGTTGAGTTAGCTCAATTTCTCTGTTAAAATTTGGGTCTCCGAAAGAGTTTGGCTTCTGTGTATTGCTCAATTTCGTTTTTGGGTTTCAGGGGGAATCAGTTAACTTCTCAGTCCGGTCTTTCCTCGAGAGATTGGACATGGCAGTGTGTTTGTCTCCGTAATCAGAAACGCAACCATAAGCTCTACCTAATTCCAGCCCGCCATTTCTTATCAGCTCCACTTGATTCAATTCACTCCTCACAAACCGCTTCGAAGGAGCTGAAGATTCGTGCAACTTCCGGCGTTTCTGAAGTTCAAAGGTGAGAACTTGATTGATTCCTGTTTTTTGTTTAACTTTAAACAAAAACAAAAAAGATAAGTTGAGTTTTGTCTGTGTATGCAGCAGGTCTACTCATAGCAATGGGATGAAAGAATTTGAGATGGAGTTGCAAGAGTTGTTCAATGAAGTCAAAGCCATGGTTAAGATTGGGAAGGAAAGAGACGCAATGGACCTTCTTCGAGCTAATTATGTTGCTGTGAAAGAAGAGATTGATTCAGGTTTTAAAGGTATCGAACAAGCTGCTGTTCTCGACATCATTGCCTTAGGGTATACGGCTATTGGAGACTTGAAACCTGTTCCGGCATTGCTTGATATGGTGAGTCTGAGTCAGATATCAGAAAAATAAAATCTTTTTAACCGGATTGTGCTGTCTAAAACTGAAGAAGTTAACAAATGCAGATAAGCAAGATTGTTGATAAGTTAAAGGACTCGGAACCTCTTTTGGATTTAGTGCTTATGCATGTTGGCAGTATGTATTCGGCACTAGGGATGTTCGAAAACGCTCTACTCGCGCATCAAAGGGCTGTTAGTATATTAGAGACTAGATACGGTAGTGATCTTTCTAAACCCGTGTTTGGTATATGTGCGTTCGTCTTGTCTTCATTGATCCTTAACCAATATTACTTCTCTCTCGGCTAGGTGAATACAATACTCTACTTGTCACACCATTACTTGGGTTGGCTAAGAGTCTTGGTTCATACGGAAAAGCCACTAAAGCGATTAGCGTTTACGAGCGTACAGTGACTATCTTGGAACAGAATAGAGGCTTTGAAAGTGAGGATGTAGTGGTGCCGTTATTTTCACTCGGTAAACTTTTGCTCAAAGAAGGTAAAGCTGATGAAGCAGAAGTTCCATTTACCAGGTACAGTGCAGAAATGACTCGTTAAGTCAAAGTTTTTTGAGTTTCTTTATTCACAGATTATGCGATCGATTTGGTCAGTCGTCTTTCTTTCTTGTAGGATTTTAAATATATACAAGAAGACATACGGAGAGAAAGATGGAAGAGTTGGTATGGCCATGTGTTCCCTTGCTAATGCAAAGTGCACAAAAGGTTGGTTGTTTATACATTCCTCATTGTCTCTTGTTGTGGTAATCCAGAGACTTTGTTGAAAGAAGGTGTGTTTTCTCAACAGGCGATGCAGATGAAGCGGTAGATCTTTACAAGAACGCTCTACGAATCATCAAAGATTCAAATTATATGGCTATAGACAACGCTATCTTAGAAAGCATGAGGATAGATCTTGCGGAGCTGCTTCATTTTGTTGGAAGGTAAAGTTTTTTTCCCTCTAATCTTCATCCTGTAATTGAGGAACTCCAATTAAGCCATTCATTTTGGCTCTGTGTGTGCACAGGGGAAACGAAGGACGAGAGCTACTGGAAGAATGCTTATTAATAAACGAGAGATACAGAGGGAAAAACCATCCAAGCATGGCTACACATCTCATAAACCTTGCAGCATCTTATTCACGGTCCAAGAATTATGTGGAGGCCGAGCGATTGCTGAGAACTTGTTTGGACATTATGGAGAAGTCGGTTGGTTCAGAGGATCAGTCCATAACCTTCCCAATGCTAAATCTTGCAGTCACTCTGTCTCAACTGAACCGTTATGAGGAAGCTGAGCAAGTAGCATTAAAGGTTATACGAATCCGTGAGAAGGCATTTGGCAAAGACTCTGTCCCTGTTGGTATGTAGATCTTTCCTCTCTCCATAACATCATCGTCAATGTTTCTATTGGGAAAGCATGACCGACTTTTGTGGATAAACCCTACGCAGGTGAGGCGCTGGACTGTTTGGTGTCGATTCAGGCGAGATTAGGTAGAGACGATGGAGAAGTACTCGGTTTGCTGAGAAGGGTGTTGATGATCCAAGAGAAAGAGTTTGGTTCATCAGCTGAAGAGCTCATTATTACTCTCCAAAAGATTGTGCATTTTTTAGAGAAGTTGGAGATGAAAGATGAGAAATTTAAGTTTAGGAGAAGGCTAGCTTTGCTTAGAGAGAGATACAAGCAGAGTCTTAGCTTCTAGGAACATATTTTCTTACTGTCTGTATGTTGAAACTTCTTGTCGTTTTTCTTACGAAAGGAGAACAAGAGAGAGAATCTTCTTCTTTCTCTGGCTTATTCTTGAATGCCCATCTCCCCGTATGAAACGACACCGTTTTAGCTTTTAATAAACACCCTTGAGAAGAAGATTCTCCTCTCTGCATCTTCTCTCTTGCAAGTTACAACTCGTCGTCTCTTTCGGTGGAGAGTTTCTGAGCGAAACCCTTATTTCCTTGAATTTGCTCTCGCCACTTGCAGGTTCGTCCGCAAAAACCCAGACTGAAACTTTCTCGCTGTCCATTCTTTCGTCCTGCTTACATCTCTTGATGAATGTTGAGTGATCGCGAAACCAACAACTAGATAAAAACTGAAACTTTTTCAGTCTGCGTAGTATTGTTTAGGTACATTTCCTGATTCTTGCTTGATTTGAGCTTAAACTCTGTCAGATGTCTGAAAAGAAGGAGCTTTCGCCGGAGAAGGAGCAGCTGCCACAGTCTCCTCTGATTCCGTCGCTTCCAGATGACGTCACCGTGGAGATCGTAGCACGTGTACCGAGAAGCTGTTATCCGACCATCTCCCTCGTTTCCAAGGGTTTCAAGAAACTCGTTGCCTCGCCTAAGCTATACAAGAGTCGATCTTTGTTAGGCTGCAACGAACACCGTCTCTATGCTGTCCTCCGAAACCGTTTCACTGGTGATTGCCGTCTCCATGTTCTCCACCGGAAAGTCAACAGCAGTAACCGCTTGGTCATTGTCCGGTCACTTCCTCTTATGCCTTACTGTGAAAGCTATGTTCCGGTGGGTTCGAAGATTTATGTACTCAACGAACTCGATGGCTTCAGCATTGACTGCGGATCCCACACGGTGCAGCCCATCTCCGACATTCCTCATCGCATGTCTTTTCAAGTGGCTAACATGGTCGGAGGGAAGGTTTACGTAATCGGAGATGGTTTTTTTCATGTCGACGAGGAGGGTGGTTGGTGGTGGGAAGGGTGGAGGAAGGCAGTCTCGGTATTTGATACAGAAACCCAAATGTGGGAGCCTGTGATGAAAAAGCAAGACATGTTTGTAAGTTCCCTGTGGTCTGATGCTGTGGTGATGGAGGATAAGATTTACATGAAAGGTCACAGGGAGAATATTTCTTTTGTTTATGGACCAAATGACAACAAATGGGAAATAGACGAGATGCTGAATTCTAAGGAATGGGAGCATGCGTGTGTGGTTGACGACGTCTTGTA
The DNA here is from genome assembly GCA_900108845.1 of Iljinskaea planisiliqua. Lineage (NCBI taxonomy): Eukaryota > Viridiplantae > Streptophyta > Magnoliopsida > Brassicales > Brassicaceae > Iljinskaea > Iljinskaea planisiliqua. The sequence continues at coordinate 3,529,784 of FNXX01000008.1, forward strand.
CTATCACGATCTTTCTGCTAAGGTGTTAAGAGCGTATGATCCAAAGCAAAAGCGTTGGAGTGTTGTCAACGGTTTGGAAGACTTTTTGGCTGCTGAGACTGCCCATTCACGCTGGTCCAACACGGTGAACTACGGTTCGAATTTGGCTCTCTTCTTCCCTACATATCATGACGCCAACGAGACCATTTGCTGTGCTGAGATTGCGTTGGAAAGACACCAAGGAGGAGAGATTTGGGGTAAGTTGGAGTGGTGTGATGTTGTGATTGACGATGGGTTCTATGAAATGGTGAAATGTTTAGCTGTTACGATTTGATGCATAAACTCTCCTAAGATCAGTCTTCTTTCCATTATCCTTAATCCCATTTTGTGGGTTGCAAGTATGCTGACATCGTTAATGTAGACTAAACCTTGACACTTGAGAGTGTGTTTTATGTGAAGTTTGCTTTGTCATGGTTTGTGGAAGAGATTTACCGTGTTACTCTAGTTTGAGAAGGGCTCGACTTGCAGGTGAAAGAACTTTTGGTCCGAGCTCAAACACTTGAGTGAGCTCACAGTATTCACTAGTGTTTCTCAATCTAAGTCCGTGTTGAGAAGAATCGGTTGCACAACAAGAGATAGTTATATCTTTGTTTATAATTGAACTTGTAATTAGTGATGGGAGAGATTTGTGTGGATGGATCAGTTTAAAGAATAAGAGAGTGTATCTAAATCAATTATAAGCCAAAAGTTTTAAAACCAAATTGAACCGGTCCAAACCGAACCGAAATAAAATGCGGTTCTATTTAGAACTTAATTTTTCCGACTAATAATAAATAAAAAAATTGTTGTTAATTCAGAAAAGCCAGGTGGTGTTAGCTAATACCAGGCGTGGGGAGATTAAATTAATGAATAATCAATTATTTAATCCAAACATTATCACACAAGTACTGTTTTTGTCCTTTCTCTGTAGCTAGCTGTGTCTTTTGTGAGGGATCTCGCGTCTCGTCTCAGGAAGAAGAAGAAGAAGAAGGATGAGCGGTGAAACGACGACGTCTTCGTCGAGGAGGACGAAGACGAAGAAGAAGGAAAGATTGGGTTGGATGGAATGGATCAGAGGATGGGCTTGCGTCTTCCACGAGTTTCTCTTCCAGAGGTTCATGTCTTCTCATCTACAGAATCCACTTCCTCTTCCTCCACTCAATCACTTGACCTGCATTGTCACTGGCTCCACTAGTGGCATTGGTCGCGAAACCGCTAGGTCAATCTCTTCCCCATTTTATACAACATCCCTTTTGACTTTTGACGAAAATTCTCCACTGTTTGAGTTCAGTTTGTGTTACTCATGTTCTTGTGATTGTGTTGAAGAGCTGAGAGGAATGTGAAAAATCTTTACTTTGGTTGTTTTGAAATGACATAGGCAGCTTGCGGAAGCTGGTGCTCATGTTGTAATGGCGGTGAGGAACACAAAGGCAGCTCATGAGCTGATTCAACAATGGCAGAATGATTGGTCTGGTAAAGGCCTCCCACTTAATCTCGAGGTATAACAAAATCAGTCTTTAAGATCACATATTAGATTTTACTACTATAGTATGATTTAACATGTGTTGTTGCTCAGATTAAATCTAGTCAAAGATGTGTTAATTAATAAGATTTTAATGATGTAATTGGAGTAATGAATGCAAGTGAAATTTGAACTACTTGTGATTATACAGATATGTAAGTAGTAATGTATGCTGTTTAACATCTAAATGGCTGATGATTGTTTCTTATACTCAAGGCGATGGAACTTGATCTTCTCTCTCTGGACTCCGTCGTCAAGTTTAGCAATGCGTGGAACGCTCGGTTAGCCCCTTTGCATGTTCTCATTAACAATGCCGGAATATTTGCCATGGGAGGTTGGTTTTTATTGCATTTTGTCTGTAAAGCTTGAAGCTTTCTCTGCTCTTAAGCGATTCTACATTTTCAAATCTGTTGTTATAGTAATTAAGTCTCAAAGCCATACTTTTCTACCATTCACCATCTTTAATATCAACATGATAGACCCGATTGGTGAAATTGTTTTGCATGTTGATTTAGTAATTCTTCCCTGTTCTTGTTTTTTGCACTGTCCCAGTGTTTTTTTACTAATCAATGACCTTCAGATTGCTACATTTTCTGCAAACATGTCGAGGAAAACCAGCTAAGTTGCTTGCCACTTTGATTTGTGCAGAGGAACAGAAATTCTCAAAGGATGGATATGAACAGCATATGCAAGTCAACCATTTAGCTCCAGCGTTGCTTTCACTACTCCTTTTGCCCTCGCTTCACCGAGGCTCCCCTAGCCGAATCATTAATGTGAACTCTGTTGTAAGTATCTTCATCACTTAAACGGCCAGCTGCAAATATCCTGTTGCGGCATCAGTAATGATGTTGAAAAGTTTTGATTTTTTTGGTTTACAGAACCTAAACAAAACCAAAAGTTTCAACCATATATATACATGGTTACTTCATTTGCTTATCTCTGTGAAACTATGCTCACTTCTGCTTCTAATGAATATAAATACGAATGACAAATACTCTGCAGTTCTTCCCATCTCATGCAAGATCATTGTTTGTTGGGTTTTCTCTTTTTTTTTTTTGGTAGATGCACTATGTCGGTTTCGTTGACCCGGATGATATGAATGTGGTCTCTGGTAGACGAAAGTTTACAAGCCTTGTAGGATATTCGGGCAGCAAGCTTGCACAGGTGAACTTAACACAGAAACAGCATTCAATTTTTTTGTTTGTTCTTTGGTTCTTGATCTCAGAAGCTAATGGATTCACTTTCTATTTCCATTTGGTCAGGTTATGTTTAGCAATGTTCTTCTCAAAAGGCTCCCCCTAGAGTCTCGCATTAGCGTTGTTTGTTTATCTCCCGGGATTGTTCTGACAAATGTTGTGAGTATCAGTTTACGTGTCACTCCATTTACTCTCTTCTCAGAACTTATATCGCATTAAACATTTTGAACATCCAATTATGCAGGCGAGGGACCTGCCTAGATCTGTTCAAATTCAATACGCGTTGATACCTTATTTCATCTTCTCGCCTCAAGAAGGTTGTAGAAGCTCACTTTTCTCAGCGACGGATGCTCAGATTCCAGAGCATTGTGAAAAGCTAAAAACCGGTGATAAGCCCATTTGTACATTCATATCTCAAGACTGCAAACACACAAAGCCTTCAGAAGAAGCTCACAACGTAGAAACAGCAAACAGAGTTTGGGAAAAGACGATAGAGCTGGTCGGTCTTCCACCTGATGCATTGGACAGGCTTATAGAAGGAGAAGAAGTTCAATGCCGTTATGGGACTCATCAAACATAAGTGTTTCTCACAATTCTATTGCAAGGGAATAGCTTATTTATAAACCTCTCTCTTCTTTTCTCCATTTTATATACGTGTTAGAAGCTTTTAAGAATTAACCTCAATGCTGCAATACACTACTCTATACACATTCTAAAAGATGAAGGATGAGTCTCAGGGAATAGCTTTCATACTTGTTTTCAGCGCTTATATTGTGGTTTTGTTATTAAGAAAGGACAAAACAGCTCTCTTTGTAGGTTGCAAGAGGCTTTGATTGTTGTTAAAAACAGGTCTTGTTCTCTAAGAGCGTGTTCAATGCAGGTCTTATATTGCAATAGCTTTTTAGAATTGCCAAAATAAAACAGTTTATCATGATTATTTCATTCTTTTTTTTTTTAGAGTATACGAGCCTCCAAGATATATTTGATAAAAGAAAATTAAAATTTGTTTTCTTTAAAACTATATTTCTATCTTATAAGTGGTGTGTATTCTGTAATATTTAATTACATTTTTGATAAATAAATCCTTATTTTTTTCCTTAAATATATATCTTCTTATTTTTTTCTGGATCTTGACAACATATATATCTTAGAAATTACACTAGGTATACGTGAATAATTGCAAAGACAATCTGTCTTACTGATTACATTGCCATTAAACTAACAACTTATTATACTATCATTAAATACAACACATGGTTGCATTTGCATAATAACAAAGTTACTTAAAGAACAATGATACAGAAATGCAGTTCCTTTTTAAAGCTAAATAGATAAATGAATCTCCAACGTGACCATGGATAAACAAGATAGTATTCAAGTCGATGTGTGTTCTACATTTATAAATAACTTTTGTTATTATATGTAATTGATATATTTATAGGGACTTTTAACAGTAACTTAACCGAAACTGAAATTTTGAAACACTCATAATTACGAATTAAAAAAAAACAACTCTCTTGTAGTAATATTAAAGATAAGAGGCCAACTAGTGACCAATCAATTATTATAGTAACGGCAAGGACAGGTTACGTATACCACCAAGCCCGATGTGTCACACACAGGCTTTTAATTAAGAGAAGATTGTTTATCACGTTCATAGAGTTTGACGCAATAATCAATAAATAATCCTTTGTTTTTTTCTCTATCTGCGTTGTGAACTCCGCAGAGAAGAAGAAGAAGAAGAAGAGGATCATGAGTAACAAAACGTTGTCATTAAAGAAGACAAAGAAGGATGGTTTAGGTTGGATGGTGTGGTTGAGAGGATGGGCTAATGTTTTGCAAGAGATTTTCTTGCAGAGAACAATGGCTTCTCATTTACACAATCCATTTCCTCTTCCTCCTTTGAACCACTTAACCTGCATTGTCACTGGCTCCACTAGTGGCATTGGCTCTGAAACCGCTAGGTCCCAAATTAAAAACATAAACTTTCCTTTTGGCTTTTGATGTTGTTTTTGATTTTCTTGTGTTGTATTAGAGAGAAGGATTAATGTGAATCTTCTGATACATTAATTACTTATTGTGTTAAATTTTCAGACAGCTTGCAGAGGCTGGTGCTCATGTTGTAATGGCGGTAAGGAACATAAAAGCAGCTCATGAGCTGATTCAACAATGGCAGACCAAGTGGTCTGCTAGTGGTAAAGGACTCCCACTTAATATTCAGGTAGATTCTGATTAATTTCTATATATATGTCACCTTTCTAGTACATATGATCGTATATATCCGTTTTAAACTATATGTACTGATGTTAATGTCGTTTTAGAGTATGCTTTGTAATTTTAATTTCAATGTAGATCTAATTATAAGAAAATATCTAACTAACACATATCAAACTCATTAAAAAACAAGAGTCCATTTGCATTTTTAGGAATTTATTAGAATATTCAACTTGGTTACAATTTGTGTGAAAATTGATACAATGTTTTCTTTTTCTCAAGGCGATGGAACTTGATCTTCTCTCTTTAGATTCCGTCGTAAGATTTAGCAATGCGTGGAACGCGCGGTTAGCTCCATTGCATGTTCTGATTAACAATGCCGGCATGTTTTCTATGGGAGGTTCGTTTTTTTTCTATATTTTTTTTTACATTTTTCTAGTTGTTATAAGTATTTAAAGCTTCTTCCTTCATGTTGATATTGTTGTCGTTGAGGTCCCAAAAACCAAAGTCATATATGGTTTTGCAACACCAATCATTGCTCACGCTCCAACTTTATGGACCCAAGTTGGGCTGATGGTAACTCTATAAACTCATTTAATTTAATGGGTTTAATGGTTTAGGGTTGATAATTAGTAATCCTTGAGATAAAGAATATGGGTCAAACCAGGCCATTAGAAACGATCCTAACACATATGCTCATGAGTTTAAGCAAGAGTTGAGTTGGTTAATGACATATATAAGGAAAGTTTAGGTAGAGTTGAAACTTCTTCTACGTACCATTCATTCCCATCTTTTTCTTTTTCTTTCAAAAAAATCAATAATTAAAAATGGACCACAAAATTATTTTTTGCTTAGAGTCTGCAATTTCATAGAGCGGTTTGTTAGTCAATATTCATTTATTGTGTAGTTGGAACTTGGAAGAATGTACGACGATTTGATTTTGCAATCAAATGGCATTTGTATTGCCATGTTTTATTGCATACTGCCACTAATTAAGGTAGGGTTATTCCCAGATGGGCATCCAAATATTGTTCGTTTTGTCAAAGTAATTTGGATGTCGATGTTGATTTTATTTATGCAAAATAAACACAAAATGTTATAGAAATTAATCACAAAATGCTTACCATGGCCGACCCACGTTTATTGGGAGTGATAGGGTGATGTTTTTTTTGGGTAACCTAAACCAATTTAAAATTTAGATTGTTTATTAGATCTTGTTTAAAGCAAAAAGTCAAGGAGGTTTTAATTAAATTTCATAATTTAATCGTAAATATAAAAGAATGTTGGGCCACTCTAATGGTTGCGTCCTGGACGGTCACACGCCATGCCCTCCCCATGAGTCGGCACTAAGAATATTTAAATGTGAGAACCACAAATACTAAGTGTAAACATGTTTTTCCGCGTTCACAAATGTAAACGCGAACATGTAAAGTAAAAGCGCATATGCATATTATAACACTAATATGAAAAATTTTGCTTGTGCAAAACGCAAATGACATCACATATATTATCACAAAATTTATATTAATTGTTTTCAAGTCAGGTAACATAAATGTTAAACCAAATTAGAATGCATATACGGATCTTATAATTAATTTTCATTATATATTTTATAATTATATTCGACGTTTTTTATTTCAACTTTGAATTTTCAGAAAGAAAAAAATATGTTATTATTTACTATCATTTTCTACGATAATCCATATGCTACCATCGGAATCTTTGACAAGGGAAGAAAAAAAAACAGCTAAATTGGTTAGCATGCAAGCATGTTGATTATGGTTAGGTGCACAAAAATTCTCAAAAGATGGATATGAACAGCACTTGCAAGTGAACCATTTAGCTCCAGCTCTTCTTTCACTTCTCCTTTTGCCTTCGCTTATCCGAGCTTCTGAAAGTCGAATCATTAATGTCAACTCTGTTGTAAGTATCAAAGACCATCAATCAAATAATGATATAATATACTTCATTTCTCATATATCTCTATGTAATGATCATTTCTTGTGCTTCGTTTTGTAGATGCATTATGTTGGCTTTGTCGACCCGAATGATCTGAATTTTGTTTCTGGCAAACGAAAGTTTTCGAGCTTGATTGGATATTCGAGTGGTAAACTCGCTCAGGTAAATTTGTACATATGAGAAAAGTTTTTTTATGAAAATGTTTGTATAATCTAAAAGCTAGGGGTTGCATGTAACTTCTTGGTCTTTTCATATGTCAGGTTATGTTTAACAATGTGCTTCTCAAAAGACTACCTTCGGAGACCGGCATAAGTGTTGTTTGTTTGTCCCCTGGCGTTGTCCAAACAAATGTTGTAAGTAGTGAAACTTGCTTAACTTGTTTGTGTTTACGTTTATTTTTATATTTAATATATCACTTCTATATATATTAACATTTCGAGTCTTCCACATATCTTAAATTTTGCAGACAAGAGATCTTCCAAGGTTTATTCAAGATCTTTACTCTGCCTTGCCTTACTTCATCTATTCGCCACAAGAAGGTTGTAGAAGCTCACTTTTCTCGGCGACAGATTCTCAAATTCCAATATATTGTGAAAAGTTAAAAAGCGATAACAAATCCGTTTGTGCATACATATCTCAAAGTTGTCAACTAACAAATTCTTCAGAAGAAGCTCAAAACATAGAAACTTCGAACAAAATTTGGGAAAAGACAATAGAGTTAATTGGTCTTCCTCTTGATGCATTGGAAAGGCTTATAGAAGGAGAAGTGGTCCAATGTCGTTATGGGGTTTATTAACAATAAATATGTGATTAGACTTTTCGTTATTTGTTGAAACTTTCTTAATGGCTTACTCGTTTTATTAAAAAAAATCCAACGTTGTAGCATTATCTGACTATTATGCTCTGGCCATTAGAGAGTCTTTTGGAATGTTTGGTCATAGTCATACACTCTTACTTGAATGGAAAGAGTTGACTTTTGAAAAGATTTGACGAAAATAATTTCTCTCTCATTCTATTTCTATAATTTTATTTAAGTTTATTCTTTAACCCAGACTTTGCATAAATTCTCTTTAAATCTTATTTTTCTAGGATGAATCTCATTTTTAGTGTGAATATATCACCTACTACTAAAATGTTAGATCACTTCTTTCATAAGTTTCTTTACAAATATCTTATTTAAAAAAATATATATATATTAAAAAAGAAAAAGAAAAAATTGAAACCTACTCTGAATAAAAAAAAACTACTAAAAAAGTACACTTATATTTTTATTATTGGCCAACCCTTCTAAAAATTAAACTTAATTACATAATTTAATTATATTAAAATAATAATAATAATAATAATAATATATTACTGAGAATTATAATAGAGTCTCTAAACCATTGAAGATGCTTTTAATCTTATTTTTGTAAGTTTTTTTCTTTTTTAAACCCCAATCATTTTTCTCCTTTCGTATACATGAATATAATCGAAATTGCTTTGGTGACTCACAGACATTCTACCCATATTTTTATGTAATAAATAAGCGAAATAGACACTTTCTTACTAAAATAAATACTATCACTATAGTATTAAAATGATTACGTACACTGCCGGGAAAGAAATAAAAAATGATTACGTACATTATGGGTCCATTCTCAATTACAAAAAGCATTTGATCACTTCTTTAGTTTCCAACACCAAACCAAACTCCTTCAAAGCAAAAAAAAAAAAAACATGGACTTTACTACAAAAATAATATCTTTCTCTCTCTTGTTTCTCTCTCTCCTAATCCCGACGAGAACCACTGCCACATGCACTACTCTCGCCGTTTGTCGCGGTGGCGATCCGTTTATTCGTTTTCCTTTCCGTTTAAAACCCCACCAGTCCCAGTCTTGTGGTTTCGACAAAGGTTTCGACTTAACGTGCGGTAGTAACGGCGTTAACCGAACCACCATAACGCTGCCGTTTTCCGGTGACTTCACCGTCGAGATGATCGATTACGTAGCTCAAGAGATTTTGATCAACGACCCAAACAACTGTCTTCCTAAACGGATCTTAACGCTTAACCTCTCTTCGACGCCGTTTAGCGGCGTTTACACACGTCGGTTCACGTTTTTTAACTGCCCTACTTCGGAGTATCTCCGTTTCAGGCCGTTAAACCCGATAACGTGTTTAAGCGACAAAAATAGCACGGTGTTTGCGACTGCTTCGCCTAGAATGGTGAACTTCCTGTCGTCTCAATCATGCCGGTTAATGAAAACCGTTGATGTTCCGGTTCGTTGGCCGTTTTATGAGCAGGCCGTGTCGTATTCGGAACTGAGTGATGACCTCTGGCTCACTTGGAGGGTTCCGAGATGTAGCCGGTGTGAGACCAGAGGTGGTAAGTGTGGGCTTAAGAGTAACTCTTCTCGTGATACCATTTGCTCTGATGCTCATAAACCAGGTAATTATTATTTTTTATCATTCTTGTTTTCTATATTTAATCGTATTATAAAATGATTAATATCAATAAAGCCAAAAATACAAGTAATACGACGATTAGATAATAGAGTATATTAAATTTGACGTAGACCATGACGAAATTTTTGTGTTGAATGAGTCATGCGTATTTGTGCGTTAGTACTGTGTATATAGAAATTATGAATATAAACAAATTTTGAAGGACGACAAGTTTACACAACCAAATATTTTGTCCGTTCTAATTGTTTAAATCTGAAAATCACATGAGACGGCTCAACACGATATATATACAGTATATATGCGTGTTGTACATGTACACATGCAGATTCATTTTCTACATACATAGACCTACGATATAAGAAAAGTAAACGTGAGAGCTTTTGAAAGTCATGAGATAACAAAATACAAACGAATACTATTCCCAAATTGACAAGCTCATGATTCATGAACGTATAATATTAAGGCACATCAAAGCGTTTACGTTTTTCCTACGCACATCAAAACTTTTAATCCTTAAGTATGGTGGAAGTTATAAGACTTTTTTTACTGATTATCCTATATATATAATACTGTAAATTTAACATTTTACCCATATATATATATAATACTGTATAAATATTCGACCACGAAAATATATATGAATCATATAATACTATCTTCACTAATAATGTTGAAATTAATTAAAAATGATAATTTAATTTTAATATATTAGTTTTAACATAAATAAAAATTTAACTCTTTAGCATTTTAATATAAAAAACTATGAATAAAATTATTAGACAAACTAAAACATGATTCGTCATAAAAAAAGAACTAAAATATGGTAACGGTGATTTTTAGAACGTTTTTCTTACATGTCTATCAATAATAAAATACTATATATAAGGGTTAAAATAGAAGAAATTAAATGAGAAGAATGAGAAGTTGGGCGTTAATTGGTAAGTGGACACAAGGTCGTTGCCATAATAATGAAAGCTCCGATGTATTTGACTTCTCTCCACTTTAATTTCGCCTACTTTTCTTTTTGGTCAACTCACTTAATTGTTACCCATTTACTAAGAGTCTTCTCTTCCACCAATTACAATTTGTTCTTTTTTATTATCTTTTCATACACATAATAATTTAATTACGATAGAAAAGTCAATCACAAGACCAATAAAAAATCGTGTTTTTTAAATCTTTTAACTAGTCTAGTGGCAATGTGTCTTTAGCTTCCTCACAAATGGCCTTGGTGCCTTCTATATCTCTTCCTATACATATATGCACTTCCATATGAAATACAAAAATTAACTCAAATTCTTAAAAAGAGACAAAGGAGACAGTGATGAAACCAAACAAACAAATCTGCAGTTTTAGCCTCATGTTTTCTAGTCATGAACTTGTTATTTTTTCAAAACTAGCATGTACTTATCTTGTTTGGTAAAATATATGTATATGTAAAAATGTATTTTATAAAAATTAGTTACAGATATACAAAAATTAAAATTTGAAAACCTTATTATAATCATAGCATCAAACAAAACTGAGTCACTTTTACGTGTTTTCTTTAGGTCTCGAATATATTAGGATAATGCATAATCATGTTTATCTAGTAGCAAAGAAAAAGTAGTTTCACTTTGAAAGTTGTGTCACATTCACTCAATCTTATAACAGTTCATAAAAATTCGGATAATATTCTCTTTGATTCTACTTAGTTTTTTATTTTATTTTTTAAATATGGTTTGATTATAATCCTCTAATAAATTTTGTCTAATTTCAGCTATCCCGAGAAGAGCCCGTTACGCAATAGCCATCGGTGCAGGGATCCCAGGAACTCTAATACTCTTCGGTCTTTTTTGTTTCGTTTACAGCAAAATCAATGCCTTCATCAAACGACCCCGTCCTGCCCCACACCCAGAGATCAACAACACTCAAGCCCATTCTTTCCAGTCAAGTATCATGATAATGGGCCTAGATGGGCCGACTATAGAGTCGTACCCGAAGATAGTATTGGGAGAAAGCAAGAGGCTCCCCAAAATAGACGATGCGACATGTCCCATTTGTCTATCAGAGTACGAGCCGAAGGAGACGCTTAGGACAATACCACTGTGCCAACACTGTTTTCACGCCGACTGTATCGATGAGTGGCTGAAGCTAAACGGGACTTGTCCCGTATGTCGAAACTCTCCAGAAGAGATTTTGTCATCTCAGAACTCTAATACTTAGCTAGTCGCTCGTGTTATTATTATTATTTTTTTGGCTACATCTGTAATATGTCATTTTGAAAATAAGACGAATACAACAGACTACATGATTTTTTGGGTGTTTATGTTGTTTGAGTGAGAATTTCAGTATGTGTAGTCTGAAAGCATTAGTCGTCTCTTCGAATGAGATAGATACTCTTCTGCATAAGTTGTGTGATTCATAGATTTGGTACGACTCACACCTCTAAAAATGTCACTGAAACAAGCATGGCCACTAGTCAGAATAATGATGATCTTGGCACCATCTTGGGAGGTGTCCAATGATGTGATGCGCTTACTTTTCCTGTTGTTCATCGTTTCAGGGTTTCATAAAAGGTTTGATACTGAAGATCAATTTTCAAAATTTATTTTGCAGGTTTAAGATTCAAATGTCATGATATGATTGGTTGGTATCTAATAAACCAAACTTATCCCTAATTTCTATTAATCTAACTATGGAAATGGTTCAGTAACTCTTTTAACCAACTTTTAGGTTTTTTTTTTTAATTTATTTCTATGAAAATGAAAAAATTGGTAATGTTAGAGAGAAAGATTTAGATATTATGTATGTTTTGATGTTATTTTTTTGGTTATTCAAATCATGTAAATGATTTTTTTGTAATGTATATTATATATATAGATAACATTACAAGTCATGATGTAAAACTATACAATTTTATAAAAAGATATAAATAGTGAGAAAAATTAATCAATTAAGTAAATATACAAAAATAAGTAGGTGTTAGATAATGAAGTTTACACCAAAAAGAATTGAGTCTTTTGCTAGGCTTCAATTAGAAGGATATTGGAGATACTGGTAGGTGTTAAATAATGAAGTGAAGATGAAGCTAATTCTTATATAGAAAAAAAAACACCTACATGGATGAATTAAAAATTAAACACCTATACATTATTATGAAAATTCATGTAGAAGAACTAACAATTTCATAGAATTGGATTTTTTTTTTTAAGGTCAAGAACAAATTGGATTTATGTGGTATTTCATAAGTTATAAAGTTTGAAAAGGATGGAGTTGAAAGAAGATTCTTGAACGATGAAAATGTGCCAATGAATAAAGACACCGACATCTTCCATTGATTCGTCGTGGGGCCTTGTTCAGTTTTGTTTATTTATTTTCTCATGTGACGTTTTTTTTTGAATATCTTAGATGAGATAACATCCAGACATTTGTCCACATTTAATTACTTAATGATGTGTGTATCACATCTTTTTCTATTTCTTAGATAATGACTTTTCATCACTAATTCCTATTGGTGGAACTTTTTTATATTTGCAAATAATACTGAGATTCTGGAATTGACAAGAGAGCAACATAACACTATATAATCACTTAAGATAATAGGTTGACAAAAAAAAAAAAAATCACTTAAGATAATAAAATTACAAAAAGTCAAATCCCGTTCTTATATTATGCAGTTGAGGATCGGAAATGTAATCAATTACTCGGAAAATACATATTGTTTTATATTATTGTGAGAAATATTAGTGTTAGACAAAATATAAACAAAAACTTTTCAAGATACATTTTGAAAAAAAAAATACTCATATCGTTCATGTATTAGAAAAATAACAGTTTTAACGATGAAAAATAATTTTTAAATTAATAAATTCTTAAATGTTGAATTAAATAGTGGCGATTACATTATTATTTTTCAAAAAATTTAGTTGAAAATAGATATACATTTATATGGTATATTAGATATTTTATCTGATAGTGTTTTCTCTTAGATCTATTTGGTGGTGAGTGGTTACCATTCGATCTGTGATTTCTATCATTCTAGTACATTGTAAGTAACTATTTATAATTCTAGTAATTTGCTAAGTCATATTTTTGTTTTTGATGCACAATATATTTGTTTGGAAGAATGAAATTTGTGAGTTTTATCAAAGTTTTAGTTGTTTTTTTAATAGCTTATGTTTGTGTTTTTGCGTTTTATTTTTTATTAAATTTTTTTATTAGTAAAATATTTATAGAATCACATTCAAAATACAATTCCGTTACTCCACATGTTATCAATGAAAGTGAATAAAATATTTTTTCTTTACATTGATAAGATCAAGTGATCAACATATTTTTATTTGACTATGTTATTTTTTATGAACAAAAAGAAAAATCACAATTACATGCTTTTTATTAGAAATACTAGCAGATTTATACACCAACAAACCAAACATATCATGATTGGTTTCTTGAAATTTAGAGTGTGTAGTAGTTATAAATGCTGTCTCATCATCACCGGTTTCTAATCTGTAATAATGTTGAAAAACCGGTATATATAATATTTTTTATATAGAACTACAAGATTTTTTTAAAAGATGTTAAAAAAAAAAGAGTTGCATAACATCCACGAGAATAAAATAATAAAATTAAATTAAAAAAAAAAGTTGTTTTTAGTCTGTCGTGGGTTCCTTCTGGAAAAACAAATAGACCTTTTTAAGAGAGAGCCTGAGAAGTGAGAAACGCAATACAAGACCGAAAGATAAAAAAGAGAGAAAGAGGCCAAATTCGAAAAAAAAAGAGAACAAATTCTGAATCTTTCCCGCTCATTGTTTCTTCTTCAGATCACGTTTAGCTTCCAGATTCGTCTTTCTCTCTCTGCTCCGCCGTCAACCACCAGGTATCATCCTCTCTCTCGGTCTCCATTAATCTGTTTTTGCTCGCATTTGATTTTGCCTCTGTGCATGATCTCCGATGCTTTGATTGTTCCGATGTTGATGAAACTTGATTTGTTAGGGGGTTTATGTCCGGTTTGATTCTTCTGTTGGGTCGATGCTGTCTCAAAAGTTGCGGTTTTGGGAATGATTCTTGGGTTTTCTGAAACCCTATTTTACTCTTTCTCTCTTATTGTGTTTCTTTGGTTTCTCGAGGTGAAGAGGGGGCAAAAAGACTTCTTCTTTCGCCATTTTAGTGGTGCAATACGAATTTTTCGTCTTTTTATTTTATTTTGGTAGATGAATTTCGTAAAGTTATATACTTCTATATTCGAACCATCCGTTCTCTGCAAAGTGTTCAACTTTCCAGTTTGTAAGATTCTTTAATTAATGCTAAATCTATTCTCTCTTCATCCCTTGGTTTCCTCTTCTTTTAATCTCTTTCTAGGGTTCTCTAACTCTCTTTTTGCAGACGACTGTTTTTGGCTCTCAAAAAGAATTCAAAGCTGTTAGTTTTAAGTTCTTGCTTTTGCTTTTTGTGCCCTTCATGTGGTGTGGATTCTCATGTTTTCTTAAAGTTTCTGGCTTGGTTGCTTTCGTTTGTGGCAGTTTTCAGAGGCTGGAGCTGGGGAAGAAAAGGATTGTCTATGGAGGGAGACGGCGTAAAAGGTTTGGCATGCCCGAAGACTATGGATGGGAAGGCGAGTAACGGGAATGGTTTGGAGAAGACTGTACCTTCTTGTTGCCTCAAGGCCATGTCATGCTTACCAGAGGAAGATGCTAAGTGCCATTCCACTGTTGTTTCTGGATGGTTCTCCGAACCTCACCCTCGCTCTGGTCATTCTACTTTGCATTTTTATTTTCTTGTCAAAGCTTCTCTATTTTCTCAGAACATATGTCTTATTTTCGGTGTGTTTTTAATTGGATGCAGGGAAAAGAGGCAAATCAGTCTATTTCAATAACCCTATGTGGCCAGGTAGGTCACCTCTTGATAGGCTTGTTTTTGTTGCTTCTCAGTATCTTTTACTACCTTAAGATTGTCTTTGTGTGAGGTTCGGCGGGTTTATATGCTAAGCTTATATGTTTAGTAGTGGCTGTACATGTGACTTATGCAGCTTTGCTGTTTTATGTGTTGATTGTAGGAGAAGCACACTCACTGAAAGTTGAGAAAGTTCTGTTCAAAGACAAGTCTGATTATCAGGAAGTTTTAGTGTTTGAGGTTTGAAATAGCTTTTTCGTTAGACTTTTCATATCATCTACTAAATTTGTCAGCTTCTAAATGTGCTGATTTGTGCAGTTTGTAAATGTTCCTGCTTTAGGATAACCTCATTTTCGTTCTTGTTTTTGCAGTCAGCTTCGTACGGGAAAGTGCTTGTTCTAGATGGTATTGTACAGCTGACTGAAAAAGATGAATTTGCATATCAGGAGATGATAGCTCATCTGCCTCTATGCTCTACACCGTCTCCTAAAAATGTAATTTCTCTCACCTTGAAGGTTTAGACTCTCTGGTTGCCTATATCTCGTGGCCTCGTGCAAGTAATCAAAGTAAAAGTTTTTACAGTTTGTGATGAGCTGGTGATTGCCCTCTTTTTTGGTGAATCTGATGGGACACAATGTGCTTGCTTGTTTTAGTTCACGTGTTACCATTTGATCTCATGAGATGGCACTTTTCGTTAATGTTGATCATCTTGAAACATAGATTCAGCTCAAGTTGGAACAGGGCTTGCCAAGCATATACAGTTTCGTTTCTTTTTCAATGCTGAATCTTGGCTGTAAAAATATTTGCAGGTTCTGGTTGTTGGTGGAGGTGATGGTGGTGTTCTCAGGGAGATTTCTCGCCATAGCTCTGTTGAGGTTATTGACATCTGTGAGATAGACAAGATGGTTATAGATGTAAGTATATGGTCTTGTTGTGCCTATCATAAGTATGAGTTCCTTTAGGTTATGCTCTGTCTCAGAAAATGTGATTCGTTTGGTCTTGTAGGTGTCTAAGAAGTTCTTCCCCGACTTAGCGGTTGGATTCGAGGATCCTCGTGTTCAACTTCACATTGGTGATGGTAAGTAAGCATCCTTCTACTTATTCCCATTTTAAAAGACTATTTGAAATTTGCCCTGTGTTGATATCACTTTCTTCTGGCAGCTGTTGAGTTCCTTCGTAAATCCCCTGCCGGGAAGTATGATGCCATTATTGTCGATTCTTCAGATCCTGTTGGTATGATTCTCTTTGGATATCTGAGTAGTAATTATTAAGTTGTTCCTTAAATTCTGAATCAGAACTTGGTTCAGATACAAAACCCTCACGTCTTTTTCGCTCTATATAACCATAGGTCCTGCTCTGGCGCTTGTTGAAAAGCCTTTCTTTGAAACTTTAGCTAGAGCGTTGAAGCCTGGAGGAATTCTTTGCAACATGGCGGAAAGTATGTGGCTCCATACTCATCTTATTGAAGACATGATCACAATCTGTCGCCAAACATTCAAAAACGTTCAATATGCGTGGAGCAGCGTCCCAACATATCCAAGGTAACTCTAGTTTTCTTCTAATCAACATCTCGTGGTCTCACTTGAAAGAATATATGAAGTGAGCAAAACTTCTTTATTGTAGCGGCGTGATTGGTTTTGTCTTGTGCTCTACCGATGGACCTGATGTTGATTTCAAGAACCCTATCAACCCCATTGAGAAGCTAGACGGTGCCATGACCTATAAAAGAGAAATGAAGTTTTATAACTCGGATGTAAGTTTAACACGACTGTGACTTCTTCATTAAGTACTGTAGATTCACCTGGACGACATCTTAATCTTTCTTTCTTTCCAATACAGATGCACAGAGCAGCTTTCGCTTTACCCACATTCCTGCGAAGAGAAGTAGCTTCACTTCTGGCTTCTTGACTTCTGTTTGCCTTAACAGTTTACTCTATCCCTCATATAAAACTCTGTAGTACTCTTTAAAGAGGAAATAATCAAATCATAGGAGGGTTGTATCACTTAGCCCACTCCTTTATATCAAATAAGACTTCTATTTTTATATGTTAGCCCTATAAAGCTACTTGGCTTTTCATGAATTGTTGTTGTTTTGTTTATAATAAAATCATTCATATACATATATATGCTAATTAATCATCACTATTGAAATCTGGTTCTGCGGGTTTCTGAAGTAGCATAGGCGGCATTCGTTCAGACATCCTCGGTTTACGTACTGAACCGGTCCTACGTATAGTACGTAAGATATTTGCAGCAAACCGTGACGCGTACATGGTAGCCCCAAGGCTCGGGGAACTTCCACAAGCTTCTTTAGCCAAAGCGTCCTGCAACCGATTTTCTTCTTCTTTAAGAGACTCTTCTAGTTTCTTCTTCACGTATCTTCTCCAAGCAGCTTGTATGAAGCAAGCTGCCCAAGTCCTCCATTGCTGTGAGTAGAACCTGAAAGTATGTCTCAGCTGTTTGCTGTGAAGACGTCTGAATTGAGAAGCCACAAACTTGAGGTCATCAGCTTTAAGAGCGAAAGCTTCAACTTCCACGAGAGCTCGAACGGTTCTTGTTGAGATTGGGAGGTTTGAGGATGTGTGTGGGTCTAAAGCCCACGTTAGAAGCTCCTCACCGCAGAAATCACCAGCTCCAAGATGCTCGGAGTTGAAGAAACCTGTTCTTCCACCGTTTGTTGTCATTGTTAGAAGCTTCCCACGCATTATAAAGAGCATTTCATCTACAGGATCTCCTTCTCTTACGATGTAGCTTTCCTCTGTGTACAGCACAGGTTGCAAACGGTCACATAGAGCATCAAGAAGCTGTTCGTCCATTTTCTCAAACAACGGAACCTAAAACCGGAAAAGACATGGTACGGTTAAGAGTGACACTGACAAACTATAGATGCAAACCTCGAGTTAAAGTGAGGAGATGAGTGTTTTATTACCCGCATGAGAAGGGCGAGACAGAGATGGCGTTTGATGTCGCGTCTAAGATCTTTAGGGAGATTACTAAGAAGATTCTCTTCGTCAACGCCTCTTGTCTCTTGCCACTTGTACTGCTCGTATCGCCGGATTCTTTTTCTCAAGTTCTCAGGGAGCAAACGGTGAGCCATCCATTGCTCTGCATCTCTTCTCTTGACTCTCATCTCCTCCAACCTTGTGGTTGTTGATTGCAGATATGTCTGCACATTTTCGTTTTACATCTATAAGCAATTATTTTTGCAAACATTGTGGCACATATGATGAAACGAGACTAACCTGCATGTTCCCAATCAAGAACGAGAACAAAACCAGTCCGGAGATAGAGATGAAGACCGCGAAACAGATCTCCCAAATGTATGTACTTGTCTTAAGGTTCTGACCGAGCGAACTGGATCAAGAAAACACAACAAAGAAGATCCAAGAACTTATTGTTGTTTCTTTTGTGCATGATCAACGGCGAAACTTTGTTGCTATATATATATGATAGTCTCAATACCTAAGATTTTGCAGACCCCACCAGAAACAGTAAAAGAACTTTTGAGGGAAATCTTGAGATTCCACTACACCGGATTGAAGTGCGTTAAGGAATATCCCAAAGTCGAAAAGTGTTGTGTTTGGTGTCTGAACCGGACAAGACTCATTGAGGAAAGCATTGCTTCCTAGACTCCTACTGTCACAATACAACGAAGTGATATTGCAGATGCTCCTGTTTCTGTTGCAAGCTTGTTTCCAACACACAGTTTCGCGCTCGATAGAGAACAAATACCAGAAAGCACCAAACACCTGCACATTCACCGGTTTTGACCAAAAGATTATATGTTTAAGCTCTAGAACTAGAAAGAAACGGTTGAGACGGTCAGGAACGAATTGGACTCACATGACTAGCAAGCATGTAGAGGAAGAGATTGAAAGCAGCTCCGGCCCAAGCTGTCTCAGTAAGTATGCCTGAGGTTCTTGTCACTTCCTTATAGAGCGGATAGATTCTTATAAACCTCGGTATGTATTGGAAGAAAACAATGAATTTCAACAAATTCTTCGTGTTTAAAGACCGTGAGCCTCTCATATGCGGAATGATAATCAAAATCACCACCTGAGAAACAAAATAACAATTACTCTTTACAATCACCATTCGAGCTAATGGCATGGAGATACATATAAAACCAAATCAATCTCACCTGTGGAAGCGGAAGAACAGCAAGAATGTCGATGATGAAATGTGAAGACAAGTAACGTCTAGCGATCTCTCGCTTGTCCTCAACAAGAACACCTCTCCCAAAAACACGAGAAGAAGGAGCGATGAAGCCAGTACGGAACTGGAAAATTATGTGAATAACGTAGAAGATATCGGTGAATGAACGCAAAACGCTTGCGGTTATCTCCATTTTCTTGTCAATACCAAGACATTTCTTGGCGTCGTTGATCACAGGCACGTAGAAGAACAAAGGGTCGAGCGAAACAGCGATGATACAAGCTAAAACGAAGATCTTGTTCCACCTCTGAAGGAAAGGTCCTTGTGGGTCAAGGATTTTGTGAGTGGAAACAATCCCTTTCGAAACAGCTTCTTTGAAAGAGTAAGACTTGTAAGATCTCCTGAACATTTTGATCCTTGTGGAGCTTGATTCAAAGCTTCTGTGAAACTTGTCCGAGATTGAGCTTATTGTTCTCCGGAATATTCCATTTGGCACCTCGTTTCTCCCGGAATATTCCACGTCGGAAGTCTTGTCGGACTTCCAGTCTTGAAACCTGATCCAACCAAGTGCAAAAATCAATTGAATTAAGCTCAAAGACCTAGAATTCGAGGAGACAAATGTAAAAGAACCGAACTGGGTTTGGTTTTCGATCTTGAGTTAACAGGTTATACAGACACTGACCTCACAAACTTCTCCTGTCGGAAACTCATCGTTGGAGAGAGTAAAAAAGTTTCAAAACTCGGAGATGTCACCTCTCATGAAGACTTGTGGATTCACAACTTCGTCCTTGTCAAATTTGAGGGAAAAAATCGAAACCCTGATTCAACAAGAAGAAAGACTGAGTGAATATAAACTTCAATTCAGTAGAAACTCGACTCAAATTTCGAAGCTTTTCTACTGCAACTCCAATGAAAAGGTCGAGAGTAAATTTAACAAACAAACAAAAAAATTTCTAAAGAGGAAAAAAGGAAAGAAATGAAGAAAGAAGATTCTCTCTTTCTTAAGTAGAAATCAAACCGAACACGGACAAGTGTTTTTGCTTCCGCGAATCAAGTAGATTCGAAGAGAGTTGGAGGAAAAGAAAAAATCACTGTTTAAACTTTAAAGAAAATCAAATCTTTGTTTTGTTTTGTTTTTCCTCGGAAAGAGAGAGAAAGAAAAAGATGGGATCACAAAAGCAGAAGAAAAAAAACGAACACAAAAGAGAAAAAAAACACAGACAAACAGAAGAAGAGAGAAGATAATAAATGTACCAGAGGAAGAAATTGGAGAGAGAGAGAGTGATGATGATGAAGATGGAAGAAGAGGATACTGAATGATGAAAGCGAAGCCTTTATCGGAAGACAGAGAGGACGGAGGAGTTTCCACGAAAGTCACAGACTTTGCTAGTTTTTTCTTTTTAAATATGTTTTTTTTTTCTTCCGTTCCGATTTTCTAATTTGTTTTTCACTGTTTTTTGTGAATTTTTTAAGTCATCCCAAAAAGACACTTATACCTTTGTTTTTTTATAGATTTCGGACCAAACATGAAGAGCTTACTAGTAACTGTGAGTTTTAGTACGAAATCATTTTTTTAATTGAGTCTTTTAACTAAAAAGTTTTAATAGAAAACTATATTTTGAATTGAGTTGTAACTCTCTGTCTTCTCGTCGAGTTGTAAATCAAAATGATAGTAGACGAATATGTTGAAAGATTTCAGAGTTCACACCAATATATATGTTTTCTTCGTCAAGTAATATAGCATATGTTATGAATATTTTCTAATTAATGCATTTTTATTGCTTAGATTTTTTTTTTCCGATGTTTCATTTCAATATATATATTATGTTGTTTTGGTATGGTAGTATCATATAAAAATTTAAGAAAGTAATCTCTAAATATGCTGAATTTCACTCATGTGTCACAGAAATAGTAGAATATAGCAAAATCTTCATCAGATTCTTTTCTTAATGGTCATATACGAGATACATTTTTCACCTAAGTGTGTGGATTTTCGTCATTTTCTTCTCCTTGTAAACATTTATCATACACTTGTAAATGGATTAAGGCTACAACTTCTACAGAAAATCGAAATATCACTGAAACTCTGGCACAGTTGAGTTGATGTAGACCTTCGGTTTGTGTCTTCAAATGCAACTTTGATGCGGCTTTTGACAAATCGAGTGGACAGTGGACAAACAAACACAAGATGGATGGTTCGTGATCATTATGGTGTAACACGATACTGGTATAATCTATTGCTTTTGGTAGGAACAAAAAGAAAAAAAACATGTATCAGAAACACATTCCACCCGAGCTTTGAAAAATCAACTTCATTGAAAAAGTCATGATGTTGGGGTAGGTTTAAACAATCATATACTCACTCATCTGTGAAAATGACTTTTTAACCCGACTTAATTTTCACTTAGCAGCTTGATTTGCATGCATGTAATCTAATCATGTATGGATGCACTCTTCTTTTTGTTTTTGTTTTTCTCAAGATCGGCTAGGTCTTATCATGCTCATTGTTGTCCTATACATCTAACAAACAAATTCAACTGAATTCATATTGGGATTGAGCATTAGAGGATAGTACAACAATTGATGTGAAATAATAATAAAAAAAAAAATTGAGATGATAGGGACTATTATTTGATAAGTACTTGACATATACGATATTTATAATGGGTTTAATGTTTATGATGTCACTGCAGTGTAACTGTATTAGAAAGTTGAGTCGATGGAGAACATAAGAGATAGGTATTTGAAGCATGACTGCTTTGCAAGGACATATTTTAATATTTTGAATATTTATAGATTAGGTAACCTTAATTAAAAAAAAACAAAAGTGATATTTTTTCAAACATTAGATCATATCTTTTTCAAACTTAGTCCTAACATCTTAAACTTCTTAATGACATGGTCATTTTTAGTAGGGGAAACACACCATCTTTCCCTTTTTCTGTCACTATAAAAAAGCATGCTTTTTGTCCAAATTTTAAACATGCAAGACCTTAGCATATGAAACTAAAAAAATAATCACATTTGTATATTAAACTTCTACTGTAGTTAATATATGTCTCACATTAATAATCCATCATACTAGTTGATGGATTTTTTTGAAGTGATAGTTTGAATGTAAACAAAAAAATATTTTAAAATTGAAATGTATCGCTGTTATCACTATCAATCTTAAATTCTAAAATATTTATCTATACTCCTTTTTCGTATAGTTAAACAATTTGAACCTAAAGATGAACAAAGGTTGTGGACTTTGTCAGTAAAAACAACATTAATTCCTTCAATCTCATATAAAAATAGTAACTTATCAGAAAATATAAAAGATTGTGATTGAAAATTTCCCCTAAATATTCCTTTGTTTATTTTCTCTTTTTGGGCAAATTTTTTCATTTTGTTCAAACGGTAAATGCGAGTCGTTTCTTTGTTCATTAGCCATGAAAAAAAAAAAAAAAAAATCGAAAGGGTGATATATACAAGACATAGCCCGTGAGTATTTGTCGATCAACAATGAACTAACCCACGTGGTCTCTTCCTCTTTTTCTTCTCCTTTTCTCAAGTTTTGTGCTCCACAATTTCAGACCGTTGAGTGTTAAAATTAAGTTTGTTTGACCACACAACAAAACTACTCAGGAAAAAAAGTTCAGACAGCTATTTGATATTGTTGTTTAAGTGCGAATAAAGACCGTTGACTGTGTCGTATCCCTTCTCGTACGGTGGTCTTTCGTTTCCCAGCCGTCGGATGTAGAGAGCAGTCTCACGATTTTGTCATAGTTCATCGAACTATACAACAACGTACTTCATAATCCAAATTTCTAAGAACAAAGTCAACTGTTTTCTTAATTGGTTATATATACTAATAGAATATTAAATTCTAATTCAAAACAATAAGACCTTTGAATATGGAAGATAAGATCATAAGAGTCAACCTAAAAATCAGGTCAACTATCTTCCCATCTGTAAACTTTTATTAATTATAAGCAAAAGACATTTGTAATGGAAGGGTCTTCCATGTCAAAGCAATAATACTACGGATCTATGTTTGTATCTTTCTTTTGTATTGAGACAGGCCCCATGCCTGTGTACAAAATTTAGAAAACGCCCACGGGCCTGTTCTGTACTTTTTGTTTTGACATCTGGGCCTCATTTTACTAATTATGATATTATGCTTTGTTTTTTTTGAAGTTTATGTTAATTTTTTTTTTCATTCATACTAGGTGTTGACATTGATCGCTCACACTATGTATTACACGAATCAACCAATAAAACCTCTTTTTATATTGATCGGCCACAAGTGTATGCCGATTAAAGAAGGTGATTTGTGAATTTTAAAAGGCACTCACACTTGGTACCTAAAGCTTAAAAATTATCTTCTTCATGTTGGATTCAACAATTCTGTTGCTGATACTTCCCCTTTTGTCCTCCATCGTGGCATGAATTTTCTTAGTATATGTTGAAGATATATTGGTCACAGGCAGTTGCTCACAACTTATTCAACAAACTCCTTGCTAGTTTTTTAGGTATTGAATCAATACGAACTTCTACAAGTCTACATCTCATGCAACGCACATACACACATGGTCTGCTAGTTCATAACAACATGTTGCAAAAAAAAAAAAAAACCAGTCTCTTCAGCAATAGCGTCCACTTCAAAGCTTTCTTTAATTTGCACTCTGGAACATCAATTCCGGATGGCACCAAGTACAGAACACTAGTAAGAAATTTTCAAGATACCTTTCACAAGACCAAATATTACATTTGCTGTGAACAGACTCTCTAAGTTCATGCACTACTCCACTGAAGATCATTGGCAAGCTGCAAAATATCTTGTTGGAACACCAACACATGTATTATTTATTTGTCGCAACAGTCTTTTAATTATATGCCTAATCTAACGCTGGACCGGTGACTCTGATGACTTTATCTCAACAAATGCATATATTGTCTATCTAGGCAGTACACGTATCTCGTGGTCATCCAAAAAGCAACATGGTGGAACCCAATCTTTTACTGGCTAAGTATCGTTTTGTTGCCAATACAACTTTTGAAGTTTGATGGATATGTTCTCTAATTCAATCTTTCACTCCTGAATGATACATATTGCTTTTAACTATCATTTTATGCATAAACAAATTTATCAGACATCTTTCCATGTAACACATGTTTCAACAAAAGATCAGTTAGATGATGTTTTGACAAGGCTACTTTCTTGTGCCTTATATTTCAAAATTAGAATTGCTCAAATCCTTCCATCTTGAGGGGTGTGTTAAGGGAAACCATATACTCTCCATTTACTATAGTGATCAAATCCCTTTCATTACTCATTAGCCATGTAGATATTCAATTACATTAGTTATGTAATCTCGGTAATTATATTTTGTAATCTTTGTGATTTGAGCTCCTTAACTTGTATAAAAATTCATGTAATCTTAATGAATAGGGATAAGCTTTTCACACTTACGATCAGGGCAATGGTTCTTTTTCGGATTTGAATTAGAAATACAAGTTTTACGTATTAGATACATAGGAGATGTTTATCTCTTGTGACCTTACCTTAAATAACACTAGGAAACTTTTGGGTTCTAATAGTTTATTCAATAATCAACACTTAGGCTTCTCGTCTGATAAAAAAAAAAAACTCTTGCCACTACATGTACTTTGATGTGCACTAGATATTACGCAGGATGCATATCCTCCTATTGGTGGCATTTTTCTGTTGTCTTGTTCATTTAAAGCTGTACACATGTGAGACATAGTGGTTGAGTATAGTTATGTTTGTTTTCAGAGATTCTCCTACATTACAAGCTCTCATACTTGACCATGTACATATATTTAAACCCAAATTGATTAGTTATATCCGATCGTCTGTCTATTAAAAGTTCTAATGCTTTCTTTCCAATATTTAATTCTTTGAGTTTCATGTGTTCTTGCTATTTGTCTCTGCATACATCATACTATAATAAAAGAAACATTTTTGTGGTATTTGCTCCATATCTTACAACATAGTGAATTTGAAAGTTATTGTTTTTATAACCCTTGATTAATATTTTGGAAAGAAAATTTTGTTCAACTTAACACAATAATCAAACACATGTAACACTAATTCTGATACCTATGTTCCAGTTAAAAGAATGGCGTTTATTTTGTTAATCACAATTGTAGCTTTAGAAAACACATAAAATGAATGTAAGAAATACTTTTTTCCCCACACAAACAAATATTTGATAAAATGTAAATTAAAATAGAAAGATGATTTGTTAGCAATACAAAAAAAAGAAAAAGAAAAGTTAATTAGTTGTGTTAATAAAGTGAGGTAATCCAATGAGAAAGAATCCTTAAAAAAGCTACTAAGTATATAAATCAAGGATGCATGAGTAGTGCCACGTTGCCGCTTCTGTTCGGTGCCATCATCTCTCTCTCCCTCTCTCACTACAGCCCCACTCTCTCTCTCTCTCTCTCTCTCTCGCTTCCCATCTCCTTCTCTCTTGGATTCTCTCAGATTCCATGGAAGCTCCAAAAAGCTGATTCGTCGAAGCTATTTTTTTCCTCCAGCTCTCAGATTCGGATCCGTGCGTGTTTTTTCTCCTCGATCCATTTCTTAAATCCGATTCGATTCCTTTTGTCAGAGCTTCTGAGATTCCTTGCGACAGATCCTTTGATTTTTTTTTTCTTATTTTTCCTCGTTGATTCGTGAAGATACCTGTTAGTTTCTCTCTACTTTGATCCGTCTCGTTTGTTCGAAATTTGATGAATCGGATTGTTTAGGAAACTAAGATTTGGATCGTTTTTACGTCATTATTCATGGTTCGCTAGTTGAATTCTCTCATTTCACTCACTGAATACACAGGATCTAGTTTGGTTCATCAATTCGAGGTTCAAAAATCAGTTTATCCGTATAAAATTGGTTTATCGCAGGGATCTAGGATCTGATTTTTTAGCTCATACGTAGGCGATGATCGTGTTTTGTATTGTTCAAGTAGCTCAAATACAATCTAATCAGATCTTTTTTTCTTATGGATGTTAGTTTCCTGATTTTAAGAATCATATCTTTCGGGATACAGTTGAGCTAATTGATTTTTTTTTTTTGTGTGTGTATCTACACAGCTCCTGCATTGGAGAAACTGATTTTTTAAGGTAAGACCTGCCTGATGGTATGCAGCAGTCTCATAAGGAGTGTCATTGTTCAGGCTGGTCATATTGGTTTGTTGGCTCAAGGAAGACATCAGTTTAACTATATTAAGAAGAGCTTGGGTCTTGGTTTCGGATTTAGAACCACTGCAGCGAAGATGATGGTCGATTCTTCTGCCGGTGAGAAACGTGTTTCCATGGTTGATATGCCGCCTGAGAAAGTTGATGATGGCGGATACATTGGTGGTGGGTGGAAAAAGTGAGTAGATTCTCAATTTTGTTTATATATATTGTCTATTATGGTTACAGTGAGTGTAGCAAATACTTAGAGACATATCGTTGAAGCTTGATATCGTGTTCTGCTCTTTCTAAGTGGTACTTATTATGTGTAATGACAGTGACGATGGGAGCTTGAGCTGTGGGTACTGTAGTTTCAGAGGGAAAAGGTCTACGATGGAAGACTTCTACGATGTCAAAGCTTCCAAGATTGAAGGACAAACAGTTTGCATGTTTGGAATATTTGATGGTTAGATTCTATGTTTTGCCTGCTTTTTCTTATCCTTTGAATGGTGAAAGAGTTTTGATTTGTGTTGAAATCTGTTTTCCAACTTGCCATACCACCATTGTATTTGTCTCAACATAGACATGGGCCACATGGCTGAGCTAAAGCACACCATACATGATATGTCATTGTCTACTATCTTCAAGAAGGATCTTATATCTGTACATGCTGACTGCTGCGTTTGCCGAGTCCGTATCAGTATTCTAGTAGACTGTGTAGGAAATTAAAGCCACAGCTGAACTATCATTATGCGTTCATAGAATACTGAGAAGCAAAATCATATGTGGGTGACTTGATGTTTAGTTGTTCTCTTCTATTTTCTGAGGCTTTAATCATTACAGGTCATGGTGGTTCACGTGCTGCTGAGTACCTGAAGCAAAACCTCTTTAACAATCTTTTGAAGCATCCGCAATTTTTGACAGACACCAAGCTGGCATTAAGTGCGCTCTATATCTATTGACATAAGATTTTCTTGTAATCTCAGTAGTGTGAGCTCATACAGTTTGATACCAGTTGTCCGGTTCACCTTCTAACCTGAGCAATTTTGCAGGTGAAACATATAAACAAACTGATGTAGCATTCCTCGAGTCGGAAAAAGATACGTACAGAGATGATGGCTCCACTGCATCTGCTGCTGTGTTGGTTGGGAACCATTTGTATGTTGCAAATGTAGGAGACTCAAGGACAATAGTTTCTAAAGCTGGGAAAGGTCAGTATTTCGTCATGATCTAAAACAATGTCGCATATCATTTCATTATTTTTCTCTTCGTAAGGGCTCCCTATTCAGACTTAGTGTTTTCTGTTCTGCAGCTATCGCACTATCTGATGACCATAAGCCAAACAGAAGCGATGAAAGAAAGCGAATTGAAAACGCTGGTGGTGTTATCATGTGGGCAGGTAATTTGATATTAAAAGAAATCGTCCCTCTCTTGTGTCCCTTAATTGCTTGCTTGCTTCTGAACATGTCATAGCGAGACTGCAGAAATTCCCCTCCTGAGTTCGAGTTAGATCATTGGCTACTCAAGATGCTTGATATTTCCTTCACGAGTTTTGTAAAAATTAGATATCATAGTTGGTTTTGTTTTGGTATGCTTTTAGGTCTAAATACTATATTAAGTAGAGACACTGACCTGCAAACCATCTTTACACAATCACTGTCAGGGAAAAATTAGATTTCTTGAGGGCTGCCCATTATTAAGTATTCTCCTCTGGATCTCTTTGTCAGCGAAGGTTTAAAGTAATATCATCTGGATTTGCTTTGTCAGGAACATGGAGGGTAGGTGGAGTCTTGGCAATGTCCCGGGCCTTTGGAAACAGAATGCTGAAGCAATTTGTTGTTGCTGAACCCGAGATACAAGTAACCACTTCTATCTCCAGCATAAAGCTCTCCCTCGAGAGTGTTATGTTTGTTCTTCGAGTCCATAGTATCATCCTTGAGCGTTGAGGTTTTGTGACTGTTAATTTTGCAGGATCTAGAGATAGATCACGAGGCCGAGTTTCTTGTGCTTGCAAGTGACGGTTTATGGGATGTGGTACCAAATGAGGTATATAACTCACATATAGATTCCTCCTCCTGTATCTGTTTCTTTTCAGGAATTTAAATGTTTTATTCTTTTTCGCGTTTGGATTCAGGATGCTGTATCACTTGCTCAGAGCGAAGAGGAGCCTGAGGCAGCTGCACGTAAGTTAACCGACACTGCCTTTACTCGTGGCAGTGCAGACAACATCACGTGCATTGTTGTTAAGTTCCGTCATGATAAGACTGAATCTCCCAAAACTGAACCAACCCCGGAGGCTGAACCAGAACCCGAACCGAACCCCAAAGATGGAGTCCAAACTACCGAATCAAACCCCAATGCTGAAACGGGAACCGAATCAAATCCCAAAGGTGCAATGGAACCGGTTCCCGATGATATTCCCGATCCGAAACCGGAAACAGAACCGGAGACCAAGGGTGAGAAAGCGGGTGAGTAAGGTCGAAATTGAGGCATGTGCAGACAGACAGATAAATATAAAATTGCTTTAGTAGTTGTGTGCTTTGTGGGTTACCTGTAACGTGTGAGGATTTATGTTTTTGGTTTTGTGTTGCATATTCACATGCCTGCCTTTGAGGACGACAACGCTTTGACATGTCCTCGATTTTTGTCTATTCATTTTGCTCTATATTGTTTGTTGGTGCTTCCCACCCCAACAAAAAAAAAAAAAAAAGCACCATTAATTCTGTTCCTCCCACTTCTTTCTATATTATCATCCAATAAACAATGTTTTGTAATTCTTTCAAATCTCTTTTCACGAGATCATGCTTCATGGTCTAGTCGTTTGTTTCTGTAGTTGGGTTCATGAATCGTGTGGATGAGACATATACTAGTAACTGTTGTGTCATTGCCTCGTATTTTTTTTAACATTTGTGGAAACAACCTGATCTCGTTGAAGTCTCTATACTCATATCCTTGGCGGAGTATAACTGTATAGCTAAATAATGAAACTCTATATATATATATATATTTGTGAAAATAGAAATGATTCAACAAAAAATTTCTTTCGAAATCAGTTTACCTGTCAGTTTAAAAACATTTGTTAATTTTCGAATTTGTTGGTGATGGGCTTTATTCTTACAACGAGATACATATTATTCTTATATTAATATAAATGTTGACCAGAAAAAAATGAGCATAAAAAGAAATGTCGAACAGAGTTAGAAAAGGAGAAAAAAAAAAGAAATGAGATATGAGCAGAAGAGAGAGAAGTTGAAGTAAAAATGAGAATGTCATTTCAGGATTATAAAAAAAGAAAAATTAGGTTTATACAAATATCGTGTTTGACTTGAACTATAGAAAATTTCACAAAATACTTAAAGACTTATAAGAGAGAAAAAAGAAAAGAAAATATTTTTTTCATCTTCTTATCCTCATCCTCCATTTCTCATTTAATTCATTATTAATTTTTATATGATCAATTTATGTGTTTTATAAGAAATTTTTGAAATAGCACATTGTTGTGATTTTACAAATGCATCATTATTAATTTTTATATAATCAATTTATGTGTTTTATAAAAAATTTGTGAAATAGCACATTGTTGTGATTTTACAAATGCATCATCATGTTCCTTATTTTGTCTTTTCTTTGTTCAAGATAAATACTTTTTAGGAAGCGTGTTTCTAATACTAATTATTTTTAAACAATATATCAAATTAGCATGATCATAAACAAAGCTATTCTATAACTATTAATATAAGATGTTTAGATGATAAACAATTAAATATTAAAACATATCTAAACCAGGTTCAAAAAATAAAAATTAAAGTAAAATAGAAATAGATGAAAAATACAAAGAAAAAAGATTTTCCAGCAAAAGAGAAGAAGAAAAAATACTATTGTGTTAAGGAAGAAAGATTGAGCCAATGGAAGAAAAGGAGACAGTGAGTGACACCACAATAGAAAATAAGAAATTTGTTGGAAAGACGATGAGATGATTCGAATAATATATCTAAATCTAATTGAGATTTTCGATTTATGTTTTTTTTTTCTTTTGGAAAACCTAATTTAGAAAATTTCTTTATAAACTACCAAATTTGATATGATAAACTTTAGATTTGATATGCAATTTCTTTTTCAGTTTGAGATACATATTTTTTGGTTAAGAATCTGAATTTTCATTTTCTAAAAATCTTTTAAAAAACACATTAAAAAATGTTCGATTTTGGGTCATTACCATTGAGAATCAATAAACTTTAACACTAAAATCACTCCACCATGTTTTTGAAATTTAAAAGGTCCTAAAATTTTATATATATTTGAAGATCTATGATAAATGCCTTTTTCGTTAAACATCACACACACGACCCTAATCTATATCATTTGTTGCTATCACTAGTGAAGTATTCTTAATAGATATGTTTTGTGGGAGGGAGTCTTTTAGAAACTATGCCAAGTTCATTTCACAATTGTTAACGATCGCGATCAACGATAACGATTAATTGTTGTTCGTTTATCAATTGCTAACTACAGTGATTGAATGCGGCGATAGATCGCTAACGACTACAATTAAAAAATTTTACCGCTGATTTTATTAGTGTTCAATTTTATAATTCAACGATTAAACATAACAAATGACATATATACCCTTATTTTTCTGGGAAACCACAATATAACCTAAACCCTAAATTTTTATTTTTATGTTTATTCTCTTACCATCGATCTAAGCTCATTATCTTTCTCCGTGTATACTACTTTGATCCTATATGCGATTTGAAAGAATTGGAGAGATTTTGGTGAGTCGCTATTCTGGCCCAGATTTTGATTTCTGGGTTTCTTTATTGTGTTCTTATTGTATTTGATTTCGATTTTGTTTTCATCCTCGTTTTTATTTATGAACTCAGATTGGAAATCAATTTAAGCGACAGCCTTTTGAATCCTTAGTTTTTACTAGCAACTTCTCCTTCAAATTCAGGTATCATCACGTCTCCATGTCTCTTACGTGTTTTTATAGTTCTCTTTTCCTTTAAAATCAGATTAGAAGAGACCCAAACCAGATTTCAGCAATGTGTTTAGTTTCACTGTTGTGTTCATCTCCATGTCTCCTGCGTGTTGTTATGCTTCTTCTTCTCTTTATGTGATTAATCCTTTTGTATTTTTCAATTTTTTGTTTTGGCAATTTGTAACTTTTTGAAATTTCTACTACGTAATTTTCAAGTTGTGTGGTTTATTATAACCTTAAATTTTCTTATGCTTCATGAGAAGAGGTTTTGTTTTTATCCCATTTGTTGCATATGTATTGATCAAGTCTATATGACTTTGTGGCTAGGGACGGATGTAGAAAAATATTTTGGACATAAATTATATTCTAATTAAATAATAGTTATATAATATATTTTAAATCTTAAGATTCAAAGAAATTTAAGATTATTAAACAAAAAATATTTATTGTTTTAAAGATTTTTTACATATATATAAACTTTAAAATAAATTATACAGATTATAATAAAATAATTTAATAATTTAAATTAATATGTTACAAAAAAAAATATAAAATATAAATCAATGTTAAATTTAACCTGAAGTATTTTTGACCAGCTAAACTAAAGAATCGAAGGTGTATAATAGCTAACTATGAAAATTTGTAAATCAGTACGCCTGAAGATAGGTCCGTCAGTGTGGTGTCATGTGTTGTTAGCTTTATGTCTTCTGTTGTGAAAATAGCTTCCACTTTGGTGCGAATTTGCTTTGTTTGTTTTCAAAGAATGAACGTATTTAGGATACAAACTGTGAGTTGTGATACTTTTTGAAAGAGTCTTGTAATGACAAGATGAATTGTGTACGTCTCTTGAGTTTTTGATTCTCTAATCTAGCGTGTGTACCGTTTGTTTAGTCTGTCCGTGAGAGCCCAATAACGTTTTCGGCTTCATCTCTCTTCAAGTAGGCATGCGTAGAAATCAATGTCAAGTAGAGAGTTTTGCAGATGATTTGTTGA
This sequence comes from Iljinskaea planisiliqua, assembly GCA_900108845.1. NCBI lineage: Eukaryota > Viridiplantae > Streptophyta > Magnoliopsida > Brassicales > Brassicaceae > Iljinskaea > Iljinskaea planisiliqua. The sequence continues at coordinate 3,562,326 of FNXX01000008.1, forward strand.
GAGAGACTTGAAACCAGTCATTATTACCACACGAACGTTTTAAAAACATGAAAGTGGGTATGTTTGTATGTGTTTATTTCAGAAAGTTACAAACTATATACAATAATTATTCTTTCAGGCTCTAGTTTTGGTATGGATCTTCCACAAAATTAATATGGAATGGTCATTGTTTGGCTTTGTGCCCCCATGTGGTTTCAATAAAGCACTTAAGTTCGTTTCCCCTTTTAAAAAACGTTGTTGCCATTTTCCACATAGCAAGCCAAGGAACAGCTTCACTACTTTTGGTCTCTACTTTCCATTTTGCATAGATCATGTTTATACATTACTTTTTTTGTTTTCTGTGACACGGTTTAATATAATGCATTTGGTGCTTCTATATATATAACTTCAAGCTTGCTTTGAGCAACGATGCCTTGGTTTCTAAGTTGGTTGATGTGTGCTACAATTTTATCTTCTTATGCAGGTTTTAGCAAGGATCATAGCTACATAAACATAAACAACAAAGATGGGTAATGACTTAAGATTTTCTAGGAACCTAATCTTTTCATTTTGTAGTTTTAAGATTTTGTGGTTTATGAAAATTGTGTTTTTAGAATTGGTCTAATAAACAAATATTGTTATTTTTTTTCAACTACTTCAAAATGAAAATAAAAAAATGAACAAATTAAACAAAAAATTGGATTGAATTCTACCTATAAATTATCAACCTAAATCACAACAAAACTATGATTAACTTAATTATGACTAAAATAGCATTAATTTGAATGAGTTTAAATTTAAATATATATATATATATATATAAACTGCAAACAATAAAAAAGATATTTTTCATATTCAACCATCTATAATTTTTAATTAGATTAAAAATTAAAACATAATTAACATGATCACGATTGAATAACTTTGGTTAAAATAATCATGGTTATTTACAAAATAAATAATGTATTACTTTTTATTTTGAAGTATATTAATATTTAACAATCTACAATACTTATAAAAAAAAAATATTAGCTTAAATTTTTTTCTAATTTAATTAATTAATTTATATTGAAAAAATATTAATATTTTATTTATTAAAAAACTAGGTGAGGAATTTTTACATTAGAAATGCTTTAACCATGGTTATTGTTAACATGGTTAACATAAATGTAATGTGATTAATTTAACCATGATTACATTGACCAGGATTAAAGTAACTCTGGTTAAGTCAACCATGGTTATTAAAAAAAATGGACAGTGAGTTAGTTTTTACTTTGGATAAAAATAATTTAATAAATCATTGAGACCCATACATTCTTTTCCAAATTGATTATATTTTGCCTCAATATATATTTTTTGGGTGTTCTTAAGAAAAAAGAAAAATCTGAGTAGGGTTTGTAAAAAAAGGGTATCTGACAAATGAGTCTCTTGTAGTAAAAAGTTTGATTGATTCAAAATATATTCTTTATCCTCGCATTAGCGATCCAACGATTGGTATGTTTCCTCCTATTTTCATGGATTGTGTTTTCTTCTTCTCTGTATCGTTTTGTACACCATTTTAGCCTTCCGCTTCGCACACAAAAACAGATTCTACGTCTTTCGAATTCGCATTAATGGATTAGGGTTTTCGGTTTGTATCACACTTCCCGAATCTTTGGAATATCGAATTTGGGCGGTTTGATTTTGTACCGCTTTGTGTGTAGATCCGTTTGGATTTTTCGTTTTTTGAACTGGCTCGAATTTCGCGGGTTTCGAGCTTGTTTGCATTGATGTAGATGTGGATTAGGGTTTTTTTTCTTTTTCAATTCCTGCGAATTTTGTGGATTGGGATTGTACACTTTTGTGGGTAGGTGTATTGTGGTTGAAGTTTGTTTCTCTACTTGTTAAGAGTCTGAAGATCTCTGATCGTAGTTAAAGTTTATAGCTTTGAATTGAATTTTCAATCTTGTTCTCCATCAGTGCTAAAATGTTGTTAGATTCATTTAAAATCTGGTTCTTACTTATTGTTAAGATGCTTGATTTTGCACTAGATTCACAAGCTTTTACCTTACTGAGGTTGTGTATCTCTGTTTATGTTCAGCCAAGAATTGGTTCCTTTGAAATGCGTTGTTACGATTGTAGGATCGAACAGGCCACGGGATAAGATTGATTCTCTTATCTTAGTGATTCGCATTCGTGTTTTTACCTATTTGGATCATATCTGCATCTATATCATTTCATGGGACATTTTTTTTCTTCACTTTGTAGCTACTTAAACCTTCATATGGTAACAAATCTAACGTTTCCGGGATGTTGAGAAGCTCATGTAATGAGATCAACTTGAGATGTTAGGGGCATTTATACTTATTTATTTATACTTATTTAATAAGATAACTGATGTGCTTCTGTAAACATTTCTCTGAATCTGTTCTTACTTTTGCTCCTTCGATTTTCCATTGAGACAGGTGCCAAAAGCTTTGAGGATTCTGTTGAAGATCCTCGATTCTGAAAAGTTTACATAGGATAAATATATTGTGACGCTCTCTAGGATATGGAATGCAACAAGGATGAAGCGAAAAGGGCAATGGATATTGCTGAGAGGAAGGTTACAGAAAAGGACTACAATGGGGCGAAGAAATTCGCCAACAAGGCTCAAAACTTATATCCTCATCTGGATGGTCTGAAACAGTTGTTGATGACGGTTGATGTTTATATCTCCGGGGAGAAACAAATCAGCGGAGAATCTGATTGGTACGGTATCCTTGGTGTAGACCCTTTGGCTGATGATGAAGCAGTGAGAAAACAGTATCGGAAATTAGCTCTTATGCTTCATCCGGATAAAAACAAGTGTAAAGGTGCAGAAGGTGCGTTTAAGTTGATTTCGGAAGCTTGGAGTCTGCTATCTGACAAAGTTAGGAGATTCGCATATAACGTAAAGAGGCAGGTTAAAGGAGCTCAACAAAGATTCCCAACAACACAGAGCGGGATTCCACCGCGCCCACCAAGTTCTAACGGGTTCCAAAATGTAAGAGATCCTGTATATTCAAATGCTAAGGCTAGAACTCAGCCAGCTCCGCGTATGGATAGATCTCGCATGGATCCGCCTTCGGTTCAGAAGGAGAGTACTACCTTCTGGACAATATGCAACAGATGTAAGACGCAATATGAGTACCTGAGGGTTTATCTTAACCAGACCTTGCTTTGTCCAAACTGTCGTGAGGGTTTCATTGCAGCAGAGAAAACTCCGCCTCCAAGTGTTCCGAAGCCTCAAAATGTTCCGAAGCCAGCCAACCTCTCATCTAACCAACAGCAACGGAGTTCCAATATTCAAGCGACAGACAAGAACTCATATGGCACTTCTTCTGGGAGAGAGCCTACACCTTCTGCTAGCGATGGTTTTCGGTGGGAATCTTTATCAAGAAACGCTGGTCCTGACAGTCGAAATGTCACAAATCAAGCTGCAAATGTGGTTCAGCAAGCACAAGACAGACTGAAGAGAGCGTTTGGGGAGTCACAAGTAAGGGATGCTTCTAGAGGGTTCACAAACTCTGATCTGAGGAATTTTAAGAAGATGAAGACAGATGAATCACATATGTTTGGTTCATTTGCAGGAAGCTGGTCGAATCAAAATGGTCCAAGTAGGTTCAGTACTCCTTCTAATCCTGCCAAAGGAAACCCTGAAACGCCAAACACCATAGGCGCTCGTCATCCTCAGATACAAGGAATATTGTTACCTTGTGATATAACAAAAGCGCTTATGAAGAAGGCCCAGTCGGAGATTTCTAAGAGACTTCTGAAGATGATCTCAGAAACGGTAGAGGACATGAAAGCAACAGAAAGGGAGAAGAAGAGTATGAAAGCAACAAGCAAGATGACTAGCAAGGCAGATGAGGTAGAAAAGAATAGTGGACCAGTCGAGGAAGTTTCCAATGATGAAGTGAATGCAATCGTTGTTCCGGATTCAGACTTTCACAACTTTGATCTTGGCCGTTCTGAAAATTCTTTTCAAGACGACCAGATATGGGCTGCTTATGATGATGACGATGGAATGCCTCGGTTTTACGCCCGCATCCAAAAGGTGATTTCTTTGAATCCGTTTAAGATGAGGATCAGCTGGCTCAATACCAAAAGCTGCAAAGAGTTTGGTCCTATAGACTGGGTAGGCTTTGGTTTTGCTAAATCATGTGGAGATTTCAGGTCAGGGAAATACGAGTTAACAGATACACTAAACGCTTTTTCTCACAAAGTCGATTTCACCAAAGGTGCAAGAGGACTCCTTCACATTCTTCCCAAAAAGGGCCAAGTTTGGGCATTGTATCGAAACTGGTCCCCTGAGTGGGACAATAATACTCCTGATGAAGTCATACACAAGTACGACATGGTGGAAATTCTTGATGACTATACCGAAGACAAGCAAAATGTAACCGTGGCTCTCTTACTCAAAGCTGAAGGATTCAGGTTGGTTTTCCGGAGAAGCGCAGATCAAAAGGACGTGAGAAACATTCCAAAAGAAGAGATGTTTAGATTCTCTCACCAAGTGCCTCACTACATTCTTACTGGGAAGGAAGCTGATAACGCACCAGAGGGTTGTCTGGAACTAGACCCAGCTGCAACTCCTTGTGAATTACTTTCAGAGAACGCAGAGGCGAAAGAGTCATCGAAAATGGACAATGAGAAAAGCGAACCTGTAAAAGAGAAAAGCTCAGCTCCAAAGGAAGAAGAAATGGGTATGAATTTAGATTAGGGGAGGGTGTGAAGCTAGTAGCAATCAGTACAGTGTACAATGGAGGAAGTAAGCATATCATCTCATGTGGCATCATTAGGACACAGGACTAATCAGGTCTGATCTTTTGCTTTTGCTTTAGCTTTTCTTTTGTTGTTTATCCTCTAAAGGCTGACCCAAATAGTACTGGCCATTTTTTTGGCACAAGAAACTACATATACCGGTGAAATTGGCCGAGTATTTCGATTTTTTAATGTACAATCTTTTTGGTATTTGGTTTACTCAGAGAATTGTGTAAGAACTCAATTCGAGATATCGAATATATATGGTGGTTATGGGTCTATTAAGCATCTTTTCATGTGAAGCTCGTTGACAGGTTGTGATAAGATTGTGATGAGCTAGAATGGTCCGTTTTGAGACCAGCCCACTTAAGCATGGACTGGTTTGGTCCTGAATTTATAAATTGAGCTCGGCTCGTGGTTACCGTGGAAGCCAGGGAAATTTTATGTTTAGCTATTCGTAGACTTTTTGAGTAAATCTTCCAAGTTTAATTCATTCAAAGTCGCCCCGGCCCCTACGTGTGTCCATTTGAAGTCTTAGGTTGTTTCAAGTTTGGTTGTTTCAAGTTTGTTTCTTGTCAAGTTTTCATCAGATTTAGACATCAATTTTGTTTGTTTGCTTTTACGTTTATTATATACTTTTAAAAAATAAAATAAAGTAAAGAGATAATTACTACAATAGCCCAAAAAAATATCATAAATAATTAAAATAACCTATAAAATATTGCAAGATTTTCAAACTTTTTCCAACATATTCTTAATTATATTTGACAAACTTTAAATTTTATCTCGTAAACTTCAAATTTTATTTGATAAACTTATATTTAGTGTACAAACATTTAGCAAATTTGCAGTAAGTCGGTACATTTTTGACATATTTTAAAGTTTTATATAGTAGATCTATATTTACTAAGCGATCATTCGATATATTTTGTCAAATCTCTGTGTTTTGTGCAGACTTCAAAAGTTAATTTAGAAGACTTACAATTACTTTATCATAAATTGGCACATTAACATTAAATCTGCGCTTAAAATTTTATTTAGTATATTTATCTACATTTGGCAGATTTACATCAAATATGTGTAGTTTTTGCAGTCATGAAAATTTTATTTGGTAGATTTACTTTTTTAGTATATATAGATATTCGACTTACGTAAAGTTTACACATTTTTGACATTTTTTAAAAATATATTTAATAAACTAATATTTACTCTATATGTTTTTGGTAGACATCAAAAGTTTATCTGATATACTGATTTTTACTCTGATTTGATTCGCAAATATCTAAATCAAGATCACTTATAAAAGGATAATTAGATTTCTTTTTCTGTTTTCAAAATAGATTTCATATATATGTTTGGTTTCTTTCTTTTAAACTACTAATTTCGGAAAAATTTATGTTTACGTGAACCTATTTAAAATAAAGGAGTTCAAATGACATCCCATAAATTTTAAATTTTAAACTAATTTATGGATTAACTAAAATTTAAATTTATTTCATATATATTTTTAACCCCACATTTTATGTTTTGATCCCTATTTTATTTTTTATAGGTCCGTCACTATTTGTCAATTTTATTCCTAGTAAAAATTTTAGTTAAGGTTTTAGTTTATTCAACTATATATATCTTCCTCTAATATAGTAGTATAATTTTGTGAGAAAAACAAAAAGGATGCCAGGTTTAGAACAATCAAAGTATTAGAAACTGTAGTGAAAAGTTTTTACTGATCATGTGATAATTGATGGGTCTCACATCTATGTGAATAAAGAACAAAGATGGAGAAGTGTGGGATTTTGATTCACGAGGCATTGATGGTGTTCACGTTTGTTTAGCTAAATAGTCAAAAGAAGATAGATGCAAGTTGCAACACATGATCCTTGCTTCTCTTTTTTCTTTTTTGTTCAAATATCCTCACTTCTCTTTATAATCCGTTTTTTTTTCTTTATTCATCTCCTCCACACCGTTGTTTTGGGTCCACTTTTCTTTTTTTTAACTTTATTTGGATAATAAATAATCGTCGTTTTCATACTATTTATATTAATATCGACGCATGAAGTGAATCTAAACATTCCCACTATACAAAGGTGATTGTCATTTTACATCCAATTAATGGACTTACTATTTATGAGATACTTACTTTCTTGTTGTCGTTAATATTAGATATTATAAGGCTGTAGAATGGTAGCAGTAGCAGTCAGAGAGGTGATTTGGTTGTTCTAATAGAAATGAAAGGTGGTGTTAAAAGTATATATTATCTCTCGATTGAAAAAATTAGATAAATTTAATTAATTCCACTTTTAATACTAGAACTACATAAACTATTTTCTTTTTAATGTTTGGTATCTATATATTCATTTTTGTGGGTATATGTTCAGATTCATGTTTTTGATATTTTTATTTTAGAATATTTCTGTCAACCGTTTTAGAAAATCTTTTTGGTAGTTTATTCGTTTTTTTTTATTGTTCTGTTAAAGGGGGTAAAGGTAAATCCACTATGACATATACTTAAAACATACTACTATTCATTACGTAATCCAATAATGTAATTTGTAAGATTTCAAAATTTTAATTTTTTTGGGATAATATATTCACGTACGTTTTGACATTCTTTTTGACAGTTTTATTGATGTGCCCACTCCTAGCTTACGACTTCGGCTCATTCTGACTTTGATGAATTCAAGAATGCAAAATGAGGATCAAAAGAATATATTAAAATGTTGGTTCAACGATTGGAGACTTATTAGAAATTGAGAAGAAGAAAATAAAACGTGAATGTAAGATACGCAATCTCTAGTAAACGTTACTTTAAAGTGTTTTATCCAAACTATGGAGTGTGGACCCCAACCTTGTCGTTCATTTTCTGGAACAACAATCAGATTATATTATATCAAATTATCAAGATGCTGATTTTAGGTCAATATCAAATATTTTCATAGTTACTAAAAAAAGAATCAATTATGTTAATAAATAATTGTGAAAGTTAGTCTTTTTTACAACTATAATGATTGACACCAAAGAACAAAAAAAATGAAAAGACTATGATCATGGGATGACTAATAACAACAATGTCGTCGAAGTATATAAGTAAATGTAGATGAAGACTTAACTTTGATCATAATAAAGAGAGATACATATATAAGCAATTCTGATGCAAAACAAAACTATAATCTTGTTAAATTTAGAAGAGAATTAATACTATAACGAGGCCAATATTAAAAAGCACTTATGGATATCGAATTTTGTACATAATCTTAAGGTTGTTTAGAAGTATTTTCGAGAGAATACTTTTCGCACGTTAGAAAGAATTTTCTTTTTTTCTAGATAAGACTTATAAGAGCCAAACCTTTTTTTTTTTGTGTTATAAAAATCTTTGCAAGTGTTGGATAAAGCACGTGGGACCATTCGCTCTCTCGAGATTGGCTCTTCGAGTCAGGGAAAAGTTAAGGACGTGAAGCAAACCCTAAGAATATCGTTTTGTCAAAATCTAATTACTTTTGTTCGATCATTTAATAAACTATTCTAATTTATAACCCACTTGGACGTAGGAAACAAAACTTATAACCCACAAGATGTGCGACTCAATTTTATAATCCACGTCAAGTAAGTACTGGTAACAACTGTAGTTTGTAAGTAAATAGGTTTACCAAAAGGTCCTAAACCTTATCGATCTTGTTTATATTAAAGCAAAAGTTATTGAGTTTGAGCTACTTAATTTCTGATAAGAGTTATACATATACATTAGTATTGATAAAACAATTAGAAATGCCGTCTACTTGTTTGTGTTAGTGATATCGTTGTGTCACTATCCAAATTCAAACTTTCATAATATATATTATTAATAAAGAAAAAAATTGAAAAGTATCCAAAAGGTCGATGTAAAATGAAAAATATAGAAAATTCATGTGCTAGATTAGTAGTTTAAACATTGAATAATTTTACTTCTACATAATTGTATATGGCATGGTCAGGTTAATAGCATATGTGTATCAACAATATACTACTTTGGATAAGAACCAAGTTTCTTTACAAAAGCGTTGCCATTTTTAACTATTTCTTTTTCACTAAAAAAAATTTGAATCTAGGTCCATAATTTTCTTGGACCGAATACTAGCATCAGGTTAAATTAGTCCTCTCAATTTAGATGGTATTGAGTTATACAAATGCTGAATTCAACTTTTTTTATCTTATCGTGTAAAGAAAAAAAAACATAAAGATAGAATATATATATATATATATATAATACTAAAATAAAATATATATACGTACGTGTTTTGCCACCAAGTAATTATTGAGTTCTTGTATCTGAACTTCAACAAATTAAAACTCAGAAGTTCGTAATAACAGAACACCAATTATCAAAAATGAATTTTTTTTATAGTAAAATACGATTTAGTAGGGCAAAAAGTCTCTATTTTTATTTTATCCAAATGAAAAAAGGACAAGAAACTTTTAACTAATTGACTCAGCAGCTCATAGGCTATTAAAAACAACACTACAAAGAGTCGTGTTTTCTTTTTACCAATCAACGTTTAATAATTAACACACTTTTACTTGCAAGTTTTCTTCGCTTATTAGTCAAAAAAAAAAAGCTTTCTTCGCTTAGGAAACAAGACAAAAAAAAAGGTAGCCGAAGAAACTTAAGGGGTATAATCGCCAATAAACACATCCATTTTCTAAAACGACAAAAGAGTGGCATTTCCCGTAAATAACCCGAACTCCAGGGACAATATAAAACCTCCTTAAAAATCTGTCCAATGAGAATTGTGAAATCGGAGAAAGACCTTAGTCTATCCAATCAATCAATTTTAATGTGTTTTTTCGCTACATTTCATTTTTTTACTATTTTAAAATCTCTCACTCTATTTAATTAATTTAAAATTTAAAAAATATAATTAAGACAGAGAGTGAGAGAGAGAGAGAAAAAAAAGTTTGTTGGAAAGAGTCTTCTCTCTGCTCTCTTCTTCTCTCCCTCTAAAGACGGCGACTGCAAAAATCTATCCTTTCTTCACATTAACGTTTTCATCAAAAGATCTAAGTTTTCTCCGATATCAGATCTCCGACGAGTCCAATCGCAGCAGTGATTGCTTCATCAGCTCCGATCTCAACCTCTTCTTGTTGTGTGTGTGCGCTTTTCACTCTCCTCCAACGGTGCAGAGACTCAGAAACGTGGCTTAGACGGAGGAAGAAGAAGATGGAAGCTAACGGGATGGAGATGAATCCGGAGAGAGAGTATATAAGGAGACATCACAAGCATCAGCTTTTGGAGAATCAGTGTAGCTCTACTCTTGTTAAACACATCAAAGCTCCTGTTCATATCGTAAGCTTCTTCCTTCTCTCTCTCTTCTTCTACATGCGACTCTGTTTTTTTTGTTCTGTTTCTTCTCGCTGATTAGGTCGTTAAAGCTTATATTTTTACTGATTTGTTGATCTTATCGAGTTCTGAGGTAAGCCCGATTTGATGTTTTTATGAACGAATAGAGATTTAGAAAGTTTGATTGTTAAAAGAGGAAACTTTATGTTTGGTTGTATAGGTGTGGTCTCTTGTGAGAAGATTCGATCAGCCACAGAAGTACAAGCCGTTTATCAGTAGATGTGTGGTGAAAGGGAACATGGAGATTGGTACAGTAAGAGAAGTGGATGTGAAATCAGGATTACCAGCAACTCGAAGCACTGAGAGATTGGAGTTACTTGATGACAATGAGCATATCCTCAGCATCAGGATCGTTGGTGGCGATCACAGGCTCAAGGTAAAACACACACACATCATTGTCTTGTTCAAAAGGTCCCTCTTTTGCTTAATTAAGGTCTCTCTGTTTTTTTGTGTGAATAGAACTATTCGTCAATCATCTCTCTTCACCCTGAGACAATACAAGGAGGAAGGATAGGGACACTTGTGATCGAGTCTTTTGTGGTGGATGTACCAGAAGGGAACACAAAGGATGAGACTTGTTACTTCGTTGAGGCTCTGATCAAATGCAATCTTAAATCTTTAGCTGATATCTCCGAGCGTCTTGCGGTTCAAGACATAACAGGTTCCATGAACAGAGTCTAAGAGAAAGATCGAAGAAGAAACTAATGAAACTCAAAGAGACAGAGACAGAGAGAGAGAGATTTGTTGCCGTGGATGAAGCTTTCAAAGGGGAAAAAGAGAAGTCTCTTTGAGGATGGACAAGGCAAATAATAATCATCATTTACCGTTGTGACATAATAAGTTTCTTTATTTAACTTTTTTGACTTATTTCCTTTTTTATGTTGTTGTTAAATTGATGAATGTTTTTGGTTTCTTCTGTGTAGAACCAAATATGATTTTGGAGTTTTGGCTTTTTAGCCACTTGCAGGAATCTTATAATTTGCAGAGACATGTTAAAAGTGTGATCATGGGGTTCCACTCTTTCTTCCCTTTTTTTAGTTGCGCCCATAAAGGCCACACACCGTCATTTTTTTTTCTTCTATTTTTGTTATATAATACTAACTTTATTGAACCAATAGCATTTGCGGGATGTGAAAATTTCCACAAGGACCATTAAGGAAATGGATCTTTATTCTATAGTTTATAGATTTTGTCTTGACTTGTTATTGAGGAAACACACATTAGCTCCATTAGCTGTAAAAGGTACACCTTTGTTTTTTGTTTTGTTTTTGTTTTTAATTACATTGTGAATGTGTTTTTTTCCTTTTCTTCTTGAAGGATGAGTTTTTTTTTTTTTTTGTGTAATTACAATTGTAGATGAGTTTATTATACGTTAGTCCATTAAGAATGATGAAACTATTCAAATCACTCACATGGACAGATTGTTCCATTACAAATATATGTTTCTAATGTTTTCTTTATAAATTTCATTGGCCGATTTCGCTCAAAACATAAAGAGGACTTGTATAAACTGATTAGATTTACTGCTCTTCAAAAAATCACAACAGAGAAAAACTACAATCCTGTAAGAAAAAAAAAGAATAAGAAACTAATGTTACATTTCTTTCAATTTTCTTTTACATTTTGTTTTTATCACAATGTCAAATGGGGAAAAAAAATTCCAGGTCGAATTGAAACTAACGGGCTAATGAAATAAAAACTACATTAATTTATAACATGAGATGAATAATTTCACCTTTTTTTTTTTGATGTAGAAAAGCTATGGGAAATGTTTTTTTTTGTTTTGTTTTAAGCTATGGGAGATTTACTCTGTACAAAAGCTTTGAACCTCCCTTCTTTCACCCCAAAAAGGTGAGTTTATGAGAACGAATGATGCGACTAGGCCAAGACCAAGTCTCCTTCTTCTTGTTGTTGCTCCTGTAACTTCTCTCCTTCTTGCTTTGGAAGGAGAATACGCTTTATGTCCTCTGCGGTTAGCGTTTCATACTCTAGAAGTGCGTTTGCCAACGTGTGTAGCTGCTTCTCATGCTGCAAAACACACACATAAATAAAAAAAGTGAGAAAAAGACTATATGTTAAAACAGCTTTGATAAGAGTAACAAACAAACCCGTTTCAAGAGAGATTTGACTCGCTCGTATGCCTCTCGAAGAAGTTTCACAACCTGAACCATATGTATCAACACCACCAGATGAATGAATGATCAGACTTGGGAGAAATGGGATTTGAACGAGTTAACTACAAATAATGAATAAAGAGAGTCCAGTCCCCCTACCTCTGCATCGATGCGTGATTGCATTTCAGAACTTGGTCTTTCTTTTATATGAACTGGTCCTATTGCCTCACTCATCCCACAACTCGATACCTTTCATATTAAACCAAAATCATTACTTTAACTACAAGGAGAGGTGAGATCCGTTACCAAAACTCTACAGTAGATTCTCAGAGACTAAATCTCTGAAACCTCAGTCCAGATAACCGAAGGCTAATTCTTTTGATAAACCAGGACAAAACAATGAAGCAATGTTCGTGTTATATGAAGGTTATAACAGGAGATTACCATATATTGAGCAAGTTCTGTGGCCTGTGACAGATCGCTACTTGCTCCAGTGGTGATATGGTCCTGGCCAAAGATGAGCTCCTCTGCGACTCTTCCTCCCATACATACATCAAGACGAGCTAATAACTGCTTCTTGCTCACTGATGTTTCATCGTTTGAAGGTAACTGCGTGACCATTCCCAACGCAGATCCACGTGGCATTATAGTTGCTTTGTGGATCGGGTGCGCACCTCCCGTGTTCAAAGCGACAATAGCATGACCACTCTCATGGTAGGCAGTGAGCTAAAGAGGCAAGTGAGAGGTCACATCATGTTTGAACTTCACATCCGAAAACTTCTATACTCGCGTATTAGATATATACCTTTTTTGAGTCCTCTGATACGTACATCGTCTTCCTCTCTGTGCCCATAACTATTCGGTCCTTTGCGAATTCCAACTGTTCAGAAGAAAGCTTCTCAGCCCCTTCAACAGCTGCCTTTATGGCAGCAATATTTACCAGGTTTGCAAGATCTGGACATTGTTTTGGTGAGATTAGGGAAAATGTGGTTAGTCATGTAATCTTCATAGTTCAATGACAAAACGTAGTTATAGATTTGAGATACTCACCAGCACCATTGAATCCAGGAGTTCCACGAGCAATTGCTTTAACATCCACATCATCTGACATAGGTTTGCCTTGGAGGTAGAGTTCCAAAATCTCCTGGCGTCCACGGACATCCGGACTAGGGACGACAATCTAAAACCAAATCTGTCAGTGATTTATTTCTTTGGATAATTCCAAAACAAAGTTCAGAGAAAGCAGCACACCCATCTAGATTCTGTTTGTGACGTATACAGATGGAAACCAATTGAGTACCAAATGTGCAAAATCATACACAGAATCCTCAAGCAGGTAGATCGAAAACAAGGAATCACTTCTTCATTTTTCAGTAACTAGCATGAACTCTCATCTTCCGTACTAATATAAATAGAGACAAGAGTAATACGAAGCTGAATACTTACATGCCTATCAAATCTACCCGGTCTTGTCAGGGCCGGATCAAGTATATCAGCCAAGTTTGTTGCAGCCATAACTATTATTCCCTGCAGAGCAAAAAAAAAGAAGACGCAAATTACTATTATATTACGGAAAATTAGGGGAAGTAATCACAAGGTGCACTATCTCTCATAAAAACTACCTCATTCTGCTCAAAACCATCCATTTCAACAAGTAGTTGGTGCAATGTCTTCTTTGTATGCCCTTCCCATTGTTTTCTCGTGGACCCAACCGCATCAATTTCATCAATGAAAATGATACAGGGCGCCTGTAACACATGATTGTCAGCAAAAAGAACTTCACTCATGGTAAGAGGCTTTCGAACCTAACCAACATAACTCTTTTAAATAGCTTATTAGCAATGACAGGTTGATTCAGACCTTTTTCTTAGCAGCCTGAAACAAAGATCTCACACGCCGTGCTCCTACTCCAACAAACCTGTTAATCAAGAAAAATATAATATTATACGTCATTATCCATTACTATAGAAGCCACCTGATGGTAATAGAAAGTTAATGATGATGTTGCTCAAGACATGCCAGAGAGAAAAAAAAAGTATAAGAAGGCTCACATCTCTTCAAATTCAGATCCAGCTCTATAGAAGAAAGGTACTCCAGCTTCTCCAGCAATCGCCTTAAGAATTTCAACTATGTCAGCTAATTACAATCAATCAACATATACAGTAGGTATATAAATAAGAATTTTATGATAACCTGGGATGTGACTGAGAGGCACACACAAATGATTTATTTAACTCTTTGATAACTACCCAATCAACAAGAGATGACAATATAACGGTGTGTGAGAACTTACTTTAGCCAGCAATGTCTTTCCAGTACCAGGTGCCCCTGTAAGAAGAATTCCCTGCAAGCAAACATTTAAGAAATGCCTCAAGTCAAAATGATAACTTTAAATATAAGTAGACGGGACAAAACCAAGTGCCAAGCAACATGCAATCGAGAAGATATAATAACCAAATATAGAGAGATTATACCTTTGGCAACTTTCCTCCAAGGCGGGTAAACTTTGATGGATTTTTTAGATATTCTACCACCTCCTCAAGCTCTTGTTTTGCATCATCACAACCCTTTACATCCTTAAATGTTTTGACATTCTGCAGCAAGCAAACTTATCAGGATAAGACACAATAGCTCTTTGAAATTTATTCCGTTCAAATGCTACATGAACAGAATTATTACAATATGCACTGGGTAAACTAGCATTATTACAGAGAGGATTCAGGATTCAAAAAGACAATAATTGTCTCAGGTAAGAAAGATTCTATCGTGTAAATAATTTGCAATATCTGTCTCTTACCATACGTCTGGCCACTGTAACTAAAAAAAAGAATTTCTTGCCTCGGAGTTCTAATTCAATTACTTAAGAACTTCTTTGTAAACAGTGAACAACATTAGTCTTTCAACATTAGCCAAAACCCTTACCTTTTCTGGCGTTATTTCTTTGTTAACTTCTTTTGTGGAATATGAAGAACTTGAACCAACACCCGAAGTTCCAATTCCTCCAAGGCTTCCAATATACTTTTGCAGAGCAGCTGCACCCATTAACCTAAACAAGAAACTTCTATTTTAACAGGAACACCAGTAATAAACTGGAGAAGCAATAACAAGTGAAACTATACATAAGAAGCAACATTTCCACCTGTACTATCTAAATCAATCTATTATAAAATTGATTCAACTAAAATATAGATGACACATACCACACTAATCCAACAGCAACTGTGAACAAGATCGTAGAGACAAGCTCTTGTGCAAATCTTGATTTGTTTGAAACTTTCGGATTAACCTAACAAAGCAAAGACGCGTGTTAAGAAGTAAAGATATATGAAACCTTTTCACCATATGGAAAAATCCACACTTAGTATCACCCTCACCAGATGCGCAATATAAGCGAAACTTACCATGGTAACATGCAACGGTTGCTTCTCAGATATACCAGGGTTAACAAATGATTCGTCCATACTGCCTGATGCACGATGCTTCAGCTCTTGCAGCTGCACATCAACCAATTAATTATTACATATGCAACAACAATAACTTAGAAACAACGACAACTAGGAACGTTCTAACATTAGAGATGTGTCCGTATCAGTTGAAGGTACAGATAACATTCTTGGGAAATACACAGCAGAAATCAATAAGAGACAGCAGGCGAATCCATTTCAGAGACCAAAGTGCAAAAACAGATAACCAAACCACAGATTCTAGAAGTAGTCATGGTAGAAGCAGAAATGTAAGAGTACCAGTGTGGGAAGACTAGATGGCTTCCCGGTTTGTTCGTCAGGAAGATACTCCGCAATAGCATTAGTAATGACAAGAGCTCGAATATATTCAGCAACTCCTCTACTATCCACTGCGTGTTCCCTTTGTTCAAACCGTTGAACTACAGCCTCAGGACTGAAGCAAAAGAAAGACATAAGTCACACCACAAAGAATCGAATAATAGCAATTGAATTCAACTACAAAACTAAACTCCTAAGTTACGCAACCAAATGAATAATCGGAGTTCGAATGAATTTTTTGCATACATGTGCTTGTTGAGCTCAGCCAACAAAGCTCCCTGCAAAGCAGCGTCCTTTGGATTGGCATCAGCCTCGGCGATGAGTTTCTCGAGCCGCTTCTCTTGCCGAGAGAAAGGCCACCAGCTAAGCCACTCCCTTTCCATAACCTTCTCCATGGCTCTCTTTACAGATGCCCATAGTCCCATCAGCAACACCAAAAATGGAAACTTGCTCTTCTTGTCCGTCTTCTTATCTTCTGCTTCACCTTCCGTTACTCCATTACCAACCTCCGCTTCTTCTCCACTATTCGTCTCCACAACAAGGTTGTCTTCACTCATCCCTTGGCCAGTCAAGAATTTATCGCCCGTCTCCACCTCCCTATCCGAAACCAGTCTGGCTTCTGCTGAATCCGTAACGTCCCCGTGGATATCTCCGCTCCGGGACTCCTTGGGGAGGAAATCGGAATCGGAAGCGACATTGTCTTGGCGCAATGAGCAAGGAAGGGAACGGAATCGAGGGTTGAGAAGAATCGAAGAAAGACGGTAGAAACTGGAGAGAGATTGAGGATTGAAACGCAGAGAAGAAGAAGAAGAGGAAGAGAAGAGAGGACGCTGAGGTTTAAAGGAAGATGAGGAATGGAGAGGAGGACGAAGGAGAAGAGAAGCTTGAAGAGTGGAAGAAGACATTTTGGAGTTAGTTAGGGTTTTTTGAATAAACTTTATCTTCTTCTTCCTCCTTGCCTTCTTCTTACTACTCCTTTTTATTCTTCAGAGACAAAAGAGAAGAGAAGAGAGTTTACTTGGAGACTTGGGAGCCACAAGATCCCTTCTTTTATCTAAGCTTCTGTTCTGTTTTTTTTTTTTTTTTTTCTTTTTACTCTTTTGCAATTTATGGAGTCTAACTGGTAAAAAAACCTTATCCAGATACCCAATTTTCCTCAGATGTTGGCCAATAATTAGACAATTGATAATCTAGTGAGAGAGACGGAGATTATGTTCATCTAATACATTTTTTTGAGAGGAAAATTGATGATAATACCGAATGGTTTGATAATGATCTTTTGGACAGAAGTACAAGTGTGTTCCATAAACCAAAACAAAACAAAAACTAGAAAAAGAAACAACAGAGGTTGTAGAAATGTAAGAAAGGGATTAAAACAACTTCTTCTTTGACTTTCTTTTTCTTTCTAATGCATAGGACCAGGAGGGCCACCATAATGATGTGGCGGCATATGACCACCACCCGGACCTTGATGCATCGACCCAGAAGAGGGTGCTGCCATGTAAGGATTGTGACCTTGCCCTCCTGATTGTCCCCATCCACCTTGTGGCTGTTGCTGGTGCTGGTGCTGCTGCTGGTGGCTCCCACCTGCTGCATGGTATTGTTGTGAATTGCCCGCGTATGGATTCTGGCCAGGCTGTTGAGCCATCGCAACAGCCGGGTTAGGCGTTGTGTAGTCTCTGCTTCTATCGTTGTTCACCTGCATATCCAAAAATGCTTACTTTGGCGTTGAAAAAAGGTTTTTTAAACTAATATACTAACTACACTGACTAAATACCTTTATGCTGAGGTCGGTATGGCGTGAGTAAGTGATGTGTAGCTTACAAAATCCACCATCATAGATACAATGTCCTTCCAATGCTCCCTTTGCCACCACAGCCGTTTGCACATCTGATTAAAAATAAAAAAGCCGCCAGGTCATTTGAGAATTTGCTTGTGCAGATCAATGACAATGAGAAACAGAGCAGTTTCATATAAATATGTTACCTGGGTATTGAACCAAAGCCTGTAGCCCACCATTCTTGTCAAACATTGCAATCTTTTGAACAGCTCCAAAAGCCGCAAAAACCTACTCATTAATAAGAAAAAAGAAGAGAGAATTAATATTTTAAGAATGCAAAATTCAGCGAAGATTCGCCATTTAGCGAGTATTACCATGTGTAAGACATCCAAGGTTACTGCATACTGCATGTTCTCGATGGATGCAAGAAGAACATTACTTTCAGGCTCCATCTTCTTTCCGTCTACACCCACAGCCACCTAGTAAGAACGACACATTCATCTTTCACGTTAGTTGTAAAACAATAAACCATGTGTGCACTTCCATGCATCTCTTTATAAAGTGTACATATCGCCAACAAGAGCTTCAACTAAGGTAGCAAGCGGATTATAAATGCGTTTTTAGGTACGACACCGTTTCCAAATTCCTTACCTGACCAGTACTGTCGATGGCTGATGGAGCAACGGGAAGGTAAGGATTAGTATAGTCTCTGCATATTAAACAGGAAACAATTAAGTTAACGTGATCACAGAATCATGGAAATCACCAAGTAAACCAAAACATGTTTCAGCACACGATGTGAAAACACATACCTGCTCCGATGGCTCTGAAATTTGACTGTCAAATCTGTATGGGCTGAATATGTGATTTTAAGAGAGCATTGGTCCACTTCCTCGGGGAGTAGATAACTGATACCGAGAAGAAGACGTCAGTAAGACGTATGCCTTAAAACAAATGTATATATAAAAACCTTATGACGCAAAGCCTGTATGATTTATGATAAAATAAACACACGATATTCCATACGATCCCAAATGAAAAAACCATCCTCTTTCTAAGTATCTACCAGTGGCTAATAGTAAGGTTCGTACATGAAAGGACACCATACATGTCACCACCATACATGACTGAAGAAAATTTAACATCAGATAACCGAAAATCCTATGAACGCACGTAACTACGTAAGGCTGACAAATGTCAGACCCTACACGCAATATCTAGAAGTATATAGCCCCTTCACAGTTAGACTAAATACCGTGTCAAAAAATTAAACAACTGTCACCTAGGGATGTTTCTTCCATCGAGGGCAGTTTTTGCAAGGGTCGCAGTTTCCGCGTCAGAAAATTGAACCAGTGCCTAAGAGTAATTCAGACGGTAAACAATGTGAGTACTATAACTAGAAATCATCAATATACAAAGCAAGTGAAGGCTAGGTTATATACCTGATATCCAGCTGTCTTCTCGAAAGTAGTAATCTTGTGGACAAACCCAAAGGCTGAGAATACCTGCATTGCAAAACCAGCAATAAGAACAACAACACCAACAAAAATAAAAAAATAAACCAGAAGGGTCGACTTTAAAGACTACAATGCGGGATTTGTAATTATTCAGAAACATTACAAGACCAATATAGTTTGCGCTTCTACATATCAAATTCGCACAGCATCAGAAAAGTTAGGATAAACTAACATAATATGGTGTGGTAAGTTTGAGGCCGGTTACACTATCGGAAAGGCAAATAATATGTTCCTTCCAACATATCAAACAAGCATACGAGAAAGAAGGTATTTAGGCTAGCAGAGATTGATGAACCTCAAGATGGAAGTCATCACAGCCACATAAACTTTGATACAGTTCTATATCACAAAAGATGTGCAGATAGAGCTGCACCCTATCATATCGAACAAAAACAATAACTAGACCTATGTAAGATCATATCTTACAAATCCTATTGATAAAAGGGAAGTGTGAGGGAGAAAGAGTAGGGAAGAGAGAGAGGCAGTGTTAGGGAAAGGAGAAAGGAAACAAACACACATGTGCTCTTTCTCCTAATGCATTAGGCTGCCACTGAAGATATTGCCTTGACATGGCCCTGCTGATCCATTTACATTCATGTCAAAAGTAAGTTTCCAAAATCACGACAAACCTACAACCTAATGTATCAGAATGTCTTCGGAAACAATCTTTTCAGCAATATGTTTACTTTCCTCTAACGAAAACCAAAAAAAAACAGGGATCTTGATCCACTTACCAGATGCAAGACATCAATGCTGACCATGCGTGCATCCTCGCCTTCGATTGTGACAAGAAGAACATTTCCCACAACATCTGCCGTCGTTTTGTTATTCACTATCTCTTGCCTGTTGGAGTACTGGAGGTAGACAGTTTTACCTCGAACTTGAGCAGGCTCCGATGAAGAAGCGTAGTAAGAAATCATTTGTATAGCTTGGTTTAAATCTTCCTGGAAAACAAATACGCAAAACATGAATAAAAATCGAAACTTGTTCTGCTACCTAACACAATCTCTTCACTTACAAACTCAATGAAAGCTTGATTCCGATTGGCTCCAACATTGCACTTGGTATTCACAACAGTACCAAAGGGCTTCCCGAGCTCAATCAACTCGTCTTCAGTGCATTCCCAAGGCAAGTTTCTCAAATGAAGAACCTTCGAAGGAGGCTGCGTGTACCGAAACTGTGGCTGGCTTGAAACGGAAGACATTGGTTTAATCTGTAAATTAACAAAAACAAACAAATTACATAAATGGCGAAACTTGTTTTGGCACAAGACATAGTAGTACGAATCAGAAACTACAGATCTCAAACAAAGTGATGACGCCCATCAAGAATCAACATGGGGGCGAAGAAATAAAATAAGTTTTTCCACCAGGGGAGTTTAGATTAATACGAGATGGAGAAAGATGGAAGAAGAATCATGAAATATAGTGTTACCTGAAGAAACTTTCTCAAGCAAACTCACTGATTTGGGAATCTGCAGATGAAATTAGGGTTTCGCGTTTGGGGAAAAAAGATAGGAATGAGAGAGACGAAGGAAAGGGATGATTGGGAGGATAAGTGGAATCCAAAACTGCCTTCTTCTTTTTTTTATCTCGCGGTTTCTTTAACCGGTGTTGTTTTAAGAGCGTCTTCGATGTTGGGCTGAGAATAGAACCGATACATATATGGGCTTTTACGCTTTCACTGGCCTAACTGATACAAGTAAAAAAGTAAAGAATTCTTTTCTTTTTTATTACTTTCCTCGTACGCTTTGGGTTCTACCTAAATCTATATTATTAAAACAGTAAACATTATAGAAATTTTTTTTTGTATTGTGTTATATTACGATTTTTGTCATTGATCCTATTTGATTTTTTAAGAATCTCATTAAAGATAAAATTGTCATTTACAAATGTGAATAAATATACAAGATATTGAAAAATACAAGTGATATTAAAAAAATTCTATCAATAAAGATACTTAATTTCAAAAATCAAAAATATATTCTTAAATATAATTTTCGGAATCTAAATACTAACCATATATACGATCAAAATCTTTCAATAAAAATATTCTCTTGATTTCAAATCTTAAGATATATAATAAATCTTAACAAAAAAATAGTAACTACAATTAATACATTTAAACACGTCTATAAAAAAATTATTTTTTCATGATATTTTCGATTATGTATTTTTTTTTAAAAAAATTGTAATTAACATTAATTAACAAAATTATCAATTAATATTAATATATTGTAATAAATTAATAATTTAATTTTGATTTTCTAAATTTACAAATATATATTATTAAAAATTATTAAACATATAAGAATAAATCCCATCTTTAGGACGGGACATAATCTAGTTAGAGAATTAAATCCGAACCGAAAAATTAGAACCAAACTCGAATCAAATCGACAATCGAACGGATATCTAAAATACAAATTTTATATCTAAAATATTAATTATTTAGATTTGATATAGTCTATTTATATGAATTAACTTTATATCAAAATAACTAAAATATCCAAAATAAATAAGATATACGAAAGTTTTTAATTGTATTTGTCAATAATTAATTAAATTTTATTATTATGAACTTTACTGTATTCGAAACCAAACCAAATCTGAATGGAACCAAGCTGAACCAAAATTTTCCTAGAATTTTTTATACATGAAAAAATCTGAATGAATCCTACACAATTTCTCATTTTTTATTATATCTTGAAGAATGAACGAAGAAAAATCTTTTTCTTTACATATGAAGAGGAACAAAAAATCATTCTTTTTTAAAAAAAAAAATCATTTCATAAACTGAAAACCTATTCATTTTTTTTTTCTTTTTATCAAATTTGAGCCTTAAGTTCTTCTTGCCCCAGTTTCACTATCTCTTTCACTTCTTCGATTCCCCTTGAAGTAGGGGGTTTCAGTGGGAACGAGATCAATCAATGAAGGGTCAAGAGGAAGAAGAAAAGAAGACTAATCTGGATATTCCCGAAGATGCTTGACTTAGAGTTCTTGGAGTGACAGCTTTGTAAACAAGGGTCCCTTACTTTTGAGTTTCGAAAATGCATCTTTCTTTCTCCCATGCTTTTCATTGGTCAACAATCAAACCAACCACTAAACGTAGAAATTTTCCCCTTATTTTCAGTAATCATAGAAATTTTCCCTTGATTTTAATATTTAATTTGTCTTTTTAATCTGTCTCACAGTGGTTTCAATTATTTTGCATGTTTTGATAGAACAGTTCATAAAAAAAAACTGTAAATCATAATACATTAATCTTTTCCCGTCACATCATATAATCAAATAATATAAGTATTTATTAATCTTTGATATTTTAACTTTTTATCAAGTTAAATTATTAATTATAATATTTATATCAGTTTAATTAGAAGATTTAGCTAAAAAAAACTTGACTAAACTAATACACATTTTAATTTTGGTCAACAATTAAGTCATATTTTCTATTTTTACGGGTTTTCATCATTTATAATTACTAGGTGAATACCCGCATTATGCGCGGACAATTTTCATTTTCAAAATATTTAAAATTACTAATATTCATCAAAAAAAATTTGATTGTATTTAAATTTTAATATTTTTTATTAATTAGTGTTTTTGTATGTTTTACGTTTATCAAATTTAAAAAATTTATATATAGGAAAGCAAAAAAAAACGAAAAAGAGAAGAAAATCATCATTAAATTTTATATATTTTTATTTTTAAAATTTGTAAAATTACTAATATTCATCAGATTTTTTATTATATATATATATATATATATATATAAAATTTTAATATTTTTTATTAATTAGTATCTTTATATGTTTTTACGTCTGTCAAATTTAAAAAATTCATATATAAAGAAGCTAAAAAAACGAAGAAAAGAATAAAGTCATCATTAAATTTTATATATTATATTTTGAAAGTAATTGTCATTTATGAATTTAATGAAATTATGGTAGATGAAAAGACAAATATAAATCTAAATAATTGCATGAAATTCATTAATGTTTGTAAAAAATAAAAAATCATATTTAAAAAAAAAAACTAATAACACATGTTACTTTTTCAAAATCTGATGTGTGAATATGGGAGAGGCCCATTCTACTTTCATATAGTAGATTTTTTTAAAATTTAATTATAAAATATATATACGAAAAAACAATAAATTTTTTATTGGATAGATAATGTATTTATTTTTTTATTTAATTAAAATAAGTTAAGATAATGATTATAAAATAAGTATAATAATTATATTTTTGGCAATTAATTATATCATTTATATATAATAAAGTGTATGATACTTACTATGTCTATACTTTTTAATTGTATTTGTAAGTTTTTTTTGATAAGATTTTGATATTTTCATTAATTTGTGATGATTTTTAATAATATACAGATAACAAAAAAAAAATAGTTCTATATAATGATTTTAAATTAATAGGTTGGATTACAGAGATTAAATCGTTTTACATGTCTTGACTGCCGTCTACGTACAATACAAGATATTTTCACGCATAGCATTAGATACTATGCCACCTAAATAACGTGCTTATATTTATTCCATTATATATATATATATATATTTCTCTGAAAAGCTTTTTAGGCCACAACGGGCCGGCCCAATAACCCTGATTTCATCGTCCACATCATTTTGATTCATTTAAATGATAAAACAACATTGAACCAAAAGATTAAGTAACTCACGGAAACCAAAACGTTTAATAAACAGAACAGCGCATATTAATAAGAAAATGAGAAGTAAAAAGCAGGATAATCCTACTAAATGAACCTTCACTGTCAATCTTACTTCATCTTTATTACGAGGCTCTGTTGTAGATAAGCATTTACCCTCTACAAAGACGGAAAATTCAAAAACAAATTAGTTTAATGATTGTTACAAAAATAGAAAGAGAGAATTATATCTATATATATATTGTTTGGTGATCGTTGTGTGCACACCTGATCAAGACCGTAAATAAATAAATAAATAAAATTCGGTTATGACATTTTGACTTTTGTATAAAATTTAAAAAGCATATTTACAACTGTATTAACCTATATGGTAAAAAAAACACACACAAATATATATATGACCACCATCAAGAATTCTTTGTTGATATTTTTCTTCCTAAGCTGAAATCAACACCAAACCTTTTTTATAATCACAAATAAATTTAGAGCATAAGGTCAATTAATAACCAAATACATCCATATTTCTTCTATTTTTTATATTTTATATCACTATTTGTTTTCTTTTTTAACAACTTATGTGTCTGGTATCCTTTTAATTTCATTTATGCTTATTTAAAAATAATAAAAAATTCCGTAAGAGCTTATATTTCTTTTTATAAAAGGATATTCTTTTGCATCCGTATGTTAAACATATAATAATTGAGATTGTATATATCTTGTCAAAAATTTTACCTAAACTTTATTTTACAAAAAAATTTAGATTAATATAACATTTTAATAAAAACTATTTTTCTTAATTGGTCTACGGTATTAGGCACGTAAGAATATTACTGTAATATTGGAAAATTTGATGTAAAATAGCAAGTTTCGATAAAGCAATAGGGAAGGGGCCCTAAAAAATAATTAGGTAATTTGTTTAGTATTTATTAAATTATGTTACATTATTAATATGTTGCAAATGACTTCCTAGCTCACCTTCTTTAACCCTTTTGACCCACCGAACGAGAATTTAAAGTTATGAGATACCTCTTTAAACCATTATGACCTCTTATTAATATTTGTTTATTATCTTTTACCATTATCCTTACTTTTTCGTCAAATGGTTTCAATTTTTTTGAGCCTTTTAGTTACTTTTTTCAGTATAAAATTTATTAATACATCTACATATCTCCTCTTATTTCTATTTTACATTTATTTTTCTACCATTATTCTCTTACATACCCCGAATTTTGTTTTCCTCAAATGGATGAAAATTGTCAATGTCTTCATTTATTTTTGTTTGTGTAAATGTTATTAATATATATATAACTAAAAACTAAAAAAAAATACTAATTATATATCTATTAAGAAAATGAAAACTTCTGGTAAACTTACTTTTATTAGATTGTTTAAAAGAAAAAGATTTGTTATCTTTTAACCAAAAATTTTATTTTTGTTAATACTTTTTGTTGGTAAAAAAATGTAATAATAATCTATCTAGATACTGGAGTTATAACTAAATCTATCTACATATTTAGAGTTATCCACTTTTATTTTTTACCATTATATATTATTTTCCATACCCAATTTTTAATTTTATTTTTTCATCAAAAGTATTGAAAATTCTCAGCCTTTTTACTAACTTTTTCATCTTATATTAATATATCTACATAACTAAAAACTTAGCTGTTTAAAAAAGTTATTATCCATTGGGAAAAGGAAATTTTTGGTAAACCTATAATTATGAGAAAGTATAAAAGAAACAACATTCGGTGCTTTCCATTTTGGAATATAGAGTTAAATTTGGTACTAAAAAAGCAAAACGCGAGTGAGTATAGTCGATCAGTGTACGTACGAGGAGGTAAAGTTACAACGTACGCAGCACCATCAAAGTCACACGTGCCAGCAGCACGTGCGTTCTTCTGATAGTAACTGTTGAATGCAAAAGAAGCCCGCGCATCCAGTTCCGACTCGTAGCACGCGGCGGCCTGTTGAATCAAACGGCAGTCAGCACCTCCGTCGCCGCAAACGTAATCGAGAGCTGCCTGAAGTTTATCCTTCGTCGTGTTCCCATTCGCCACGCACCACGTCTGCCCCACGAGCGACGACGCCTTTAACGGGACATGCTCTGTGCTATCGTTGACCGGCGTTGACGTAACGTCGTACAGTTTTTTCTCGGTTGGGTGAAATAAGCCATAGTTTGTCTCCGGTGCCGGAACAGTGTTCACCGTTCGAGCATGATTTACTCCAATCGTTCGATAAACTGTTAAGTAAAAAACTCATTCAGCAAAAGAATAAAAGATCTGAAAATCAGTAGTACCTACAATTCGGGGTGCACACTCGTGATGATGTAATGAACTTGACCTGCGTTTGTGAAGGGCATAGCAGAAAAGGAAGAAAGGATGAAAAGCGAGAGGACAATCGTCATTTTTGGAGAGAGAGACAGATTTGGATGTTTGCATTCGGAAAGCAGAACCCGAGTTTATATAGCGGAAGTAAAGTTGAGACTACGTCATACGACGACCCCAAATGACGTGGCCAAGATCTAAGATGTTGATTGTTTATTTTGGTTTTTAGTTTTTGGCTTCTCGCTTTTACTTTTTGATTTTTTTATTCTGTTTTTTTTTTAATTTTTTTTTTATTCTACTGTAAATTTTGGTTTTTTTTTTAAATTTGATTGATGATTTTATTTAATTTTTGGTTTTGTCTACATATTTATTTATTTTAAATTGTTTTATAAGTTAAATATTTTTTAAACAAGTTTACTTAAATAATACTCCAAAA
Source organism: Iljinskaea planisiliqua (assembly GCA_900108845.1). Classification (NCBI taxonomy): domain Eukaryota; kingdom Viridiplantae; phylum Streptophyta; class Magnoliopsida; order Brassicales; family Brassicaceae; genus Iljinskaea; species Iljinskaea planisiliqua. The sequence goes on from FNXX01000008.1 coordinate 3,589,078, forward strand.
TTCTGTAAATAATAACAAAATATTATTAATAAGATGTATATAGATTTTTTTTTAAATAGTTATATTTTGAACAGTTAAGTTAATTGGTTGATAAATATTTGATTTATACAAGTTATTTTTAGAACATTTTATATTAAATTTTAGATGCTAATATTATTTTTATTCCTTTTTAACAGTGTAGAGTAGTTATTTTTTTAATATTTTATTTTGTTATCAATTATATTGATATATATTAAATAACAAATTTGTAAAGAATTATTGTGAGTTATAGACAAAAAACTACAAAACATGGATTTTAGTTTTTGTTTAAAAATAAGCAGTTATCATAAAATCTGGTTTCCCTAAAATATAAAAAAATTTAGTTTTTCAAAATTTTAATTGGATAAAAATTTAATTTTCAAAAACAAAAACCAAAAACTATTTTGAAAACTACAAACAATCAACACCTAAATAGACAATTGAGTGGCAAACCTGAAAATTCTATACATGTAAAAACATCAAAATTCAACCAGTCTAACCGAATATATTTTTGGGTCACTATTTAATATGGTTCAACCCGGTATTTATTTATTTTTTAAAATAAACATTTTTAGAGATAGAGATATAGAAAAATAAAATAACTTAATTGACCTTAAGTTTGTAAACATTTCTAAAATCCAAATAAAAATGTATAAACTAAATGCAACAAAAATTATATGCATCACCATCAATAGTGGGGACTTAATAGGACCCACGTGAGAAATTGAGGGTGAACACGTCCCACGTGAGAAATTGAGGGTGAACACGTCCCACGTGAGATAAACAAAAGGTAAGAAAGTAAGGTGGATGCCAATACGCTGATAGACCAAAAAATTTTAGGAGAACAAAAACCAAGAAAGAATATGAACAACCAGTTCTCATGTAAGATCTTTTGAGAGCTTTATACTTATGAATTTGCATTCTATAACCAAAAATATCTAATATTAACAAAATAACTAAATAACTAAACTTTTCATCTCTCTTCTTTTGTCTTTTTGAGAGCTTTATACTTATGGAATTTGCACTCTATAACCAAAAATATTCAATATTAACAAAATAACTAAATAACTAAACTTCTCTTTTTTTTTTTCTTTTTTTTCTTATCTCTCTATGACTCTATCTTTTCTCTTGAAATTTAAATTTTTTTTTATTTTAGTTATTTCATCAATTCTCCCTACATTTATTTACATGTGTTCATTTATAAATAGTTTAATTTAAAGAAAAATAATAATTACATAACTAAATCACAATTAAATATATATATTAAATTTATTGAGAACAACAAAAATGTTCTAAATGAACCTCGAAACAATGATTTAAATATCGAATCAGACGATGAATCGGATATAACCGGTTTAACTAAATTTTTATTTATTTTTTATAATAAATACTTTTAAATATAGAAATATAAAAAAATAAAATAATTTAATTGACTTTCAGTTTGTAAAATTTTCTAAAATCCAAATAAAAATGTCTAAACTCTGAATGCGACAAAAATTCTATGAATGTAAAATCATCAAAGTTTTTTTTTTTTTTTTTTTTTTTTTGTCAACAAAAATCATCAAAATTCAATAATAAAAAACTTCATTATAGATGTGTTTAAGAATCAAAGTGATAGTACTTCCTTGAGTTAAAATCTCATGTTCGTCACTTACAAACCAAAACATTCGTATTAGTATCTCAATAGATATAAAACAAACAATGATAAAATAAACTCAGTAAACTATAATAATCATACCATTAGGATTTTTAGAATTCGATTCTTCAAGAAGTGCAGTTTCTAACTCATCATAATCAAGTTCAGTTTCTTCAACAAATTGATCAATGGTCTTTGTCTTGTATCTTTTCATCCATCACCCATCAATGTACAACCAGTTTCAGCCCAAGTACTTCGAAAAGTGTCAATTGTTAAGGAGACATGATGTTTAGCATCACGTAACAAACCAACACGCAGAGCTAATACGAAGGTCCAGTATATCCATGACACATACTTGCTACTTTGCTAATCATAAGAGGATAAAGTGGAGAATTTACAGCATTCATAGGAATGTAAGCATTATAAACCATAGAGCAACTGCCAAATCTGTATCATGAGTTTTTTTCTTACTTTGCATGCAAGCTTTGATGATAGGTTGGGTAGGATCATTTAAACCCATTTAAAAGTAAGAAATAATGTTGGAATTAACATTGTCCAAAAAAAAAAAAAAAAAGGTTGGAATTAACTTTCCTTCTCTGACTTGGTGGCAAAAACGGTCGAGAATCTTGAGATAAAAGACCTCCATAATCGTTACCCACATTATTATATTCTAAATCTGGTCCAACTATGTTCACATCTCCGAACAATCCTCTTTTTTTTCTTCATTCTCTTTTAGTGCTTCCCACATCCTGTGTTGAACTTCTGCAGGTACATTCTTACAGGTTTGTATATTGCCTTTTAGCCCAGCTAGATGATGTTTCGTTCTCTTAATTCCTCCTCCTATATTCTGTTTTTTGCAAAACTCACAAGTAAGAACCAATCTTGCTTTGTCATCTTTACTCTGGGTAACATAATTCCATGCAATATCTTGTTTTTTCGAATTGAGCTTTGAGGAGTACTAGATTCATCTGGTGGATCCATTGCCTTCAACTTCAATCAATTTTTTTTTAAAAAAGTAACTAGTCAAAGATTCAATGTAATATTATTAAAATACTAAGGTCGAACATGTCAAAATTGGAAAAGTAACGATTTGAGTAAATTATAAAGATCAGTCAATCAGAATCACATGATAACGTTCACGTTCAAAATTGATCAAACAAAATTGAATAACGTTAAGATACAAACAACAACAATTTCATTTAACTTTTGACTTACATGAATACAAGCAGAGTTTGATCAGCTATGAATGAACAGAAGAGGAGAATTGTGATGAGCCAGAAGAAGAAGACGATGGGACTCTTGAGATATCCCAAAATACACAATTTTAGTTATTCACTACTAAATTTTTAGATATAATTTAAGGTTGTAAATAACCTCTACCGCCAAACCAATCACCCTCTAAAAAATAGATTATATGACATTTTTGTGACTATTCTGTAATTCGACTAGCCACTAATCAAATTCATAATTATTTCATGGCAAAATTAGCCACAAATTAAATTCGTGGCAAGGTAGTGGCTAATTAACCACAAAAAAGTCACAAAATTTAGTGGCTATTTGAATTATCCAAAATTTTGAATTCTTTCAATGAGATAGTCACTGATACATCAGTGACTATATTAAAATTTAAATCCTATATCCTAAATTTTTACCCTTATTCATAATCTAAAATTAAAAATTCTAAACTTTTAAACATAAACACCAAATAATATACTTAAAAATCCAATATTTATAACAAATTTTAAAATATTAAGTATAACAATGTTCTAAATCCATACTCTACACCCTAAACTCTTAAATTTAAATACAAAACTATAATTTAAATTTCTAACCCTTAATCATAAACTTTAAACTTTAAATTGTACTCTTAAATACAAACATCAAACAATATACAAAAAAATTCAACATTTATACAAAAGTTAAATATAATCAATATCTAAATCTCAAACTCTAAACCCTAAAAAGGAAAAAAAAAATTATATTTTCTGCATATATCCCAAATCCAAAATCAAGCACTTATAAAACCTAAAATTCTAAATCTTAAAAGCTCTAAATTATGATTTTTGCTAATAATGTTTAATATATAATTTGCCTACCATTCATTTACAACAAATTGCAAAATTAGTCTATTAAGAGGATAAAAGTTATGAAAGTAATGAACTTTTATAATGCAAATATAAAAACTGTTTTCTCCTTGGTCAGTTCACAAATGTTATTTTTAGGATCATACTTAGTTTATTATCTATGGTTGATAAACTAAATCTAATAAATTTAATCATTTGTTTATTTTTTCTTTTATCTTCCTTCTCTTCTCCTCCTTGTCTTATTCCTTTTACATCTTAGATTTAACTTATTTTCTTCATCTCTCAACAGGATCAAAACACCCGAGAGAAAAATGATGAACAAAAAAATCATCATCTTTATCACATCAATTTAAAACCGGTGCGTGGACTCTCTCCTTCATTGGCTTAACCTTCATCGTCCCCTGCTGGAGTTCTCTTTGAAGCTCATCTTCTACTTTGCTTTCCCGGCTCCACCACCGATGCTCAAGAATTACTACCGCCATCGATCCAAGGTACTCCTTCTCTTCTCCCCTTCATTTCCTTCTTCCATTCTTCTCCCTCTTCAAATTCTTCAAATCTAACCCTTTTTCTTCAGTTTCCGTCGCCGCCAACGTTCATGTCATCAAAATCACTGAAGTTACTGGGTTTATCACTGCCGCTGCCATACTTGCCGACCCGTGCTGACCACCACTGACCGCCGATGCTCTGCCTATTTCCACCACCATATCTTATATCTATAGATATATTGGTTATTGTATATTAAAAAATATTATTATAAATTTAAATAATTTTTATTTATTACTTTGTTAATTTTTAAAAAATATAATCACCGATTAGCCACAATTTGTTATGCGGTTGGTTTAACCACCATTAATTAGTAGCTATTATGTGGCTAGGTTGCCACGAATACACTGTGGCTATTTGCTACATTTGACTCTATAGCCACAAAATATTTTTAGTGACCAACTGTGGCTATTTGATCATATATCCACGAAAAATAAGACATAGCCATGAAGAATGTAGTGGTTATTGAGAATTTTTTTTACTAGTGTTAATTTAGGGTTACCTCAGATCCCCTCTTCTAATGTTCACTACAAAAAAAAATGGTTATTGTTACAAAATTTTGTGGCTACTTATTTTGTCTCAATATTGTGACCATTTATATACGAAACTGTGACGAAATTATTTAGTCATAAAAATGTCACTATTTCGTCATAATATTATGACGCAATTTAAAGTAACAAATTTTGGTCATTAATCATGACTTAAATGTTACAAAAATATAGTAACAAATTTTTATTACTGATTTGCGACAATATTTAGTAACTAAATAATACGATTTTTGTGACTAAACATAAATTACTAATAGTTACAAATGTTTTTTGGATATGTTATCACATAAAACTATGTTCTTAAAATTTTAGGAAGAGTATACTAATACTTATGAATGATTTACATAATTTTAGGAAAGAGTTCCTAAAATTTTAATAAACATTTAAAAATGGATTTAACATACTTAAAAATATGTTCTTAAAATTTTTTTAAAGGTATAGAAATATTTAGAAATTATTTACATATTTTTAAGAAAGTGTTTTTAATACTTTATACCTAAAAATATGTTATTGAAATTTTTAAAAAGATATACTAATATATATGAATAGGTTACATAGTTTTAGGAAAGAGTTTCTAAGACTTAATAAATATATCAAAATAGGTTTAACATATATAAAATAATTTTAAATGCTTTAAAAATTATTTAAAATGATATATTAAATATATATGGAATGTTTGGAAGATTAAACAAATGTTCTTAAAACTGTAGGAAATGTATAATAATGTTTATGAATGGTTTATATATGTTTAGGAAATGGTATCTAAAACGGTTTTCTAAGAAAAAAAAAGTTTTGAAAAAAAATTATTGAGATTGAATAATGTTTTTCTATTTTAATTATAAAAAAGCTAGATTAAATCACTTAAATTGTATCACAAATTTAAGTGATACTATTTCATATTACTTATTTATAAATGAAACAAATAAGAATGATATAACATCAGTTGTAATAAGTAATATTATTATTAACAAGTTGTAGAGTAATTAGTTAGAAACTTAGGAATATTCTTAGGTATACAATAAGAATATTTATTATTAAATAAATATATTTGAATTATCAAATATAAATAACTCTATATTTCTTTAATTAGATAAGTTAATTGTTTATTAATTAAAAATCAAATTTATCAAATTAATATTTATTAAAATAGCGGTACATAAATTAAATAATTATTACAATATATTATTTTAACTCAATCAAATATTAATATCATTTATACTAACTGATATAAATATTTAACATCATTTTTTTGTCTTAGTGTTAAGGTGTGGCTATATAAGTAGTGTGTTTAATTTGGTGTATATTCTTGTGTTATATGTTTTCGTTTATATATATGGCTTTTTGTGAGTGCAGCACAATCTATTGAAGAATAGGCAATATTAACGCAAAAGCTGCAAGAGATGGTAACAGAGCTGAAACAGAGTCGTGAAGAGAATCTGAATTTTCAAAAAAGACTTGAAGCTATGGAGAAGATTGTGGAGACTTTGGCAAGAATGTCTAGTTTTCAATTCCACCATCAAACTCATCCCATCTATCTATATTTAGTTATTTTAGTTTTTATTTATGTTTAGTATTGTTTACATTTTTATTTTTTTAAGACTTCTTTTGTTGTGTTGGATAATTTTTATTGCTTCTAATTTCTAAGTATTATTTTTTATTTTAAATTTTAATTTTTGATTTTATAATTAGATATAATAATTATAGTTGATTAAAATATTTTGTAATGGTTTGTTACTAAATTTTTTTAAAAAAATTATATTATTGGTTTGTAACAAATTGTAACGCATTAGTGGCTAAAATATGGTAACAACACATACAAATATGTGACTATTGTGTGACTACAATTTAGTCAATATCTGTGACATACTTGTGTCATTTTTTCGTTGCATTTTTATAACGTGTTTGTGACTAAAATATGGTAACAATATGTGACAAATATGTGACATTTTTTTGTTACAATCTATAACATATTTGTGACTATTGTTCGTCACAAATTGTGTCATTTCTGTGAGGTTTAAATAGTGTCACAAATTATGACGAATTGTTACTGTAGTTGTTCGTCACAAAATTTTGTTACTTTTTTGAGACTAAAGTAGATTTGTGACGATTTTATTGTGACCTTTTAAAATCCGTATCACTTTTGTCACAATAATTATATTTTGACGAAATATTCATATATTGTAACAAAAAAAATGATAACAATAACCACTTTTTTTTTTGTAGTGGTTGCTCCGCAGTTTTTTAACTATATTGTCAATTTTTTTTTATTTCCGCTAAATGATCAATTTAATCAGAAAATTCCTCCAAACTTATTTCCGTATTTTCCTTTTGAAACCGCTATATTGTGTTTTCTTGTTAATCTATAAAATGTTTTTCTCTCAAAACCGTAAATTTGTGTGTTTTCGTTAAAATCTCAAAACTGCATTTTACACGTGGCATCTTACTTTAAACATGTGACATCTGACTTAGCAGAAACTGAACAAATGACATCTGACTTAGCATAGTTGACTAACACTATTTCGGTTAATGTTAATTTAAACTTAAATTTAATAGTCCATATAGTTTAGATTGAAATTGACACCATATCAAAGTTGGGGTATGAAAAAGAACGACGGAAATTGTTGAGATCGAAATAGACCATTTTCTTTTTTGTATATTTACCCTTATCTTTATTAGATGAGATAAGTTGGGTTTAAGATTTATTTGAAGTTATAAATAGTTTTGAGTTGAATTCTCTACATGGTCATCTGGATGCCCATTAGACTTTTTCATATAATAAAAAATGACGGACAAAAAAAAAAAACAATCCTGGTTTTTACCGGGTTTCAACGGAGTTTATGGGTTAACGAAATCAAAACTGCATTAGTCACCAGTTTGCCGGCTAACTGGTAGAACCAGAATAAATATAATTGCTTAAAAATCAACATGGAGGCATTGCCATAGTGTTGGAATTAGATTCTTTTATTAAGCCTGCAAAAGAGAAGAAGAAACAAGTGAGAAGAAGATGAATAAACAGAGAAGAAGAACAACAAAATAGAAAAGTTGTCGAAGAAAAATAAAAGTCAACAAGAATGAAGCAAAGTCAGCAATAGAAAAAGTTGGGCTTGAAGTGGTTTTGGGAACAAAGACTATTGGACCAGCGGATTTTAGGCCCATGAGTAAGTGTATTTTGTTGATTTAGTTTTAGCTAAGTACCAAAGTAGAGTGTCTAGCTAGGAGAGTTGCTAGAGGTGCAAACAAGCTTTGTTTGTGTAAGAGAGTGTAGTTAGTAAAAGTATAGTGTAAGTGTGTGTCAAATAGAAGAAGTAATATTGTATGTGTGTGAGATGTTGTAAGAAAGTATCTACGAGAGAATGAATGAAAAAGGGTATTAAAAACTAAATTTGTAAGAGAAAAAGAGGTAGAAAAAAGAGAGAACAAACCTGAGATTAAAATAAAACTTCAACATGGTATCAGAGCACTGCTTGATCCGTGAAATCTATTCAAGCAACACAAAGAAAAAAAAAAGTTCATCATGAAATCAGCTATAAAAGGACTTTTCTTGCCAATGGTTGCCACTCCTGCAAGATGAGGGTGGCTAGGTGGGAGGCTCCGCCTGCGACATGGCAAAAATGCAATGTGAGTCTTTTCGGAATAGGAAATAACAGTCGATTGGAGCGGTTTGGGTTTTACGTGATGAATGAAAGAATGTGTTATTGCACAACCGTAAGACATTTCAGTTAAGGTGATCAAATGGTAGTAACATTTTTGGTTATTGTGTGGGCTATAGAAACCATGATGGTTCACAACCTCAACAAGATCATGTTTGTGTCGTAAGAGACGAATATTACGTGAGCTATTTTGAGGTCGAAAGTGTGGCCATCGTTCATGTATTATGCTTCGGAAATTTTATCTGTATTGTCACGGATGAAAGATTGGAGGTGAAAGATGGGATCTGAAGAATCAAATAAGGAAACTTCTTTCATTGCACAAAGTGTCACTTATTTTGGCTTGATGCAGTCTTGTGTTGCACGACATCATCCGGTTTGGCTGGACGACTTCTTTGTTAGTGAAGGAGTTTTGTCTTCGGCTTAATATCCTAATATGTTGTCAATGATAAAGATACTATTGGTTTTAATTTGGGTTGGATCTTATTTTTTGTTAAATATATCATTTCCGATGAAGATAAAAAGTCAATTCAATCTAATTTATATATAAACAAAAAATATTTTTTGAAACAGATATTATTTTCTAAAATAAAATTGATCTTATATGTTTGATTTTTTTTATTAATAATTTATTGACAAAACATTAGATGTATAAATTTTAAACATAAATTATTACATTACAACATACATTTTTTAACAGATAATAACATAAACAAATTTGTTTTGTCTAAAATGTCATTCTTCTGATTTTATGCATTGAATCTTATATATTGTTTATAGTTTACATGTCTTTTTTAGATTCTGTTTTTCTCTTATGTTACTTATTTTCTCAATTTTCTCATTTTTCTCAATTTTCTCAATTTTATAATTTTTATTTATGTTTTAAAAGCGTATTTGATGTTGGGCTGAGAATGGAAGCGAGACATATATGGGCTTTTACGCTTTCACTGGCCTATTATTACTATTACGTCTTTAAGGGTATTTTTAAGGTGCTGAATATAAAGAGTTTGGGCAAAGCCCACAGACTTTCATCGCCATGCTTTTCCAAAAATAAATAGGTAGAACGAAATAAAAGCAGCAGATACATCCGCAAATAATTGATGCGGGATCTATTGCCCAAAAAAAAGAGTCATTAATGCAAATATATATATATATATAATTAACTTTTTTCTTTTCTGTGTTATGCCATCTCATCAATAAAAATAACACATATTTAGATTGTCTTTAGATTGTCATAGATAATGGTATATAAACAACAAACTGTTTTATATCAAAACATAATAGATACACATAATTTTTTTTTTTATATTTTACTGTTCATTTCTCTATTATCGGAAAAAATATTAAATCATTGTATAAAAACAAGTTTTAAGTTGTCAATTACAAACACAACCATATAAAAAATTACAAACATACATCAAAAGTTTTAGAAAACAAAAAATTAAATCTTATAATAATTTTACAATATATGTTTATTGTAAAGCCACAATCGCACCAATTTCTGACTTTGACATTCAGATTAAAATCAATGAAACACTTGCAAAGATAATATACAATAAAATATTGGAAAAAAACAAAAGTTAATATCGAAAAGAGTAATTGAAGGGTAATAAATTTTAAAAACAAAAAAATATAAAAAATAACATAAACCAAAAATAAATAAACTCACATTTAGAGAAATGACAAAAGAAAAAAAACCAAAATTGGATATTTACTATTTTAAACGATCAATAATATTTAATATATAATGAAAAAAACAATACAAATAATGAGACGTTATATAAAAAAAATTACATGAAAAAAAAGAAAAAGAAGAATAAAAAAAAAGTAAAAACAAAATTATATTACATAAACGAAAAGGAAAGAAAAGAAAAATAAAAAATAACAAACTATAAAAATTTTATAAAAAATAATCATTAGTCCGTAGGAGAGACCATTCCTAGTTGATTAATAAATTTTTTTCTGACTTTAGTAAAAAAATCATACAGTATTTTTTTGTATAAAGTAACAAGTGATGGTGTTTTCTGTGATCTGTATGATGTATTCTTTCGGTACATTTTACCCAAAAAAAAAAATACTCAATAATTCTGTATGGTATCAATCATCGACTGTGGATTGATCTTTCTTTCTTTCTTTTTTTGCCTTTTTTTGTCGACAGATTGGATCTTTTGTCGTGGAAAACAAAAACTCTTCTTGTTTTATTCACAAGATCAACACTTAATAGAGATGTTGACATAGCACAACCCACGAGACCTTGAAGTTGACATAACATCTCTGGATTCACAAAGAGTTTTTGGGACTTATAAAATACATCCAAGAAAATTAAACCGATGACGTTAAAGCTAACTAACATGCATTGATGAACTTCTTCTCATTGTCATTTGCATCATTATCATGATCATCAACGTCAAGTTCAAGCTCATCCGTACTCTTCTTCTTCTTCTCATCATCCCATTTTCTCACCACCGTTGTTGTGATTGCCGCCTCCTTCTTGTTCTTGTACTTAAAGTAGATGATAAGTTGGAGAATCCCCAATGGAGCCCCCACCATATTAGGTGACTATACATGTGTTACAAAAACAATCGATACCAATCATGCACATGAAAATCTCAACAATTTATTGCATTAGTTATATATATACTCACAGAAATATATATAATCTCATCACACGATCGATAATTACTAATTAGACTAAGTACCACTTATTAACACAAGTGATTTATTTAGAATCATTTTTTTCTTAGGATCAACTATAGAAAACTTAAACAATTAACCAAATTTTAAACTATAACCATCAAAGAAGTGTTCTTTATATTCTGAAAGTTATTACTCTTTTTCAATCCACAAAACAACGAAGTTTCTAGATTAACAATTGTTGTATATATATTTTTGGGCCGGTTTACATCATTAAGAAAGGGAGTGAAGTAGAAAAACGAACCGCAAGGAAGAGATCATGGCTGAGTAAACCATAGGCCAACCAAAGGGAACTAGCCAAAAATGAAAAGAATGACAAGTAAAACGGCATGTACTCCACACTTTTCGTCTCTATCACTTTTTTCTGCACACACACACTCACATTAATTAGCTTGATTCATACCATAAGTATCTATTCTTGTATAAATAAAATCTCTAATTAATAGTTGGCTAAATATGTCTTGTGACATATATAAGTAGCTTACCATAACGACGAGAGGAGAACCATACATGGAAACAGAAGCCACGAGGCCGACACTTCCGACGAATGATTTACGGTGTCGGTGGTTGTCAAACACCACGGCTGATATTGCCGTCGTTAACCCGAACACAACGATCACCGGGACAAATATAACACCAACCTTAATCTAATTCATATGTTTATATATATATTAATTAATGTCACTATTTTCATTTTACCAAAGAAAAAAAATATCATATGATTGTATATAAAGCGTTACGTACGTACCTTTTCTTTAGGCGTCGCGTAGCAGAAATATACGAATATGAAGATTGATTCGAGAAGGATGCCGACTCCATTAATGGTGACGAGAGGAAAATTCTCCCAACGATGACTCACAATCGGTAAACCGTACCAAGTGTAGACCAAACAGTTGAAGAGTGTCATAACGTAAGGAAAACATGAGAATTCCTCTGTGCTTTTCTTCTTAAACACCCTTGAAAATGTTAATCTACATACCAATTAAGAAAGAAAAATAAAAGTTAAGAGTTTAATTACGTGGTTAAATCAAATTAAATTTCCTATTTGATTTTTTTTATTACGTACATTGGAGCTGTATAGAGCAGCAAGGAAGCTCCGTTTCCTGTGGAGAGTCATGTATAAGTTTTAAACAATAAAAACTCATACAAATTTGTTTCTAGTAAATATATTATGTTCGACTGAAAACTACTTGTTTAAAGGAAAAGAAAAATAATAATTAAATTTGGAAACAGAGCATGGGATATAGATTGAGAAAATATATTATTAAACAAAAAATTAAAGAAAAATACCCAAAATTCCGATGGATAATCGAAGTTTATCACCCATTTTGATTGGCAGGAAGAGCAAAGATTATGGAATGGTTGGGAAGTTGGAACCTATAATGTGGGCATATATATAATAACATGTCTTTGGTGTTCATTTAAAATTAATAATCACAACTTTGGGACATTCTAAATTCGATCACAAGTTTGGGACATGTGGTCATTTTAAGTTTTTAACATATTTATTCCAGAAATTATATTGCTCTCATGAATATTATTAACAATTTATTATAAATTTTTTTAGAAATTATCGCAATGATGAAAATTGGAAACGTTTTCAATTCATAGAGAATAATAAGCCTGAATTAAAAAAATTTATTGAAAATTGTCATTGGTTATACAAAGATGAAGTTTTATGAACTATAAATGAACCTAGAAATATTAATGGATTATATATTGAAGCGGGTCAGGATTTTGTGATAGTTCACTTCTCAAGTTTTCGTAATTTAATATTAAACTCTTTGAGTTAGTAAATTATGTATATAACATTCTAAGATAGTTAGACGTGTGTGGAGGTTAAATAGTTTGTTCCTATATTTACAAAATATTCCACACATTTTATTAGACAAGAGCTGCACGCATGACATTAGATGATATAACACACAAATTATGTGCTTCAACAACTTATCAGCAAACATTCCGTCAAATTACAAAAGCATGTGCAAAGTATATCGTATAAGAAAATTAATTTATCGGATTATAACCTTATATGTTCATTATAGAATTTATAGAAATGTGATTTCGTTTAATAGATTGTGATGGTTCACGGAGTAAAGTTAACGTATGCAAGGGACGATTCAAATGCTAAAAAAAGGCTGATCTAATTTGTACACTAATAATTTGATTATTTTGTTTGTATAGCACTTAATTCCAAACCTCAAATAAAGAAGGTAGTATTGTTTAAGCGATTATGGAAAATATAATAGAAAATGATAATAATTGATATAGATAAAAAGGAACTTCATTTTTTTTTTTTTTTAGTTTTTAGTTAGCTTTATGGTGGGTTAGCAACACGTGGGATGTGAAACTAGTGTCTTATTCATTAAAAAAAAAAAAAAAAAAATTAGCTCTTGAATGGGGCATATATATCAGTTTTTGTAAATCCGTAAATCACATAGATCCATCTACAATTTGTAGTGGTTAAAGCTGTGATATATGAATATTTACCAAACAATTATGATTTGGTGTTTCGTTTTGGATAATATATAATTATTTTCTAAGAACAGAAAACTTAACCTAAAACGATATTCAGTGACTTTATGTTTATTGAAGGAAAAAAGATTATAACCAGAAAATTCTTTTAACAAAATCAAACTTCATCTGCCGTACGTGCATGTAATTTAGTAGTAGCATAATATATAATATCTAGGAGGAAGTGAACAATGCACTAAATCCACAAAGCCATTCGTCATTAGACGTCATTAGACATCATTAGTTAGTTGTAGAAATCAAATTCTGAGTTTCGGAAAAGTTAGTAAGCTAAGACCACTTTCATTATTAACTGGTTCATATAACAATTTTATTGGAGAGTTTCTCAAATTTCAGATATTTATACTATTTCAATGGAGATGTTTTTAATAGACTAAAATGAAGTGAAAATTTTCCAATATCACTAAGTGTGAATTAGAAAAGAAAAAAAAAAAGAAAAAATATGACAATATTTGTGTACACGCATAACTTGCATGCATATATACTTTTTCTATTAAGACTACCTTTTTGTCAACAATAAAGAATGCATGCACAAAACAAATAATAATAATAATAATGCATGCATTGATGCATATAAATATTAAAATTAAAGAACCAAATAAAGAAAAGAGTGATAATGTTTTCGTAAGCAGGTGGGCTATGTTGTTGGAATCATAGTGGAAATGGCACCAAAGACTTCCACTCTTCCTCTGTGTCCATATCTTCTTATTATATATTTGATCTCCACAAAAACACTTTTTTGATTAAATGATTAAGGAGAGGATATGGTCCAGATGATTGACGAAATAAAAAAGTAAATGGCTCTTTTGAGAATTGAAGACTATTTTAATTATAAAAAAAGTGAAAATACTGATGAAACAAACAAATTATTCATTAATTCGCAAGGGAACCATTTACTTTTTATATAGAAAATGTGACCAAATATAAATTTAATACTGAAAAATGTATGGTTCCCTTGAGAATCCGAGTCTATTTGAAGTTTTGGTCCTTTGTTGCATGTACCGTCATCGACTTGATCAATTTAGTCGCTTCTAGTTAATTATGGATATTGTCATATTGGAGTTTGTACTTTTATTTTGTGGTGCGAGAGATCTGAAAATTTGACTGATATAGACATATCTTGTTTTTATGAAAGGCATTTATTGTAGTAACAAAACTTCCATTTTTTTTTTTTATAAAAAAAAAAAAAAAAAAAAACTTCCATTTTTTTTTCCAGCACACGTTTTAGATTCTTGTTTAGTATACAAGTATTGTAGGAGTGGACTAGATTGTTTAGTATAAAACTTCTATTTTTTTCACCACAAGCTTTGTTTTGATTTTTTTTTTTGATTTTTTTGTTACAAAAATATTTATCATTCTGAATGATAATACCATATTTGTTAGTACGGAAAAAACAGATTGATAGTATGGTACAATTTAACTATAATATACATGAGAAAATATATTATACAGAATAGACGCAGGTTACAAAAATAAACAGTGCAAAAAAAATTGTGTTGATTAGTAAAACAAAATAATTTAGATTAAAAATTTTAATTATTAAAAAAATGATATAAAATCTAGAATATAAAAATAATATTTTAGAATTAGATAAATTAATAATATTTGTATAAGTTAAAATTACAAATTATTTTTAGTAAAACAAGAAATTTTAGTCTAGATATTTATATGTATATATATAATTATACAACTAATTTTGGATTATTTATGAAAAATAATTATTGATAAAAACTAATTTAATTAATTTTAAATACAGTCTGTAAACCATATAAATTTGTTATTAAAATATAAAAAAAATAAATCATCTTAAATTTTTTGGTAAATAATTATATAATTATAAGATTTGCTAAAATTTATCAAATTTGTTAACTGATTATATTTTAATTTAATTTATATGAAACAAAATTAAATACATTTAACTTAATGTTTATAAAAAAAGTTAGCTATTTTTATATGAAAAGTACATTTAAAATAAATACTAACAGAAAAAATTTCATTATACTTAGAATTTGTTTAATAATATTTAAAGAAGAAACAATTTTCAGTGTATAATTTTTTGAACCATTTTAGATGTGTTAATTATCTATTAGACTATTTTTAACTAGTTTAAAATGTGCGAATGGATTTAGTTCTTTTCAAAAATTTGAATTTTTTTATTAATTTATTAATTTATGGTATATGTGGTTTTAAAATATTGTTTTAAAATTGGCACAACAACTAACTCTCAATCAAAAGACAAGTTGTTAGGGAGCTGCATGCTAAATAAAATAACATTTTCTAAAAATAATAAAAGAGAAAATGTTACATATTTAACCTAATATTTTTATATTTAAATAAAAATATTATTTATTGGACACATAATTTATTGGATATTTTATTTTATTTTATTCATTATCAATTTTGAGCAGTGTTTTAAAAAAAAAAAGGTATGTATGTGATATATGTATATTATGTGAAACACACTAAAGCACTATTCTGGTTTATATATATATGTGTCTCTTTGTGTGTGTGTGGTCAATTTATTTTGAACTGGTTATACATACTTTGTGGATGACTAGTCGACTAGTGTTGCTGAAGCGACAAAATACCACTCTACTACTCGTGCAGGTCTGTCGATTGAAGAAACTTCCTCTGTGTCGTTTCCTTAACTCCACGGTAATATTTTTAACTCACTATTTTCCTGAGATCCAATACGTGTAGAGTGCAGAGTCTCTTTAGTTATAGACTTATAGGTGATGTACATTTTAATATTTGATAAATATGACCTTGGGTAAATGCTTCGCTTTCTGTAATTGTATAAATATATTATGACGAAGCTTGGTCAAAGAATGATATGGTCAAAGTTAACGAATGAATTAGTTGAAGTCTTAGTTTAGAAAGTCAGATACTCAGATGTTTGCCCAAGACGTTTATACTACTCTTCATATATCATAATCATATATAAATATGTAATATATAAGCCATGTTATTAGTTTTTTTTCTCTCCCCCAGGTTAGTATGATCATGAATCTACATAATAAAATAGGACACCATATTATTACCTGCTTGCTTAATTGTTATTTATTAGATAGTCTTTTCACTACTTTAGTAAGTTTACGAAATTGCTTATCAGCCTAGCTATTAAGTTTATTAGTCAGTCCTAATCTGTTTTTGGTTCGAGGTTCCGAAATTTCGATCTAAGCATGAGTCGGCACTGACTCATAATTTCGATTTTTTTTACCATTTTTTTTGTTATCCATACAAACTACTATTACAACTACATCGTCGAGGTCAAATACATCATCCTTATGTTTTAGTTACTTATTGTTTCATATTTCTTTTTCTTTTCTTTTTATGAAACCCATATAAGCTACTATTACAACTACATCTTGGTAAAACATATGACACATATCAGCCGTGTTTTAATTACTTAGACTATTTGTTTTTGTTATCCATATGAACTACTACCATTACAATTAGGATTGAGCACATCTATGTAATATCCTGTTTGACGTGTTGTCTGTTTCATTCCCATTTAAAAAATTGTATAACCATTAAAATAAAATATCAGTTCGACGAAATCGAAGATAATATAATTTAAAAATCTAGATATCCACTTTGCTCAGATATATAAACAAAGCCCATACTCATATTGTGTTTGTAAATAGGTATATATATATATACTTTATTTTATTATTTATTTATAACCAAATTAAAAAAAAAATGAATGAAAAGATATCAAGTTTACTTTGAGAAACAAAGGAGTTATAGTAATTTTTGAAATGAGTATTATAATTTATTTTTAATTAATTTGAAACTTTTATAATATTATAAGCTTCTACAAAATTTATAATTTTTATGAATAGAGCAGACATTTGGCTAAATATCCTTAAGCAAATACAAGTAGAAGTGTCCAATACCATATAAACAATAAAATCTCCATCAATTCTATGATTTTTTGAGGTTTATATTTCATTCCATATTCTTTTTTTAGCTTTTCTATGTAATATATATATATATATATATATATATATATATATATAATAAATTTCATTAATTACAAAAAAATATTGATAGATGCTATTGACTTTATTGAATTATTATTACTTCATACTTATGAAAAGAAAATTAATGTGAAGAAAATGATGTATTTTTTTTTTTTGGTACTAATGTTAAAAAAAAGGATGTATTTATGATTAACATTTAGTTAGTTCTCAATTTAACTGTAAAGCTCTACAAAATCAGTCTCAAAATAAAACAGAGGTATTTTTTTTGTCAAAGAAAATAAAAACAGAGGTATCTCCACGTCCAACCCTAATTAATTCAACTACATATTGTCTCCTCGTCATTCAACCTTTAGGCTCTCATAACTCTATGACTCATGGGGTTGTTTAGTGGATGAGGCTTCCCGAATAAAATCCATACACCAAAATCGAACATGTAGAGAGCAAGTAGACAATCTCCAAAACACAAAAGTGAATGTACTCACTCTTATGGTTTTTTTTTTTTTTTTTTTTTTTGTGGTCTAATACTCACTCTTATGTTGTTACATACTTAGTTACTTACATGTATAGACGGTTAAGTGAATCACAGTATGTAGCAAAAAAAATAGTGAATAGCTAAAACGATAGTGAATCACAGTACCTAGCAAAAAAATAGTGAATCACAGAATCTACTTATTCGTATATAACATTTTCCGACCGAAAACATCTGAAACATTCATTGGACCCCCTTAACTGTTGTCAACGATGTTGTTAGCCAATCAAACTTCTGCAGTTCAACAATATTTTTATATTTAATTCGAGCCTCTTACTCTATGTATTTTAATGATATTTTAATGGCCAGATTTAACAAAATACTAAATACATATATGGGATCTCGTACATAGTTACATGTGGACTCATTCGATACGTTACGGATAAAGATATTTTCAATTAGGACTAAGAATGTTAGTTGAAGTAACTTACTATCGGCTGCAACCATGTTTCAATTGGGTTCATTTTCTTCTTTTTCTTAAAACTTTATAAGCTCCAAACCTATTGTTTAGTAGCTACTTTTTTATGACTAACCTATCTTCCTCTTTTAATGTAATGAAAATTCTATTGTAAAAGTGTTTTAGTTTTAAAGTGGAAAGAGAAACAGATAGAGACTGCTTTAATCATTATTATCTATCGAGGAGAAAACATTAGGCACGCAGATCATATTAAGATGGTAAAATCAAATATTACAAAAAGAAGACAGGGCGAGTTCAAGATTTTTACAGACCCAAGGAAAAAATCCTTTAACAAAAAAGATTTTCTTTTTATTTGAACTTTTAATAAAAATAATAATTTAAATTTTTTTTATAGAGATTTTATAAAAAATGGTTATGTAAAAAGAAAAACATCTAAAAGATATATTCTACCAAAAAGGATTTATTCTGTATTTAAAAAAATAATATTTTTGAAAAAAAAGAAAATAAATATTTATTAAAAATTTTGGATTCTTTTTCTTATGGGATTCCAAATGGCGTGGAACATTGCACTCAGTGCTTTCCTTAAACCATATATTTATATTTTTCTTTTTTAGATATTAAATAGTGAAAATTGTTAGATATATAACTTAAATGATACTATTTTGTAAAATTACAACCACTTAAAATATTTTTTTAAAAATATATTTTTAATGGGGTAAATAACTATTATATTATTAATAAATATAATAAAAACCTTCTATTTTTCTCTTTCTTTCCAAATTATCGACGTCGATATTTATTGACATTAATAGTTTCAAAATTTTGATTCAATTTAACTGACAAATCCACCCATTTGTTATCTCTTGTGATATCTAGGTGTTCTGCGAGTTGAAATAAAACGACATACCCTTTCTCATGTACAAAGTTATGAGAATTCACCAGATCTCGATTTATATCACGAAAATATATCATCAACACCAGATTTGAATTTATGAAATTTTTATTAATTATATAGAGATAATAATTTATTTATAGAATTATTTATGGATTTATAAATATTTTATAAAAGTTTGTAATCATTTAAAAGGGTTTCTAAAATCATATACAACCATATTATACATAACTTGGTAATTCTATACTATATGTGAAATTTATAATTTATTATCTATTAATTTTTTAAAATTTATTTAAGTCGATCTCATATTATTCAAATGATAAATTAACTTGATTTCACGTGAATTAGAATCTTAAATAAGAAATTCAGATTGAATTTAGACAAATAAACCTTATATTTAATTATAATATATTAGAAGTAGTTCATAACTCTTTCTAAATGTTTAGAATATCTGTATAATATTTTAGAAAGTAATTTTATATGCTATATAAAATTTTATAGAGTGGTTATAAAAAACATAATCTTTTCTTAAGAAAACACCATTTTTTTGTCACAAACAATGATTCCATTGATGATAAACGAAGAGAATTAAATTCTGTTTCACTGATTTTTGATTCAAACATTTCTAAGTTTATTCAATCTTCACTTCGCACAGCTAAAGCTCGATTAAATTTGTCGTGATTGCTGTGCCAAATCGAGACAAATACTTCGCGATTTTATGAATCTTTACCGTATTTATTATCCAGATTTATAAAATTTTATAAACAGATTTATAAAAATTTATAAAACTTTGGAAATCTTTATAAAACATTATAAAATCAATCTTGGTAAACTTTATATAATGTATTTATAAAATAATACAAACTCGATCTAGGTTTGCATCATTATAAAAGGAAGAAGATAAAAACAATTGGTCTTTCAGCATATTCTTTAATTTAGAGTATAATTTTTTTACTCTTTAAAAAAAATATTTCTGAAAATAAAAAACATTTTGTTGTATTTTTGAAGACTCTCTAATTATATATTATGAACCTTTTCAAGTGTTTTTTTGTTAATTATTTATATACTATTTCCCATATAATAATGTTTTTGCTATTTTGATATTTTATGCTGATAGTTTCGAATATTATAAACAAAATTTTAATTTTTTTTTCATATAATCTCTATCTTCTGAAAATAGTTTCTATCAGGCCATCCTATCAAATCCGTGGTTTGTCACATCAGAATATTGTAACATACGATTCAATTCGGTATGTTAAGGATTTGTATATATATATTATAACATGAGATTGAATTTGGTAGTATGGATGAGTGAATTGTAAGAAAAAAATATCATGTGTACGTTGACATGAGAATTTGGCACATAAGACAAATTTATAAATAGTAATAGCATATAATTTGTATACGTTGACATGTATGTAATGATGTAATCATGTACTTAATTTTACCTATCAAATATATATAATATGTTTGATATTAAACTCACATAAGAAAATAAAATAAAATACTATATTCAATATAATAAATATGTAAATGTGAATCCATATACAGTATAAACGTACAAGAATAAGTAACTTCTAAAAAAGTGAATTCTTTCAAAATCAATTTGTCCAAAATTAAAATTTTAATATCTTTAAGTTTTATGTAAGAAAATTTTGTATCGAGAATAAATAATAATCCCATAATACTGCTTTATACACTATAAAATGTTTAGGTTTCTAATTCTGCATGTAAATTTCCAATTTTTTTTATAGTTGTTAGAGATGATCCTCATCAATGCTATGAAACCTATAAAAGTAAATGTGCATTTTTTAACAAACTTTATTGAAAAGCGTACTTTGTATGTGATATCTCATATTCGAATTTAATATGTTATATAAATGGCAAGTTCAAATCTAAGATATATTTTGAAAATTTCGAAAAAAAAAAAATAACACAAAAACTCAAGAGATTTTAGTTGTACGTATCATCATCATCTGTGAGAGAGATTAAATTTCTCCATAAGCACTTTAAATCGGTTATGTAAGTGGTTTCAGTACTCTGTCACTGCAGAAGGTGCCCTACTGAGTCCTATGTAACGTCTTAGTCACAGTAGATTATAAAAGGAAAACATATGTAAAAAATGGACAAAAAGAAAAAATTGGGTTATTATTCAGAAAAGTTTAATTATTTTATAAAATATTGTGCTATTACGAAATTACCACTCTCGATTAAAATTTGGGATCAAAATCCACTAAATAAATATTGCATGCTAAAATATTTTGTTTAAATTATAACTGCTCTTAAAACTTTAGGTGGTTTTCAAAAAAAAAATTCTACCTTTTGTTTTTTTCTGGCCAATGTACAGCAATTTTAAAGCTTTGGTGTTATGTTTTTTCTTTTATTTTTTTAGAGATTTTGATAAGTATAAGAGTTTAAGAATTTATGATATATTGTCATGAAGTTTTATTTTCAGTTTTGGCTCTGATTTTGACATATCTGGAGGTGATGGTGTTTCACTGGTGGTTTCCGGTTACATTCGTGGTGGCTGTGAAGTCAAAACTTGGTCTTCTAGTATCGGTCAATCTGATGCGGAGCTGCAGCAATAGTTCTTGGCAACAATCGCAGAAGATTTTTGTTTATCAGTCATCGATTTTTTATCATTTTGGTTTTAGGTTGTTTTTTTTTTTTCTTGAAATTTTTGTTGCTGTTTAAATTTCTAATTTTTGTGATTGGCTAACATGATGCGTGGTTTTACATAGATGCTTAGCTTTTACTCAATTTTGGCTACTTATATAATTTGTGTTTGGTAGTTCAAATTTTTTCAACGATAGCGTTATTCATGAAATAAAGTTGACAAAAACAATCAAACAAGAATATTTATCTAAAGTATAAAAAATATTTTTGTGTTTTAGTAAAAGGTATTAGAAGTCTGCATGCTATTGTGGATACGTAAATGTCTAATTATTTATCTTAATTTCAAAATAAAAATGTTATACTATTAATAAGGTGTCATCAAATGAGTTTATCTTAGCTATTTTTGATGTATATACAGTATTAAATTTATCTTCGTTTCTTATTTGTTGAAAAAAATTTTATAACTTAATTGGCTCTAAACATTTTTTTAATGTGCACAGTTATTTCTAGACTATTTCAATAAAATAAATCTTAGTATATATATGATTATATTCTGTTAACATTTGGTGGCGGAGACTAATTTTTTATTAGTCCCTAAACCAAATATCTATATTTGACATTTATAAGAAAATGAGCCTTTTTGTATAGCAATGAAGAATTCAATACAAAATGTAAACAATTAACATGATTAAATTAATTAACATATCCTAACACCTAAATATATGCGTGGAAATTATATAGGGCATTCAGGTATTGGCTTTGATTTGGTTGGAACTAGATTTGAGTTACAATTCTAATTTTATTTTGATTTGATTTAAAAAATCTGGTTAGTTTTTGGTTTGGTTTTTATATTAAAATATTTCATAAAGATAATAAGTGTAATTTTCATATAATTTTAACACATTAAAATGTACTTTTGGTATATAAATGATTATTAGTTTTTATATTTTGGTTTATTTGGTTTTATTTAATTTGTTTATATTAAATTCAGATTCAATTTGTACTCGTTTTAGTATAATTCTTAGTAATAAAAAATTATAACTATTAAAACTAAAATAAAATTTTGGTCAATTTTGATTTAAGAAATTTGAATTTAGTTTGGTTTAGGTTTTAGGCTCAAATCTATAAAAAGTAATGAAAAACTAGTAATTTTATACCTTAATTTCTTATAGAAAATAATTGGACTTGACAACAAAAAAATGGAAAAAACAACAACAAAACCAAATACCATAAAATCGTACGTGGAGCTTGCTCTGCCAAATGAAACCAAAATATTATACATATAGAAAGAAGGTTTTAAAAATATGAAAAACGAAATAATAAATTTGTTACAACTGTTTATGAATGATAACAAAATTAGCCTACAAACACTTGCAAATTCCAATAAAAGATTTTCATCTCAATGTATATATGAGTGTCAACGACAAGTCTACATAAAAGCTACGAGGTCAACAAGACCACACAACACTTCTTACTATTAGCTTGCGAAGGCTGTCCGTTGGACACTTCCTCCTATCCACCTCTCTCTCCTCCTCCTCTCTTCTTCTTCTTCTCTTTATAAACTCTCATCTCTCACATTTTTCTTTTCTTGCATTCTCCAACAAAACTTCAAATTTTATTTACATTCCCTCTATTTTTTTTTGCTTCTTACTGGCTCCACAATATTAATGGATAACACCGACCGTCGTCGCCGTCGTAAGCAACACAAAGTCACTCTCCACGACTCTGAAGGTCCGTATATATTTTCTTACATCGAATTTTACATGTTTGCATAATTTTTCTTGGGTAAAAACAAGAAATGCTTTTGCACATCTTGAAAGCATTATTTGGCTTCGACTTTAAATTTTTAGTGAGAGTACTTATAGAAAATAAGGCAAATGTTCAGTTCTAAATTAGTTGAACACCTCGTGCTAAGTAACTGAAAAAAAACGTACCAAGATTAGTTTCCAATTTTAACCAAAACAAAAAGTAAATTTTTTTTTGTTAATTTAATATATGTATTGAGTTTAATTGGTTAATATAACTGTGTGCAGAAGTGAGCAGTATCGAATGGGAGTTTATCAATATGACAGAACAAGAAGAAGATCTCATATTTCGAATGCATAGACTTGTCGGTGATAGGTAAACAATCTCTTCTTCTTCTTTATCTATCAATTATCTCGATCAGCCCAAAAAAAAAAAATGATATTGGTAGGTAAATAATTTAATATGCGTGTATATTTCCAATTTAACACGTTAATTTAGGTATGTACTTACGTTTGTAGTTGTACAGTGTCCCATGTTGCAAAGGGAAGCACATGGCGTCCACTAATTTTCTTAAAAACATTTAATAAAAGCTATCACGTTCATTAAATTATATACGTACACATAGTCACATACATTCACATATAAAGTCAAGAACCTAATTTGTTTTTCTTTATCGCTATGTACTAATGAATAAATGCTTTGGTTGGCTCTAAAATAGAATCTCAATGGACAAAATAAATATAGAAAATTGTAATTTGTGGTTCTTTTTTTTTTTCTAAGTTTAGGTGGGATTTAATAGCAGGGAGAGTGCCAGGAAGACAACCAGAAGAAATAGAGAGATATTGGATAATGAGAAACAGTGATGGCTTTGCAGAGAAACGACGCCAACTTCATCACTCCTCTTCTCGCAAAAATACGAAACCTCACCGTCCACGTTTTTCTATTTATCCTTCTTAGTTTTTAATGTCATATCTCTGTATTTTTCTGCCCCACCACAAAAAAAAAAAAAAAAAAAGAAGAAGATAAATGTATAGTTGTAGTTTTTATTAAGCGTAACAAAATTGTTATGTTTTGTCTAGTAATCAACTATATATGAGATCTCTTTTTGTTGTGCTTTTCAATTTAATAATATAGGTTTCAATTAGTAATCAACTATGGATTAGTGTGGTTAAGGTTATTCAATCCTTTTACAATCAGCTTACAAATAGTAACAAAAAATTAAGGGACTTATATTCAATATTGAAATTGGAATTAAGTTTTGATGAAATTTTAGATATGATTTCTGGTAAGATGTTGTGAATATCTTTAATTATAATCCTTCAAAGTTTCTCTTAAAATCATAGAAATGTTTACAAGGTATTATAAAAGCCATTTGTTTTAAGTTCCTCAAAAGAATATAATTTTCTATGCTTTTGATTTTTAAAAGAGTCAGTTAGGTGATTAACCACTTTTGCATATTCCATTAAGAATATAATACATATTTTTCTATGTTTAGTTTTTGTATAGCTTTTTTTCTGTTGTCTGTATGAAGAAGTGAGATAGTTTCATTTTTTTTGGTGTGAGATGAGATTTAAGTTTGGTGGAGAGTGGAGACGTGTGAAAGATTCTTTTTTTTTTTATCAATATTATTAAAAAATATATTTTTAGGAAAAATATTAAAAATATATGAATTTAATTTTTTTTTTAAAAAATTTATTATAAAAGTAAATAATATTAATAATTAAGAACATAATATTATATATAAACACACATAAAATAGAATACCATACTATATTATTTATAAGCAAATATGGAAGGTTTGAACTTGAAATGCTTAAATTTGATCTTATTTAACAAAAATTTAATCCAAAAATATTAATATATAGTTTCAAATGCTTTAAATAAAATCAAAAAATATTATATGACTTTTATATGAAACTGAACTATATCATATAAATATATACTTGCGAACAAAAAATAAACTTCAATTATATTATAGATACCAGTTAGAAAATAACTCTGCAAAAAAAATGCATTAATTAAAACATACAAAAGTTCAAATTCAACATTCTATATAAAAAAAATAGAAATAGAATTAATTGATATTTTGTTTAGTATAAAAACATATTCTTACATCAAAACTTATTTACTATTTTGAAAAATTTATTCTCGATTAATTTTAGTATATATAAAAAAATATTTTTAGTAGGATAATAGAATTAAATCAATTATATTGACAAGATCCAATCAAATAAAACGAGATGGAATAAAAAGTAACAAAAATAAAAGTGAAGAAAAATAAAAAAATAAAAAGTATATATGTGTTATATATGGCGAATGATATAATAGTATATATTGTATCAAATATATAAAATATTTTAATTTTTTATTTTTAGTTATGTAGTGTATTATAAAACTTTTGTTGAACATTCAGCCAAATTTCTATTTTCAAAAATCAGTCTTAGTATAATCAATTAGCAATTAGGATACTTAGTTCTATAAATTTATTTTTTGTCAACAACATGCATTAGACAATGCTTACAGTGCATTGAAAATGCCATTTTTTAAGGTCCTTAAATAATATTAACTTCTTACGCCTCTAATTTTAAAAGATCAGTCTTAGAGTAAAGGTCAAATCGTCAAAGTATACTTCTAGTTAAGTCTTCACCTGAGTTTAAATTTTGCCTTTGTTTAAAAAAAAGTTTCAAATTAGGTTTATTATGTTTTAGCTAAAAACAAAAAAATTCAAGAGTCGCTGACGTCGTTTCGACCAGGATTCCAATTTTTGTTTTTCTCTTGTTATGAATTCAATTCTTTTTTTTTTCACTATAATCTAAACTTCTTGTCTTATTGATTATGACAATTTGATGAAAGAATTCATATGAACCAAGAAAGCATTATTAATAGGGTAATTTTAAAAATTTTATCTATCTTCATTTTTATGTTTTCAATATTTTGTATCAACTGAATTTAGATTAAAATCATCATTTAAAATTATACAATAAACTTTACTTTTTAACTTCGCCTCAAATTTTACGAATTTTCACATTTGCACAGTGATGACACATCGATGATAATATCAGAAGTCGCTAACATACATGTCATAGTCTGATTTTACAAATACTTAATTTTATATATATATACATCTATACATCCTATCGCCTTTCTAAGAGGTTGTCTAGGATCTTTGTCTTTATTGTCCATGGGACCAAGATTGTTTTTAAATTTGTTCCACCGAAAGAAGGCTCCTATTATAGCATAGAGAGTAGAGTCTGTACTTTTGCAATTTATTTTTGCTTTTTTAATAACAAAATATTGGTTATGAATAATATTCTGAATTGTGTTATTCATATTTGATGATTATAGACATATATAGAGAGGCAAAGAGTCATACTTAATAGAAATAAATAAGATTGTTTTAAAGAGGTGATGTATGATATGATGATGGAGAATTTTAGCTATTATGAAGGAGTATCTTTGATATTTTTAATACGTTTTTAAAAACTTAAAGCGATGATGAAGTGAAGATGGAAACAACGACTTAAGATTAACATTTATTAAGAATCCCACAAGGGAGGAAGAAGAAGCAGTGTGATTGAACTATGCGGTTATATGGATTGGTCATAGTGTGCCAATGTGGAATAACGTATTAAAACACCTCAGAAAATCACATCTGTGTATTGGTTGAAGGAAGCATCTAGATTAAAAAGAAGTCTTGGAAGACTTCGATTATAAACGATCTTTGTCGTGAAGAAGCATATAATTTTAAAAGTCGTAAATGACTTGATTGTGGATTGATTTGAGAGGGATATACAGCGGAATGATTTATGATATTTTTTTTTTAAGATTCTGATGGAAATTTAAGATTTTGTGATGTTAGAGGTGATTTGATTTAAGGTCTGATTGGTAATCATTTTAATAATAATAATTTTATTTTTTTTAAAGTGTTATCAATCACCAAAATTGTTGAACATTAAAATTATTCACTAACAGTTTTCTCTTACAGTTTTCACTATTCACTTATAGCTTACAGTTTTTGTTAATAGCTTACAATTTCCGCTAACAACTGAAATAATCGTTTCGTTTTTGTTTACCAATCGGACCCTTAAATTTTTGTTTTGGCGGAATGGTAGTGTAAAAATGTTGGTAATGGTAAATAATAATAATAATTATGTTTAGTAGAAAGAATTGGATGAAAAGAGAAGAAATTTTTTATAAGTAAAATAAAGCTTTGGAAATGCTTTTTTTGTTTGATAATTTTTAAAGGACTAAAATTTATAAGAAAATGAGTTTGATTGTTTAATCAAAACTTTGAATCGAAATATGATCTGATACCATAATAATTATAAAATATATTGTGATTTGTGTTATTGATATTAATTTGATGATTACATACATAAAGATAAAATCTATAATGAATAAAAATAAATAAGATTGATTTGAAAAGATGATGGAGGAGATGACCATGGAAAATTGTGATTTTTATAAATGGATACATTTTATATTCTTAATATAAAAACAGGTGGAAAGGTTCATTTCATTGGTAATGAACTAACATTTTGTTTCTAGAGCTAAGTTTACAAGGATACTAATTAAACAGATAGGTTGTTTTGCAGTCATTAGTGATCGCCACTATATATATATTGTTTGTGTTGCTTGTATGTTGCAGTAATCTTATCGTTGTGGATGTTGCCAGCAACTATTAAACAAACACAGCCCATCCGATGTGATTCACATAAACCCACAAGTCACAATCCCAATTTGAAATTGAGAAATTGTAGGCCTAATAGTAAATACAGTCCTAATTAGCATAGCCCACTATATAACAAGGTATGACCGATCACTAACGTTACTAGCTCAATAAATGAGTCACTGGGCTGAAAATATCGGATTGTTGTGTGTTTGGTTTGGTAACTTCAAGATAATTTTGAGTAGTTTTAGATAGTTTTAATAATTTTGTTATCTAAAGCCCACTATATATCTTCATATCTTCATATGTTCAAATTTATTGTTCGTACTTATTGTTCAAATTTAAACTAGTAAGATACAAGTAGGATCGGGTGATCCGAAATGCACAACTGCACAAGCCTACTCTCGTAAGTCCTGATGTTATAATAAGCATATAAGGATATCGAACCGAAGCCTTCCAATTTGTAATACTTGAGAGGAAAAGACAAAGAGTTTTGGTCGGTAGATGTCGATGCTACGTTCTTTTATTTGTGTTAGAGTGAAGTGTGGATCGATGGTGGTGATTAATTCTATCATATAAAATATGAATTTGGTTTAGGCCTTATGCGAATCATCAGAATGGTGTATGATCAAGTGAACCCGAAGTGAGTTTTGGTTAGCTAATTAAGAGATCGGTTTGTTGTTCATCTTAGCTGAATTTTTGTGTGGCTTTGCCTTTCTTTTTTTATTCTTTTTCAGCAACTTTGGTTTTATTACATTGATTAATTACTTGACCTTTAAAATAAATACTACAGTGGGTATTTAATTTATAACATAATGTATCTAGTATATGATTTTTACTGATAACAATGTGAAAACCAGACTTTTATGTATGTACGGTATAAATGTATACATGAACATCATTTAACTCAGAGACAAGATAATCCATAGATAAACCGTAATTAAACATCATTAACTAAGAAGTGAAAATATAACTTTTGCTCCAAAACTATGTACGTAATGTCTATCTCTAGTTTTGAGCTCCATTGTAACAAAGAGCACTTTCATATTATCTTTTCGTTCGTTTATTATAGAATACCCGAGGTTAGTGAAAAAGAAAAGGATAAATGAAAATCCTTGAGAAACTCATACACAATTGTCCATTCATATGCAATAACAGCTACAATGCTCGACGTAATAGAGTATAAAGTTACATGGTATGAGTACTGTTACTCTAATTCTGAACTTGAAAAGAAAAAAACACGTGAAGAAGCTGTTATATATGAGCTGATAACTTTGAAACCCCCATTTATATTAGTACTTAATTAATATTCGTTTTAAATCTTAAAAAACAATATTATTCAAAATAACTCCATATATTTGTAGAAAGGTTGAAGATAATTTAAAGGAGAATGAGGAGAGAAAAAGTGAGTACGTACTGATCTCTCGTTAGGGTTTACGTGGAAGATATATATAATCCTTCTTTTATTAGCAGAATGTTTGCTGAATTTGTTGAGCCAATTCTTCTGCACTTAGTTGGCACTCAATTCCAATCTATGAAAAAAGAAAATAGTGAGTGAGAGAGTATATATATATATATAGATCATCGACAATTACTATCATAACATTTATCAAAAATCAATGTAGACTATTCTTTTTTCCCCTACAACCATTGTGTCAAGTCTTTATTGGACAATATGCTCAGTAAACCACCTCAGCTTGAATAAATATATCTATATTTCAAATTCGAATTTTAAGATTTACGTACGATACTCTTTAATGTTCATATATAATAAAATAACGAATGAATTTGTAAATAACATATAGAAACACGTGTAATTCACACTTTGGTTTAAAAGACAAAAAGTCAAATGTATATTAATAAGATAAGTAAAATATATAAAACAAAGAACAGTCTAGTTTTGTATGCTTGTGAGCAATCTGACATACCCTATCTTTGTGTGCATTTATGTATATATACAATGTAGATAAGAATTATGTATCTTACACTTATTTCCTTATATTTCTATAAACTGTGCATGAACTTATGTGACTGAATGAATTATTATTTATTACAGTACCCAACCATTACTCCCCCCCACCATAGATTGCACTCATTACAAAAGAACAACAGAATCAGTTAAACTTAATTAGAATGATTATTCGTACGTACCTTGATGGTGAACGAATTAAGCATGGTTTCATCGACGGTGTTAATATTGACCTGAAGAATCTCGAGAGCCAAATCCTCAAGAGCTGCGATTATCTTCATAACCTGTCCAGGGATCTTATGGGACACCGTCTTGAGCAGGACATTAGCTCCTGAGAACTTCACTTCCACGTCAGCCAAAGCCGACTTTGAGTTAGCAACGAGCTCATTTATCACGCTACTCTCATGGTTACTACTAACAGAAGGAGAGGAAGAAGATGAAGCTGGAGAGTATGGAGGTGGGTCCACTAAGCTGCTGCAACTGGCCAATGAGCTATAAGAACGAGGAGGCTGTGGGATGAGTGGTAGTTGCGGAGGATGGGCCCGGTAAGGGCTTGTGGGCTGAGGGGTTCGAGGGCTTATGGGAGGAAGAAGGAGATGGTGGTGGATCTGGTGGTGGTTGATGCGCGGGCTAAGAGGCGGCTTTCTCGGGCTTAGGACAGGCGGTGAAGGACGAGGACTCGGGACTAGTCTCGGGCTTAGGACTTCCGCGTAAGTCTTACGTTGTTTCTTGGCTTCTAAAGATTGAAGAACTTGTTGTAACTCGCTTATGTATTCCACAACTCCTCCTATAATCGATGCTTGGTCCCCCTTTTATTTTGATCCAAGGAAAAGACAATATAAGTCAATATGAACATTCTATCTATTACATTGAGACATGAAAGAAAAGAAAAAGAGATGAACAGTGGGACCAAATGTCATTATTATTCTTGAAAAACCTAGATATGATGTATTAGTTGAAATTGATGTATCTTAGAAATTATAAGATAGTTAGGTATATCAAAAAGATTAAATGACCAAACGTTTTACAATAGTAATTAGTTAGGCGCTTCGACAACTCATAAACCAAAGTAATGACTAAGAAAAATATATGGATGTATACCCGTTTGACGTAGAAACAAGGCATAAGAGAACGTAAAACGGTCAAGTGCTCGTTCATTTGCTTTCTCCGGTTACGTTCCACGGTTACATGAGACATCTTTTGTTGCCCATCTTGCTTATTTTCTTCGTCTTCCTCTCCTTCTCCGTCTTCTTCTTCTTCGTCTTCTTCTTCTTCTTCTTTCTCAGTTTCTACTCGTTTCCTCTTCTTCTTAGGAGATGAAGTTTCGTAGTTTTTATCCTTTACTAACTCTTTGGAACCTGTGGTTCCATCTTTAGGTGTAGATGCAGCCGTTGGAGATATCTCTCCGGCGCCTTCAAGACTCTCTAATATAGCAAATAGATCATCTCCGGCTAGTGATGTGTCGACGAATTCACACTCTTCCAGAAAATCCGGTAATATCTCCTGCATTGTGACAAGATCTCTCTCTCTCTCTCTCTCTCTCTCTCTCTCTCTTCCTTAGTTCGTTGTTTTGTCTTATGGTTGGATACAAAAACAAGCAGAATAAAAGAAAGATTTAGGGAAAGAAAGAGACGCAGAGAGAGATAGCAAGTTGAGAGAGAGAGATAGAAAGAGTGGATGCCAAAAGGAGTAAATATGAGGGACTCGCATTCATCGAGGACTAAACTATCGCTATCAATTTTCAGTATTTAATATTATATTTTGATAGGGTTATTTATTATGCGGGCTGTGCCGTTGGATGAAATTTGGGGAGAATCTAGGTTTTTTTGGTGTGTATCATTTATGTTTTAGATATAAAGTTACATAAATATAGGGTACGTTTTATTGTATTCTTTATATTAGAGAGATAAAGGTTGCATATATGCAAAAGGAAAGATACATAAATTCCTTAGGAAAAGATTTTTTTATGGATTTTTTTTTCTGGATAAAATTTTGAATAATCACAAGTTCGGTATAATTGTTTTTTGTACACACAAACATATAATGCACACAAACACGGACACGTACGTTCGTTTGTATTTAATTTACGTACATATATGGGTTGCGAATGGTCCGACCAATCCCGGTTTTCGAGTAAACATACAAGAAAGAAAGAAAAAAGTATTTGATATTTACTGGATTCACATTTATTTTAGCGCCCTTGCTCGTGAGACAATCAATTGAATGGTATGTTGTACATTCGCATTATGGATCAATTATTCACAAGAAACTAAACTATACAAATTTAGACGCTTTTTTACAATTGATAAACCAATCTCAAACGTATCGATCGGTATATAAGTCCATGTCACCAAATTATTGATTTCCAGTTAGCATATACTTGGTCTTCGCTAATTTCAGCCAGCATTAATAAATTATGTAATCAATTGAGTTTTAGCAAATTATTTTCTTTTACACTTATGGTGATTGTGCATGCACCCTTTTAATTTTTTTTTGGGTCTATTTTAGTATTTCAAAACCTTTTAATTCATATTCTCCTAATATATCTTTCACACTTAAGCTTTTAATTTTTAAATATATTATATTCAATTTCATTCATCTCAAAATTATTTTTTCAAACCTCTATTCTTCTCAAAATCATTTTTTGTTCCTCTCTATTTCATTCTTTTCAGTTCACTCATCACTCAGAAAATAAAAGACAAGGGAGAGATCTAAGGCAATAAATACTTGATGTCATACTAGTCGTGCCTCAATTTGTCTCTTCAAAATCAAATTGATTCTTGAGGAGCCACCCTTCATTTGAACTTTCCCTTTCAAAAATTTTGAAATATTTTGTACATGAAAATGTATATATATATACCGTATATACTACATATTAATGATAATAATCCAACAAAATGTTTTAGAAAATAAACAAAAATTTAAGAAGATGGAGCCAAGACAAAACCAGGTAGACGTTAGGTTTGAAGTTAATGTGTTGGCTGTCAGATATTGTTTACCTGACCATGTCTTTTTAGTAACGGGTCTCTTCTACTTTAACTGTGTTTTGTTTCTAGCTCAAATTAATTGAAATCAAGATATAAAAAAACAGAGTTCGATAATTGAAAAACAGCATCAATTAAGGAAACCATGTAAGTTTCTTTTAAATGCAATGCTTACATATATCCCATGATTAATGCCTTCAAGTAATAAAAATTACTTCGTGCTTTTAATAACGCGATCCTATGCATCAAATTTCGAACTGTTCTAAAAAAATTTAGTTGTCATGAGTTCCACAGTGGTTAGTGGTATAAATCTCTGAAGGTATATATGATATGTAGAATTTCATTTTTCGACTTTAAACAACCAAAACGAACAAAATGCACTACAAGTAAACAAAAATTGGAAGGATAGATTCCTATAGTTAATGAGTAATTTATATATCAAACATAGCATGCTATAGTTATATAAAGTGTAACTTAAGTTTAATTATGCATGCATGCATGATATTAGTTAAAGATATGTCTCGGATCCAAGTTGTTATTTAATTTCATATACACACGGATATTTATCCTCTTTTATGGAGACTATGACATGCTTTCAATATATTCGTACAGTTTTGTCTTGCTCTATTTATTTCTTAAATCAAAATCAACAATTCTATAGCATCGTTGCTCTTGACATCACTATGATAAAAATGCAGAAAAAACCGATTGAAATAAATTTATTTCATATGATAATTACGAAAAGTTTATTATATTCTTCCTGTAGTCTCAATTAAGAAGTCATGAGTTGGCGTCGATAATTACCAATCAAAAACAATCAAACAAAAACTCGAGCGACTAAAAGAATGTGTAAATGGTGAAATTTATTACCCTTTTACATAATAATTGTCTTTTGAAGAAATTAATCAAAAAAAAAAAAAGAGAAGAGAGAATGAGAAAGAGAGCAAAGAGAGTTAGTTCAAGAAACAAAGTATCTGCAAGTTGAACAGAGTTCAGTACTTGGGAACCAAATATAATAAAGATGGTGGGCGGCTTTCAATGATCGGACACGGCTTCTCCGTGCCCGAGATTCTACTTTTTTCATTCATCCACATGCACACTTATCATCATACATGCATCCATGCTATTTTCACATCTACATATACTTTCATTTTTGTTTTAAATTATCTATTTCCGGAGTTTGATCTTTTTTCATTTAATTTGTCGACCGTGGATTCTAGACGGTCTGGTTTTCAGGTTAATATTAAAAGAAATTAGAATTTTACAAAGGTAGGAGGATTCTGGATGGTGGTCATTTGTAATTAAGATACACTGATATTTTTTAAAGAATATGATGGACAACGAATAAATGATGTAGAAGAACGTAGTAATATTATTTTGGACTAAATAGATAATTTGCAGTGTTGCATAGTTTTTTTGGGAGAATTTTCAAAAGTAACATATTTGGATGTTTTTATCAAAAAAAAATAGCATAATAGAATGAAAATGACAAAATAGTATTATCTATCGTAAATTCTAAAATCCAAAATTTAATCATTTATAAATTCTAACCTTATTAGTATAATATATATTTTAAATAATTTTCAAATTTAATTTTGTTTGATTTAAATATATAATTTTCTTTAAACTTTTTAATAAATGCTATTTTGTTTGGTATGTTATTTTTTTAACATAGACTTAAATGTGTTATTTGAAAATGCTTTTATCGTATTTGTATCTCCATGGTGGAATACTGGAATTATAAGGCTGTATAGCCTATGAGAAATACAACCGACTCAAAACTTGCTCCAGCTGTTTTTTTTTAGATAAAAGTCTTTGGCATGTAATCTTCTAGATATAACCAAGACTAATATTTGTGACATCGTAAATGATTTCTTCTCAACTATAGCACCAGAGTCGATTTAATTAAGATCTCTTACCATTCAAATAACACCTCTTCTTAATGGTTGAATCAATTGCGTTTAGATTAAAAACAACAAAAGGCATCAGATAACACACACACGTGAATAAACATTACGTAGTCTTAATTTATAGAAAAACGCGTATACGAGCTTGCATGTGTTAGTGTATATGGTGACCCCTCATGTAGTTGTGAATTTTGACGGTAGGTGTCGCAATAGGGACCAAACACAGTATGCCCTAAATGGATAAATGCTACACCTTCGTCCTACGATCGTTTCAGAGAAGGAAAAAAGCAAAACCCTAAGTTTGTAGCTTTGATCTAAAATCAGCTATCTAAACCCCTAGCTCCGATCGAGTATTAAATGGTTCTTTGGGATACATCAAGGGCTCGCGTTGATAAGATTTTAAGAGATAAATGAACAAAAATAATACATCATGTACACACAAAAATATGTAAATTATTTTTCAAGAAAAGACCTTTAACCCTGAAGTTTGAAGTAGATATATAAGTTCTCCATTTAAAATTCAAACTTAAAAGAAAAAAAAACATTACTACTCCATATTTTATCTCTTTCTATGTGCTTTTATTACATTTGCATTATAAATTTTTAATTTCCGTAATTTCGGCCTTCGCATTACATGCGTACACGTCTCTCGTCTCTGTAATTCGGCAATCACTAGGACACGGCTATATATAGTTGTATACACAACTGTGTGTATATCTCTCCCTGTTAATTAAATATCAATGGTAAAATGTGAATATATCCATAAACTGGCACAGGTTTAGTACTAGAAACAGAATCTAAAGGGCTTTCGAAGGATGATATCTCATTTCTATTTGTTTATTTGGGTTAAAATTAAAATCGATTCTAGTAGAAACAAAAAATGTGGAAGTAGCTGAAGTGGTGAATGAGATGGGTCCTACTCAAACTTTAATCACTACGAAGATCTGAAATATCATTTACTCTTACCACGAAATACATGAGCGACGCTTTATTGCTCTTTCTTTCTTCTCTCTCTCTCATCCCAATGTGCCATATTATGATTACATATTATGAGTTTCATCATCTATGAAAGACAAATATCGTAGGTAATAATTATGTTTCTAATACGAATGGGTTTCCTAAAAAACATCTTTGCTCATTTTTGTTTTCTTCTTCGATTTACAGTAATCGACAGTAGTACAACACTCTTTTTATTATTAACGTGTTAAAACTTATTTTAGAAAAATAATTCGTTTCACATTCGACCATATAAAAGGAAAAGCACTGGGTTTCATATTAGTGAGTTTCACAAAAGTAGTAGGGAGAGGTTTAGGGAGCTTTTAAAATATAACATATAGTAGAAAGTTACAAAAGATCAATAGCAAAAACCTCTTAGAAGAATTTTCTACTGTTTATTATAATTCTCTTTATTTTCCATGCCTTTAATTAGAAAAAAAAAATCTTTTAGATTTCAGTCAATCATTTTTTGTCCACTTCAGTCATCATTTATATATCTGAATTTCGGCTTGCCAGATAAAGTACAATCAGAAATCTATTTAAAATCTTAAGATTCGTTAAACGTTGCAATGAACGGACCTAAAGCTAATTAATAATCATACTTGTGCATGATATAAATGCAATGCAGGTTTTATATCAATCAAGGGATCCTCCATGGAGTCTAATCACAGTTGATTCTCAACTACTATAGTCTTACATTAAATCTACCAATGTTTTAATTTTGTAAGACACATTAATGACTTGAGACAGTCCATAAAATTTGTTTCATAAAGGCTACGTACTATTTTGTGTGACCATGAATTAAAGAGCAAGAATTAATACTCTTTCATTCAGCAAAGGATGATTTGTTAAATTATACTGATCAATACTCCTAAATTGTGTTTTATCTACTAAATAATTTGTGTGAAATAATAATTAATGACCGCTAGATTTGGAGAAGTAATAGCTTCCCCCATATACGTGGGGACCCATGATACTTTTGATTGCAAATTAGATTTGAAGAGCCCACAAGTGAATGGCATGTCCCCATCTTCTACTAAAACCATAATGAGTGGTTATGGTTGTGCACCTTTTTGTGATGTGGTGCATGCATCCTTTCAACTTTGTTTTTTTCCTACTCTACTGAAGAATTCAAATTTAAGCAAAAACTTAAACTTTGAATGCTTCAACTGATAATTTTGTTAATCTCGTGCATGTATTAACTAGCCAAATAGTATTTGTTTGTTATTTGTAAATGTTCTCTTTAACAGAGTTATTATCTGTCGCAGACTCCAAATCATATTATATGAAGTTGAACGTATATTTAATATGAATGTGTTACTTATGACAATTAAATTTATTAGATTTTACATATGTTATTTTTAATTTAAATTTTATCATGGTAATGTAAATTAACATAATTTTTCTATTGTTATTTTTTTAAGAAAGCAAAATAACAAAAAGGGAAAAGAATATTGATTACTATTGAAATAAAAAATAACGAAAGTAAAATAAAAATAATGAAAACTATAACATTAAGAAACATAAAATATAGAACCTATATAAAATTTATAATTTATGAATCATAACAATAATAAGATATATATATATCAACACATATTTTCTTTTGACTATATAACAAATGTTAAAAATTTATGATGGCTAATATAATAACATGCATAAGATTGTGTTGGTGTTAATTAATTTATAATAGTTTGTTATTGTATGAAAGTATATATTAGATAGAAAGTTGTTCTTAAATCTAAAACTGTGGGGTTTTTTTTCCAATTTAAAGTTTATATGTCTAAATTTTTAGTCAGTGGGGTTTTTATGAAAAATATAGCAAATATGTAAGAAGACTTTTGTTTCAAACGATAAATATTGTTAAGAGAGTTTCAAAAACTTATGTTCATTCATTAATTAGATTCAGTTTAAAGTTCTATAAAATTAGGAATATGTTTTTTTTTTTTTTCTCTTGGTACTTTCATCTTCATCTTTCAGGTTTGCTTCAATCTAGTTTTTTTGGGTTTTTGGATTAATTTGGATCATTTTGGAATTCCATAACTTCTGCTGTTTACTAGACTTAATTTTTAGATAATTAAATATAGGTGTTGATACATAATTTAGTTAAACAGACTATAATTACATGTGTTATAAACTTTTGAGTATAATTATCTAGAAGGACAATAAAAAGCAGACGTAAAGATAAGTACGGTTCCCAGCAGAAACAAGAAAGCGATGTTTGCAATCGGAAGAAGAGAAAAGAACAAAGTCAGAAACCTTAATCATGTTACCATACCATGTACAAATTTAGGAAAATGTTGTTTGTATTAATTCCTATTTGTATTTTATTATATAAAGCTTCATCCTTTAGAATTGCTAATTATTATACATAGTAGTAACAGAAGTAAAGATTTATATATATATCAAAAATATAAATATAATAAAACTAATATTGATAAAGAAAAAGAAAAATATGCTAAAAATAGATAAACTTAAAAAGGAAAAAGGAAAAATATTTTTAAAAGTATAAAAACAATTATAAAGTAAAATCTTATTTCTAAAAAGAAAAAATTACAATAAATATTTCAATATATTTCACCACCAAATTATTTTTAAAATAAAAAAAAATAAAAATAAGAATCCTAAAAAAAAAATATCCAATCTTGACACGTTAAAAATAAAAATTATAGAAAACATTATACAGTGGATTACTAATTCTAAAATGAAAAAATATAATAAAAAATATGTTAAAAGATAAATACATTTAGAAAGAAAAAAAATCCGTTTAAAAGTACACAATAAGGAAATTATATGACAAATTAATAATCCTAAAATAAAATAAATTATAATAACTATTTTTATATACTTTACTACCAAAATATTTTTAAAATAAAAAAATAAAATAGACTGCCAAAATAAAATACTTTACTACCAAAATATCCGATTCTGATACGTATAAAAATAAAAAATCATTAAAAACTTTATAAAATAAATGACTAATTCTAAAATTAAAAAGTATAGTAAATATTTTTAAGAGAATATACTTCTATAAAGAAATTGTACAATTTATTTCTCTCTCTTTATTCATCAATTATATTTTATTTTAAGTACTATAAGATTTAATTAAATCTGCTTTTGACAACCCTATCATATATTTAGAGAAATTAATTTTTAAAATTATTGGATAATCTAAATTCATTTCAAATTTTATCGGGTTTCTCGATTGAGATTTTTAAAATATAATATTTTAAATAACTTAATGCGAATATTAATATATATATATATTATCATAATTATTCGTGTTATCAATTTTAAATTTTAAATATTGTATTTTATCTACATATTACATGGATTCTAATTTAGTTAATTCATATAGAATATTATTGTATACAAGTAAAAAATATATAATCAAGAAAATTAATGTACTAAAACCATTTATTTAAATGGAGAAAGCGGTTAATAAACTATTGAAACTATAGATTTTAGAACAAAAAAAAATCTTCTAAAAAAACTGACATTTTATTAATTCCATAAGATATAAAGTTGTATTGACTTAGCTAATTTAGATATTATTTTGGTCAATCCAAATTTCCGTTTAATAAATATTAAACACCATTAATAATATAAAAGTATGACGTTTTAGAAACATAGGAATCACTTTGTAAAACCTTCAAATCTGGATCTTCAATCTATCAACCAAAATCCCAACCATGAATCTTTCCTTTGGAATTTTGAGGGATTCTAAGCCAACACATTTAAAGAATCATGAGTTCTAATTAAATACACCAAATTAGATTGTAGATTTGACAATTTTGTGTGTTTTTGGAGCAGTGGCAACGAATGATATTAGCTGGATGCGTTTTACCGGAGAGATTATGAGAATATATAGCAGATATTTGATAGAGATGTAAAGGCTTTTGAATCAATGCTAATACTGCAATGGTACCGTGAAAAAATGAAGGATCCACTGTAGAATCTTAACGTCAACAAATCATGAATATCAAAGGGCGTTGACCATGTCAACCAATCGTATATTTTTTATGGTTATTTTGGCTGTCGACTGGTGCAAAGGAGGTAATGAAATCATTAGAGTTGTCAGATTATAAATAACCTTTCTCTTGGAATTAACAAAAGGGT
The DNA here is from genome assembly GCA_900108845.1 of Iljinskaea planisiliqua. Lineage (NCBI taxonomy): Eukaryota > Viridiplantae > Streptophyta > Magnoliopsida > Brassicales > Brassicaceae > Iljinskaea > Iljinskaea planisiliqua. The sequence goes on from FNXX01000008.1 coordinate 3,629,614, forward strand.
AATAAAACCAATCAATTTTTATTTATTTTTAACTTCGAAGAGACGAGGCGAGACAAGTGTGAATTTAAAGGGCACAATCTAATAGAAAGATTCAGGAATGTTTGCTTCTTGAACTTAAATTTATGGACCTATACTAGTAACTCTTTGTCGTGCTTCCAATTTAAACTCTCCGAGCACTCAAAGGCTTCTTTTCAGTTATAGTATAAAGAATCCAATATGACCAGGCTCAAAAAATGGCCGGAAACAAATTAGCCTGATGGGCCATATGTGGCTAACTTAGTCACTTCTATGTTCGGCAGAGTCAACCTTAGGTTAAAGAGTAGAAATGCGTGACATTTTGAACTTGTTCAAAACCGGTATGGACAATCCTCACACATGGCAAATCTAAAACATGTGTGGAGATCAGTAACAGTACACGTGGCTCCCACCTTGAGGTGATTAGGGTTTGTGAACAGTTGTCCCGTTACCGTTTCTTCCTCGAAAGAAATTAGAAAGTGTTTCGTTTTGTTCTCCGAACTTGCGACGAATCCATGATTTCTCTGCAATTTTTGGAAGCAGTAGGATTCTAAAACTTTCAGGTATGCTTGAGTTTGTTTTTGTCTTTATACAGATGATTACAAGTTTGAAAATTGTGATGAAACTCTTTGGAGAGGCTGAAAAATCAGGTGGAGTTGGAGAGAGCTAAATAGTAATAGATTATCACTCATTTTTCGTTTGCGGAAGACTCCATTTGTATTACACATGTCATGTATTTATCTCAGTTTTTTGCTTGCTATCGATCTAACAGTCTATTGTTTACGCACTTGGACATGTTGGTTTATTATTTAGTTTGGTCTTATGGTCTTATAACTTATAACCATAACTTCACTACAAGAAAACAGTAATTTAACGACTGTACAACTAGTTGGAAAATAGTCGTAAAAGTAATATATATGACTAATTAGCGATCAAAATGAACAGTCGTCGATCTTTCGTCGCAAATATGAATAGTCGTAAATTAGTCGTAACATTGTGACCAATTTACCACTATATAGTAAGTTGATCATGTGGTCGAAGGTTAGTCGGAAAGTGGTCGCACATATATGTGACTTAGTTGGGACTAATATAAGATCATTTAGTGACAAATTTGTAACTATTTCTATACAATTTTACAACTAATAAGCGACCCAAAGAAGAATTATCCAAAAAATTGGTAATTTTTTTGTGACTGCATTGCGACTATTTAGTAATCACATTAACGACTATTTGACGACTAACCATATTATTGACATAGAAAATAATAATCTGTTTGTGACTATGTTGCAACTATCTTATGACAATTTAGTGACTAATATACGACTAATTTACGACTCTGTTAATCATTAATATTTGTTTTGTCACTTAAATCTATTGATAATACTCTATTTAAACAATTAATATCTAAAACACAAAATAATATATAATATTGTGATTAAAATTTGATTAATTTGTTTACAAAACAAACTTCCAACAGTGGAGTTACCGAGAAAAAAAAAGCAAAACTCCACTGGAGTTACCGAACAAAAAACAATGTTAACTACAAGAGAAATGGTTTTAGAAAGAACCTAAGAATGACCTATGTTTGGGGTGGAACCTTCACTTGACGGAGCCGGTTGAGAAGCCATAAACTCAATAAATGATGGATTAGTTGCACTCAAGAACTTCTCCACCAATGACAAGTGTTCGATCTTGTTTTGTTGCTCAGCCGCAAGTTGGGAACTCTTTGCTTCACGGGCAGCAATCTCAGCATCACGCCGCATATTATAAGCAAATTGTTCCTCTATTTTACGTTTAGCCTCTTCTAGTTGTTGTTGCAGTACCGTAAAAGATGAAGAACAACTACCTGGGCGCTTACGCTTGCCATTAACATGAGAATTGTCCAAACTTCCAAAGCCATAAGGACGTCCTCTTACATCCCTATAAGTAGACTGCCAAAAGAAAACAAGTTTATAACTATGTACAATGTGTAAATAACAAAGAATGAATAATTACACCTGTTAGTGATGAATTATCTTTACCAGCAGAAATAGCTCGTTGTACTCATCTATGGTGAGATCCCGGGGTTGAGGATCACCGTTCAAAGTTTCTGAATTCTCTGCCTCGATCTCAAACAACTTAGCTTTGACGTTGTTCTCATAAGTTTCAGCAATGTTCTTTGCTTTTAGATCGACAAACGTCCCATCCGGTTTCGTATGGGTCTTGATAAAAACCTCACCAATACTCACTGGTCTTCCCAACTCTTCTTCCTGAAATGTTACATAATGAAGAGAGTTTAAATTTGCAGAGGTTAAAGTAATATAAAGTGTACATATGTAAATGTAACTTACCATTTCTTGTTGGATTTGTAAATACGACTTCTGGCCTGATAAGTGTATGTGAGGACCAAGATCTTTACGGTCAGACTTACGAGCAATAGAATAGGTATTGCTCCTTTGTTTTGCTTCTTCTGTCTCCCACAAAGCGGTCATCTCTATCCAGAGTGTGGGGGTAATCCAATTAGGTCGTTTTCTGGAAGTACGGACACGGCTAACCATGTCTTTCATCCTTCGTTGACATATGCTCTCAAAATACATTTGAACTGTCCCTGAGATTAAAGGATCCCATGTGTGTGTTTTCTACATTCCGAAGACATGAAATTGATTAGTGAAACGATAGAAATAAACATATAAAGAAAATTCAAAGGAGAGAAACCTTTACCGCAAACTCAATGAAATATCTTTCTTGTCTCTCCCGAGGTACAACTGTCCAGCTATAATAGGGACCATCAAATTTGTTTGTGAAGACTTTAGTAATTTTTCGGACCAAGGATTCTTTGTCACGATCAAACCTTGAGACAAAGAAACAATCTGTCAATAGTAGTAACCAAAAAAGTGAATAAATGGAATAAGTAAAGAAACCAAAAACTTAGAAACAAACAAACAATCATTTTCCAGAAGCAATAAACTGATATATGAAACGTATACCATGAGAGAATAAAGAGATAATCTGAGAAAGATAAATAATGAGATAATGAGAGAGAAGGAAAGAAAATTATGATGGGAGAGAGAGAGTGTGTGGGAGCAAAGGATATTTAGTTAAGCATAAAGATTTATCGCTTCTACACGTATAAGAAAGGCAGCGATGGGTGGATAGTGGCAACACACAAGGATTTATGGTTTCTTTACACGTAGGAAAGCAGCATGTGATTCAAGACAAGTAACATATAAATATTATCAAAGAAATAGAGATAGTTATTAAAATAATCTATAGGCATATACGACAATAATTTCCGTTTTTGTTGACAAAAATCAAACACAATTCATCAAAGATCAAACACCAGTCGTCACAGAACTCAACAAAGACACAGAGATACTTAAAAAAAATCAAACACCATTCACATATTATGTCGGTTTCTATAAGAAAGTGTAAAAACTCATACCAAATTGTGTTTGGCTTTGGTGTGGGAGATAGCACAGTAGTAAACTCTTCTCAGCCTGGCACCAAAAGGAGAGAATTCAGAAGTCGTTGGAAGTCTTCGTTGAGAACCGGCTCAAGTGGAGGAATATCATCGTCTTCACCATGGAAGTTCTGAGCTTCTGAAGATTGATTACTCTGAGCCTGAGAGTGATGATGTGGAGACACAGGAGAGTGCTGAAGTGGAGGAGAGTGTTGAAGTGGAGGGGAAGGAGAGTTCTGATTTGGAAGGGATGAGGAGGAGTTTCCAATATCACGCTGTTGTGGTGTTGAGTTCTGAAAAAGCTGCAGAGGCAGAGGAAAGTCTCGGAAATGCGGTTGAGGTTGCGGCTTTTGGGCTACCGGAGGTTAGGGCTTTTGGGTTACCGGAGGTTGGGGCTTTTGGGTTACCGGAGGTTGCGATGATGGCGTGAAGTTATATTGGTTTGGTAGAGGGGTGGGAGTTCTCGGCGGCGTGGAGACGCTGGTTCGTCTCTGAGATATGTTGGGAGAGATTCGCCTCGAAACACCGCCTCGCCCAATCTTGCCGCGTCCTCGGTTCGTCATCTGTAACAATTATGGGTTTGAGTTTCTAAAATAAGAGAGACAGAGAGATTAGTGAGTGTCGAAAGCGATAACCAGAAATTAGGGCTCTGAACCAAGGAAGGGTTAGAGAGAAGAGAAGAAGAGGAGAAGGGTTAGTGAGTGGGTGAGTACGCGTGAGTGAATTTTGTGTTTTATTTTTTTTTTTTTTTATTTTGGGTTTTCTGTTTAGGTTTTGGTAAATCGAATTTAATTTGGTTTTTGGAAATTAAAATTTGGTTTTTAATTTTGGTTCTGGTTTAGGAAATCAATTTAATTTTTGTTTTAAATTGTGGTTATGAAAAACTTATATATATTTTTGGTTTTGGTTTTGAATTGTAATTTGGTATTTAATTTTAAAAGTCTTAGTAAAATTCCGGATTTGGTTTCGAAAAAAAAATTTCAAAGAATTTGATTATCGCGGTTTAGATAATACCAAATTACAATTCAAATCCGGAATTTTACTAACTTTTTGTAATTCCGGATTATTAAGACTTAATAAAATTCTGGATTTGGTTTAAAATTTCAAAGAATTTATTAACTTTGTGTAAAAAATTACAATAAAGAAGACACAAAGTTGAAATATTTATGACACAAAGTTATTTAAATAAAACTTCTAAAATTCTTCATCATCTTCATCATCATCAGACGACGATGCACTACATCTAAATTCATCTTCTTGTTCTGCATCTCCAACATCGTAATCGAGATCTATTGGATATACTCCTTGAACCAAATTTTCGACTTCAATATCGTCAATTGTAGTCAAAAGTACAACATTATCATTTTCTTGTTGCAAAAGAGTCGGTTTCATATCTTCGTATTGTCCTGAAATATTTCCTCTCGGATTAACCTTTACAACATTAAGCCATGCCTGCTTTGGTTTCTTTGTGTATGGGTACGGGATATAACAAACTTGATCCGCTTGCGAGGCTGTGCAGAATCAATATATACAAAATTAAATTAAAATACATAAATATATGATATCAACATTTATATATATATATATATACATACCTAGAATAAATGGTTCATATTTATCGTATCTTCTCGATGAAAGAACGTCAACAATACCACCATTGCTCATGCGAGTGCCTCTACGAATAACAGGATCATACCACTTACACTTAAAAAGTGTGATTTTCAAATCGACTATCCCCTCGTACTCAAGTTGTATGATATCAGTTAAGGTTCCATAGAAATCAGCTTCATCAGAGGCATTGCTATAATTCTCTCTTTTAACACAAACCCCATAGTTACATGTCTTTCGTCCCTCGCCGTGATTCTGCGTATGAAACAAATATCCTCTTGTGAAATAGATTTGCCAAGTTTTGGCCTTATTCACGGGCCCATGCACTATCTCTTGAACCCAAGTAGGAAAATGATTTGTGGTGTTCCAGTAAGTAATCTGCATATAGCTATATAATATCAATATATAGAAGTATATATAAATACATACATATATATATAATATATGTATATTTATCAATATTATTTAACACTTACGTAATCTTTCACCCATATAGAATATTCGTCAGCTCTTCTCGTGGAGAGTTCTTTTTCGGAGAGTTCTGGATATTTTGCTGAAATATAATCTTCAAACATACTATAGAAATGCAACATATATATATATGAGAAACCATGATGTATTATATTAAAACGTAAGTTTTAAGACATAATTATACCTCTCAAGTGGCTGAAAATAATTACAATTTCTCAAAACATATGCATGTGCGCATCGATAGTCCTTCTCTGAAAGCCATATTTCATGCATTTCTCCACTTGGACGACCTATGTGAGTAAATATATCAGGTACTCCAGGGACATGATATACGGGGACTTCACCTTCGTTGAATCTTGTTACCCTAACCAAATGAGTGAAAAGTAATATTCACATTAGAATATATACCATGTGTCTTCAAATTTGATTAATTTTAGTGTTTACCTTGATTTCGTTTGTATATGTGCGGCAAAATAATGCTGTGAGAAATAAGCTACCTCGTCATTGATATATGATTCAATAATCGATCCTGCCGCATATCTTTTGTTCTTTGCTTTCCCTTTCAACTTCTTGAAAAACCTTTCAAAAGGATACATCCATCTATATTGCACAGGACCTCCTAGTTCAGCTTCGTAGGGGAGATATATAGGCAGGTGTTCCATCACGTCGAAAAATGATGGCGGAAAGATCTTTTCCAAATTGCATATGATTAAAACTATGTTTTGTTTTAGAACTTGGATGTGATTTTTCTGCAACGTTCTCGAACATAAGTCACGGAAAAATCCTCCAACTCCTACAATATATATTCAAATAACAAATTAATGCTTACTATAAAACAGTATGAAGTATATTTAAGTGTTGAATATTGCATAGAGTTATAAGTAATGTGTACCTGACAATGCAAGGTGGACGTTCCGATCTAGGAGTTCTGCAAAGATAAATGGCATTAGCCGTTCCATAAAAACATGACAATCATGGCTCTTCATGCTTGAAAACTTTCCGTTAACCATATCAACACAACTAGCTAAATCTGATGCATAACCATCTGGGAATTTAACCGCATGTTTCACACATTCCAATAAACTTGTTCTGGCTTCTTCTGTCAATGTAAAAGCGGGGAAATGAGCTTTACCATCACTATCAATATGTAAGTGTGGCCGAGAACAAAATCGTTCTATATCCCTTCGTGACATGATGGTGTCTTTTGATTTACCCTTCACACTCATAAGAGTATTCATAATGTTGTCGAAAAAATTATTCTCTATATGCATCACATCAAGATTATGTCGGAGATTGAGATCCTTCCAGTATGGCAGCTCCCAGAATATGGTTTCCTTGTGCCAGTTATGCCAATTCCCATAGCCAGCCTTCTTCTTTTCATGACCGTTTCCACCGCAGTTTTTTGTTTTTGGTGGATTAACACCATTTAACCGCTCATAGTAAACTTGCTCACCTGTCAAAGACTGAGGTGGATACTTATTCAAAGCATGTTTTCCTTTCAAGAAGTCCTTTTTATTCTTCCTCAATGGATGATCTTGAGGACGAGGAAGAAATCTTCTGTGACAATCAAACCAACATGTCTTTCTTCCGTTAGGCAGATAAAATGACTCCGTATCATCCATGCAAATTGGACAAGATAATTTACCATGAGTCGTCCATCCTGATAACATGTCATAAGCTGGAAAGTCGCTTATCGTCCACATAAGCACATCTTTTAGATTAAAATTTTGATTCAAGGATACATCATACGCATCAACTCCAGTAGACCACAATTCTTTTAGCTCGTCAATAAGAGGACGAAGGAAGATATCCAGACTAGCTCGCGGATGATTTGGCCTAGAATTCAGAATTGTAAGAAACAAATACTCTGTATTCATGCACATACCAGGGGGTAAATTATATGGAGTCAAGATCACAGCCCACAGAGAATGATTACGAGACATGCCAAATGGATTAAATCCATATGTACATAATCCAAGATAAACATTACGGGGTTCTTCGGCAAACCGGAAATGTAGGTCTTGAAAATATTTCCACTCCGCTGCATCAGACGGGTGACACATTTCTCCCTCATTTGCTTTGTGCTCAGCATGCCATCTCATTGCCGCTGCAGTCTTCTCGCTCTGATACATTCTTTTCAATCTGTCCGTCAAAGGTAGATACCACATACGACTATATGGAACATTGGTTCTCCGTCGTCCGGTTGTAGGCTTCCATCTTGGTGCTTCACAAAATTGACATCTATCCCACTTTTCATCCTCTTTCCAGAAGATCATACAATTTTTAATACAAACATCAATTGTATAATATGGGAGACCTAAATTGCGCATCAATTTTTCTGTCTCGTAATGTGAACCAGTTGACTGGTTTCCGTCTGGTAAATACTCTAACAACATTCCACAAATTGAATCTACACACTTTTCATTCATGTTATAGTCTGCCTTATTTTGCAGAACTCGAGCAGCTAAGGATAACTGCGAATGACCTTCATGACAACCATTGTATAATGGATTTTTTGCTCCTTCTAACAAGTCGTAGAATTTTTGGGAATGATTATCTACTGGTTCTTCCACATTCTGATAACTATCATCTTGATGATAGTTATAATGCACAGTATCACGAAATGCATCATTAACCATATCTACATATCTATCTTCTACTACATTACCCACTTCTTCACTCCCACTTGTATGTGTCACATTAACATAACTCGTGCCTAAATCCATATTAATTTCTTCTCCATGCTTATACCAAACATAATAGTCTGGCATAAACCCTCTACTATACAGATAATTCCAAACTTTGGTTCCGGAGATAAATTTGTCGTTTTTGAAAACACTACAAGGACAGTGAAATTTACCTCTATTACACTGCGCTAGAGGTTGATTATTTGCAAATGTCATGAATTGATCGACTCCCGCTATGAAATCTGCTGAGAAATTTCCCGTCTCTTCATCTATCCTCTTATACATCCAGTCCCGAAAATTTTCCGACATTTTATGAGAAAAAGACTTAATCTCTATGTTTTTCTTTTTGTTTTTTTTTTTGATCTAACACTCGGTTCTTTTTTCTCTGCAATGAGGAGAAAAGTGCGATGTTTGTTATATAGATATATTGTGCGACTATTTTGCGACTAAAAGCCAAAATTGCAGAAAGTAGACACACTAACCACGAAGACGAGGAAAATGTGTTTTTATTGTTTACGACTACACAACGACTATTTTCCAACTCGCCGAAAGAGTCAGTCATTAGTCGTAAATATTGCAACTATTTTGCGACTAACAGCTCACAACCACATTTTAGTCGTAAAATAGTCGTATATATACGACTATTTTACAACTAATGTACATTGTCGCTCATTAGCGACTATCGTCCGATTATTATTTTTAAATCATAAATAAGTCGCTATGTAGTCCCAAGATAGTCGGTAACGTTTGCGACTACAAGCGTAGTCGTAACCTTCAGTCGTGAAATCTCTGTTTTCTTGTAGTGTTTATTAAATAAGTACATGTTGGTTTATTATTTAGTTTGGTTTTATTTAATAGTACTATATTTGAGTTAGTGTGTATGTAAATTGATGGGGTGTATGAGTTACAACTTATAACTTATTAGATAAGTCTAGTTTTATGCAAGTTTTCAGAAGTTATAAACGGTTAGAAATGATTATGTTATTTAAGATAAGTATATAAGTGTTGGTGATTTAAATATTTTTTATTTCATAACCAAAATATATTTTTGTTGAATTTTTTATAAGATAATTTGATTTATTAAACTAATACTTCAGAAACTAAAATCACTAATTCTGCCAAAAAGTTAACCTTAGTCTCTTTTTCCCTTTTCTCCCTTTGAATCGACATAACACTAAGTATTTATCTTAGTTGAGGAGAGCACCAGTTTCTCTGCATTTTCGGTTTGGTCCATTACTGTTTTTCAACTTTAGTATTCGAATCATCTTTTGAACCCATAAACTAAGCCCACTTTGACGCTTTTATCAGCAGAGACTATTGATCTTTGTAAGCGTCACACGTGGCAAATCTAAACACGTGGCAACGCCTCGAGTTTATTAGGGCTTGTGAACAAATCAATTGTCCGTTACAGTCACTTCTGTAAGGAATTAGAAAAGTGTTTCTTTCTCTTCTGAACAAAATTGCGCCGACGAATTCGTAATATCTTTCCGGTTTCTTCTGCTATTTTTGGAAACTTTTGAGGTACGTTTAAGATCTCTTGTACTATCACGGAGGCTTGTTGATTCTAGGGTTTTAAGAGTATTAAGAAGAGGAATCTGTGGAGGTGATAATGGAAGATGAAACCATGGGGGTGATGAAAGAGACGCAAAACTGTCGGTGCCTTGAATTAGAAGAAAGGGTGTTGAAAGCTGAGGAGAGTTACATTGATTTAGAATCAAAGATGCAGAATCGGATCAAGGAGATTGAGTCACTTGAATCTGAGAAGTTAGCAGTGAAACAAGAATTGAGAAACCTGAAAGAATCTTTGATTGACCAGATGATGGTGAACGAAGCGTTGAAGGTTGAGAAACACGTTGCTGAGAAAGAAGCCAAGGAGTGGAAGAGAAAGCTTGAGATACTCGTGGAAGCTGTTCGAAAACTAAGTGAAATTGGTGCGTTTAGTGTTGGAGAATATGAACTTGATGAGAATGTGAAGCTAGGTTTGGAGTTAGCTAGTATCAAGTTCTCAGTAGGAAAGAAAGAAAACGATGATTTGAGTAGGCAAGGATTAGCTAACCATCAGATCTCAGGTGTGTGTAGACATTGTATCATAAATTCTTATGTATAAATCTGCTTTTGTGTTAAAATTTATGTTCATGGGTTCTTTTCTTTTTCATGTAGGTTCACCTTGTATTACCACACCGGTTAAAGATTATATGTCAGGGAGAAACAGAGATAACATGTCTTCATCTCGTAGACGAGTCAATAAGATGTTGGTGTTTGAAGGTGATGGTTGTAAGTCCACTCATGTAGTTGATTTATCTGATAGTGAAACAGAGGAGAGAAAGGAGAAGGAATCTGATGGTAAGGAATATGAAGATGAAGATGTGGAAGCTTGTGAAGTTGACACAAACGCTACTCTTCCTGGTCGTAAGAGGAAACGGGTTATTACCAGCGATTCAGAGAACGATGACGATACAGATAACATAAAGATTGCAACACTCAAGAATCTGAAACCACAGAACGAAGAGATGTCAGATTTGGTTAATGATACACCCTCCTCCATAGAAGAGAATGAGTCTGGTGGATTGAGGAGGGAGCGTCGACTGAGGAAACAGAGAGTTCTTGAAGAGGACTTTACTTCGAGTGAACCAAACCCAACAGAGAGGCTTGTGGGAATCCCGATAACCGGTAATGATGAGACGGAAGAAGAGTCAGACCAAGAGAGCGAGACCGAGAGTTTAGATGGGTTTATTGTTGAGGATGAGCCTGTAAGCGAGGAATCTGATGATACCGAAGGTGATGTACCGGAGGAATCTGATGGAGAAACCGGTTATGCTGATGTGATGTCAAGATTAAGGAGGGACAAGAAGAAACTGGGGGAAAAGAAATGGGAGTACGAAGCAGATATGCTTGCAGCTTTCGGCAAAGACCACGAGCTTTGTATGAAAGCAGTTTGCGTTCTGTACTTGTTTCAAACAGAAGGTGAAAAGGCATCAAGATCAAGTTATGTCGCTAATGGTCGCGGTTTCAGCATGTTTGACGCCGAAAGGTATAAAATATGGAACTAACAAACACTCTTTTAATATGTTATAAACCATTTTCTTGATTTGCGTTCTTGAATGATGTGTGTTAGGGGCACTCGCATAGGACAGTTCCTGACAGATGGAGATCCTTCGGGTGATTTGAAGAAGTCGGTTGAGGAATTGCAAAGTTTCAAGTATAATGGTGTTGAGATTTGCAGAGATTTAGCAGGCCGATACTCGAAACAACTCTTCCAAATCTATAAAAACAGAGAAGTTCCATTCTTCTCTGCTCCTCCATCTCCATGATCATGACTTTGGGAGTGAACCTCATGGTGAACATGTTCGTAATATGGTACAAGTCAAAAGCTAGCTAGTTTGTGGTAATGGGTTTTTGTAAATTTTGGGCCGGTTAGAGATCAAAACCGGAGATTAACCATCCATTGGACAAAAGGAATATTGGTTCTCGAGGCTCAATGGAATTAGGAACTGAGTTTGCTTCTTTTTTTCTTTTTCTTTTAGCTGTAAATGGAAGGATGATCTGGACTCATGATGATGATTTCTTAGGGGGTTTAATACAGTGAATGAATATTTTGAAATTTAAACTTTATACTTGTCAAAATTTCGACTTATCATTTCGAAACTCTAGCTAACACGTGCTGTCGTTCCGACATTGGAATAATAATGTTAGAAATACAAAGCAATTTTTTGAAATATGCAAAAGCATAAACTTTTGGTTTATGATATCTAGTTGTTTAAGAATCTAAAATAACCAAATTCTATATACTAAAAATGTAATGAAACATCATATAATACATAATCTGTGGATTCGGAATGTTTTTAGAAAACAAGAACTAAACTTTTCTTCTAAACATGGGTTCGAATATCCTTGTTAATGAATGAATGGTTTGTTCGGTTTAGCTCTAATCCGGATGATTACAGTTCACAAATTGACGTAATTAGTAAACCTTCTTGAAAGGGAAAATTGCAAAAGCAGGAAAGAATGAGAGAAACAGGCTGGAGATACACATTTTATTTGATCCTTGTCAAACACAGCTTAGGAACAGAACATGATTAACCGTTTCTCTCGTTAAACCTCTGATTTAAAATTTAAAAAAAAAAATTAAAAAAAAAAAAAGACAACGCACCAACCAACGAGTGATTAGAGTTTCAGACAGAGAGGATTTGTGCGTTTGGTGGGTCCCGACCAGTCTGGGCCCCACATTCCTTGGAGGCATGTCCTTTTTACTATTTAACGAATCTTAGCTTTCTCTTCTTTCATCAATCGGCATTTCTTGATTTTTGGTGAGAGATTTCAACAAAAGAGAAACAAAAGGAGATTCCCTCGCCGGAATAATCACCGGAGATAAAGAAAAAGAATGGCGTCCCTGAAATTTCCGTCGGAGATTCTCGCCGTCTTCGTCATCATCTCCGTGATACTCTTGCCGATTGCTCATTCACAATCACCTTCGCCTGCTCCGGCACCCACCAGCGATGGTAATAATATATTAACAAATCTGCCATTAATATATTCCATTTTGGATATTAAAAAATATTGTTTTTTTATATTTGTTTTTTGATTTTGGGATTATGGCAGGAACATCGATAGATCAGGGGATAGCGTATGTTCTAATGATGGTGGCTTTGGCGTTGACTTATTTCATTCATTAAACTTGATGGATCCTCCACTTTGTTCTTCATCCACAATGGGTTTTGTTTCCTAGTGTTTGTGTTCTTAATTATCTTGACCCTTTTTTGTTTATCTTTGTTCTTGTGACGTGAGATTTGTAGAATATCAAAAGATAGTTAGGTTTTGGACATCATGCTTTGTTCTGTTTTTGTTGGTGGGATTATTCGTGTAATTTTCTTTTTTTCTTGTTTAATGGAAAAGCGTAATTATAATAATTATTATTCAAAAACAGAATTGTTATACTCAATATGCTAGTTTTTTTTGGTGCTTTTGGTTATACACTGCAAGTTGCAACAACATATCATATACTCCATGTAGTATTTTGAAAAATTCCTTCCTCCATAGTAAAATCTAGATTTTAAGCTATTCGAAAACCATAATGTCCATCGAGAACCTTTCTTCTCTCTTCCATCGATGCTTTGATCAAACTCACCTTAAACAGAACCACCGTGTAATGCAGATCAGTAGATGGAGATAACTCCGTTTAATTGCTCGATCAATATTGTGTTTAGTCCATTTTTTCACTTCTTTATCCAAATTTTTCACTCTAATATATTTGATTTGGTTGAATTTTTTCGAATTTTGGAATATTTGAATACAAATATATAAAAACCGTTCTCATATTTATGAAATTTGAATCAATTTGGTTCGATTTTTTCGATTTTAATGTGGTTTAGATAATGAAATTAGGAATGGCAAATAACAAAGAAAAAACAGGACCTCGGTTCGGATAACTCGAGATAAAAGTATCAGATAGTTCGGTTTTTTTTTTTTTTTTTCCTCGAATGATATGTGTGGAAAAAACATGAAACTAAAATGCGATTAATATATCAGAGTGACGAATTACAATTTAGTTTATAAGCTGCAGTGACGGACTCAGCGACACCTCCTGGAATAATATGATTAAGCGGAGAATTAGCCAGCTCAGCCTGGACAGCTGCATCTGCATCTTCACTAGTCACTGTTTTGTCTCCCGACACTTTCACATCGATCTCCGCAATAACATCACTGAGCCTCGTCTTTTCATCTTCTTTACCGACCGTCTCGTTACGAGCAGCCGCTTCATTTGCTACTGCGGTTACACCACCTTCCACGTCGCCTCCGGTAGCCCTAGCCTCCACCTCTTTTATGGCGGCCACGTCGGTTGTTTCCACCGGCTTGTGACCGACATTCATAGCCGCTGCTTTTAGAGCCTCCGTTAACTTCGTTGATCTTCCGACAAGTGCTTTTGCCGCGGTCGAAATTTGCTCTGTAGGGCCTGCAAACTGTTTCAAAACGTTTTAAACATTATTGCATATTAATATGGTCGTATTCAAATTCTGTTATATATATATATAGATAGGTTATTATTACCTCTCCACCGGAACCAGATTGAGAGACGCTTAAGTGCTCCTCTACAGAGATGTCGGTGAAAGTAGCATTAGCATCATCCTTCGATGCAGTCATCTTTGAAGAGTTTCTCGATTTGGTTATGGCTCAACTTCGATGTTCTTTCTTTGCGTTACTATTTATTTGTTCTCCTTTGGTTAGTTTAAATAAGAAAACGGGAAGTGACGAGACAGTTCCGTTACAAATTCTCATACTCAACCTCACCAGGTTAAACTACGTTTGACACGTCGGCTTTTAGAAGTCGACGTGTCCACATCTGGTTGTTTTTGCGACAGTGACCCTTGGAAGCAACGGTGAGACCAACGCGGACGAAACTTTTGGGCCTCATCGAACGGCAATAGAGCCCAAACAAATAAACACGTGCATAGTCCGTGCCTACCGTTTAAGCATTTCCGGTTCGGGTGGGGTTCGGACCCGGTTCGGAAATCAAAATCACCGGAGCGCTAATTTATTTCAGTCCACAATTAAAAGTGGGAATTTTCCCGAAGAAGAAGTCTCTTTTTTTTTTTGCCATTTTTTGCTTTTTCCCTCTTTTTTTGTTTTTGGTCATGAAATGGGAGAAATGGAGATCGAAGAAATCGAAGCAGTTCTTGAGAAAATCTGGGATCTACACGACAAGCTCAGCGACGAGATCCACTTGATTTCGCGCTCTCACTTCCTCAAATCGGTTAAACCAGCTACGAGATCGGAGAAGCGGAAGATCCATTCCGGCGAAGAGAAGCGGCAGGGTTACGTCTTCATCAAGGGATTCTCCGTCGACGATAACGACGCAACGATCCAAGAGGCGAAGAGCCTTAATGCTATTCGAGCCGCGCTTGAGAACCTCGAAGACCAGCTCGAGTTTTTCCATGTGAGTTTCGTTTCCTCGGATTGGATCATTGTCTTCATCGATTAACAATTTAATTTAGGTATATATCTGTCGAATGTGTATAGTTAGCTCTTTGGAACTCGTAAGTGAATTAGCTAGGGTTTACGGATAGTAATCATCAGAGTTTTATGAAATTTCTGAGCAACTATAATTGGCTCAATACGATTTGGTTCTGAGTCTTCGTCTTTGTTCATGGATTCAAAGCTTTATCTCATGTGTGAAGGTTGTGAAATGGCTTGTGTATAGCACATAACATATGCTCAAACTCTTTTGTAAGATCAGAACAAGTAGTGATGTGAAAGTGTAGAATCACATAGACACTTGTTTATATGTCATTTTTGCATATATAGAAGAGTTCACAGTGATATGTATTCTCTTTGCTCTGCAGACGATACATACACAGCAACGAACAGAGAGAGATGTAGCGGTTGCTCGGCTTGAACAGAGCAGGATATTACTAGCAATGAGATTAGCTGAACACCATGGCAAGAGCTACGGAGTTCTAGAGGAAGCTCTTGCCTTTGTTGGCACTTTTAAAAGCGCCACTCATTTCGTTTCTCCTGATCATCTTTACAGTTCCTCTCCAAACCCAACCGGAGCTAACTCTGCTCCTTGTGATGGACCAAAGTCGAACTTTGTAATCAACGCTCTCGCATCGAGTTTCGGGTTTGCAAGAAGAGCACTTGGTTTCAACCATGTGAGAGGCGTGCTAGGAAACGCTGCTATATTCGCTATAAGCATGGTCGCTATGCTACATCTTCACCAAGTGGCTACTGGTGAGCATCATCATCTACAGAAGAGAGAAGACGGATTGTACAGAAACCAACAGAGGAAAACATACGGAAGAGAGATGTCTTCTTCTGACATGAGCTTGGACCACTTGGACGTGATGATGGCTCGTGGTTAAAGACCAGACAGCGAAACTTGTCTACACGTGATTACTCAGAAGTGGAAACCAAGAAGTGAAGAGATAGTTGTATGATGATGTTTCTGGGTTTCGATTTAATGACCGGAAGGATAAGAATTTGGAGGCAAACGTTGGAATTTTCTTAGCTGAGCTAATGGGTCTTCTTTTTTTTTTTTTCCTTTTTCTTTTAGATGCAAATATTATTGTTCCTTTCTTCTCCTTCTTGAATTTCAATTACTGTTGTTAAAGTGTTGCTTGTATTTAGCTTTGCGTGTTTGGATTTGTTGATTTCAAGTGTGGTTAGGCTTTTTGTAATCACACAAGTTTCTGAGTCAAGATCTCTTGGGTCTCTCTGTGTATGTCTGTCTCTTCTGTAGCGGGCAAATTGTCTTGCTAATTCATAATGAAGATTAACGAACGTATTGTGTTACTATAATAAGCCTATCTAGCCAGCCCAAGTTTGTTCCATTTTAAGCCCATTTACTTCGATGTTGAATCACTGATCACTCCATCTATCGTAATACTGAGTTTTAAGCCAAAATACAAAATTACGAATCCAGAAAATCATATATACACTATCTATGTAGTTTTGAACTTTTCATAGTCAGGTGGAGAGAATAGATTGATTTTTTTATCTGTATGACTTGTGTTGTGTTCGCAATTAGTAGCAATTTTTCTACAATGTCCAAAATATCCAACATGTATAACTTGTACTCCTAACAATAGTTTAGTGATTTGTATTTGGTTATATTTATGTGAACTGTGATGTGAACAAAGCAAAGATAAGCGAGAGAAGATGATGAGGCCAAAGTTGGAATATGATGAAGGAAGCTTCAATGTGAATATAGCAAAAAAATCTTTTTCATAAAAATCTGTTTTGTCTTTCTTTTTAATTTTTCTTTTGTTCACATAACTTTTTCTCAATACTCTTAACGTTATAAATGTATTCTTGTTTGTTTCTATATTTGCGTGCTGCCTCTTTTGTTTTCCTTTTCATTCTGTAAACATATGTTTTTCAATGTGGTTTAGACTTTAAACATAAATAAGACCTTACGGATTATGCAAATATTGTCAAGGCCACTTTGTAGGTCCCGGTTCGCAATTTCGCATTATGGGAAATGTCACCCCGTGTTTCCTGTTTAAACTGGTCAACCAAATATTTTGTTTTTGTCTACAATGGAAGATCGCAAAGAAAATACTTTTTCTTTTCTTTCACATATAGACTATATTATATTACATAATAAAAAATAGTAGAAGATTTTATATATAGATGATAGATTATGGAAACTGCCACAAATAAAAAACTTAACCTAGTTGGTAAAATTGAAAAACACATTTTTTATCATGAGTAGCATAATATATAATAGAATAAGGAACCATAACTTAATTACGATATTCTAAAGATTTTGACACTGATAAACCAAACTAAAAAATCACGTTGTCATTTCGTCAATATGTCACTTCACAAGTAATAATTATTATGTGAATTTAATGATTTTCGTTCTCTCCTTATTTTTCAACGAAAACTGAGAAATTCTTTTATAACAAGTGAAAACTATGTTTTAGTCAGACACCAAATAGTACTGATGACCAAAGTCATACTTGTAATCCCACAACTTTAAAGTTGTGTTTTGTAGTTTTTTTCAATCCTTCTGTTTATAACTCGTTCAAGAAGATACGAAAATGATCGCTCGTGGGTATTTATGAAATGGGCTAATCGAAAATAATATAATTAGATATTCATTATCAGATGTCGATTATAGATTAAAACGAGAAGGGTGGACCAACTAATAATTATGAAATAGGCAAGTTGCTTCGTAATGATACGGCAAAAGCTGATGTAACGGGTAGAAAGTGTTTTGCCACTTCTAAATAATTATTAACAGATGGGTCACATACATTCTTTCGTATCTTTCTTCTTTTGTAAAATCTTGGGTGAGTATAACAGTGTAACTCTTGACGCAGACGCAGACTATTGATTATCCTAGATTAAAAGTCATCAATCTAGCTTTTCTTGATCCAACTCGAAGGGAACATGAATTACATGTTCGGGTACGAATAATCTCTGATTTGTGTCCACCCTCAAAATAAAAATGTAATAATTAAAACAATATTTAGATACATACCAAATCGATTCTGATGGTCCATAGATTTATATAGGCTAGATTTCTTAGAACTAATTAGTTTTGTTTTTTTTTTCACGCATCTGTTTCAATTATATGACGTACTGTGTTAGAACATAATTATTTTGAACAATCTAATATATATATATAGTTAAATGGTATATATTTAAAAGCTTATGAATACTTAATGTTTTTGACATTTAACACGTTTACAGTGACCAACCATTATTGAAGTTATAGTGAAAAAACATAAACCCTAGTTTCTCTATAGATAAAATGAATTTTCAACTATTTGATTATGCTATAAAATGGTAATGCAAAAAAATTGCTCATCTATTAACATTGTTTTCCTAACTTTAACAAGAATATTTAGTATTATTTCAAAGCTATCAAATATATAATGCAAGCTATTGTTATCATTCTAAATATTTATTTTCATATCGGCGGTTTCTACTATCTTATTACCCACATGCAAAAACACATTTTTTTGTTTAAATCTCGATCCCACTATTTTCATTTGATAAAGATGTGTTCCACACATTGATGTATATTCTCAACTGTTTATATAAACGGCGAGAACCAAAACTCGTTCCCCGTGTTTCTTAAGTGCCGGATTAATGATTCAACAAAGGCACAAACATAGTTATATGAGTTTATATAATTCAAAGAAAATGTAAGTAGAGATCATGCATATATAGTTGTTTCAAAATGTGTACTTATACATGAACTTTAATATATAAATATCTCTATATATCATCAGTTGCCTTTTATGCATTGGACAGCTATAGTTTTATCCCATACTTCCCACCAACAAAAACCATAAAAGGTTTTTCATTTTTCTTTTCCATTTTAGACAAAAACAAAAAGCTTCACGCCACGTTTCGCGATAATAACGAACCCAAGTACTGACGTGGATGGTAAAATTGGACACGTCGTTCTGAACAGATGGGCTTTTTATTTTACGTAGAATCATGTGATTGTGCACTACATATTGCAGGGCCCATAATCACATCACGTGACCTTGTACTCTCTTTGTCTCTCGACATTCTTTTTTAACGAAAGTCCTTTTTTAGAAAAAAAAATCATAAAATAATTGTGTAGTATAGTGATTTGTATTAAATGATGCTGTTGTTTTACCATCTATGTTTGAAACCCACATAACATATATTCTTGACATAAACACATCAAATCAAAGTTCATTTCATTCGTTTTCTAATAACATTTTCAAGATTTATCACTTTTGTTTTTAGTTTGTAAAACCCTAGACAGAAAAGGTCGTGGAAGTAGTGTGTTTGCGATTTCAATCAATCTCATATATATTCATCGGGTTTTTGAGACATCACGATTTCAAAGAAACTTTTCAATTGGGTTTAAGACCCTCATCACTCTCACTTTCATTTCAAGATTCTACATACCGCAAACGAGAACTATGAACCGGATAAAAGTAAGATTGTTCAAACTCGCAAACACACTATATTAACAACATTTTTAGTAACTTACAAGTTTAACATTTTGGTTATTTGAGTTGTTAAAGAATAAAGGGAGCTAGCTTTTCGTTTCAAAAACTTGCTATTTGAGAATATGGACCCACTTTCATGTGTTGTCACCACCTCAAACCCAAATTTAAAACTAGAGGCATCGTGTGCCTATTTAATGAAATCAGAAACCGTGATTTGTCGCAGGGAAACAAAATCCCACGGCTTCAGAGCATGTCACGTGTCACTAAAACATTCGCACTAGCTGCCTTGCTTTAGTCAACGTTCTCTTCCTGTATAGTGTCAAGTGTGTAATGTGATATACACTATTTAGTATTTACGACGTTATACATAGTTTACCGACAAAAAAGGTAAAAGATATACAAATCTCAATAAGGTAAAACAAATTTCAGAAGAAAGATCTTGAAATACAGGAAAATATAGATACGAAGTTATGATAAAAGAAGAGAATAGATAGGGGACCATAACAGCTTCAAACCCAAAATAATTCGTAAAATGAATTATGAATTGCGGCTATAATCTACCCACTTGCGGCAAAAAAAACCCTAAGCCCATATATTATCGTGACTTTTTTTGTTTTTGCAAATATCTGCCAAATGAAACAAAAAAACTTAGTATACTGCATTTCGTATGTACATATATACCTATATAGTCAGTATATAGCCTGTTAATTCGTTATAACCTATTAAATCGTTGGGATTTTTTTTTTTTTTTAATTTTGTTTTGAGAAAGAGATGCTACATTATTTTCTTTTTTTTTGACCGTTGAGAAAATAGAAAATCGACATGCAAATTAACTTCATGTGGAAAGCTGCAACCCTTTTTCGTTAGACTAAATTTAGTGTGATTTCCCATGCAAATGAAGACTAAATTGCGGCTCAACCTAATTAGGACAGAAGCAAAGCAACAATTTTACTACAAATGTATAGTTCAGTTTATGAAAAAGCTTCTTTAAGTTCAAGCGAAACTAATTCTGGGCTTCATCTTCTGGTTTACGCAGTTCCGGTGATTGAACTGTAAATTTTCTTTTTAGCTAGTAATTTAATTTGAAGCTTACTTTATTACTTGGAGTAGATTTTAAATAATAATAATAATAATAACCGAGGCATCTATTTGTCCCTTGCTTTCTATTTCCGATCAAGCATTCTATAAACTAAAAGTATAATTTTGGCAAAATTATATTACCTGAGCATACATAAGACGCGTGAATTCAATTTCTATTATTATTATTATTTTGTCTTGTATATCAGAAAATATAAGCAGATTAGCTGAAAATAGAAGGGAAATTATGTTTAATAACTAAGAACAGATAATAACTCACTTTATAACCAAAAATTAAAAGATAACGATATTTTAAATATAATATATAGTGTATACTTTTACCCTTGTCAGCACACATATATAAAAGTATGTATGAGTTCTTCCTTCTTTTTCATATTAATTACTTTCAAGTTTTATATTTATCAATTGATTAAAGTTTATATTTTACTAAAAAAACAAATTTCTTTTCAGCTAACATAATTTTCATTTTTAAAAACAGATATAAAATTTCTTGAAGTTAATTAATTGTGCTGTTGATGAACAATACAATGTTCTATATATATATATATATAAATAGTAAAAAAAACTTAGAATTGGTTGGTAGTAAAAAAAGGGTAAATTACTTGACATGAAAGACAATTATCTTATTCTAGTTTTGTACTAGTTTTTATACACTAGTGATCTTTTTTTTTTCTTTGGAAATGTACACTAATTAATTAGCAGATGCGTATATATAATGTACTTGAAAATATATAATTATATATGTTATCATGCATGAATGGTGCTTATATTAAAAATGTGCTTATTGTCTATTTCTGGTGGAACTATGCGGTCAGACCATATATTTATTATGTATATATATTAATATATATAACTTATTAGAAATATATCATTTAAATAAGTGCTTTTGGATTTTGCATGGAACTTTAGTGTGACAAAAAATGACAAAATGTGAGCCTCTTTTGCAGGTTTATATGAGCCTACCTCAGAGGCCAGCTAAGTTGCATGGTGCATTCACGTTTGTCAATGTCTTAATATGTCAAAGTTCAAAATAAAAGTCTAAATATGTCCTTAAGTACTTTTTAAATAAATGATAAATTTTTTACGAACAAAGACACTTTGACACTAACTTTATTAAAAACGTGGTGTAAATATTAGTTGGAGGGGACAGCGAAAAAACGATTTTCAATCTTTTGGATGCTTTAACTATGTTAGAATTTCTCTGATTAAAAAAAAAATAAGATTGTTAGAATTTGTATTCCAATTCTGATCCTCAGAAGACTATATATATATATATAAACGACATACAAGATTGATGTTCTACTTAATAGTCAAATCGAATAGTAGATTCGAAAGATTAAGTTCCACAAATGAAAAACGTTTTTGTTTGACGTCAAGCTACTACCGCTATATATATAAAAACGAACGTTTTTGATTGTAAGTTCCTTAAATTTACTTTTTTTTTTTTCTATTACTCTAGAATATATTGTTCTATATTTTGTCAGGTTGAGATGTCAATTGGTTACCATATATGTTATAATTGGTTCCTCTGTTTGCATAAAGAATGTTTAAAACTTAAAGCTTAAAAATGCCTCAGAGTAATTTTAAAGGTGAAGAAATAAAGAAGAAAGTTACCTCAAAGTGTAGGAAATTTTGTTAAGAAAACTTAAGTAAACCAACTTGCATATGGTGACTTTTTCGATACTCCAAAAAGGGGACTAAATATGTATATACATATTGAAAATGGTACGAAAAGGAAAAAAAAATTGAATGTAACGAACACGGACTCACGTGAGTAGAGAGACATCATGATCCTTAATTAGGTTCCCATGTTATATAATATACTTGAACTACCACTAATTTAAGATATCCTTATTTGGCATGCATCATACCTATAAATATATTATGTGCGCATGTATGGATATATTATGAATTACAAACACAAGCACAGCCATAATCACTCTTTATGGATATGTTAGTTTTAATTCAAGATCAATGGAAATAATCATGACTATTACATGTCATAACTTTAAAAACATTGCTTCCTTCGGTAAATATGGATACTGGTGGTCAAATTTAAGTTTATTTAAGGCCACAGTTTTTTTTGTCAGTGTCCAATATTTAGATATATTTAATCCAAATTACGTAGATGTTAAGTGAAATCTAAAATAATTATAATTGACAAGTTTTTCTAAAAACCAGAATAGTCCTAGACTAATGAATCAAAAATATGTAAAATTCACATACGAGATCTGTCAAGATGCTAGAAAGTTTTTTGAACATGTAAGAAATATATAAAAAACAAAAAAAAATATATATATATATATATATATAAATTCAATACTCGAACTAGTTTCTCCCAGACCGTCGACTGTAATAAAATTTACACTTTTCTAGCTAAACTGATTTAAAATAAAACCTGATATAAAAATATGTGTTAATCTGATAGAAATCAGATTTCATTTTCGTTAACAGAGAACATATAAAGTGATAAGACGCAACTATTTTGATAGATTTTATTAACAACGATAGATTATGTGTACCTATATAATATATATATTTCATGTGAGTAATGATGGTGTTATCATTCGAAATAAAAGGCTTACGGGTGGAGCGGTGAACTCCAATATACTATTTGTGTAAAATAGGTATAAAAGATAATGATATAAGCAGTGTAATTTGTTATTGAATAAAATAAAGGGAGCTAAAATATACTTTTATGTGTTTTTTGTGTAATCTAATAAAAGAACATTATGATAACTATTATTGGGAACGAATACGGCATACGTATGATGTCGCTGTCTCGGCGATAACAGACCAAGTGGTAAACCTTATTGAAATCCTCTTGGGACAATGTCCTTTCACGTCACAAAAGCGAAAGCCAAAAACATTTAATTACTACTGTTTTACAAAACCAAATCTATCAGTATTTTAAAATTTATAGTATTAAAAAATCGTATGTGGAGAGGAAAAAGAAAAAAAATACGATACAGATCGTATTAAATGTGATAAGTTCTATTTGTGTGCTTAACTTTTTTCCACGTTAATTATTTTTTTCTTTTTTTGAAATGTTTCATGTGTCACCTACTTTTCTCCGACATTGACCAAATTTTCAAATAAAATTCTTATACTTTTCACTCGTTATTGCGTCTTTAAGAAATATACCAACCGGCAAGAAGCCAACAAGCCAACACGACGGAACCAAAAAGCGACGTCCAAAATCGTCGTTTGCTGCATTAAGTTCGAAGATAGTTCAGACCAAAAGAAAGTTAGAAGATGGTTGAGACGAAATAAAGAGTTACAAAACTCGATTGATATATTATATAGTAAGCCATATATAATGTATGTTGGTAGAACCTAATTTTAGAGATGACGTTCGAAATAGCTCTATGGAATATGAATCTACTGTATATGTAACTTGTTTTATTACTGCAACATAAAACTGACATGCATATGCTCGTTTTGGCATATTAATGGAAACATTAAAATAGATTCAAAAGAGCAATTCCCTCTTAATCTTTTCAATCTCTGATTTGGCATTTTCCATTTGTCACCTTGCAACATCGTTTTATGGCCAGTAGTTGACGGTTCTTAACGTTGGCACCATGTTTTCATTTATTGTATATATCCTGTGTTACTCCGATTTAAATTGTTAGGATCTCAAACATTGGGTTCTCTCTTCAGATTCTATTGAATCTTGGGTCTTTGTTACTGATGTGTGTGGTGAAACTAAAGTTTTAATTGGTAACATGTCAAATAGCTAAATTGTATTTTTTTAGCGTAATTTTATAACTAATCTATTAATTAAAAGTTAAATAAACACACAAAAACATAAGTTTTATATTTATGTTAAAATATATAAATACATGGTTATTAAGCAAATAGAAGAGTATATAATAGTAAAAGTAGCTTATTTGATAGTAAGTGGAAAATATACTTTTATTTATTTTAATAAATTAAAAACAATAAAATAAATTATTTATAATGAAAATTTATGCCATTTTAAAAAAAAATATTTAAGATGTGTAAGAATATTTAGGAAAATTTTAATATATATTTTTATTATGTTAAATAGTATTTAGAATATGTTTTAATATTATTATATATTTGTTAAGTATATATATTATATTTATATCTTTTATATTCTATTATTTCAGACATTTATTCACATCAAATTTTCAATGGTGAGATACAGAAGTTTAACGAAATATATTTTTCATATTGACCTGTTATAAACTGCAAAAAGAATTGATTATATGTTTTTATATCACATAAAATTTAAAATTCATACCAAATTTTGAAGTATTACTTTTCTTGAATCATGGTCGTCTCTGATCCGATCCTCGATAACAATAATGAAGATTTTCAAATTTCAACTAATTTTTTGCATGGAACTATTGTAGTTTTCCAATGGACTTTTTCTCGTTTTTTAGATGCCAGTGGTTACGATTCTCCGGCGGATCCAGCTGCTTCACGTAATTCTCTAGAAAACCACTATGAACTTTGATTTATTCAAAATAAATCATCCCTTTTAAAGCATGATATTAGCTTATCGGTTGTATGTTGAGATCCCATGGTGGAGATTATGGACCAAGTTATTGAAGATTTGGCTCTTCTTAGGAATTACTTTTTCATTAGAAAGTTTCTGTCGACTAGGTTTTATGTAATTAAAGTTCAGGTAATTGTTAACCAAATATAAACACATGGAGACAAATTTGTCAAAATCAACGCCAATGAAGTGAAAGATGTGACCATCAAATTCAGAACAAGCGATAATGCAGTTTGTGCTCGTGTGCTAAGGCGTGAGATATGGAATATTGCAAACATCTTGGCGATTGTATCTGAATGGTCTCCGGTAGATGAAGAAGTGCAACCAAAATTTTTAAATCAATACAATGTGGGTAATTCTGAAAAACGTAGCTCATAGGATAATTTTATGGAAATGATTGAGATTTTTTTTTTTTTTTTCTAGCGTTGTGAGTGATTCAAACGATTCACATTCGGACATGGAGATATGTAAATAAATTTTGAGAAAGTTAAAACATTTTTTAATTTGTTGGTATTAATATCATCACGAAATATAATACTAAAATGAATAAAGACTTTAACATATGTCAAAATTATAATATATAATAAAAATTAATAATTATAAATAATATAAGATTTAATGGTATCTAAATTATTAACAAAAAAATCTATCAAAATTATATAAAAGGAAATTATATAGTAATTATGTTAAAAATACACAAATTAAAAAAAAAATCTGTTACAAATATATATAAAATGGAAACTATACAGCAAATTACTAATTGTAAAAGCAAAAAAAAATATAATATTTTAAAATATATACTTCATTACCAAAATATTTTTAAAATTTAAAAAACTATGTTAGGTGATTTGTATGAGATTATGTGTTAGGTGATTTATATTTTAATTTAAAATTATGTTTTCAATTTTAAAAATTTGTGGTGATTTATTCTATAGAATTCATTATGATTTTTATCTTTATTCGTTTACTATATTTAGATTTCGATAATATAACATTTAAAATCTGGCTTTATAACCAGTCTAATTATTTAAAGTGATTATTTATTTGGAATTTTTGGACATTCTAATTCAATTTCAAAATTTTGAACTGCTTTTCCAGATTTTTCAGTTGCGATTTATAAAACATAATTTTGGATAATTTAACGTATATTTTATTAATATTAGTTTTCAAATATTTTATCTTTATTTGAATATATTTCATAAAATTTATTAAAATTTTAATTCTAATTCATCAATTATATTTGATTTTAAGTAGTATAATATTTTTAAAAAAATTTGTAACTTTTCTTTAAAGATTAGTTCTGTAAAATTTTGGGTGATATAATTCAATTTCAAATTTTTTTAATTAATTATACTAGTTTCTTAATAATAGTTTATAAAACATAATTTTAGATAATTTAGCGCAAATCTTAATTAAAAATCTAGATATACAAGTCACAAACTGTTAAGGTTTATCAATTTCAAATTTCAAATATTTTTTTCTATCAATGTTAGAGTATTTTTTTCTAATATTTCCCAGCTTATCAAAAATTAAATTAAATTACAAATGGTACAATAGAGAAATCTGCCTCAACCCACTACAAAATTTAAATCCTTATACACATATTTATGAATTAGTATTCTTACGAACATTGTTTTTTGAGCAAAAATTCTTAGGAACATAAACAGTCAAAACTCAACACCTCTTCTCTTAAGGTGAAAGCCTGAACGAAAACATAAATCAGACCAAACCAAAAGCCCTTCAGTTCAGTGGCCACGACCGTAATTTGCGCCTCATAGTATGACATTCACAAAGAGAATGCCACTTTGGCTTTTCTAAATTAAATAAGTTAACAAACTAAATAAATGCAAATGTTATAAATATGACTTAAAAAATTAAACACGTTCGTGCAACTAAGAACACATACTATAATTAATAAATAAGAACAAAACTCATTAACTATTTTCCACTATTTCTCCAAAATTGTTATACAACCTCCTGACAAAAGTAAATTATTAAATTATAAAAGCTCATTAAAATAATATTAAGAAAAACATCAAAATTTTTCAGTCCGACCATAGATATTTGCTGATGGTTTCTCTCTAGCTTCTTCTTGCTGATGATATTAAAAGACTAATAGATCTGATATCAATGAATCATCAAAATCACTGAACATAGAACCAATATCTTTGATACTGGAAGAAGTAAACTCATCTTCAATGTTCATCATACTTTCACCACCCAAGAACATATCACTGAAGATATCATCATTTTCCGAAAATACTTGACCCATTGGTTGATCGAATATTGAAATCTCCGGTGGCGATTCGTTGAAATAGTTGTCAAGAAACGGAGTATCCAACGGAAACGAATCGTCTGATTCACCTGAACCGGAACTAAACCCGGTATGCCACCACGGTGCATCCGAAATCTCCGGTTCCGGTTTAGATGATTTGAACGGCTGTTGTATTTGTTGTATTTCTTCGGATGATCGGAGATTGAGAACCGATGTGGGTGATGAAAGATGTTGGAAGTCTTCGGTTGATTCGGAACTCGATGTTGTTGTCGTTGTCGTTGTCGCCGTCGTTGTTGTAATGATGCTTTCCGGTTTATCAGTAACCGGTTCTTCCGGTTCTTCTTCTTCTTTAGATTGAGGCGGTATAGAGAAATTGGTTAAAGCGTCCGGTCCACGGAGTCTAATGGCAGCGTTATCATAAACCACGGCGGCTTCCTCCGCGGTCTCGAAAGTTCCGAGCCAAATCCTCCGGCGTTGCTCTGGATCTCGAATCTCCGCCGCCCATTTCCCCCACGGCCGTTGTCTAACGCCGCGGAACTTCCTCCCATTTTGGCCGGAGGAGATAGAGACTTTGAGAGGACGGTGACGACTCGACGCCGGAGATTGAGTTTCATCGGAGAGTCTCTTCCTCTCCTTCATAGAAACTCCGGTGATATTGACGTTGTTGCAGCCTGGCTCCACTTTGATCTCGTTAACGAATCTCTTGACTCGCCGGCGAGGAAAGAGGAAGTCTTCTTCTTCGTCACTTGATGAATCCGTTGCGTCGGGATCGGTCACAGAGACACGGACGATTCTCACTGAGTCAGGACGAGGTTCGCCGGAGATGTTTTTTTCCGGTGACTTTTTGGTGTATTTAGTGACTGCTGTTTTGTGCTCTGTGTACTTCAATGGTCGAAAATCCATGTATTCGTCCATCTCTATATTAGCATCAAGAAACGAAAAAGGATTATAAAAGGAAGAAGAACTTGCGAATCACGGAAAGTTTCTGGGTTTGTTGAGAAGAGATTTCGAGAAAATCAAAAAAAAAAAAAAAAAAAACTCGAGAGAGATTTTATCACGAGAATTTTTCTTTTGTTAAATCTTTTTTTTTCTCTTTTGGTGGGTGAGAGAGAGAAAACGTGTTTTGAAACAGAGTGATTTTACTGCTTAAGTGTGTGTGAAGAAGAGACCTTCTCAAGCTCACTCTTGAAATCCTCATTTATAGGATCTGTTCGGGAGAGGGAGAGTTAGCCGTAATTATTTTAATAATAAAAATATATTATTTTTTATTTCTCTCTCTCTGTACCTTTTCCGCTCCTCCACCAGTGGCATTCTCGGTATTATTCGTCAGAGACCAGGGGTACTTTCGGAATACGGACGGTGTTTAAAAATACGGGACGCCGCATTCATGAGAGCAAGTCGCATGGTGACACGTGGCAATATTAGATATTTGGCCCCTTCTTGTTGCCTATCGTATGTGCTGAGTCAGCGCGTGGCTTTCAGTCTCGAACTTCGCGATTCATGTCACGTGACCCCCAAGATACCCGGTCCCGGTTTTTTATTTCACTTTTTTTATAATCTATGGTAATTAATAAATAAAAAACAAATTACTACTTCTCAACAAGGTTTTATTTAATTTACTAATTCTGATTTACTTGTTGTTATCAACTCCACTAGCTTTGACCGACATGTATGAGTAATTAATGATGATTGTAGAGGGTGGTTTCGTCAATCGAAACTCTATTTTTTTCAACTTGTCACGTACTAATGTTTTCTTTACTTAAATGAGGTGAGTCTCCAATTGCTAGAAAGTTAAAAAGGAAATTTTCTTAATAAAATGATATTTTCGAATTTTGAATACGTTGTACTGTCATTATTAATTTTCCTAAAGAAGAAAACAAATAAACTTATTTTTGGAAGTATAATTATCGGGTTAAGAAAGTTTGAATTTATTTCTATCTGTTTAAATCATTTAAAGGAAAATATCTGTTAAAAAAATAATACTAGTATATGGTTGTTAAAATCTTACCATTTTACAGCTAGAAGTAACGTGGCGAGCAACCTAGGATTTGCCGCCATTTATAATTCGGTGTGGTACGTCTCTAGGCTTTTTTCTGTACTCTTTGTTCCCTCACGCGCTCTCCCACCACTCCTTACTCTGCGTGTTCTTCACGCGCTTCTCAAACTTTTTTTTTTTTTTTGGTTTAAACCAATTGTCATTCTAGTTTTTCTTTTAGATATTTATGTTTGGTTATCGGGTTTTACCGTGGCTTTTGGAAAATCAAATCCGTTCCTAATTTTTAGGAACTCAAAAAAATCTTCCTTCATTTTTATTTTTTTTTTGTTTTTTTTTTTTTAATTTACGATTTGATGTACAAAGAGTGCTAGAATTGCATCCAATTGAATACAATGAATATATAAACCGTATTGTATAGTATCACAATGTAAATTTTATCCGACATTCACAAATTTTTTTGTATAAAACCATGATTAAATTTAATATATCTCAAAGTTTACATTATAGTTTTCAATTTTTTTAAAAAGAAAGACATGCATTAGAAGAAAAAAATCTGGTATACATTTACTATAGCTTGTATTTTTACGTTTTGTACCAATTTTTTTTTTTTTCAAGAGTAAGTTATTGATTGATGGGTTTAAAATAAAGCTTTTAGAAGGAATAAAAAATGTTAAGACCGCAACAAGCCAATTATGAAATCTAGTTAATATGTGAGGTGGATTGATTATGTCTGAATACAACCACATTAGCCAGAAAATTAGAAAAATACAGACTTATCAATCTGTGTAGTATTAGAATTAGTGGTAAAGAAATTGGTTGAACTAGCAATGTTTTTTTCCAAGATAATTACAAATAATAAGAGAAAAAATAAACGTTAGCATATCTACCATCAATTATACTCCGAATACCAAAAAGAAAAAATTCATGTACACATACATTTAACCAAGTTATTAAAGATTTTTTTATTGCTCTTCTGTTACATACACAGACAGAGGAAATGTGTTCATAAGAGTTGTATAAGACAGTTACAAAAAATAGTTGTATATATAAAATACTTAAAATGCATAGAATTTAATGATGCCAATTCAATGTATATAAAGAAGTTAAAAGAGTTAAAACATAGTTTGGCGAAAAAGCCAAAACTAGCTAGTCCAAGTAAACATATATGCATGATAAACATTTTTTCACAAGTTTACATGACCATCTTAATTATTTTTTCATTACAAGATCATCTAATTATGTCCATTCTTCACTTACTAAACTACGTACAATATCATCTCTAAAGTTCTTCTTCCCTCCTGACCTATGTTTATGAAAGACCACTAATGTATTTTTTGAGACGAAAACTGTTGACTTAACTACCAAAATATAATTGTAAAGTTATTAAGATGAAATTTTGATATATATTATAATATGTAAGGTGTTTTTTTATGAATACTACAAAACTATATACCTTAAATAATTAACGATTGATATATTACAAAAAACAAATTATTTATAAAGAAAATTTACAATGGAAACTTTCTCGTAAAAATAAAATATAATCTGCAAGGTTTTTCTCTAAACTAAAGTCAAACGTTATATTAACATACTAATAATGTATAGTTTTTAGAGCTCTAATTTTTTATTATTACAAATATTATGGAAATTTACGATAGAATATTATAATCTTATATATAAAAAGTTGGGTCGTTTATTGGGGGCAAAATTCAACTATATTACATAAATAATCATGACCTAAGAATCAAAGAAAATAATGAGAAATTAGAAGTCCACCAAGCTCGAACCAGCCGAAAGCTACAAATGACTAACTACTAAAAGTGAATCCCGAGTTCCTGAAGAACGGACGGTCAAACCGGTTTTTCTGTTATTGACAAAGTAGTAACACTGAAAAAAAAGGTTCAATATTTCACTAATTGATCACAAAATCCATAACAATTAATAATGAAGAAAATTATGTCAGAAATTAAATTTGTGTTTCTATATGAAATATCTGTCAAAAAAAAAAAAAAACTATTGCTAGAATAACGCTTAAATTTCATCGTAAAATTTTATTGCTTTTTCTTCAAACTTTCATTGTGTCACTAATTTGCAAGTACTCAATCCACTACCAAGATAAATATACTTTGATGGGTTTTATTTCAATAGTTTATGACGGTGTTCACCATTGTATTATAACGTGTTTTAGTTATATTGCAGTGCATGTGTGAGTTATACACGATATAAAAAAATGTTGGATTGGTCCGACTCGATCCTACGCCTACAAAAATTATCTCTAAGAAGTGTTAAAAATGGTTAAGAAACCTTTTTCAGAATAATAAGAATCTGGTGAAATTCTATCAACATTGTGCAAGAACGATCCACATTTTTTTTTTCCTACTCCAACATCACCACTCGAGACTAATGATATATAAATGGTGAATAACAATGATTTTATAGGAGTCAATTCTATATGGTAACTAAGATCTCTGCATCACATTCTGAATTTCTCACTCATCGTTTTAGATTATTTCTAAACTTTGTTTCGCCTATTTCACGTACGTAATCTTTTTTTCGTACCTGCAACTTAAATAGAGTATACTGTATAAAGATTATATTAGTAACTGTTTCAATTTTTCATTTTCTTTTTAACTGTAAAACCCTAAAAGCTTTAAAATGTCGATAATGGTAGTAGACCCTTTTCTCCAAAGTAAATATTCCAATAAAAGGAGATCGATATAAAACACCTTTTTCTCTTTATCAGATTTCAGTTTCGGTCTTAAGAATATATTTCTTATTATATAAAAATTTGTATAGCATATTCTGACAAAAATAAAGTTCTATATACATATTCATAAATTTGTTTTACAGTAAAAACTTTGTATAACAACATTACAAAGTAAAATCGCAAAAGAAAAAAAGGGACGTAGGCAATATGAAGCATGAACGTGGGCCCCGAAATCTAAAGAGTGAGATAGCTTTGACCACATAGATAGTAGATGCATCTCCCTCACGCGTCCCCTTCTGTTTTCCTTTTTTTCTTCCAAATTTCTCCTTTAATTTATGTAATTTTTTAATCGTTATAATTTTTCATTTAAAAGGAAATTGAGTGAAAAAGGCAAAAATAAAGCCATTAAGTTCTGATTGTAAGAATTTATAACAACTACAGTTAATGTGTTATAATGTTATAGTATCTTGTTACGGCAAATAGTAATTGTTCATATTTACTTGTACTATCAACTTACATTTGTATTATTTCACGTTCATTATCAAAAATTTATATGTTGGTCAACATTAAATAGAAAGTTACAAGTGAAACTTTAGAAACTTTAAATTCTGGCTACATAGAATTAAAGCGAATGTCTAGACTATCTATATATAAATAGTTTTTGTCTTCATGTTTTTTATAAGTATTTGAACTTTCGTTACACTTTAAACGGTGTTGAATGTGACACTTTGATCCATCGCTTTCGATAGGAAAATCTTGAAATATTTCGGAACACACATTATTCTTTATTTAGTGTATATGTTCTTGACGTTCGTTCATCAATAAATGCATGCTTTGTTAATTAACAAACAAAGTTTGTATGTATCGCTGCAAATTTTTAAAAATTGAAGCCAACGGAAACAACATTCTGTATGGCTTATTCTATAAATTTTAAAACGTACGTAGCAACAGAATAAATTACTTTGAATTGTTTGGTTTAAAAAGAGCTGAGAATACGCTAAAATAATTGATAGTGAAAGACAGAGTCGAGTGGACAAAAACGATGGCGAAAGTGTACAAGAACATTATCAAATGCTAAGGCCGTGAACGATATCAAATTCACGGACGCGACGGTGCAATTGTTAAAAGAACCGTTTGCATGTTGGCATGTTGCTGCCATTGAGGATTGTCGTTATAAACGCCCCTGTTGAGGTGTGTGATTAGGCTTATTCTTGGTGCGGTTCTTACTTTAAAAGTAAAAAAATAACACTTCAAAAGTCTGACATATCTTGTACCAGTTAGAATTTCACGGGTCCATCCATCCTTTTTTTTTTTTTTTTTTACGAGTTATCTTGATTATCTGAAATACTAAGAAAAACAATAATTTTTTTTAATATATTCATATTAAACAAATATAGGTATGATTCAATTTTTATTATATATATTTTGCATCTTTTGTTAATTCCATATTAACAACATTTTCTCCGCTTGCATTCATTTATTATAGCATGGTACCTAATCGATCTAGTATATTTTTTTCCGTCTGATCATCGAATGTTTAAAAACATGTTCACTTTTTTTTAGGTCACTATTAGCTCAAAATCTTTTTTTTTAGTGCATATAATCTTTTTAATTGATTAATGAATTTCATATTTAAATAAAAATAGTTATTTATTGGTTATTTCTAAACATGTTTGTTTCGGGTCGAATTTTCAATATGTGCACCTGATATGAATTTTTGTCACAAACTCATATTTGTTATACTATTACATTTACATTTACACTAGCTTAACATATTCCAAAGATACATATAGCCTTATTGGATAATATCTAGGACATTCATATTATCTTTTTGATATATATATTTTACCTATTAAAATGCTAAAAGTATATACAAGTTTTTTTTCAAAAAAGTTCCTTGAAGATTTGAAATTTTTTAATCTCAATTTTGACTCTTATCTAAAATAATAAGATTTTAATTATTAATTTTAGATACCATAATTATAGGAACAACCTATGGATTTAAATATGGAACAAACTGCATGATTGAATAATTTTAGATGCCAGAATTACGGGAACAACCTAGAGATATAACTTTCATTGTAACTTTAATATAAATTTCACAAAACTCTTTTCAACACTAATTAATTTTATATATATAGATAAATGATTTTTGCTAATACCGTTGTTCTGTGTTACATCCATGTTTAAACATATATGATATGCAGATGGATGTTGAATAAAATTACTATTGATAAAAGGTTTTTCGCAAATATTATAGATGCAACTCGAACTCAATTGTCACTTTCATAGTTTTTCAAGTTAGTAATGGATCCGATTGGTGTAAAAAACGGAACAATTATATTAGTGTAACAATTTTGTCGAACCGTTTTGATGATTAGTAATATTTTTTTTTTATTTTTTTTTAACAGCTTTTGTTATTACACCAATCAAACCCAATATAATTAGATCTAATTATCATAGTGCCACTGGTTCGAATGTGCCCACTTGTCACATTAATTTGTTTCAGACTTCCTTAATATTCAGGTTGGAGTTACGTATTTTTGGTTAATTAATTGAAAAATACAAGAAAAGAAGAAAATAAAAGGCGCGTGGGTACGCGTGAGGAGAAGAGAAAGAAGAAGAAAATGTTGAAGATCCAATGTGAGAAGAGAGAGACATGGAGAATCCTTTGGATTGGCAAAGACAAACCCCAAGGTTTAGTGCAGTGTTCTCCTCCATTGAGCCAAGTGAACCAATAATCCCATTTACTTACATTAATATAATTTATATGATTATATATACACATATTAAAATATGTGTGTCGATTATAAAGACAATTAAGTAAATACAAGGAAATTTAGACAAACTGAATCTCGCTTGGCATCCATCGATAAACACAAAGTTACGTACTTAAGATTAATTTGTTTCTTGTTACCACGTTTTCCAACCATATGATTAATAATCTCAACGACTTAATAATGTCACATTCGAAAATTTTATTTAAATTAACATGTCTATTAATCTCTTTTGTTTTCTAACAACCGATCCAAGTTTTTTTACATAGAAATATTTTCGTAAACAGTAACATGGTTAATTGTATGAATATTTCAATCGTACTGATTAAGTTATAGGTTTAGTCATAATTAATGTAAACATCCACTTGGTTTTTGGTAAAATTAGTCAAAGACCGGAGAATATAATTCATTGCTCATCAAGTCCAAGATCCTCAAAGATTCTTCCGGATTGTAAGCAAGTAAGCATTTTCTACACGCACACACACACAAAACATATACGTAAATGCATTAATGCATGTATTTATATAGTTATTGTTTCCTTAGTAAGTGATTAATATCGCAAAAAAATAAAACAATGATAACACCGTGAAATGATTGGATCTGATTTATTCATATTCTTTCCATTATTGGGTTGAAAATATTGTCCAATGTGACGCATCCGAAGAAAATTTAGAAGTCACCGCAAAATAGTGTAGTGTGAATTATTCAGATAACCTGAAAATGATAATAATAGTAGTACTATTTGACATAAAACTTTTCCTAAATAATTTTGTTTTTTATTTTGATTTTTCAAACCATTTCGTAACTAAATTTCCTTAAATATAAGGATTATTGATTTCAGCACCGAGATTGTTTTGTCTCAGAAACGGTGATTAGGAAAGGTTTGTAAGCGATTAAATATATTTTCGAATATATAAATCATCTTTAACCGTGAATTACGTCGTATGTGACGTTGGCAGGATCATGAAGTTAATAAAATTATTACTGCCAATGCCAATTAGTTCCATTTACCATATTTAACGTTAACAAACTATATTTTTAATCAGAATATTTAACGTTAACATACTTAGTTTGTGCTATTTCATCTTTGTCTTTGATCGAAGTTCTTCTAACATACTGATCGTATGTGTGTTACACCAAAACTCCATATGTTATCATTTAAACTTTTCAACTTACATATATCAAAGTAAAAGAGTGTGACAATATCGATTAATTCGTGTAAGTTAAATGGATAGTAGTTCCTAGTATATGATTAAGAGTTTAAGACCTTTGCATGGCCCTACGTGAACTCGTCCATATCTATTCTTTCGAGACTCGTGTCCAAATCACAATTGGTATTACTATCACATCTTCAAATTAAACTCGAACTATATAATAGTGATCACTAAGAAAAGCCGAAAAATGCGGAGACATTTCCATCGAAGAGTATCGATTAAGGGTTTCAAAAAATGGTACATGCACACACATCAATTTTCATCGGCTGCAAAACGATCTATTGACTGTTTTGATTTGTAATTTTTGCTGATACAATCTCGATCTTACCGTTGGTTATTATTATAAAAAATGTTCTGAGATTGCGGCACATTAATTTTGGACGGTATAAAATTAAGTGGTATATATTTGAGGTGGCTTTCTACCTCTTGAAGCAACGAGAGGGGAAGCATTTATTTATGAAGTAATTAATAAAAAAATCTAAAAAGTAGTATCAAATTGAAATAATAGACTAATTTTTTCTCTCTTTAAAAAGTAAGAAAAATGCACTATTTTGGATTTAGGTTTATATTTTTCGTTTGTGTTGGAGTTTATAATTTCGGATTAGGGTTTATTTTTGAGGATTTATAACTAATACTTGAAGTTAGCATGCTTTTAGGGTCCCTTTTCAAATGTGAAAATGAGAACTCATACATACATACAGATTAAGGGCCAAGAGCCGTTGTATCGTATGTGTTTAAGATTTTAATACATAGCGTTCTTGCAAACTTTTAATCATGTATACGACTAATAAATGCGAAATATCTTATCACACATTCTTTTCAAAGTACTACTATTTTTCTTTCTTTTTTAACCGCTAAAATAAACTTTATCGCAAACAGCTATAATTATGATCACTAATCAAATTAATATCACAACAATTAATCTATCTCCTTCTTTTTTTTTTAATATCACAACAATTAATCTATCTTCATGCGTTCTATTCTTATGAGCATTGTTTCCTTCATAAATTCCAATTCCTTCCAAAACTCTTTTTTTTTTAAATTTTTTATGGTAAAATGGTTTTCTAGTTAATTTACTTATCTCATTAACAGTTAAGAGACGTACCATTAAATGAGATTGCACAAACCACATGTCAAGACCACAAGTATCAAGCTGAAGAATATCCTCTTTTTTAATTGATGAAAGCTTAATCAATATCACCAGAAGCAAAATCTAAATTATAATTATCATTGTCTGAAATCGTGCTTTGCACGATCGGGTCTCTGTTGCGTCATTTGAAGTCGGTAAGAAATCTATGACATGCTTGTGCAACATCTCATCAGAAAACTATGTATTAATATATATATATTTTTTTTCTCTATATTTTTAACTTACTAAATTCGTTGAATTTCACAAAGCTATATATGCAGTAATTTGATAGATCAAAATATTTGTAATTTTTGGTAAATTATAAAAGATGAACTTAAAACAGGTAGTACATACATATACGTTCATTTATAAACACATCAATTTACAAATTTCTTATTTCTTTTACTAAGTGTTTTTTTGGTGAACGTTCACACCAATTTTTTTTTTTGGAATGGTAATATATATTGACATATGCATCACATAATTTTTTTTATTATTTTTTATTTTATAAAAAGGTTTAGTAGATTCAAACTTTCTTTTCTTTTCTTTTTTGACAAAGAAATTCGAACTTTCTAATTATGCTGATCGAATTACTCTTACTGTTGTGAACATCTCCAAATATATATGTTCCAGCTACCCTTCGATTTTAATTACCAAAAAAAAAAAAAAAAAAATCATACGAAAAACTTCCGTATAAAAAAGGGTCTCTCATGATATTAAATTAACCCGTTGTAAGATCGATGTTCGGGTCACATACTCAAACTATTGAACGTAGATTCTATGCTGATGCGTAAGTGAACACCTTGTTTTTTCTTATCGACTTAGAGCTAGTATCTCTTTAATTCTTTTCAAATAGTTTCACGACAAAATATGCTTATATACTCCTTGTTTCATCCCCTACTGCTGATGATATTATTTATACATTTACGTAAATTTGGTTTTAAAAAGTAAATTATGAAATAGAAAAGTGAAAACAGTTAGGAATTCAAATATAATTCTGTAACGGAGATATTATAAGAAACAAAATAAAATTAGAGACAAAGATCCATTCTAGAAAGAAGGGCCACGTCTCAAAACACAGAAGCTTTATCACCATTAATTATGTGATTAAAATTATGTGAAATGGATACATGTACGTCGGTATTTGTGTAGAGTGTAATCAAAAGCATAAGCTCGAATTTTGATGGGCAAATAAAAAGACTAGAGAAAGACACACCT
This sequence comes from Iljinskaea planisiliqua, assembly GCA_900108845.1. Taxonomy (NCBI): domain Eukaryota; kingdom Viridiplantae; phylum Streptophyta; class Magnoliopsida; order Brassicales; family Brassicaceae; genus Iljinskaea; species Iljinskaea planisiliqua. The sequence continues at coordinate 3,668,214 of FNXX01000008.1, forward strand.
TGTTATTTGTCACGACTAGATTTGAATATTCGTAAAATTGGCAAATATCTCTATACCTCAATTATTCCATATATTAGTAAAATGAAATAACATTTTTCAAATATATATACAGAACTTTACTCTCTTATTAGCGTTTTAGTTGTCTTCTAAACAAGTTTGTGAACAGCGTTATATGAACAACTAATTAACTTTGCCATAATTATTCGGGATGATAATATAAAAAAAAATTAAAACTCTAACCTTACATAACCGAACCAATGCAAAATATTTAATTATAGATCCTTATGACCGTATACTAACGTTCTTTTTCTTATAACTAAAACGTTTTAGTCCGAAGTCCATATATCTTTTTAAACTCGTGATCAATACATGTTATATAATCTTAAGCCAAATGTCACTTAATTCTAAAGTTTATAGACTCTTATTTAATATCTTTCCAGTTGAGCTAACAAGATTTGGTCAATAGTTGTAGTTTTGTTAGTGTATTAGTATATCCATTTTATATATAAAAAAGTTCGCGGGATTAACAAAAATTTAATGGTAAAATTTTGCACTAGCTACTTTTTGGTTTTTGATTTAAAAATTTATGAATAAAAAACATAAAAAATTATGATAATAATTAAATATTTTTATTTATTACCATCAATATACAAAAATATAAACGCTCATATTTTATGTATATATTATAATATTTTTAATTAAGTTTTGATTTTTAATTTGGAAAACAATGTGTATTGGATTTTGCAGTTTGCATAAATATTATCATACCTAAAATAAAAAAACGAAGTGCAGGTTATCAACATGAAACCTCAAAAGTAATATAAATAGAGCCAAACAATACTTATAATAATACAGTACATAATCATTTTCATTTTATTATACATGAAAATTACTCAGATGTAGTTATTTAACAACATTGTTTGTAATATCAGTAATGGTCACTGGTGTAAAATGATATCAATATTCTAAGACTTTTTACAATATATATTAGCCAAAATAAAATAGTAAAGTCTACCATGCTGGCACTTTATGTGTATGAGTTATAGTCTTTTCCAATACTATGGGATAATACTATGGACAATGAAGCTTTGCCAACAAAAGAAGAAGAAGAAAAACATACTGAAAGAGTGAACTTAGATAGTATTTATCTATAACAATACTGGTTATTGAGGGAATTTCATCAAAAAATTCTTATTTTTCAATTAAGTTTCTTTCCTGCAATATAATGAACCCAAGCATACTAAAAATACAGTCTTCGTTTAGCAACAAACAAAAAAAATTAAAAATAAGTCAGAGTCTCGAGTTTTCCAACGTTAACTAGTAGAGAATGTGTGTAAATATACTTTCTTGGAGGAGAAGTAAGATGATGGTTAGTAAAGTAGCACTCAAGTCATTCTCAGTGACAGTCTTGGTTTAGAAGCAAGCGATGTTGGTCTTATTATTACTGTTTACTTATTATCACAACTCCCATAATCAAGCACCTACATATATCATATATTCAGATGTACAAGCTACATATATAATTTGATTACCTTGATTTATATTAATGGGTATACAATCTTTCAATTTTCTTTTTATTTCCAGGTGACTTTATGAAAAATATGATATAAAACTATGTTTATACAAAAGTTATGGTATAGAAAAAGAACATATTTATATTATTCTTTAATTATAAATATCATCTTCAAATCATAAAATTAATTATCAAAAGTATCTCTGATCTCTAAATTTTAATTGTAATCTTATTACATTGATTTTAATATTTAATTTTAATATTTAGTTTTATGTTATAACTTATACATCCTTTTAAATTTATTAGATGCCTTGAGTTTTTCAGATATATTAAAGTATTATTTACGATTAAAATATTTCTTGTTTGTATTAATGTGACTAAAATTTCTTCCTTTAATTAAAATACGGGTAAACTAATTACTAAATGAACAATTACCAAAAATAAAGCACATCCAATATATATATATATAATCTTTAGCTAGTATAAAAAAGAACAGTTTGTCTTGATCTTGCAAATTTGTCAAATTTTTTTGTTGAATATAGTATTATTCGTTATAAAATTATTTTTGTAGTTGTTTTCATAATTTAAAATAAATTGCATGACTGTAAAAAATATTGATTAAACCATGTGTATTCAGATCGAAACGATAGTTGAGTGGAAACTAAACATAATTATTTTAGATGTCTATTATCTTAATTATATTTTTTCGCTAAAAAGATTCGAAAACAATACTTAGAAAGTCTAAAAAGGCATTAAGCAGAAAAGTTTAATATATATTAAATCAAATGTGAAATCAAACAGTATTATAAATATATACGGTTTGTTGACTTGACAGAGTCAGTCCTCCATACTCCATAATAGTCACACGTGAGAGAACTTCGCAACTCTCTCCACTGACGGTTTCGATTATGCCACGTGTATCACCTGACATAGCAGATCCGTGTGATCACAATTTAAGAATTGATCATTCATTCGTACCAGGGAATTGAGTCCGGAAAAAATAGTGATATTATTGAGTTTTAAAATTTCTAACGATCTTTTGACCAAAAAAAAAAAGTTTCTAATGATCTAAACTATGCATGAATAAGTAATTAATTCATTCAAAAGAATAATTCATTAATTAACATTTCAGTGTGTCTGATTTTTGGCATAAACCTTGTTTAGAACCTCATAAAATATACGTATAAATCCATTAAAAAATACATGTATAACTTTCATTCTCTATAAATCTAAAAATTATATATAATATAAAATATTCAAATTGTAGTAAACCATTAGAACATTGAATAAAATTAAAAACAGAAAAAAATAAATAAATAGTAATTAATTTGTTTCTAAATAACAAAAGAATTTGAGTAACTTTAGAAAGTTATCTAATCTATAACACAAAATATTCTTTGGAATTCATAAACTAACATTTGAAATTTTGAATTTAAGAAGTTTCAAAATATATAGAAATAAATAATCAATAACCTCTTTTCAAATATAATACTTGTAAAGATGAAAAAAAATACTTACGAGTGAGAAACATAAGATTTTCGTGCTATTTTTGTTCAATTCACAGTTTTAATCATATTTTTATTATCTTAGTTCCGAATATAAAAGAAAAGTCATACACACAAAAAAGGCTAAATTTTTTTGTCAACAGCTATATTTTTATTTTTCTGGGAAAGTTATTAAACATAATAAAATTTGGTTAATCATTTTTTTGAATTTGTATTCTCTGATATGAAAAGCCCTAATAATGGGTGAATTATTGTTAAACCATCTTCTTTTGTTTGCCTTTAAACATGCAACCCAACATAATAATAAATTAAGCTGAATAATATTTGAAAATTAATTTCTTTCGGAAGACCATTTCAACCTTTTTTAACATGAAATTAGGCTAAAAAGTTGTATCTTTTTTCTCCACTTTATACATTGTAAATTACATAATGTCAACAATAATTTGATATTCTTAAGAAATGAAAATAGTAATTAGAGAAGCCCATGATATCATTTTCAATTTAGGAAATAATCATCACAAAATCAAATATAAATCAATTATGTTCTTTCAAAAAATACAATAGTATTAATCATAGTTTAGAACTTAGTCATTCTTTTTTTTCTCAACAAGCTTTTGTACAATAACATATTTTACAGAATCCTTTAATATGTACGCTGATTTCTTCAACGGTTTCAGCTTTGAACAAAAAATGAGATATTAATTAATGACACAAGTAATTAAAAAATAGCTCTTTAGATTAGAAACAAGGTAACGGTCTCTTGTTTTGCCATTAACCTTCAACCAGTAACTTAACCAATAGCAATAATTAACATTAGTTAACCGTCATTAATGACATTAATTAGTGGAGGCCACCAAGCTTACGATTCTATGTTTCACTAGAAACAAAAAGGGAGATTAGTGTTAGAAGACACTGTCTAAATATCAGGCTGTATGTTCTTTCTTTCAGACTTAATTATGATCGAACCTACGATTAACATAGTTATTTTAATAAACCTGGTTTTCAGGACCATGCTCTTCTGGGCACGACCTCTCTCTCTTAACATAAGAAAATAGTTTATCATCTAAGTTATGGAGACTCTGGACACAGATTTATCATTAGTCCAATCACTGACACGTGTAGTTGGAATTTTTATATATTACTTTATACGGTTTTCAACTTTCAAATAAAAGGTTTTGCATGTTCGGAACATTGAACTAATTAAAAAAAATTTGGTTGTCATATACAAAAGTTATGGTTAGATTCTTTAGACAACGTATTTATATTTAAAGCGGCTCATCTTCGAAGTGGTCGTGTAAGAGACTCGATTTTTCATTTTTGCCTTTTTTCTTAAAAGCTGATTTTTTGTTGGTTAATTTTAAACTTTTTATTTTTTTTTCGTATTTTTGCTGCACGAAAGATAACATTCGGTGTGGGTTGAAAATTAATATAAAATCCATCAATACAAAACGAAATTTCATTTCCGTACAAAACTAATCACTAGTGGGATTTAACAGTAAAAATTCTTTTCTTTTTCTTCTGTAATACAGTAATATTAAGAAAATGTCTTTTTTTTTTTCTTAATGACATTGCGCGCGAACTTAAAAACGGAATGGTGAGTATTATTTTATAATAATGCAACATAGTTAATACTATTAAGTATTAACAAATGAAAAATTATTAAGTAAAGACAAAATTATTCAATGCGAACTCTAAGAAACCCCAAGTGAAAGAAAGACCTTCTGTGGTGCTGCTATTTCCATGTGGCTAGTGGTCCATCATACGTCATTTATAATTGCAAGAAAAATAAAAATCCAGTTTTAAAAACTATTAAGTAGTTTCAACAAATTTTATTTATATGTTTTGAGATAGTGCTTGAGTAGTGGAAACAATAAAACCATTCGGAATAGACCTCGAAAGAAGCCTCGGTAAGCCCAAACCAATATAGTATATATGCTCTTATTGATGTATCAAAGAAACAAACACGTAAAAGTTCTTTTATTTCACAAACAAATAAATCACAAAGCTTACAAAAAAAGTTGTGCAAAAAAGCTTACTAAAGAAAATAAATTTTCCCCCTTAACTATATCATTTTAATTATAATGTTTACACTAACGTGAGCACGTAGTTATATTTTTTTGGATGTAAATTCAATGAAACAACTAATTTATATGAATCTTTCTGATTTAATATACTAATATATGATATAGATATATTTTTTTTAAAAAATTGATGATATAATGTTTTTTATAGAGTTAATGTTGGAATCAATTTGATGTGGATCAATTAATATGTAACATATGATCAGAATGATTATTAGTTTTCTGAATTTGATGTAGATAAATACACATTATATACCTTCTAAATAAGACTTATAATAATATATCATCACAAAAACTGTAAAGTATTTAAAACCTATGATTGTAAATTATATTTAGTTACAAAAAAATATATCTAAAAATGTATGACCGTAAAGTATTTTCAGAAATAATAACTCATAAGTATTGTTTTTTTGTTCCATCAGATTATTGTGAGTGACTATAGTTTTTTCATGCTTTTCTCCTGATGTATCTCACTTATTTCACACAAGCCTATGTTCAATCATATTTATCCATCATACAATGTTCAAAGTAAGTTTTGATTGAAAGGGGGATATAAGCGTGTGCCACTGGACAGTTTCCTACTTGCATACAGAATTGTTAACCAAGGCTAACATGGCAAATCAAAACAGAATGAATTAACGTAATCTGATATGGAACCAAACTTTACTAAATTCCAGCTAAACCAAATGAAACCTAAAACTGGACAGGCCCGGCCCAGCGAAGATAGGCAAATGTGCAATTACCCAAGGTTCCATGGCCCAAATAATTTTTTAAATACATACAAAAGAGACCCTAAAATAAATTACGCCCAAAATATTGATTAACAAAGCCCAACTTTTAGTTTTTTTTTTTCTTATAAATAGAAAAAGGTCTAATTATTGATAAATATATTCATCTGTTGAAATTTGGTCTATGGTAGTCCGATAAATTGAACGATTGCTGGGCTTAAGAGTAGCAAAATAGAAGTCTACGGTAGTCAGATAATTTGAACAATTGGTAAGGTCATCTTATCACACAGCAAAAAACATCAAATCATAGTTCCACCACAAGACCAAACACAGAATAGATTCTAGTTTCACAAAGATAATGTTTTTTTTTCGTTTTGAAACAAGACCCACTTCATTCGGTCCTGTCATCAGAATTTTTAAAAAGGACACAAGAGAGATGTCTATTGAATCATACATAGAAATTACGGAAGATTTTCTTTTTTCTTCATAAAGCGAGAATTTAGTAGATAGGGGTTCTCCCTTTCAGCCCATGGCATACTTCTGAGTCCAGCTCCGTGCAGTGGACTCGTACTTGTTCTTGTCAGTCTTGTACATATGAGCTATCTCTGGCACCAAAGGATCATCCGGGTTTGGATCGGTTAACAAAGAACAGATCGATAACAGCACCTGTCCATTGCAACGTTTTAGTTTAGACATTTAAGCAAAACCATTTGTCATCCTCAGTGAATCTAAAGCTTTAATGACAGCTCAATCCCCAATGTTATCACTTGTAATGGGAAAAGATGAGCAGATAATTAACAATAACCATTTTCATATAACACGAGTCGAAGCTCAATGTTTTCACTTCTACAGAGAAAAGAGGAGCAGACAAATGAAAGGAGCCACTTCTCATCCTAAATGAGTCAAAGCTTAATTGTTTTAAAAGACAGCTCAGTGTTATCACTTTAAATGAGAATCTAGGCGAAAGCATGTTTGACATGAGTAGATAGTTGCACGTGAAGGCTGTTTGCTAAAAAGAAGAAAAACCGAACCTTGGAAATGGTGAGTGCAGGGCTCCATTGTTCCTTCAAGATGTCGAGGCAAATGCTTCCATTGCTGTTAATGTTGGGATGGAACACCTTCGTCCTAAAGGCAACCTAGAGATTTCAACACACCATAAGAAGAAACAATGAGATAACGAAGCAGCCACAAAACAAGAACATATAAACGCTTTACCAAAACAAACTTCGACAGCAATCATCAAGATAAAAAACTGGAATCACCTTAGGAGGCTTGAATGGGTAATCTGGAGGGAAATGAATGGTTACAAGGAAAACACCTCCAGCATAAGGACTGTCTGATGGACCCATTATCGTTGCCTGCCAATGAAACATGTCTTCAGCAACAGGGCCTGTGAAACAAAAAACCACAAAACTCAACATCAGCACAAACACAAGGTCTTTGAAACAAAGAAACCAGCTTCTTCTTCTTCTTCTTCTTCTTCACAAGTATTAACACAATGACCGAGTCCCGAGACTTAGATCTATCCCAGAGAAATCACAAACGAAACATACCAATTTTGTTCCAGCCAGAGAAAAAAAGAGTCACAAGTTGATCAGATCTCACAAAAAAAATACAGATCAAAAGCGAGCTAGGTTTTTGAAACATTCAAAAGTATAACAAATCATCCATGTGTAAACTCAAGTACTCAGCTACAGATCGAAACCAAACATCACATAACTTTTTCATTTTTCGCGATGTAATCAGAATAAATCTCTGAATCCAAAACCAAAACAAAGTAAAAGACCTGCGCTACATGACGTGGGTGGATCCTTCTGCAGATCCTTCAATTCCTTCAAGATCCGCTTCGACGCCATATCCAAAACCTACGATCTAAACAAAGATTCCAAACGGATCAAAAAGGAGCTTAAAAATCCGTAAGGATTATACAAAACAAATAGATCCAACAAAAATTATATATTACCTTTGGTTTCGCGTATCTCCGATTCGGCGAGGTTTTCGCCTTTTTCTTCTCGTAATTAGGAGGAGGACGCAGACTTAGGGGAAGAAGAAGAAGAAAGGGTGGTGGACGAAAGAGGAACAAGTACTGATTCTCTGTGGTCGCGTCCACGTTTAATAGCGTGAGGATTATTACTTTCTTTGACTAGTGGACTCTCTTTTATTCGGTGGACCAAACGACGCGGCGGTTTTTTTTAATTAAACCAACATCAAGTGGCATTTAACCGACGTTGATTTTCAAAAGTCATTTCATCTAACGGCTGAGATTTTATGTTTAAATTAAACGAATCATTCGAAGCCACGTATTCTCTCTCATCTCTCCCACTTGCGATCTTTTTTTTTTTTTCTTTTCTCGAAGGAAAGAAGAATCTGAGAAATGGACCGGTTCAGGGATCAAAGGCGGCCGAAATACGACGGAGAAGAATCTCCGACACTTGATTCTGACGCCGGAGAAGAAGATCATGGCCTCGGGGAGGAATATGGAGGGACTCCAGAGCCTTTCGGTGGAGCTAAAGTCAGGAGGAAAGCGTCTCGTTATAGAGAGCACCGTGGCGACTATCTCCACGTGTCCTCTCGTCCTGGGTTGATGAAGATTCTGGAGAAGCAAGGTTAGATTTGCTCCATTTTGGGTCTTTGATTTCGTGGTCGATACGGTTCATCATCGGATCTAAATTTCAGAGAGATGTTCGAATCATTGGTTTTTGAATTTCAAAGTTTCAACATTTTGGGTTTTTAATAATCGTAGGTGACACGTCGATTCTATTCGCTGATAAGGTATTGAAGTTCACTGGCTCGGGGAAGATGAAAAGGCGAATCTTTATCCTCACTGACTTTGCTATCTATCTGATTGATCCCGAGACCGAAGCTATGACCCGGAGAATAGCTTTGGCAGCAGTGGAGAAGATGTGTTTGAGCAAACTGAGTGATAACTTCTTCGCCATCATTATTCCAACGGAGTATGATCTGTTCATGGCCAGCACTCGAAAGACTGAGCTTGTTCAGGTCATGGTTGATGTCACTAAGAGTGCTTCTGACTATGAACTCGAAGTGCTTCTCTCCAACAGGTAACTGCACCACGGTTTCTATGTTTATGGATCAAAAGAATGAATAAAGCTCAACACTTTTAGGAGATAACTATGAAACTAGTCCATCCAAATACACTAACGCAAGGGTATTGTTTTTCAAATATTGTTAGATGACAGATTCTAGCTTTGGTAGAAACTTTTGTCAAATGGCAATCGCGATAATAGTCCATAGAAAATTAGATGTTGTATGTTCCCCATAGATTATAACTCAGCTATTGGTTATAATGGTTTCCTCTTGTGTTCATTCCAGGTTTGAGTACAATGCTTCTGCTTCGTTAGTAAAGGAAGTGTCATTCGAGGAAGCTGAAGGTTTGAATGAATGAATTTCTGCACAAACACATTTTGAATCTATCAAGTTTGTGTTTTTTTTTCCTTGGCTCATCAAGGCACTACTATTCTTTTTCAGGAGGTATCAAGACCAGATTTAAGTGGAAGTGACTTCATCTTACTTTTCCTCGCTGTTCATAAACTTTGGATGGAGCAAGCCCGTTGCGAATGTGAATGGATTCTTTCCTTTTGGCTACTAAAAGCTGAGATCAGGGCGGTATGTTGTTTATTATATTCTGTTTCTTCTTGTTTTCTGTTCTTCCTTAGATAAGAACTATGTAAACCCTTTTTTATATGGAGAAGTGTATTTCTACAAAATTTATGTATGAATTGCGTTCCTTTTCTGGTCATGCTGGAAAGTGACAGATCAATAACATCATTCACTAACCCCCTTTTCATAGACTGAAGTGAAATATTAAAACCCTTTTTCTGAATGGTCAAATACATAAAGGAAAGATGAATAGTCTTTCTCACAGTATATACGGTGATCCTGATAGACTTCCAATTGGAGTCGACCCTGTAGAAACCTCTGATCTGTATCCGCTGGCTAGCTTCTCCGGTCTTATCTCTTCCACCATCTTCACTACCTCTATCATGTTTGGTCTCTTTTCTGGCAATTTCGCTGTGCAAACCATACCAACCTGAAGCATCTCTACCATCTCTTCCTCGACCTGAGTACACCTCAAAAGCTCTTCATCAAACACCTCTCCGGTCCATTCCTCTCTAACCACTGAGTTCACCCACCTCACCAGGTTAGCCACCTCTGATTTTCCTGTAAGTACTTCGAATATCAAGATGCCGAAACTATACACATCCGACGGCTGAGTCCCCTTCCTTGTGTCTGTTATCTCTGGTGCACGATAGCCAAATGCATGTCGGGGTAGAGAATGCATCAGCGTGGCCATTCCTGCTCCAGAGATGCAGCCATATCCTTTTGCGTTGAGGAAAACATTTGAGGATTTTATGTTACCATGGACTAGTTTGCCTCCGCTTTGTGAGTGGATATGAGCTACTCCTTTTGCTGTTCCATACACCATGTTCAATCTAGTTTCCCAATCTAGAGGTTTCCGATTCGTGAGACATCTCTGACCTGTATGTTAACATGCATAGACTAACTTAGTTATGTAGGATATATGCTAAGGATAGTGTAAGGGTAATGAAATGTCCTACCTATGCATTACTAAGTTCAATGGTGGCAGTATCAACATACCGTGTAGTAAATTTGAAAGACTTCCATGTTCGTAGTAATCATAAACCACGAGCTTCTCATCCTTAGAGTAGTAATATCCTCTTAAAGTGGCAACATTCTCATGCTTGATGTTGCCAAGATGTTCGATATGCTGCTCGAATTCTCGCTGAGGCACACAAACTTCCTTGATCCTTTTCACAACGATGGTCGCCGAGTCCTCGAGATCAACCTTGTAGGTTGTCCCAAACGGCCCTTTCCCTAAAACTTCTGCAGAAGCTCTCAACAAGTCTTCAAGGTCAAAGACAAGATTCTTCCCTTCGAAAAACACAATCTTGTTATCTCCTTCACCCAGGTTTGGATCTGAATCCTTCCTCCTCTTGCTAGGTTTGTCCTTTGTAGATGTTCTTTGCATTTCTCTGTTATGGATGATCACCAATAAGATAGCTAGTAGAGCTAGTATTGCAAAACACGCGCTTAATGCTATTCCAAGAACTGCATGGTTGTGATGGTGTTTCGTGTGTTTCCTTAATGATGAATGAACAGGAGCCAGCTTTCCCGAAGAAACATTGTTTCCGACAAATGCTGAGAGTGGAAACCTCCGCAATGACTCGGGTACGGTTCCTGTCAGATTGTTGTGAGCTAAGTTGAGCAGCTTCAGACCTGGAATATGGAGATTCGGAATCTCACCCGAAAACTTGTTATTCTCAAGATTCAGAGAGTGTAATTGAGTTAGCTTCTCAACCGAAGATGGGATACTCCCATCAAGCCTATTGTTAGAGAGATCAAGAACTCGCAAACGCTCCCAAGAAGAGAAATCAGAAGGCAGAGGACCAGAAAACTCGTTGAAGTCGAGTTTAAGTTCGGTCAAGTTCTTCAAAGGTTGTAACTTTATAGGAAAACGTCCAGAGATGTTGTTAGAGCTGAGAATGAGAAACCGAAGATTAGTTAACCTGGCTATGGTGCTTAGCTCGACATGCCCGTGAAGACCCATGGCTGCTAAATGAAGACCAACGACACTGGAATGGTCGGAGTCGCACGTAACGCCGGTCCATTTGGTACATATAGAAAGAGTTGGTGACCAGTTGAGTGAATGAGAGTGACTGATGTTGCTAACGAGTTGAAGAAGTGTGTGTTTATCTTCTTTGATCGTCTCTGCTTCTACGCAGAAGATTACTCCAATGAATACTAAAACCCATTTGGTTATAACCTGGCTCTTCATTTTCAGTGATTTTTTTCTTTGGATGGAGAAAAAAAACTGGTTTAAGGGTAAAGTGACGTTATAATGGATGAAGATGAAGAGGTGTGTGTGTATATAATAAGTTTACACAATTATTGACTTTTGTGGGCTATAGATAATATAGGTTAAAATTATCTGTTTTAATAACGAAAGTGGGTTGCTTTAGGTTCATGTTAGGTTCGGCGAGTTGTTGACTTGATGCCTAACAACTCTGTCTCTGTTTTTGTTTTTTTGTTTACCAGAGAAAATCGCGGTGAAAGAAACTATAAAATTTTCAAATCTTTGTTACTTTTTGGGACATTTTTCCACAATATAACTTTCAACTTTGAAACAGTTGAGTTCCAGTCTGTAAACTTAAGTCTTGTTTTCTTAACAGTTGAAATTAGAAAAAAAAAAAAAAGGTTCATGGTTCATGCTAATTGTCGAGTTTCTCTCTCTCATCTACCCACTCCCACATACAAAACCTCGATATATAATCGATGAGATCAGAGGAAAGAGACATACTTATAAATTCATGTTTTATTTCGTTGACTAGAGATAACGTTTATGTTTGAAAATCTATAGAAGTATTAGTTAGAACTTAGAAGTAGTAGAACTATAGCATGTGTTTTGGTTTATGATGAGAATAGAACGAGAAATTTGGGAATAAAAATAGTTATCCTATCTATAAGATCTCATTATAGAATTGGGATAAGACATCACAAATGTATATCGAAAATAAACTAAAATTTTTAAAAAAAAATATATATGATAAATAAGGTCGGTCTTTGACTAAAGCCTAACAAGCTAATGTTTTAGGCGCCAATTATTTAATAAATATTAATGAGTGCCAAATTTTTAAATTGTATTTGGTTTGTTGTCTTTAGAATCCAAAGTTCATTCTTTAAAAATGTAATTCTAGTTTAATTTTAGTTAGTATTTATAAATAGACTTAAAAAATTGTTTTTTACTGGATTTGATGATAATTATAGATATAATATGAAATTGATTATTAATTTACATAATAATATAATTTAAATAATATATAATAGAAACGAATTCCGATTTCCGGAACGAAATTCATGACTTAACTAACATATATTTTTAAAATTTTTATTTTTAATCGATTGATGACGAATTTTGGCATCAAAGAATCTTAAAAAAAAAAACGTATAATCTCTTTCCAATACCTAATATCTCTTTATCTCGGGAAAGAATATAAAAAGATTTCATTCCTTAAAAACGCAAACCCATAGATTTTCGAGGAAAGATATTCTTTATTCTTCCAACAAACGAACTTTTACTATCCATTTACAACAAAAAAACTAATATCTCGATAAACACAAACATACAAAAAATAGTTTTACAAGTTTATAAATTTAAATATTTTTTAAAATTTGTTAAAAAATCATTGTCTTATTATTTTTAATATATATACATATATATATTATTTTTATTTAAACGTCTTGAAAAATAGAAGATAAATAATAATCTGAGTCGATAAAAAATAAAAATATCGTATTTTGAGGACCTTTTTAGATTTGATACGAGAAGAATTGAGCAAATCAAAGATTTTGAAGTGAACAACAACCGAGTCAAAACTAGGGATAGGATACACGTATCCTCAGATCCAAACAGATCCATTCCCTTCGACACTTCTTCTCCGTCGCTTGATTTCAATTCAATTCAATTCCGTCTCTTCTCCGTAAAGTGACAAATGGATTACGACTTCAGGAACAAGTCTGGCCCTTCCTACGGTCGACCTATGTACGGACCGACCTCGACGTCTCCTTCACAAGCATCTACCCACCCTATGTACGGATACCCCAAGATCGGTGGTCAACAAAGCCCTCACGGCCAACAATTTTTCCCTCCGCCGGAGAGAACTCCTTCCTTTCAACATAACTCTTCTTCTTCTTCCTCATGTAAGTCTGAACTGATCTCGTTTTGTGCGAATTGCTTTATCCGATTTGTAGCTGATGCTCGCTGATTGTGATTTTGGATAGCTGGATTAGGTATCAAGGTGACTCTGAAGCCTGAGTATCGGATCACTCCACCGGTGAGAGATTTAACACTCTTCTCTATTGGATTTAGAATTATGAAAATTCGATATGATCCAAGATGGAAAGTAGAAAGCTTTCCTTCAATAGAATTTAGTTTCAGATATCAAAGTTCATATTTTTGATCAAATTTCGACTGCTCCATGTTTATCTGGTGTTAAGATAGACATTCTCATGGACTGTGATTGCAATGTTTCATCTTCAAATTTTCACTGCTCCATCTTTATCAACTCTGGGATTAGAGATATGAACTGGTGTTAAGATAGACATTCATCATGGACTGTGATTGCAATGTTGCATCTTCAAATTGTCACTGCTCCATCTTTTTGTTAACTCTGGGATTAGAGATATGAACTGGTTTTAAGATAGACATTCATCGTGGACTTTGGTTGCAATGTTTTAGCCTCAGTTGTTGCCTCGAGCTGGAGACATTCCACGGAGCAGTTTTCAGTTCGATTTCGGGCTAGAGAGGAGAGTCCTTGCCGAGGCAGAGAAAGATAACCCGGATTGGAGTAAATTTGGGTCCGAGAATCCTCCACCGGCTAAGTTTCCTGAACCAACACCTTCAATGGTAAAGACTCTTTTCAATTCTATAAAAAGTTTGTTCTATGGAAGCTTCTTAATGTGAGTTCTTAGAAGAACAAGTGTGGATCATCCATCATCTATGAACGTAATTTAACAGGAAAGATTTTGATTTTGTGTATTACTTGATGGGAATTGGTGTCAAAAATTAGATTGTGGACTTTAGTGTAGTATGATTCTTAGATTTGCACTAGCTCTATTCGTATTTATCATCAATTAATGAGGGGTTACAATTCAGGGTGTAGATCCTGTGGTGATGAAATATGCTGCGTCTGGTCTCAACCGAGAAGCTGTCAACATTGCAGTTGCAAACTATGGTGATAATCCCACAAAGGTGCTTTTTTCTTTCTTTCCATCTATACACAATTCTATTCATGTATTAAGCTAATAGCTACACAGATTCTAAAGTCGTGGTTCTAGTAATCAAATATAGTTTTGAATCACCAGTTTCGTTTGTATTCATCTTGCTTGTTCTTCTTGTTCACCAAAGGAGAATCTAATTACTGTCATGACTTCTGCTTTTTTCTATGCAATTCAGGTTCAGGAATTTGCAAATGGGTTCTCAGCTATACGGGAGATGGGGTTTCCTACAAACGCTGTCGCAGACGCTCTCTTCATGTTTGAGAACGACACTGATAAAGCATTGGCACATTTGCTCCATGGTTCTTCTTGAACGGCCTTTTAAATATCGTTCTCTAGTTTATATAAAGTAAACATCAAATTTGACAACATAAAGATTGATGAAGTATAGATATTGTTTTTTTTTTATTGTGTAAATGGATGATTTGTTTTTGGGGATTAAACTGTGTCACTGCTTCCATTTAAAAGCAACTGATCTTTAGAGATGTGTTTTTGAAAAGTAAAATTGCCCAAATCCAAAACCTTAGACTTTGTATAATGTAATGACTCATGCTACAACCCACAAAGGGTATGAGATGTTATAAAATGGTAAAATTTAAGATACATAGAGAAGAAAATTGTGCAATTAGCCTTCGTTGTCAGACAAAATATGTTGTGTGTGCTTCTATACAAGCAGCAAAGCCTCACACTTGAGTTCTTCTCTGTAAATTTAGTCCTACTACACTGCTGCGCATATAGCTTCTGAAACGTATGGAAGAAATTAGATATGTGTCAAACAATATGTATCCAATATTTTCACATCGGATACTAATGAAATAGATAAGAGTAAATGTTCATTTAGTAGAAGATAAGTCACATACCTGAGGACCAAGCGGAACAGCAAAACTTGCCTTCATCGACATGCTTAACATCAAGTCCCACGAACCATGAGCCAGTGCTGACGTCATCGTGAGCATACGAATGAAGAATGCCTCTGTCACCATCCCATCATCATACAAAACAAACAATACACAAACTCGTTTTTATTGCTCTGTTTGTGAATATATGAAAGATTATGCAACGCTGCATGTAGTTCAGAGTCAGAAACTGACCTATTGATCGATACAAATCTAGCCAACGCATGTGTTATAACATACATCTCTCCATAAGCATGCCGGAAGTATCTGTGAGATACATAAAACAAGAACAGGTGATTCTTTGTCACACAGAAGAACTGATACAAATGGATTTGGAAGTACGAGAGTTATTATTATGTGATCTTGCATTGTTCTGAATGTTTTAACTTACGCTTTCTTGTCACCGAATTTCCACCATTCTGGTTCATACCATTTGTGGTTCCTACCAGAAAATCCAAACTTAAGTTAAAGACTGATAATATTCCTAACATCCTTTTTCGTCCTAGTAGTTTTAGGTTTCTAAGGTCAAACTCACGGTTCTGAGAATACTTCGCCTGATTTCATACAACCGATGTAAGCCCGTGGGTTCGTCAGATGTGCTGCAAGTGTACTTCCCAGAGCATCTGCATTGGATCAATTACATTCATAGCCATTGTAATGTCAGTCAAATGCTTATAGGGAAACTCTTTGATCGTACCAAAGAAGGGATTAAAAGACTTTTAAAGAGGCAAGAAAGAATGCGTAAGAACATCAAACACTGTATTTCACAGCCTAAATATAGTTCTAACTGTGAGCTTCTCAATTTATCCCTATTTAATCACCACACCAAAAGGGTTTGCGTCTATTTAGACACTATATATACTCATTATAATCCAACTACGATAATTGTCAAACCCAAGAAGAATAACAATCACAATCAAGTACACTATTTATATTTACAATCAAACGTTTCGGCTGTGAAACACTCTTTCTGTTACTAACTTACCCATATTGACGTAGATATTGTCAATGGCCTTTGCATAAAACTGTGCATCCCACCTATCTGCAGCATACGCAAAGAACAGCTTTACTTTCTTAGAAGTTTCCTCGGGTGCCTCAACTACATTATCCTGAAAAAAAACATTAATTAGGCAAGCTTCTCAGACTAACACAGGTGAGCTAACAAACGAATGCTCGAGGTAATAATCTTGAACGAGTCCGAAATCACATACAAGAATTATGAAGTCATCGGTTTGACTGTTTTCGGCGTCAATGCTTTTGTCCATGCTATCTCCTTTATTTGCGCTACATAACACAAAAACATCGTTTGAAAACAAGATTCCAGTACTGCTGTATTCATCGTTACAAGCACAGATAAATCAAAGAGTGTTCCAAACCTTCTCCCTATAACAAATCGCGCAATCACACCCTTTTCAGTTTCAATTTTTTTTAACGATGCACCTGCAATGAAAATAAAGGCCGTGTTAAGCTCCCAATAAGAAGCGTCTTCAATAAGAAGAAGAAGCATACACAAACTTGACCAAATACTTTACGTAATCACACTAAACATGGATACGGAGAAACCAATACCTGTCCCCATCCAAGCTTGCCTGACTGCATCTCTTTTCTTCTTGTTACCCAAGGTTGTCATTATACCGATCACCACTAATGGTCTTTTCTTGGTCTCGGTTCCATCAGTATGTTTTGGATTTTTCGAAACAAAACCTTCTTGCCTGGCTGCACTTAGTTCCATCTCAAGAGCTGCTAATGTCTTCTTCTGTTCCCTAGAAAGAAAAGTCTACGTTCAACAGTCCATAGACACTAACAAAAGAATAAAAGCAAACCGAACAAAGCACCATATGTTACCTGCAAGCTATGATCTTTAAAGTATCATCCACAGAAATGGCAGATTTTCCCTGAAAAGCGCCCGTAAAATAAGCATTGAAGCACATTCCACCAAAGCAAGACAAAGACAGAACCAAGAAAACATCAAATCAAAATGACTCCTTTTGTGCTAATACAAGTAGACAATCACATCCCCATACTACAAACCTGTCCGGTTACTCTGTCGAGCTCCTTGATAAGATGAACCCTAGTCTGTGATTCTTGCCATAAACTACCTCAAAAGAAACAGAGACGAAAGAGCATTATTAGTTTAAGAATCACAGCAACACAAGAAATTCGATTACAAAGATTGATAAATGCAGATTAAGAAGAAGAACAAACCGGCCTGCTACATAGAAGGAAGCGAAAACAGAGAACATGGAGAGCAAAAGGGAAGATATCCTCGAGCTCGATAATCTCATACTCGACCCTTTCCTCGCCATCTTCAACTTATTGAAGCTCACGAGAGGGAAACAGATCCAATTTCAGATCTCTCAATCAAATCAAATGCCTTCTTCTTCGATCAAAGCTCACTAATCAAACTCTCCAAGTTTCTGATTAGGAATGTGTCGCTGGATCTGCTGCCTCCGGTGACGCGACTCGGCGAGGAGACTCCGCCGCCTCAGATTGGAGGAATCGGGATCGAAGGAGATTTGTGATTTTATCCAAAATTTGTGTGTTGGCCAGTGAATTGTGTGATCTCTTAATTACTTTTTCAGTTTAATCACCAAACCTCTCTATTCATTATAGAGGTAAATTTTAATTTTCCTGCATATGCGTGAATCAGCATTTATATAATTTGAACGTTATTTAATCCCTACATATATCTTTCCACTATGATAAGGTTAATTTTCATAGATAAAAATGTTTACTTTTTAAAGTTGTTATTCATATATATATTTTTTTTTGAGGTGTGCAAACGCTCAGTTTCATAACGTTTCTTGCATTGCTGCTTCCCACATAAACATTCTTGTCTTTGGGGAAGTATGGATAATTTTCAATTTCTAAACTCAGTCACAAGAAAAAAAAAAAAAAGTCAGTCACAATATGGAAGATACAAATTTTGAGTGAGAAGTATGTATATTATTTATTTTTTCTCGACCAAACAAAAGAATGTATATTGTACCTTCTAAATTGACTATGTCTAGTATTATAAAATTTTAAACTGAATAATCCTCATAAAAATGTGAATTTATACTTTTCAATATGTTGATATATTATGAATTTTTAACTGAAGTTTTGTTTTGCAAAATATGTTTCCATATGAACATGTACCCAACGTTAAACCAATCTTTATATTACAAAAAAAAAATACTTCATTCAAAAAAATTATTAGCTTTTTACAGATAATTATATCAAATATTCAAATTTATCAATAATTTACGATAAACAATAAAAAATAATTTTTTTCTTTAACATCAACTTTTTTTAAAAAATGAGATGTAAAAATAACTTTATGAGTGTGTTTTTAAAAAAATTTCTATTATTTGTAGTTTTTTAGATAATTATTTTGTATTTAATAAATTTAAATATAATTAATTTAGTCAACTTATGGTAAAATTTAATTAAAGTAGTAATTGTTGAGACGTTTTTTTAAAAAAATTGTATCCTGCGGTTGTAAAATATGCTAAACGAACTTAAAGACGAGTGTCTTTTTGTCGAAAAAAAGAACACAAGACGACGACGTTTCGAAAACCATGGGCCGTCAATGCTCTCTCGTCAAACTCTTACCAGAAGATGGAAATAGATATTCTCTTCAATTTCGGTTTTTTTTTTCCCTTTCGAATTTGCGTTTCTTCAGAGCTCATCCTTTCCGTGTGCTTCACAACTTCATCATCGTCTTTCTCTCTCCCTCGAGTTTGATAAATAATTGCGTCATCAATCGAAACCCCTCTCCCAAAGTTTCAGTCTTTTCTTCATTTCTTACAAACCCATCTCAAAAAGGTTTCATTTTGATCTTCGATCGGATTATGTTAATCAATTGCTGAAAGCTTTTTTCTTTGATTTTCCCTCCTTTTGATTTTCCTGTGAAACCGCCATGGCCGCGGCTTTGAGGTCAAACACCTATAGAGAAACCGCTTCTCTCACTCTCTCTCAGTTTAGATACTTCATCTTCAACCGTGTCCACACCGCTCGAACCGCGGCTCCTCAGTGCAATCACCGCAACAGAATCGATGACCCGTCGAGCAGATTCCCTTGTAAACTCGCGTCGCTTAAGCCTATGGGAACGAGCTTCTTGGACAATCGAGGCGAGAGACGGAGTTCGAGCAAAGGTTATGCTTCGAGCTGTGGTGCGGAGAAGATGAACGGTGTAAAGTCTGCTATTTTGAGCTCCCAAGGAGACCCACCGGATCTGTGGCAGCCTCCGGGTGATGGTGTTTCCGTTAGGGTTAATGGGTCCAGCGTTAATCTCGGTCGTGGCGGTGGTGGTAGTGGTGGGGGTGGAAGCAGTCCCGGTGCTGGTAACGGAACAGGGTCGAATTCGAAAGAAGATAGTTGGGGTGGATCCAACCTTGGGTCTAGTTTTCCGACACCGAAGGAGATTTGTAAAGGTTTGAACAAGTTCGTGATTGGTCAGGAGAAAGCCAAAAAGGTGAAATGATGATACTTTGATGTTGTTGTTAGTTTTTTTTATCTGAGTTGACGTTTCGTTTTGTTACTTTATAGATAGTTCATCAAATTAGTATTACTTTCCATGCTTTTGCTGACAGTTGGATTCTATGTGGTTTAGACATGGGGAAGATTTTGGTTTTAAACGCGCTCTTGTTGCATCTCGTGGATGCAGGTACTTTCAGTGGCAGTTTACAATCACTACAAGAGGATATATTACGAATCATCACAGAAACGGTTAGTTCACTCTCTCATGTTTACCTGAATGAAATGTTTGATGTATTCTCTTGTTTTCTAGAAAACAATCTATCTTATATAGTACAGCTTGTTGCCTAAGCATCTGAAAATAAGTACACATTTCTTGTGATTTGGTAAATCATATCAGCATGCGCGTTAATTTGCATTTCTTTCTTTCTTTGTGATTCCACGTATTCTGTAAGAGATTCGTTAGTTATGATTGCTTAAACTTGTTGGGAAGCTAGGTCCACTGGAGAAACTGATAGGACTGCAGCAAAACCAACTGATGATGATATGGTAGAACTGGAGAAGAGTAACATTCTCCTGATGGGACCAACTGGGTCAGGTAATTTTCTGACCTCGATCTGGGAAAGAAAAACACAAGCCTGATACGCTGATATTATACAGTCATCATTTCAATCTAGCGTGATTGTGAAACTTCAAATTCAGCTGTCTCACCTCATCTGTTTTGGTGTTTTTCTTCAAGCACAGGGAAGACACTACTTGCGAAAACCTTGGCACGGTTTGTGAATGTTCCTTTTGTCATTGCGGATGCAACCACACTGACTCAGGCAATTCTCGTGTTTCTTCTAGTCTTTTTGCCGCATGTCCTTTTCCTGATGACCAATCTGTGACAATCATTTTTTTTGTTCGGAAATGAAATAATTTGTCAGGCTGGTTATGTGGGGGAGGACGTCGAGTCTATATTATACAAACTTCTCACAGTAAGCTTCTAAAACCCAAACATCTTTATTTGTATACTACGATAATCAGTTTTCCTAATGTGTGGATTGGATATCTCTTTCCAGGTTGCAGATTATAATGTTGCAGCTGCACAGCAGGGGATTGTTTACATCGATGAAGTTGACAAGATAACAAAGAAGGTTAGAACTAAAACCATTTTTCTCGTGTTACTTTGGAAAACTTGAATATTGTTTTCTGTGCTTCTTAGATAAGTCTTGTTCTTTGGACCTTTTTGGTTGCCAGGCAGAGAGCCTTAACATCAGCAGAGATGTATCAGGAGAGGGTGTTCAACAAGCACTGCTAAAAATGCTGGAAGGAACAGTAAGTTTACAGTTTAATTCATTTACTATTTGCTTTGAGAGCTCTGCTAACTAAGATCTCAATAGTTCTTTTTGTGGTCATACCTATTTTCTAACTTTCTATTTCTGGAAATAGATTGTTAATGTACCTGAGAAGGGCGCTAGGAAGCACCCTAGAGGCGACAATATCCAGGTTTGTTGTGCACTACTCTACTCTTTATGTTTCGGCTTGCACCTTAACAAAAGCTATGCATCTGTGTTTCTTTTATCGTGCATATGGGTCGAGACTAAGGTCATAAGAAATTTTAATGATTATACAAATCTATTAGCTTTCATATACCATTTTAGTGATCTTTGCATGACGATTGGAGTGTTAGGGTTATAAAATTGAAATGGACATGGCTTTTAGTTTTTTTTTTTTTAGAGTTGATTCAGGTGCATCCTCTGTTATGTCTGTTTCTTACTCCCGTCCTTGTCGACTGTCTGCAGATAGACACAAAAGATATACTCTTCATATGTGGTGGTGCATTTGTAGACATCGAAAAGACGATCTCAGAGAGGTATGACTAATGAACAAATCCCAAAATCCCTTCTGTTTCTTATCGTCTCATCAAAATACCTTTAAAAGTCAACTGAATGTTTCTTTTTTTTCCAGGCGCCATGATTCTTCAATAGGGTTTGGTGCTCCTGTACGTGCTAACATGAGGGCGGGTGGTGTTACAAATGCCGCTGTTGCATCTAACTTGATGGAAACTGTAGGTTTTCATCATCTTTAGTTCGGTCGTTGGCTCATGTTTCGGGGGGGCTCTTCGTTTGTATTCAAGTTTATAATGAGATGTCTTGGCAGGTGGAAAGCAGTGACCTGATTGCTTATGGTTTAATACCTGAATTTGTCGGAAGATTTCCAGTTCTCGTCAGTTTGTCTGCTTTGACTGAGAACCAACTTATGCAGGTAATAGAATCGACATAAATATGAGCAACATGTGATGTGATTCTCGCATTAATACAATCATTGGCTTGCAGGTGCTGACGGAGCCCAAGAACGCGCTTGGAAAGCAATACAAAAAGATGTACCAGATGAATAGTGTAACTACTTCTCTCTTCTCTCTCTCACTCTCACTCTCTTAGCTCAAAATCTTTGAGACAAATCTCTGTCTCCTGTTTCTTCAGGTAAAGCTCCATTTCACGGAAACGGCGCTGCGGCTAATAGCTAGAAAAGCAATAACGAAAAACACAGGTGCTCGTGGCTTAAGAGCTCTTTTAGAAAGCATCCTCATGGATTCTATGTACGAGGTAAGTGTTACCTCTTATACTACTTACACACCCATGTCATTAAGTCCACGTTAAGACTGCAAACAAATAAGTTTTATTTTTGTTTTTGTTTCTATTCAGATTCCGGACGAGGGTACAGGCAACGACATGATAGAGGCGGTTGTGGTGGATGATGAAGCAGTTGAAGGAGAAGGTCGTAGAGGCGCCGGAGCTAAGATTCTCCGTGGTAAAGGAGCATTGGGACGGTATCTCTCTGAAACCAAATCCAAGGATTCTCCTCAGGTAATTACATTGCATACCACAGTAACCAAAGAGAGCAAGCCCGGTTTTACTTAAACCAAATAACAATTGCATGGTTGGTGGTATGATAACCGGATTATCTGAATTGTTACAGACGACCAAGGAGGGATCAGAAGGAGAGATTGAAGTGGAGGCGGAGATTCCTTCCGTTGTAGCCAGCATGTAATGTCTCATCCTCCAGAAACATCTGGTAAATGTATCTCTGTATGCGTAATCTTATCGTTCTTTGTACATAAATGAAAGAAAGAAACAAACTTGGATCAGAAGTTTAAAAGAAAAACACAAGAATGCACGATTTGCACGTTGATAAATGATCATGTAACTTTTATGCAATAACGCATCTCTCCGTTGCTGTATCTTAGCCCAAAGAACAATTCAAATCTTGTTTTTTATTTCATTCAAGAAGATGTCCTGTCATATAATAAGTACACTTAAAAGAAACATAAATCGTGAGCTTGTATATAAAATCTTTCGTATATGAGTTACATACAAGGCTGAGACAGCCTACTGTGACAAGCCGGAGAAGAAGGCCACACCAGTAGATGGCAGCCACGATGAACCGAAAATGAACTGAGCCACCGTGAACTTGCTCGCCTCCACCGTTGAGGTAATAACGTGATAACCCGGCCACTTGACTCGTTGACCCGTACCGGATCCCACCCCACGGTTCATATACTCACCGTAGTACAACGTGTCCAACGCAAACGGACCGTTCCACTCCAACCATCCTCTAGGGTCAATATGATCTCCCATATCAGACATCATGTACACAACCCTAGAGTACAACTTCCACGGACGGCCGAGATACGTCGGAAAGCTACCTTTGGAGGCTTCGAGATCCGCCGTGGCTAGTAGCTTACAAGCGTGGATCGAAATCCCGGTATTCTGGTTCGGGTCTTTCCGGTTCTGTGCCGTGATCGTGATTTTCTGCTGTGGCATCGGTTTACGCGCGTAGATGTTACAGCTCTGTAAGATCACAGCTGCGTTTCCGAATATAAAATCGACCGTTCCGTAAATGTCGCATTCGCGGAAAAACTGTCGGTTAGAATGTACGTAGAGAGCGTCTTGGTAACCGATAATGCTGCAACGGTAAACCACCGCGTGGTCTCCGCCGACACGGAGTGCCACGGCTTGGTGCTTCGCCGGTCCGGCGTAGTTCTCGAACGTTATGTCTCTCACTATAAATCCAGCTCCCGTCGCGGCTACATCAATAAATTAAATTAAAAAAAAAACAGAAATCAATAATCATTACCAACAGAAAAACAGAACAAAAACTCAAAAGTTTGTTTTGTTTTTTTTGTTACCAAAAGTGGCGGTGTGAAAAGTAGTGAGGTCGTCGGCGATGCTTTTTCCACCGGTTATGACCGTTTTACCCTTGCCGTCTCCGATGAACATTAAGTTTGTTTTTTTCCTCCCAACCTTGAGAATTTCTTCTTCGTACCTTCCTGACTTGACGTAGATGACAAATCTACGGCTACTATGCTCCGGCGCTTTCTTGATCGCCTCTGCGATTGTTTTAAACGTGCCGTTACCGTCTTTAGACACCGTGATGTCCGCTTGAATCGCCGTCGCCGGAGTACCGAGAAGCTCTCTGTCTCCTCTCTTCAACCAACTCGGAAACTCCTCTGTTTCTTCTGCGCCAAGCAACTTCCTATGGTTCACCACCGGAACTCCGTTTAAATCTTTGACGTTACCGGAGAATATCGCCAAGCAATTACTCACCATCTCCGACAAATCCTTCACCGCTCCGATCACTTGATCCTTCACTCCTCCTCCGCCGTCTCCGACTTCACCGAACCCCTCCGTGCACGTGTCGTGGTTAGTCATCGCAGAGCTAAGCCACGTCATCACATCGGCATGAGACTCATCGGAGGACGAGGGTGAGACGACGGAGGAAAGAGCGCGTGATAGCGCGTCGACCGAGTCATCGAGCAGCTCGAGACAGGAGTCGTAAGCTGACCGTACACGTGGCGGCATCTGAGCGTACGAGATGGTCGACGATGAATAGAGCGCTTTGCTGAAACTCTGAAGCGTTGCGTTGAAAGAGATGTGGATGAGCTGTTGCTCGTCGGCGGTTAAAGATCCCGGAAAATCAAGAAGAGTGTCGATGCAGAGGTTCGGGTATTGAGCTTTGCTACAGGTTCGGGAGATTTCCCGGGTCGGTTTACGGTTTAGCTTCGGCGCATGTGGATCCGAACCTGCGGCTCGGATGCCGGCAAAGATCCCGAAGCAGACCACTGCAACGACCAGAAGTGCTAAACTGAAGAGAATCAGCTTCGTCTTCTTAGTTCTCTTCTGTAGCTCCGGGAGTGACGTGGCAGGGTCTTTCTGGTTCGGATTTGTTACCGAACCTGATCGTCCGAGCCTATCGTAACCCATTGTGCTATTATTTTTTTTTGGGTTTAGGACTGAAGTTAAGAGTTCTGTTAAGGGGACAAGGATGATGTGGAAGGCTCTATAAATATTATTATAGATGAAACTATTATAGCATAAAATGACATGCGTTATGTTATAATATATATATATATATATATATATATTTAATAGTTATGTGGTTATATTGAAATATATGTTATGCT
This sequence comes from Iljinskaea planisiliqua, assembly GCA_900108845.1. Lineage (NCBI taxonomy): Eukaryota > Viridiplantae > Streptophyta > Magnoliopsida > Brassicales > Brassicaceae > Iljinskaea > Iljinskaea planisiliqua. The sequence goes on from FNXX01000008.1 coordinate 3,693,658, forward strand.
TGATAGCTGTAATATGTTATTGATGTTAATTGAAATGTAGTATTCAAAAGGACCACTAACAACAAAATTTGTCGATGGCTCTAACTATAAGTATATATAGTGATGTGTATTAGTCATAATGGTGTAGATTTGTATACGAGTGTTATTTGAGTGTAATGTTCTATAATTCATTTGGTAGCATCTCTAAGCCTATAACGACCGCATCATTAAATTTTCTATTTATTTTTTTTCGTAAAGAAATTCATTATAGCGACTACCTTATAATAGAATCGTAAAAGTCAATTTACGAAGAACAATTTGGTGCTTTTGAAACATTATCAATTTTAATTTACCATATTGGTGCTTTTGTGAATAGTGGATAATTTGTTACTTTGAACGAGCTTCCTGCTCACCTTCGGTGTCGGTGCTTTTTTTCTTTCTTCCTTTCCTTTATTTATCACGTTTTGTTTAACTGTAGAAATCGATCAGGATTACAGATTGACTACAAAGATTACGGAACATATAATATACTATCTAGAGATAATTCAGCTGCTTATTGTTTGTTAGTTTTTAGCGTTGTTTAACTATTGACTATTTGTATTTCATATCCATTAAATAATAATGTAATATTAATTATTTTTTCACATAGATTTTAACTGTCAAAATCCATTGAATTCAAACGGATTGACATGATTCATTTAGTATATATATATTAGATTCATTATAGTTTAATTATTATCTTTTAGTTTGGTTTAATTATTGAATTTTTTTTTTAATTTTTTTTGAATATTTTAACTATGGATTTGATTGGTGAATAAAAATGGAGCGGTATGGAAACTATAAGCTATTAGTGAAAGTTGTAAATTGTAAACTGTTAGTGAGTAATTTTTATTATTCAACAGCTTTTGTAATTGGTAACAATTTTTTTTTTTTTACAACTTTTTTTATCGATCCTTTTTGATTTTTAAAACCCAAAACTAAGATCATCCTTTCCAAAATTTATTTTCCAAAAAAATTAACCGGAGTAGACGACTGATTCGTTAAGATTACCAACTTCATGAAATTTAGAATGGTTTTGGCGATATTTAATTGGTAAATAACCAATTTAACTGTATCTATTATGTTCACGGTTGTATGCGGTTCGACCACTGGATAAATAGGGGCTTAAAAGCAAAACAATGATAATACACACAAGTGTATACATACAAAATACAATGAGTATTGGTGGAAAAGTGTAGCTTTGATGGGGACAAATCTACATCGTCCACCAACTCGAGTCCCCATTGAATTAAAACAGAATAGTCCTCAAAATAGACTTCTACGTACCAATAATACAACTCCTAAAGAAAAGTAAAAAAAAGAACCTAAATACCTAGTCACGCACTCACGCTACGTTCATTAAACATTATATGCAAACGTGAAGAATTAATGGTTATGAATCATATCCGGTTTTTGGCAGTGGTTCGATCATTTCTAAGAACTTCGGTTCAATGCTCCGGTTAAGCGATGGAATTAGTATATTATCGAAGTAGTTCCTATCATATGTATCCCATTTTTTTATGTGATTAATAAACTAAAATAACCAAAAGTTGGACGTCAGGCACACATAATATATACGTGTGTTGCATAAAGGATTCAAGAATCCTTAGAAAATTGGAAATTGGAAATGAGTCTTTATCTTTTTTTAATCATTATGTTATGGATATAGATATTAGATTCTTACTAAATCTTGGTTATATATCGATTTTGTTTATTTATTTGATATTTCCCTCATTCAAGTCAATGTTTTTGCCAAAAAAAAAAGCAAAGTCTTAAGTCGTCGCGGTGTAAACTAGATGTTGAATTGTTGATATGATAGAAATCTGTATGCGATGTGTAGCTATTATAGAATAGCTATAATGATAACAAAATTAAAAGTTGGGTATGAAGTCAATATCAATAAGGGAGTGAGCTGTCTTCTACCATAAGTCCTCTGTCCCTAAACCTTTCTTATCTTAGCCTTTTGTGTTTTGTCTGTTTCACAATGTTCTACTACTCGAATCCACTCAAATCTTGATTAATGAATGATTCTTGCTGTCTTAAGTACTTTGAACGAAAAGGTCTTATGTGGTTCATGCAGTGTATGCGTTTGTTTATCTCATATTACGATACCTAGGTATTATATAAACTTTTGAAGTCTATATGTAAACCACTTCCATGTTTATTAGTGATATATATATAAACCAATCATGATGATCAAGTGATTGCTGATCCAATCTATATATTGGTCGAGGCCATCACTTATGTTTATCTTTTAAAACGATTTCAATCTCGGTCAAACTATATTTAAATGAGAAGTAAATCCGTTTCTATTACAGGATCTAAATATTAACATGTACTTGACTTATCAGCCTCCAATTACGTATGTGGAGGAGACCAAAGAAGAAAATTATACAATATGATAATTATTGAAGAAAATGTAGTACACTAGTTAGTTAATTATTATAGTTATAACAGATTATATTCTAAAATTAAATCTACATGTAACAAAAAGTAAATATACGGCACATATAATAAACAAATGACAAACATTTGAATATACCGCACATGAATCCATCATAATACTTGGTGCTTCAACTGGATATCGTCAAACCTCTTTCGTTAATACGTAAGAGAAATACAAATACATATGCGAGATAGATTATTTAGAGATTACGTTTTGAAAAACAGAGATGGGTGATGCCCCGTTCTAATTTTAAGAAAAATCTTCAGAAGTGATGATTTCATTTATAAACTTTTGACTCTAAGAGTTGTTTTCTTAAAGAAAAAAAAAAAAACTCCAAATCATCACACCGTTGATAACATGCATGTTGAATCGTTGATGGAAGTTTTTTTTACGTTATAATTTAGAAACAAAACATTGCTAAAAATAGGTTAATTTACATCTTTTCTTTAACCGTTCAAATGGCAAGGATTTTTTTTTGTTAAGTTTTTAACCAAAACTGAGTTTTGTGGATCAACCAAGTGACGTCACAAACTTTTATATGCAATTTAGTCACTGGTTTACATTTTTGAAGTAAATGCAAGTAACAAGTAGATTTCACATTTCTTATGTAAACTTTGTGCATATATACATGTTAAGTGTCCATGTGTCAGTCAATAGATGGCCATGCATATATTATCCATTGGCAGTATAGATAAAACTAAAAATTGCTTTTAGACGTTATCAGTGAATAATGACCAATCAAGTTGTCATTTGTAGACTTTTCTCAATTATCATAACATTAATGACAAACGAGATCTCGCATTACCCAAAATTCGTAATTTCCATTTCTATAGATTGATATATTAATATATTGATAGCGAATTAACGATATATGAACCACTATCTTAATTATCATTATACGATTACGACTCAGACATGACCTCATTTACACTGCTTATACTGTTGATAATTTTTGCACCATTGTTAATACGTTTGGTTGTTGGTAATGCGCTAATAAGATCTCATTGAATAACTTAGATTCAATCACTGGAGAGCAGATTTTAAAGTCAAAAGATGTTTTGATTAGAGATAACTAACTGGTACGAAATAACGTTATATATGGAATTATTATTAGTTTGATTTCAATCTAGACATCATCGTGTTGCTTTATCTATCTTCATCTCTAATTAATATATCGAACCGACAATGTTTTATGGATGATCCATTTTCGAAATATTGCGATTCTATTAATGGCTTCGACTTTTGGATCAAAACTAGGTTTGAGTTCTGGGCTTTAGGTTAGAAGCTATTAAACACTTCATGTGGACATGTTGTATTGCTCGGAACTGATGTTTTCGTCCGTTTATTCAACGTTTTTCAACAGAGCATGTTGTTGTGTCAACTGAGAGAGGCGACGGTTTCGTGAAAATTCTTGGTGTTCTAGCGATAGAGTATTATAATTGGTAAGTCTAAGTTGAGCATACAAATGAGTGCAGTAAATAATACTCTATCGCTCTGAACACCAATAATTTTCATGAATCCCGATATTTGTAAAGTAAATCATTCGAATAATTTGATATTTTCATCCAAAATATCTAAATTATCTTAAAACAAATTGAATCCTAAATGCACTCAAACTTTTATTTGGTTACTAACTGATTTTTAGATTTATTATTCTAATCGAACCAAAAAAAAACAACTCAAAATTGACTCAGATGTTGTAAATACTTGAATAGTTAATATATTTTTATATCCGAAAGACTCAAAATCCAGAATCATAAAACATTAATCCATTCAACCAAATGCAGATATAAATCAGCGCTTCAAGACAAGTTTTATATTTGTTCAAAACAAATGCACCAATACTAAAACTAGATTCTGATGCCATTTTTTTTATCGAAATGCTTAGAAAATCACACGCCAAACATGTGTTTGTTTGAAATTTTTTAGGAAGACACGATTATAGTTTTCAGTTAAAATATAAAAAGTAATTTATATCATTGTTTTTAGAAAATTAAAATCTTAAATAAAAAGATTAATAAAATAATTTAAATATAAAATATTGGGGTTTTCGGACCGATCCTATCCCGACTGAGCTTAAGCCCAAAAAAACCTTTAAACCAAATAGGTTTAATACGAAAAACCCAAAATTTTTTGGGCTTATATATCTAAGCCCAAACCTGGTATTTTTAAAAACCAGACCGGGCCTAGCTAAAAGCTTTGGACCAAATTGATATCCCTAGTTTGGTCCACACCACTCACAAACTAGAATTTGTTAAAACAAAATTTTAGGAAATTTAACGATTCAACGTGAAGGAAAAGAATATATATCACTCACTATATTACTATAATTAATTAAAAGATTTAGTTTTTTTTTTATTAAGAATTCATAGATTTAATTTATGATCTTGCAAAAAAAAAATTAATAATAAATTTTAAGGGGTTACAAAACAATAATAATGGTCGGTTAAGTATGCAATTAGTTTAAAATTTTTTTTTTTACTAAGTTCTTAAAATATGCATGAAATTTAATGATAATATTAAAAAATTAGTTTTCAGAAAATATCTACAAAAAATCGATTTGTATTTGAGCTACTTCTAAAAAGGACCCGATAGGACAACTGTTCCGATTTTAATATTTGCTGCTCGAGATAATATGATCTACATATAGCTGGTTTTATTAAAATAAGTTGATGGTCAATGTACATAAATCTTAAAGTTATGTCACATGGAACACACAGAATCAACTAATAAAAATATTCAAAGACAATAATTTGATAAAGTATTTACTATATGCATTCCGTAAGTTAGTGTACGCATTATGATCGAATCATGGCTTTAGATGCATATTATCTTTAATTAACAATGATTATAATGATTACTTACAGATTTTTTTATTTTATTTTTACAAATAAAGGATATGAATAAAACTGGAACATGGAGGACGAAAACGATAGGTAAAATAAAACGAAACGGAAGATGACGAAGGATGAAGTACTAGCGGAGGAGCCTCTCAGTCCGATTGCGCGTCTATTACAATCGCCGAGCATAGATAGTTGCATTATCACGATGATCGGTTTCAAAACGAAGATTAATCCTGACTTCATTCTAGATGACTTGAAGCATAACGTTTACAAGCATCCTCGTTTCTCTAGTAAACTGGTAATTGCCACATAAACATATCTCTTACATACTTACATTCTACTTAGGATCTAACAATGTATGGTTTGATATATTGTGTAAACCTTAAAGTCAGATAATGGTGCAAGCTGGATTAAGACCAAAGTCAATGTAGAAGACCATGTATATGCACCGGACATAGACCCACAAGAGATCAACGAAGTTGGAGAAAGCTTCGTCGATGACTATGTCTCACGTCTATCGATGATCCCTTTTGATCGATCAAGACCATTGTGGGACATTCATATCCTCAATGTCAAAACATCTGATGCAGAAGCGGTCGGTGTAATGAGATGTCATCATTCTTTGGCAGATGGAATGTCCTTGATGTCCCTGTTGGTGGCATGTACCCGAAAAACATCAGATCCCGAGGCATTTCCGACCATTCCTACCATAAAACGGCGTGAACATGTTTTGCCGCAAAGCTTTAGAAACAAAGGCTACTTTTTAAGGTCAATCTTTGCTATTTATTATGCGGTGAGATTGATTTGGAATACTATGGTAGATCTTTTGCAGTTCTCGGCCACTATATTGTTCTTAAAGGATACAAAGACACCTCTGAAAGAGACAGATGGAGAAGGGAATCATCCAAAGAGATTTTATCACCGAACTGTTTCATTGGATGATATTAGGTTTATAAAAAACGCTATGGATATGGTGAGTTACGATTTATTCGGTTACAAATAATTTTTTTTCTTTTCATGAAGCGATATTAAAAAAAATTTATCTTTTTTTTTTTTTCTATCTTGTGTGTGTGACTAGACTATCAATGATGTTCTACTTGGAGTTACACAAGCCGCTGTTTCCCGCTATCTGAACGGACGATATGGTAACCCTTTTACATATAAGAAAGTAAATTAAAATATAATATATTACAATCCTTTCATAGAAGTAGATTATGTGAGGCTTAAACCGATTAAGAATATTAACAACATATATATCAAAAGTCGGAGTCGTCAAGGCTCTTGTAAGCATGTTTCTCTTTTGTGGAAATGTGTTCAGTGGACAGTGGTGATGAAATTATCTTGATATTGTAACCTTAATCATTATTCTTAATAATAAGAGTCAATATACAATTCTTTCAATCATAAACTTTCACAATCTCTACATTGATATCGTTGATGATAACCAAGTAAATCAAACGTATAAGGAGAAGTAGAAAAAGAGCAGAGCACAAAGGTGAGAACACGAAACAGAAAAGCCATATTAAACATTTCTGTCACACCATGAAATTATATAAGAAAACATTGTATTTGTATTCATTTATAAATTTTTAGTGTTAATACATATGTTAAAACATAATTTAACGTACTAGGAATGAAATGTGAAGGTTTTATAAAACTATATATATTTTGTCCTTTATCATATGATATACATCAAAACTATTTCTAATTTTTTTTTGCATGTTTGTGTGTTGTTTCTTGATCAACAAGGCAACACAGATGTTGAGAGCGGAACATCGGATCTGAACAATCTTCCAGGTAGAATACGACTTCGAGCAGGTGTTGCAGTCAATTTAAGGCAGCAAATCTGAATCCAGGTTAGATATCTACTCCATAAATTAAAGCCCTAAACCTTAATCAAAAAGACTTTAAACCTTATAGTTAATAAAACAATATCATGAAGCCTGTGGCGAATATGTTAGCCAAGGGTTCGAAATGCAGATGGGGAAACTGCGACAGCTTAGTTCATTTTCCGCTCTCCATTAGTTTAGAAACCGATCCATTGGTTCATCTATCAAAGACTAAATCCACAATGGATCGTAAAAAACACTCTCTTGCGGCTACTCTTCTTTATTCAAATCAAGAATTCATCATAAGAATTTTTGGACCTGAGGTATATAGTGAACTCAAAGTTGTTTTTTTTTTTACAACTGTGAGGACATTATATAAAACTCATGTTTTGTAGGTAGGAGCAGTATTTTTAAAACGATCAGTATCGAACACCACGACATTTCTTTTCAAACATCGTTGGTCCCGTGGAAGAAGTTAGTTTACACGGCAATCAGATCTCTTACATCGCTCTAAGCACCTATGGAACCGGACATTCACAAGTACGTTAATTATAAGTTTTTGTAATTCATAGCATTCATAAAAAGCTCCTTTCGATATTTTCTTCTCGTATATTCACACACACACACGTATATATTGTGTTTGGTAGGCATTGGCGATACATTTCATAAGTTATGCAGACAAGATGATTATATCGATGGGGGTAAATCCAACGGTCATACCAGATCCTCAGAATCTTTGTGATGAAATGGAAGAGTCCTTGAAAGCTATAAAAAACGCTCTATCTAGTCAGATTAAGTGATCCATTTGTTGGATTACATATTTGAAACAAATGGTTTGTGTGGAAATTTGGTATATGTTTGTGTGATTATGTAAGTATGAAAATAATTTGTGTGGTTTAAATTATTTGTGAACAACTATATTCTTATATATATGTAAAAAGCATTCTTCTCTTCATTTGCGAGATTCAGTGATTGAAGAATTTTTTTAAAAGGCTTAGAGAGCATCAATTTTGTCATGAACACATTTGTATGCATGAATCAATAGGTGGAGTTAAAACCTAGACTATAGAGACTGTTTATAAATATGCTCAAGATGAAATGAGTAAAGAGATAATTTATTGGAGGCATGTTTTTCTTAGGATCATTTATGTGTTAAAGACTTGCTAAACCGAATCTAGTTGGAAGCAATGTAAAGATTGGAAAAGATGGCAATCGAAATCTTTTAAGTTTTATCGAGATGTTTGATAATTTTGATCGAGTGATGATAGAACATTTTAGAAAGTTTAGAGAAGGTGAACTTATTATTTTATCTTAACAACAAAATTCAGAATGAGTTGACAAAATGAGGTTGAATGTATGATTACTAGGACCAAAATTTTTATATATTATTTTTGACTATATATACTCGAGATATTAGTTATTACGAACAAATGACTCTTGTTGTTATTGAATGTGTAGATGTTTCAGCCAGTTCAAGTAAGATCAAATCATTTTTTTTAACACTTTGTAAAATTGATGATACGTCTGGAGAAAGAAATTTGTTTTTAGCTTGAAGATGTGTTAGCTATTTTTAATTTGAAAATTGATGATATGAAGAGATAAGGCTACACTAATGGTTCTAACACAAAAGAAAAGTATAAAGTAAGTACAAAAAAAATTACTTGAAAGTAACGGAAAGAAGAAAAATTATGTTTTAGAATTACCATCTTTGAGGTTTTTTTTTAAAAAAAAAACTAAATATCAATTTTTAATATATAAAATACAATTCCACTTTTTAACGTCAAACGTTATTTGAGTTATTACATTTGTCCGCTGTCCATGATTTCAGATTTTTTTTTTATACAACATTCAAGTTATATCCTGTATTAATTAAATAAGAAGCTTATTGTTGGATCCTTGTACGTTTTCTCTTTCGTTTTAGTTAATTTACGCATAGCCTCTCTGTTCGACCCAAAAATAAGAAGGAAAATACGCATAACCTCACTAAAGATGTCACGTACAGAACACACCTCTTGAAGTAGAATGGAACCCATCGATATATAATATCGTAAGAAAATTACAAGAGATAAACTATTAATTTGTTGTAAAAAAAAAAAGTTTGAATTTATGTACTATATCAACGTGCATGGCGTTAGGATGCAGATACGCCTTTCTAAAAACCAATTTCTTATATTTATTAAATGCAACTGTCACTTATAAATTTACAATATGCATCACATTGAAATATTAGAGACAAAACAAACATTGAAGATAAGTATAGGAGAAGAAGAAAAGGAGAATGGCGAGGGAGGAGGAGCCACTCAGCCCGATGGCACGTATTTTTCAATCGTCCGGCACAGACTACTGCACCGTCATCATCATTGGGTTCAAAGTAAAGATTGATCCTGATGTACTTCTTGATGATTTGAGGCAAAATGTTTCTAAGCATCCTCGTATCTCCAGCAAACTGGTAACCCTCGATATGTTTTGTTTTGCGATGGTTCATGCTCTGTTTATTTTGTTTTTGATATAACGTATAATTCACATAGAAGAACCAAGGCCTGATTGTGTCTACTTGTTGTGTTTGCGTTCACTTTGCGCTTCAATCAAACGTTGAGAATTGTAAAGGAAACAGAAGGAGAAACTTCGTTTACGTGCGTTTAACGTTGCATTTAATTATATAATATTTTGTCTATGCATTTACTTATAATTATCAAACGATGTATGATAGAAATTGTGGTTTCTGTGTTGAATTCATAAAGTATATCTTATATAAAAAGTGTAATTTTAAATTTCAACAAGAAAAAAGTATTAAAACTTTGAAACAAAACAAAACAAAAATCTTCTCTCTCGCAGAGAAAAAAAAATTGTTTTGAAACTTTTCATTTATTTTATCGTTGATGTTCTCGTAGTTAAATTTTTGGAAAAATATAAAAGCATATATTTCGCTCTCGAATGTTACGATCCATTTCGGTGGTATTCCCCTTTTTGAAATGTAAACAATGTGTACGTTAACTAGTGTGCGTTTTGAGTACCCTAATAATTTTTACGATTTCACTTTGTTTCTGGTGTGCTAACTTCACAGGCTGATGATGGTACAAGATGGATCAAGACCGAAGTCAATGTAGAAGATCATGTATTCGTACCAGACATAGACCCTGACGAGATTGGTGAGGAAGGAGACAAATTCGTAGAGGACTACATTTCACGTCTCACAACGCTTCCACTTGATAGATCAAGACCCTTGTGGGACATCCACATCCTCAACGTCAAAACATCTGATGCAGAAGCGGTCGGTGTCATAAGATCTCACCATTCGTTGGGAGATGGAATGTCTCGTATGTCTCTCATCATGGCGTGTACCCGAAAAACATCAGACCCTGAAGCATTCCCTACGATTCCTGTCCTAAAACGACGTGAAAACGTGTCACACGGCCTTAGAAACACAGGCTGGTTTTTAAGGAAGATGGTCGTCATTTATGCTACAATGAGATTGTTTTGGAATACCATTGTAGATCTTCTGCAACTCTTGGCTACGGTGTTGTTTTTGAAGGACACAGAGACGTCTCTTAAAGGTGGTGCAGAAGCTGAGAGCAATCCGAAGATATTTTGTCATCGAATTGTTTCTTTGGATGACATTAAACTTATAAAGGACGTCATGGACATGGTAAGTTAGAAATATTTTCGGTTTGGTACTTCACGATTACTAATTTTTCACAAACAATGTTTCTCTTGTTTTCATGATCTTGTGCACATCTCTAGACTATCAACGATGTTCTAATTGGAGTTACACAAGCTGCTCTCTCGCGCTATCTAAACGGAGCACATGGTAAACATTTATATGCAGTAAAAACATATATGCATGTGATTTATGTATGTCTAATGTTTTTGCATTTATCTGTTGCTTCTTGACCTAATAAAAGACAAGACGAATGAGCATGGTGAAACATCAACACCGCTTCTAAATGATATTCCATGTAATATACGAGTTCGTGCAGGTGTTTTGGTAAACCTAAGGTCGGAAATTGGAATCCAGGTTAGACGCATGCACTTTTAAATACACTCTATATATATATATATATATATATATATATATACCATCGCTTAAAATTTTGGAAAAAATACATTTATTGTGACACAAAGCAATTATATATGAATGAAGCCATTGGCAGCTATGATGGCAGAAGATTCAAAATGCAGATGGGGGAACCATATCAACATAGTTCTTTTACCATTATCCATTGGTTTAGAAACGGATCCACTAGTTTCTCTATCAAAAGCTAAAGCCATGATGGATCAAAAGAAGAACTCTCTTCATGCTTCTATACTTTATTCGATTACGAGGCTCATTCTTAACGTGTTTGGTGCAAAGGTATATAAAATGATCATGTTTACTCAAATTATTTGTTTTTTCCGCTGGGAGGAAGTGATCAAGAACTTATATAAGACTCTTGTCATCGTAGATAGGAGCAGCATTGTTCAAACGATTATTACTAAGCACAACAGCATTCATTTCAAACGTCAATGGCCCAACGGAAGAAATCAGTTTCCATGGCCATCCGATCGCTTATATCGCTCCTAGCGTCTATGGACACGCACAAGTATGTAAAGAACTACTCAGTAATACTGTACTTACTCCAACCTTTAACTTTCTTCTTAAACAGTTTATGTTTGTGTTTGATAGGCATTGATGATCCATTTCCAAAGTTATGCGGATAAGATGGTAATCTCGATAGCAGTTGACCCTACAATCATACCAGATCCTCACAAGCTATGTGATGAAATGGAGGAGTCTTTGAAATCTATGAAAGTTGCTCTTTCAGAAAGAGGGTTACTGGTTAACAAACAAGTATCCTAACTGGTGAATAATATGTGTAATTAAGTAGTCTTTGTTTTGGTGGAAAAAAAAATGTTCTTCTTTACAAGCTTTCAATGTCAAATATTATAAATTCCTTTCACGTCTTATTAACACTGAATGAGATGAAAATATATTTTTTAAACAGAGGATTCTGAGGTGATTTAAATTGATAACCTCCCAAATAAACTAAGATGATATATTTAATCAATGATTTGAGGTAATTTATTTTAAAATGATAAATTCGCTGTTAGTTAAAAATGAATTTTAAAAACTATTTTAAAATCTTGTGTTATTAAACATGTGATTTTAAAATGTATTATCAAATCTACTGTTATTGGAAATATTTTAAGTAGTGAATTTTATGAGATTTGAAAGTGTTTTGGTAGAATTTCTTAGTTAAAAATATTAAAAGTAAAAATCGAAACCAAAATTTTTTTTATAAGACAATAAGTAAATTTTTATATTTCTTAGTTAAAAATATCTTTTATAACAAAAATAAACTTGATGTCTTACAAATATAAGAGTAACAGTGAAGGGAACCGTAGCACACATAAGAAACGGATGATACGATATTTGGACACAACAGAAGAGCTTCATTAAACCTCCATCTCATATAACCCTCTTTCTAGGACAGAGGACTTAATTAACTTGAGAGACTCCACCAAATCATCACACATCTTGTGAGGGTCAGGAATGACTGTTGGATCGGCCGTTACTGATATTATGACCTTGTTTCCATAACTCTGGAAATGTAGTGTAAGAGCCTTCAAACACATACAAAAACATAATTACCAAATAAGATAAGCAAAAAAATTTCACACAATTGATATAATGAATTGTATATATATGTAGACACTTACATGTGGGTGGCCAAAAACACTAGGGGCGATATATGATAACGGGTGGCCATGAAAGGTTATTTCTTCCTTTGGACCGACAACATTTGAGAATGTCAATGTTGTGCTGTGGATCACTTTCCTTACAAGAACTACACTTGCCTGTATTTTCAGTTTGGTCCTCCATTAGATAGCATTCATGATGATGTACTTAAATAAACAAAAGATTTCACCTTGAGCCCCAGAACTTTTAGTATCAACTTAAAGAATGCCATGGAGAATACAGCCTCAAGGGAGTGTTTTTTGCGGTCGACCGTAGCTTTAGCTCGGCGCACGTATTCAAGAGGGTCAGTCTCTAGCCCAACGGAGAATGGTAGGAGGATGTAACCAAAGAGATTTCCCCATCTGCATTTTGATTTCTTGGCCATCATATCTGCTAGAGCCTATTTTGCATCATTGAACAATAATGAAACAACACAATCATCAGCTTAAAAGTATTTGGTTTCAAACACTCCCAAGATTAAACATTTTGTTACCTCAATTCCCGTGTTTGGTCTCAAGTTAATCATAATGGCTGAACGAAGTCGAATTCTCCTCATCGACTCTTTTGATTTCGGTGTGCCTTCTTGATCTATATTGAGAAACATATGACAAGAGCTCATGTAGATGAGTGTGAACACTACATTACTATGTATAACACTATTATGTAACTTTTACCATATCTCCGACTAAGATACCGTGAAAGTCCGGCTTGCGTTACTCCAAGAAGAACATCGTTCACCGTCTAACAAAATAGATTGAAAGCTAAAAATGTTAGAGAATATACATAATTCAAAAGATTCTTTAAATTTGGAAATAAACCAAACTTACCATGTTCATTGCGTTTTTCACCAGCTTAACATCGTCGAAACTGATGATCCGGTGGACGAACCTCTTAGGTTTAAGTTCAGTACCGGGTTTGGCCAAGAGAGGAGTCACCGTATCCCTCAAGAAACAAATTGTTAGAGCAAACATTAAGACATCAACGAAAGTGTTGAAGACCAGTCTTAGGATGAACCAAAGCCCTACAAATAACCACCAAATCTTGTTGAAGCAACCGGTGTAGCAGCTCGGTCCAAACTGTTTTTTCTGAACAGCGACAGTAGGCAAAGCCTCAGGATCTGATGTTTTACGGGTGCAAGCGAGGAAAAGAGACATGAGAGACATTCCATCACCCAAAGAGTGATGGACCTTGAGAATGCCAATGGATTCAGCGTTTGATGTTTTGAGGCAGAGTACATGAATTTCCCATAATGGTTTGGACAAATCCATAGGATCGGTCGTTAACTTAGAGATATAGTCTTCAAGATATTGATCAGGATTTTCAATGTTGGGGTCTATATCAGGAACAATCACATGCTCTTCTACTCTAACTTTTGTCCGAACCCATCTCGGTTTCTTTCTCTTCCCATTGTTCATCTCCTGAGTTCATACCAAAAGAAAATCATATGTAAATAAAACTATGATTTTTATATATAAATAAACCCATGATTTTATATTTTCCTGTTTCATGATTAATATATTGCAAAGGAAAAAAAAAAAGAGGCTTGTTTGACCATTTACGGTCTGATTACAACAACTAATGACTCTTAATTAAGAGCATGTTATAACTTTAACGATACAAACAGGGTAAGAGAAAAGGTGTTTAGTGTTTTAGATATTTTGAACAAAGTAGCGCTGTGTGAATATTCTTTTTTTTTTTTTTGGGTCCGAATGAAATTAATGATTTATATATCATTTTACACACACACAATAGTGAAAACTTTTTCTCACAATAATGAAAAATATATTGGTGTTTATATATACACTATACATGTGTGTTTAGACTTACTAAAATGCTGGAGAAGCGAGGGTGATTAACGAGGGTGTGTTTAAGACCGTCGATGATGGCAGATGGGTTTCCTTTGACTTTGCATCCCATAGTGACGATGATCGCACAGTTAAAATCCGGCGAGTTGAACAGCCGTGAGCATGGGCTAAGCGGCTCCTCCTCAACCGTCTCCCTCACCGTCTTCTTCTCTTCACCCATTCTTTAACCTATCTGTGGCTCTTTCCAAGTTTTGTGGATTCTTTTTTTTTTCCACTCAAAGTCACTTTATACTCTATTCTCTATATATAGAGAAACGAGCTATAAGATTTTAGCTGTGGATTCATGGTCCCTTTGGTTAACCTAGATACTACATCATGTGGATGTATATTCACGTCCGTATCTTTAATGGTTTTCTTATGACAACATTCGGTGGATATATTATTTTATTCATTATTTTATCATGCATATATAACCTGTTTCTTCACTAAATAATTGAGTTTTTTCAGACCCAAGCTTAAAAGTAATCTCAAAACTTGTTATTGTTATGCAAATACTGTAGTGGATTCACCATCAAAATTTTAATGAATACTCTACCTAACTTCATTCACCATCAGAATTTAATTATGCTCTTTTCTTGTGTCTCTGACACCCTGTATTTATATTACAATTATTCTTGCAGTTGTTAAAAAAAGGATTAATGATAATTTTGGTTCGTGGAAAAAAAAAAATTAACCAAGAACAAAATTAGTCAAGGTTTTGATTTTCAATTAATTTCCCTTATATATTATTGCAGGAGAGATCCATCGTTACTACTTGTCCTAAACTTCTTTTTCTCATTGGCTTATGTCCATAACTTTATATACTTCACCATTTTAGAATCCATGTGGACGTCATAATCATGTATGATTCTAATTAACAAACGAAAAGTAATATGACCATTGATCTCTTCAATGCCACGAATGCATGAGTAGGTACTATTTAATTTATTTGGGCCAACCATATCGATCAGAGATCCATAACTGATTTCATGCAGAAAAGATTTATTTGAAACTTATCTTCGTAAAATTTCATTTAATGTTCCCTTTTTACGTAAACTCTAATAAATTATTATTTTACCAAATATAGAAATTGCTCTGACCATCTTCTTGGACATTCATTCAAATGATAAGCCTCTCATATGTTACAAGAATACGGAAAGTGGAGTTGATGTCAATGAGTTAATCAATATATAGTATATAGTACAATGTATTTCTTATAAATATCTGTATAAACGAACAAAACATTTTCTTTCTTCTTCTTATCAAACGAAAAAAAAAAAAATAATACATATTTTCTTCTTCATTAAATTGTCACTTAAAATCTTTATTGTATTTTTAATTAAAACGATTGATTCTCTGCAACTATAAATTACTACTACACATGTAATCTTGAAATTTCAGACAACTCCTTTAAATTAATTAATGCATGGTGTGCACTTTTTCTTATTTCTTTTACGGGAACAACAAACCTGACTTCATCTTTCAATCATCAATGAATAAGTTATTGGTAACGACCAACCACTACGGTTGGGGATTAAACATTTTAATGATATGATATCCAAAATACAGTATGTTATACTAGTATACTCTAGTAACTATTTTTTCTTCATTTTTCATGTTGAAATGTTTCGAACTTTTGGTTCATAACCTTTTCTTCTATGATCAAAAACTCAAATCAGGGAGCAAATTGATCGAACCGTAATCTTCGCGCGGCTCAAACTAATTAAGACCATGGTTAGTTACATAACTAATTTACAGAATCTGTTCTATGGGTAAAGAATCTCCGTTTGACTGAAAAAAACTGATGTAATTTATGGCTCTCATTACCATTCTCATGTTTGGCCACCGTGAGATCGTACGAAAGATTGATTTGGTGGTTGCATGTTATTACTCATTCTTATTGTAAGCATTTAATATCTATTGCACTTAGTGTATGTGTATGGTATTGGTGGGAGCCTCTTGCCCTCGCTTTTTGTCTTTTTTTGTTTGTTTTTTATTTGCCTCGAGTTTTTAACTTCTAACTATGGCCTTTTGTAAAATCACTTTTCATCAAGTTCTCATTTTACATTTTACTTTACTAACCTGGTAAGTAATATAGCTGAGATATGTAAATCTTATTAAACATGCAACAGATTTTTTCATTGTTCCGCTCATGGAACTAGAGTATCAAGTAATTTGATAGAAATGGAAATTTTGACACTATACAACAGTAAAGAAATATAATAAGTTCATTGGGCCTTATTAGGCTATTCTAGTTTGGTCGTCGTAGTATTTTGGCCCATGCCAAAGTTCAGCCCAAGCTTCAAAACGTGCTAGTAGATTTGTTTTACAAATTATATTTTTTCTGTGTTAATGTGCTAGTAAATTATTATTGGCCATGATCAGTATGTATGAATTAGAGCAATAAGAAGAACGGTTAGGGAATCAATAATAGTTTTCATTAGAAAACATTAAAAAAAAAAAGGTTTCTCATTGAAAATATTTTAGCTAAAAATTTAATGATTTTCCATAATTTTTTTCATTCTACCTTTAGGTGTGAAGTAAAAAAGCTCGAAAGTACTAGAGTACTTGTCGAACCCTCTCGATTTGGGGCTTTTTCTTTAGACACTCAAACCTTGTTCTTGTTCTTGTTGTTGTCCTGACGAGTAGAGCAAAACCCCCCGACATGGCGATTATCTCCGAGGTTGAAGAGGAAAGCAGCAGCCGTCCTTCGATGTTGCCGTTTAGGGCGACCTTCGATTCTTCGAACCCATTAGGGTTTTTGGAGAAAGTTTTCGACTTTCTCGCCGAACAGAGCGATTACCTCAAGAAACCTTCCGCGGAGGAGGAGATCGCCGCCGCTGTTAGGGCGTCCAAGGAGAAGTTGAGGAAAGCCGAGAAGAAACCTGAGAAGGAGAGTGTTAAACCTGTTGAGAAGAAGAAGCCTTTGGAGAAGAAGCCGACTGAGGCTGCTTCAAGCTCAACGCCCATGGAAGTGGAGAAGCCTAAGGAGGAGACTAAACAGGAACCTGGTCCCGTTGGTAATTTTATCAAATCCTTTTCTTTTAAGCTAATCTAGGCTCTTTGGTATTGGGACTTTGATTGACATTGCTTAGTATTTTAGAACTCGAGTAGGCTGGTTTAACGAAGTGTAACGGAGAGATCTTGTGTTTTATTGGTCTAGATCATGTGTTATATCATCCTTTGTTCAACTTGTATAAAGGACTATGATATTGGAGATGAGTTTTTAGACTTCGAACTGTTTAATCGATACTTCTTCTTCTGAGGTCTTTAGCACAATATTTCAACGTCAATCCATCTTAGAAGATGTTTTGAGTTCTTGCAACTTGATGTCTCTTGTGAAAGCAAAACACACCGTACATGTTATTCTTGTAGGTCTTTGATTTTGTGTTGTGTTTCTTTGCAGTTCCTAACAAAGGTAATGGAACTGATCTTGAGAACTACTCATGGGTCCAGACTCTCCAGGAGGTCACAGTTAACATTCCAGTGCCTAGTGGCACTAAATCACGCTCGGTTGTATGTGAAATTAAGAAGAACCGTCTTAAGCTTGGTATCAAAGGCCAGGATCCAATAATCGATGTGAGTTCCTCTGCTATTGTTTATCCTATGAATCATTGGATTGCCAATACTAGTAGTCTTTCTAAAGATTTTCAAATTTTGGATGATTATAGGGAGAGCTATACCGATCTGTGAAGCCTGATGACTGCTACTGGAATATCGGTATATGCCTAAACCCCGAGTGAACAGTACACACAATGACACAAGAGACTTGTAACATCATGGTTTGTAAACAAGATCGCTTGGTTCTTTTTGTTAATATAATTTTCTCAATGGGTGCTTTTGCAGAGGATCAAAAGATGATTTCAATCCTGTTGACTAAGCAAGATCAGATGGAGTGGTGGAAATGCTGTATTAAAGGTGAACCTGAAATCGATACTCAGAAAGTTGAACCAGAGAACAGTAAATTAGCTGACCTTGACCCTGAAACTCGCTCGACTGTTGAGAAAATGATGGTACTTTCTCTTTTCAGAATCCATTCAAGTTTCTTGAATCAGCTTTTGTTTATGTCCTTTGTGACACTGAAGTTTCTTTTTTCTTTTTCGTTCTTCGTATATAAAAGTTTGATCAAAGGCAAAAGCAGATGGGTCTTCCAACAAGCGACGAGCTACAGAAGCAAGACATTCTCAAGAAATTCATGTCTCAGGTAAACAAACATCTCCCTAAAACATCTGAATCTTTGATTGTTTTTTCACACTAAACGGTTTTCTTCTCTTCGATTCTTTACACGCAGCATCCAGAGATGGACTTCACAAACGCAAAGATAAACTGAGTGCTCGTGTTGTCTGGTCTTTCCACCAAAACAAAACCAGTTTTGCATTTTCACCAGCTTGTTTTTTGTTGCATCTTTAAAACACGTGTTCCTTTAAACTGCTTTTGTTTTGTCTACTTGATAAGCATAGTTTCATCTCCAAATACATGTTCGGTTAATCTCTAAGCTCCATGGTTGGTTTTTGTTGATTTAAGCTTTTTTTTTTTCCAAAACCGTGTTTTCTTTGAATCATATGAGTCAGCTCTTAAGCCGGACAAAAAATTGGTATCCTTGTACTTTCTCTGTTCGATTACATCCACTCTAGTGCGATTCGTCTTTGTCACGTGACCGTGTGGTGTGACACATGGGGCTTCTTCGATTCGTCATGAAGCAGCCGTTTTCGGTAAAAAGATAAACCGGGACCACGTGACACATTTGTGGTCCAGCCCTGGTTTAGTTGGGAATGTGGTCCACACTATTGTTGTTGTTCTACAACCTTCTTTCTTCAAGTTCACATAAGGAATCATATAAGACCCATCAATCTACTTACGTAAATGCTAAACCAACGTCCTTCATTTGTGTAAAATGCCTTCATTTTGAAAGCAAAAGGTTCTTTCCCCTCACTGTTCACATGACATGTGTCCAATTTTCTGCAAGATTTTAGGCTCTGAATGGTGGTTGCGTTTCCGCGGTTAAAGCGGTACAAAACAGTAACAGCCGCATATACACCATTGTTCGCAAAAAAAATGTGTTGTGAGCGCACTACTACATTTTGTATAACTAGGTCTGGGATTTTAACCTGAAATCCGAACCCGGAACCCGAACCCGATCTAAAATATCGGAATCCAAAAAAATATATTCAAAAAACCCGATCAGTTTTTATTTGTCTAAACCTGAAACCCAAATAAACCGATTCGAACCCGACCTGAATCCGATAAACAAATATAAAAAACCTAAACGGTTTCTATTTGTCTAAACCCGAAAAACTGAAATCCGAATAAACCAAATCCGAACCGGAAATACCCAAACCCGACCCTAAATATTTGATTTTTTTTTTATTTTTTCATTACATTGGATACTTTGATTTTGAAAAAACCCAAAAAATCCGAACGCGAAATATCCGAATCCGAAATAAAACCCGATCGGATTTGATATAAAACCCGAAACCTAACCCGAACCCGAAATAAACCAATCCGAACCCGATAAATAAATTAAAAAACCTAAACGGGTTCTATTTGTCTAAACCTGAAAAACCGAACCGAACTCGATCCGGAAATCCGAAGTCCCAGCCCTATGCAGAACGAAGAAAACTATATTTATCAAAAAAGGTTTAGATAAAGATAAAACATTTTACTTTCAGTTTCTTTCATTTAGAAACTGGAATTAATTAAAATTATTTTTGTATCAACCAACTATAAGAATTTTAATTTAATTGGAATATAATTGTTTTGATCATATGTAATGTTGGAAAAAAATTAGTTGAGATTCGGTAATTTGTTATACTATCAATAAGTTTAACCATGGATAGAGATCTTCTAGTGGTTCAAGTAAAAGGAGACATTTTAGATCATTTTAGTGTAAGCATGCATGAATATAGTGGATGGAGGTTAATTGGCTATATATAGTTTTGTCGATATTCATCAATTATTTGAAAGAGACAAACGCAGTATAAACCAAACGAGTCTTATTTTTAATTTTCAATTTCACCATCAGATTATAACCCAATGTTAGAACTCTCCCTTTAGTTAGATCCATCAATCCTAATCTCATTTAATTTATTTGTTGGAGATACAACCAAAGATATGGATATAGACCGATTTTGACTTACCATGTGAATTTTAGCAGTCACTAATATCGATGAGGACACAATTGACACTAATGTACAATGAGGCTAATGAACTAAAACATACTTATTTTACATATATATAGGCTGGTTACAATCTCTAATCACATCATAGTTATCAAAAAGCCTAAGTTATTAAAAGTTATATTTTTTACAGATAATTTCTACCATTTGCTTCATATTCTCTCCGCTTTGAACCAAAATTATTGAATGTAAATGTTTTTTGAACAAACGATATTCCAATCTGACATAAGTGAGCTAACTCATCCAACTAGCTACTTGGCCTAACCTCATTAGCGATCTTCTTGTATTTTACTTCTATGACATTTATATGACCACGAGAATATATACTAGATCACGATAAGAACTATATATATTATTGTTGCCTTCGAGCGATAAGAACTGTGTCTGTTTTTTTTTGTTTTTTTTTTGTTCTGAACCTTAAACTGTGTGTATGTTCATAAACCATATTCGTTTGTGGAGCGAGATCTAAGAAGTACGATGAGTGGTAAGTACTACTTTATTTTAAATCAGTTATCTTATCTAATCACTTTCGAACACTTCAACAAAACAACTACTCTTGAGTTGTCTTTTTTAATAATATGTTCTTACAGTAATGCCATTTCAGTGTTTTAAAATACGATAAACGCTCATTATATGGTAGATAAACGTTTATGCCGGTGTCGAGGTGTTATTTATGTAAAATCTATACAAAATGTACACTAATAAAATACTTTAATATATATATATATTGAATATATATTTTAAATACAATAGATGATTTACTTTAAAATATTAAATTTAGTAAACTTTTATGTAATATACCAAAATATAGATTTATAATATATTAGAATAAAATCTATGTAATATACGAGTTTAAGAAAAAAAAATTGGACTTTGACATTGATAATCTACATTATGACTAATTATGTAGGTTTAAAATTAAATCTGCATTTTTATATATAGTACTGGATTTTATAAATTAAAATAAATATATTTTAGAAATTTTAGAGAAAATATCCCTTTAAATGAATATTTAATAAATAAAAAAATTCAAATATTATATTATTCAAATCTGAGTCAACTTGATGAATAAATATCAACTAAAAAGTAGTTAATTTATGGACTGAATTTTTTCTTTAAAATTTAGCTAATAAAATATGTCATTATAAATATTTACAAATTTTCTTGTTTTATTAAATAGATTTTATTCCATCTTCTTTTATTAGTATTATCTTTGTAAATCTTACTTAACATATTTATCAAGATGTTGTAATTTTTTAATTAAAATATTTTTGAAATAGAACAAAAAAGTATAATATATAATACAATAAATGATAACAATTTCATTTTCATATATTTCAATAGATTAATTGTGTTTTCTATTATAATATTTTTTCAAGACTAAGATAGAGAAAAATAGAGAAACATATATGCATACATGTTACTATTTTCAAATTATATACATTATGAATTTTATATAGATTTCATAATTTTTTTTTTCCATACTTTATTCATTTGTTTTATTTTATAGTTTCCAATTTTTTTTATAGATTTCATACTTTTTATTTTATTTTACTTGATTTTCTTCTATTTATATTTTGTCTTTTATGGAGTTTTGATATATTCCATTTTTCTTTATTTTATTTTATTTTTTCGTTTTTAAAATTTTAATTTTATATAAATTTTCTATTTTTTCATTACCCAAATTAATTTTCTATTTTATAGTTTTATTTATAGAAAACAATACTTTTTCTTTTTCTATAGAACCTAAATAGATAACAAAAGGAAAATTTATAAGTAAATTAAAATATAGAAAATATGTGTATACATGTTATTATCTTAAGATTGCGAATGAGAACATTGGTCAATGTGGACACAATGACAACACCTTTGGTGGTCGAATAGAAAAAAAAATAAACAAACATGTAGATCATTCTATATGTAAATGTAACTGGTTCAAAATAAAAGTAAATTAAGGAGTTAAAAAAATTGTAGATAAAAACATATACCTCGCTATATTCCATATGTTTGTTTAAAATTATATGTAAATATAGCCGATTCAATACGCTTTTTAAAAATAACTATTAAAGTACCGAGTGGGTTGATTATTCTCGCAGAAAGCACTGGGAATAAACAATGCATCCATTGATTGTATCAGAAAAGCCAAAATGTAGCAATATTCACTATCATGAGATGAAGAAAAGACAAGATATCAATAAATATATAAATAACAAGAAACGGGAAAATGATAAAAGTGTCGATGTTAAGAAGAAACTAAAAGACCCAACACGATGGGGGCTCACATCCAAACTTTGAGGCAAAATAACCAAAAAGCAAAATAACAAAATAACATCCACTTGCCACTTTATTAAAAGAAAGAAAAATAACACTTTCCAAATACACTCAACAAATTTGGACCATCTGTATATATATATGTAACTATTTGTCAATTTGTCTACACTAATGTAACAAGAAGAAATAATGATTCTTCTCAATCCTCTTTGTATAACTAAAAAATTGTATGTCAATATTGGTGTAGCTAAAGATGATGTTATACAATTTTGAACATTAAAAACTATATTCGAAAGACTAATATAACTGTAAGTACGATTTTAAGAATAAGTTTTTTAAAAACAAAGATAATATCTTTTGGTAAAAAAATGGAAGTTTTTATAATGGTAGAAACTAGAATCTGTGTGGAAAAATCAAATCTGTCCGACTACAAAACAGTATTGTATATATAAATACACTATATAGGGCGAATCTATACCAAATTTACAGTGGGGGTAAAACTTAATTTCAGTTAGTATATTTTTAATAACTGTTAAAATTTATTTTTCAAAAGAAATAGTGAAAACAGTATATTTATACTATTAAAACAGAGAAACTTATAGAAAAAACATTTAGTCATGTGTTATATTACTAAAATTGCCACTGTGTTTTAATAATTTAGAAATAAAATTAAAATAAAATTAAGAAACAGTAATCATAAAATAAAAGTATCAATAAGCAGTTATTTTGCATTAAAAGTATAGATTTATTGGAAACAAAATAATAATATCTATGAGAAATTATCTAAAACTTAAAGGAAAGTATATATTTGAATGAAATAGCAATTAAATAGGGTTTATAAATCTAAAATTTTTGCTTAAATTTGGATGATTTAGTATAAATAAATTATTAGAAAAAAAAATAAACGGAACACAAAAAAAAAATTAAAACGAGGTTACAATTATTATTCTATATAAATTAACATTAATATACAAAAATATTAGGTGCAAGTGCACTTGATCATGGGTGTAAATGCACCCCTACATAAAGGATGTCTTCGTCCCTGATATAGTATGAGTATAATTTCAAAAATAACTAACCGAAAATAGCGTGATGGTAAAAGGGTTAGAGATATATCGTTAATTTGCTGTTTATCTGGTTCAATTTTCATCTATAACTTTTTTTTTTTTTTTTACTAATCGAAACAGCATTATGTTTTAGGTTCTATCAAAATTGATTAAGTTTTGGCAACTATATTCATCTATAAACTAGTTAAATTCTAATCCAAATTTTTTATTGTAATAAAAAGAAAGGATCGTTTCAAAAAAAAAGTAACACAGATGTAATTTGTATGTCAACGATTCAAAACACCCATTGAATTAACTTTTATTAATTCTTGTAATTGAATTGCATTTGCACTCATACTCACACTAACACTATTATACAACAACAAATGTTTTTTATATATTACGGGCGCATATTATATAAGTGAACATAGATGGTTATTTTTTATTTTGTCCTGTTTCTTCCATTATTCTTCTGCAAAGTTCTCTACATTTTTATTCTAACTCTCTCTCAAGGTAGAGGAAGATCTTTAATCCAAACGGTACATTGAACATGACTTCTTTTATAATAAAGTTTACATTTAGTATATAATATTGTTTTATTCCAACAATATGGTGGCAAGACAAATAAATTATTTATTTCATTACGTTCAATTTTTTTCATCTACAATTTACACGTGTGAATACTGGATTTAAATATAAATTACGACACGAGAGTGATTGTAACGCATGCCTCAGTTCACTAGACGCACATTTTCACAGTTTGTTAACAAACAAAAGAAAATAAAAACTTTCATAGTTATGAAAATTGATTTTGGTACGTACACATACAAATTATGAATAAAGGAATAAGGGATATTGATCGATCAATACATAATTGGCCATAATATTCAAAAAAAAAAAAAAAAAAACATAATTGGCCATTGGGACTCGATGGAGCAAAAACGCAAACAAAAAACCAACTAATTAAAATTCTTCCCCGAACCCGAAGAGATTGTAAATTCGTACTACACAGTCTACACGTTTTCTTTCGCAATTTATTTGTACTACACTTTCTTTATATTGTCTTAAAGTTGTGTATATAATGAATGACGACAGTGATGTGATATTTGAAAGGTACAGATCGGAATGAAACGATTTCAGATATTGTATATATACATACATTATAATTTTATGAATTTTTCTTCATCAAATGAATTATAAAAGGATTATAATTATACAAATTAAGAAAGAAAAAGTAATTTTTCTATGAAGACTATAACTTTCTGGGTTAAATTTTGAATTTTTTGTTCTTTTTATTTTATTTTTTAAATTATAGAATTGCTTGAATATCCGATTAAATATTTAAATTTTAATTAATATTAAAACACGAGATTTTTTTATGAATTACAAAATAAATACAAAAAAATAAAAAATATATGAAATACAAAAATTAAAAAAATTCGGCGCAACAAATTTTATTTTCATTAGAAGTCTTTACAAAAATTTTAATAATAAATTTATATATCGTAAGATACATTTTAACTTATGACCAAATGGTTCTTAATTTAATACCGAATTTTGAAAACATTTCATATTCCAACACATAAACTTAACACATAAACTTATGTATTTCAGTAAGTAATTTGACTTGTCTTTTCACCATCAAAATAAAGTAATAACAATATTTTTTTAATATTTCAGCGGCTAACCTAAAAATATATACCTTCATTTTATATATATTTATGAGATTTATCATTTTATATTAACATAAATATCAAAAAGAAAAATATCATCTTAAAATTTTGGACAATAAATTTTTATAGATAATATTTTCAACTGCACCTTTTTTTATTTAAATTCTTCAAATTTAACATTTATCTCATCTCTCTCTCCAGACATGGATTTACACACAGCCTAAGACACATCATAGCTTTGGCCAAACAATCTCTAACCTAGCTAATACTACCTCTTGGAAACACTCCATATTCTAACACACAGAGACAGACTTGCCTTGCATTAAGATGAAGATTGGCTGGGCTCTATAAACTATCTACAACTTCAATTTTTATTTACGCCGGTAAGCTTATCCGGTAAACTTATCAATCATAATTTATCTTAATTTTTAAAGCTGAAGTGTAAAACTTTATTTTTTAGTCTGTAGAGAACAAAATATAGCTGTAGAAATATTTTTTTTTTATTTATTATTTAAATATACAGAAAATACAGCTATAATAAATATATCTACAGACCAAATTTTACAGCAAATAATTGGACTAGTCATTCTACCATCTGAACAAAGCAACAACTACTTACTCTCGATATTT
The DNA here is from genome assembly GCA_900108845.1 of Iljinskaea planisiliqua. Taxonomy (NCBI): domain Eukaryota; kingdom Viridiplantae; phylum Streptophyta; class Magnoliopsida; order Brassicales; family Brassicaceae; genus Iljinskaea; species Iljinskaea planisiliqua. The sequence goes on from FNXX01000008.1 coordinate 3,720,150, forward strand.
TTTCCTAATGGTAGCAGTAAACGCTCTCTATATATATATATACTTATAAATATGAAATAAATCACTTTAAATTTATCTAAATACAAACAAGGCTTTCAAACTAAGAAAGATAAATTTTAAAATAAATATTCTCCAAAATTATCTTCAACTATACATTATTCTCCAAATATATTTTGATATTTATTTTGATTTACATGTCATTTTAGCATTAACTAACATTCTATACATGGTAGAACAACTATTTTTTGTTCTTGTAATGTCTACTCTAACATATACAAATTAGAAAATAATCAGAAAACACTAATATTAAAGAAAACCAAATGAATCATGAAACAAAATTGTAACATCCTAATTTTTAATATATGGTGATGTACATGAAGAAATTGAAGAGAATTAATTTGGTTACCTATGTTAATAAAGTGCACTTAATTTTTTGATAATACATCTAGAAAAAACTATAAAATTAAACTTGCTTAAGTTTGAGCAATTAAAAGATGGATAATCTACCAAAAAATAATTATTGGTATCATCATGTGAGTAACGACAAAATATAAAAACTGTCAAACAGTGATTATAAGATCAGTAAAACCTTTCCAAAAGTAATATATCGGCCGAAGAATCCATGGGCGAAGACAGCAGATAAGAAATTATAGATGTTAGAGGATCGAAGTGTTATACAAAAAATTAAAAGAAAAAATTAAGATATTCACTTTACACCCACTTTTAAAATAACTAGAAACCACTATTTATGATGTGAAGAATAAAATTACAAAGTACTAAAATAGTAATACACATACAGAGAAAAAACTATTAAATGTACAAACAACTCAATGGTGCGCCACCAAGAAAATCCAATCAGAGGCATAAAAGACATAATAATTTTGGGTTCCAAACATGTTCCTCCATAAAAGTTTCTCACATGTGCCAATAAAAATATTTCACGCAAATGTATATATATCATATGACTCATATATGTAGTATACAATTTTTTGACAAAAAAACTAAAAAAAAATCCAGATTTTAAAGTTATTTTTTATAGAGTTGCCTATAAAACGAGTATTTGTCAACGGTCATCAAATTGATTTTTCGTTTATGTCTAAAGAGAAAAACAAAAGTGGTGCTAAAATGAAAGTAAATGTTGTCTATTTGCGATGCAGTTTCCTTCTGTATAAACGCACAAACATCTCTCCAGCTGTTTTCTTTTATAATATACCCATCTCTTTCATTTCATTTTCCTAATTTATTCCTCTCTTTTTAATCGTTTTAGAATACCTCTTTCCCGATTTTGCTTTTATATATGTGTACTTTAATTTATACTAAGAATCCACCTAAATTATACAACTTTATATATACATAAATAAGCCTAATTTAGATCAGCAGCCAATTATTGTAGATACAAATCTTCATCTAGCTAGAAAGATTTTCTAATATTACACGAGATTTAAAGTTATATATATATATTTTTTAAGGAATTTTGAGCATATATCATTTAGAAGAAATCAACGCTGTTATTATATATTTCTTCCATTTTTTAAATATTGATGTTTTAACTTTTACACACAGATTAAGAAAAATTTATTACTTTAAATTTTTATACTATTTTTTATTTATTTTATTTAATTAATTCAGAAAAGTAATAGTAAATAACTTTTTATATTTTTTGCACCAAATACTAACCAATAGTTAATCTTGTAAAATGAATTGCATTAAAATAAAGTTTTTGATAGAAGTGAAATATATTAATTAAATGTTAAACATCAATCTTTGTGGAACAAAATAAAACTCTAAAAAATCAATCTTTTAGAAACAGATGGAGTATATAGTAATATTTAACTTAATTTTTGCAAAAGGTGTTCAAATTCTTTTTTAAAACATAAGTTATTGTTTAAGGAAACTTTTTATTACATTTTATTTTTCCTTATAAATCTTAATGATCATAGTATTTCATCTACACTATTTTCTTTCTATTCTTTTATGAATTACGCCTTATTTTTATATATTCAAATAGAAGTTTTTTAAATAAAAAATTAACGATGTTATTTTGATGAGTATATATTACTATATATATATATATATATATAATTATAAAGTAGGTACATTGAACTCCTTACATGGAGGTAAAATTAGTGATCGGGGAGCACCATTGATCTTTGTGTTATGTTTGTCTCTTCTCTTCTTCCCTTCGAGTGCGTTTGGGAACTAGTGGAGAGTTATTGCATTTTTAAGAATATTATATATATATTCGGTTTGGTATATAGGTAAAATACACCTCTATAACTATCGGATCTCAAAACTATTGAACTGTAAGATAATTATATTCTTCCAAATATATTTACAGTTTTTAAAATAAAATAACAATGATAGTTGAGTACCATGCCACAAAAATGGTCTCCTTTCATTTCACCTTATCATCATACAATGTCGTCGTCTCTTCGTCAATTTCGTGATCGAACCCAGCATCTTCATATAAATTTATATTTGGTTCTACATTTTAGTACTGGCAGTACTATATGTGTATTACAATCATACTATTCAAGTATATTGGCTATAAAGATGTGGATTCGCGATCTAGAAGTGTTTACATATCAGAAGACTAATCGGATCAAATATATATAAAATAAATATATACATTCGTCTTCTAGGGCAAATATCATTTCGGATAGATTGGTGTCACCAGATGGTCTGGAATCAAATATGATTGACGTAAATGTTCTTGTTCAATTTAACCAGTAACACTATATATATTGTAACATTTCATATTGTTTATGAATTTCTGATGATTTAAAAAAAAGAGATTTGATATGTTTCATACTTACAATATGAACACGGAAAAGGTTGGAAACTGGAAAAGTGAGTGGCTAGGCATAGAAGTCGTATCTGGCATGAACTTTTGAGCTTTTTCTGCAGAATTTTTTATTATCTATTTTTTTTTAAGTATTATTTCCAGAATAGGGAATGTTAAGGTTATAGAGTTATATAGTGTTGCACTTTGCCTTTATTCACCCAAAAATTCAGCTTTCTTATGATTGTTCTTTTTTCTTCCAGGTGAAGCAATTAAACTAGGACCTCTCTTGATTAACAAGAAATTTTTTTTATGTTTTTTATTTCTTTTTTTTGTCGTTTTTATTCAAATTAATCTTATTACAAAAAAAACAAAAGCTAAGAGAATATTTATATTTTTGGTTTAAGAACAACTTTTATTGTTTGGAAAAAAAAGAGATAGAGTCGAGAATTTTATCTTTACAACTGCAAATTCTCATTGTTAAAATAGTTCAATCAATCAACTTTAGCGTTGAGATTCTCGTGTCCATAAGTTAATTGAAAGCTATTGGATCTTTTGTCCATTACCTCGTAAATGCATTGGTTAGAGACACACGAAAAATAAAAAATAGAAAAAAGGGTTCCATAAAGCTTTCAGAACTAATGTAACTCATCTCAAGGATTCCAAAAGCTCGTAAAATTTGTTCTCTAGTCTTTCAGATTCCCACAGAAAAAAAAATATACATTGTTTTTTTTTATCTCGAACTTATATATATACGTACTGAGATTTTTTGTCGGTTATGTAAAATTATATTGAAAATTTTCCAAGTAGACATTTATGTTCAATATTTTTTATATAACCAATGGTTAGGTTCAAGTCGATCGAAGTCAGTTTTCTACTTTCTAATGTTTCTCAAATAACCATTTTCGGAATTTTATGTGTTTGAAGGTTGCTTAATTTGAAACTCGGTAATTAAGTTTGTACTCCATAATTAGCTCATGATTATGTAATTTCTATACTGTTTTGTAAAGTTATTGGAACCACACTTTTGGTTTTGGGCGAACGTGTATGCGCGTGGATACCTCCAAATGCCCACACACAGGCACACATCTAAATTGCGTATAGTTTAAATATGAATATAAAGTGTACGATTATTATTATCAACCAAGATTTCAACTTCGTATTGGGGATAATTTGAGAGGAATTTTGCAAATCAAGTAGTGTGGATCATCGAAACCAGTCTATCGAAAGTAAAATTTGTGAGATCCAAATAAAAATTGGCTAGATCTCAAATTTTTATAGTAATTTTAGCATATCTTTAACGTGATTCTCTTCATAAACGAGCTTTATAAGTTTACAAATTTGGTCCGTAAGGTAGACACTTTACTCCCGAATTATCTTTGATAATTGGTTCCATATTAATTCAATGAAGCATAAAGGATTCAACAATTAGTTTGCACGGCATAACCATTAGATGTAATTCTATATAAATCTTTTTTTTTTCTTCCCTTTAGAGGTACAGCATTTGGAAATCACAAAGAGAGAATGTAAAAGCAGAGAAATGACTGAAAATATTGAAAGGGAGAACAAAGGAGAGCTTGCATACTTGCATCAATGGATATTTCTAATTATAACATAGAAAAATATATTAATAATCAAATCTGCTTATATTTTAGTATTTTGGTAGATGATAAGGCATTATGCCTGTTTTATAATAGAGAAAACGATATATTTCCCCACGAGAACTATGATATAACACCAAATATCTCCTAAATTATCGTGTCGTCTTATAAGTCCCCTGATAAAAGTTTAATAGCTTTTCCTTCCCAAAACGAAAGTTCGAAACCTAAAACCCCATAGATCTTGGTTTTGATTGTTTACTAACGAAAACCTGAATCTAAACCTAATATAAAAATCGATACACATTTAAACCGGTTCTGTCGACCCATAAAATTATAGAAAATCCCTAATTTAAAATTTTCAAATGATAAGAACCCTAAAATTGATTTTTCAAAATCGATTACTCTATTCATAAATTTTCTAAATCTAGTGTTTGTTTGTGACATGTTTTTCTATTGTTGTGTTTATCTGAGTTATTGTGGGTATGAATGTCCTACATAAAGAAGATAATGGAGAAGGTTGAAGAAAATAGAGTATGAAGAAGACGATGGTGATGACTGAAGAAAATAGAGTATGAAACTTGTCTCAGTCAGCTGTTTTTTTGTTGAAATCAACTCTGACCTTCTAATTCTGAATCATTAGAGTGATTCTCAACGAAATCACTTCCAAATTGTAAGAAATTCGACTTTAAATTTTATCTAGGGTTCTAAATTTTGGGGATTTTTGATTTGGAATTTTATGAGTTAATGGGTTTTGGATTTTGGTTTATGTGTAATCGGGTTTTAATTGAGGTTAGCTTCGGTTTAGGTTGGAATTACTGTGGTTAAGTAGTGTTTGGTAAACAGTAAACCATCGAAACCAAGATCTATGGAGTTTTAGGTTTCGAACTTTCGTTTTAGGGAGAAAAAATTATTAAACTTTTATCGGGGAATTTATAAGACGATACAATAGTTTGAGAGATATTTGGTGCTATATCATAGTTTTTGTGGGGAAATATATCGTTTTCCCTTTATAATATAGCCACAAAATATAGTAGATATGATTATATAAAACATATATATAGTTAAAGTAGAAAACGAATTCTAAACTATGTAAATCTATAATTTTTATTTATGTCCTATGAAAAAAAATCATGAATCTCCAAAATCACAAAATTTTAAATTTTATTTTGTATATCACTCGATATATGAAAACTATTATTGTATATCATGTAGGTACTGGCACATGCTTAAAGTTATATTTTATTGTTCAATATTTTACGTATTTAATATTATTAAGTGAATGATTGTGAATAATCATCAGATTTGGTTATGATAAAATAGATCATGACGAAAGAAGAACAAAACAAATTGGGGCTTCATCGGGAAATTAGAAAACAAAGACAAAAATATCTCTGTCGTCTTTTATCTTCAGTGAGTTTTAGTGTCATTTATATATATATCTCTGATTCGAATATGATTCGATGATACAGAACCTATCTAGTTAAAAATAATTTTAAATCATTGTCTTACTCCTATAGATCGTCCTATGTCACCCATATGTCTTTCGGTAAATTGTTTTTCGAACAACATAATTCATTAATTTAAAGCACGGGATTAATGTATTAATTCAATAATTCATTAGAAAATATTATATTATATAAATTAAAAAGTCAACTAACCATGAAATAGACTCTATAATATAATTGGTTACATCAGTTTATGAAAATATAAACAAATATATGTTTTAAAATAGAAAATATTCTGTAAAACATCTTTAAAAAGTATTAATGAAAATTATTTTTGATGTTAAATACAAAATAATTGTGTTTACATCCCAATATAAACACTATTTTACCATTTAATACTAAGTAGAAAGTTTAAATACAGTATTATTATTATTATTATTTTACTTTGGCGAGAATCTTATTGTTCTTCTCGCCCTCAATCGCGAGCATGGAAAAGTAAATGAGGAAGTGGCAGAGGAACAGAGCTATGTAGGGCCATACAAACATGTGCTGTGTGTAAATTACTAAATTGTATAATGCGTTATAGTCAGGTTATGCAAGTTGCAGCCGTACCAGTGCAATATATTAATGAATTTTTAATTATACTCTTAATCTCTTATTGCTTAGTTTACAAAAGCAAATAATGTAAAGTCTAATAATCCCAAAATAAAAACAAAACAAAGATTGACAAAAATCTAACCTAATCAACATCAGTCGCTTGTTTAATGTTTATTTCAACTTGGCACTTCTTATCTTATCCCAATCCCATATGGTTTACTACAATTCTTTTGTCTTCCTATTACTATTTCTATTATATCTAGCTTGAATTAAATTCCTGTAATTATTTAATTTAAGAAATATATACCGCCACCAATTTGCTTTTATCATCTGATACATCTATTTTTCTTTTTATTATAATATTGTTGAAAATAATTAAAAAAAAGACTCGTACAATTTTATTTACTCCGCCACATTTAATAATAGTTATAATTTACTTACATTACATCATAAATATATTCCACTCATAGAACTTTACATTCATCAAGAACAACCATTGATTATATATGGTGACAATATATAAGTCACATATTTATGTGTCAACTCAACATTTCATTCAAAAATGAAAAATATTGCCTTAAATTACATCTTCTTCCATGAGTTACACATATGTTTTCAGTTATTACACATATATTTATTTTTAGTTATTACATATATATACATTTTCTTCTCATTTTTGTTAATTCTCTTGTTGTATAAATGTAACTTTTCTCATAGTAATAAAATCATCATTTTTCTTAAGGTTATCTAATTTTACGAATACACAAAAGTTAGGAAGGCTACATCATAAAACTAACACCTTAGCATCAACCAAAAATATAACCAGCTGCAACACTTTCAAAGAAACCACATATGCTAATTGTTGTGCTACTTGTTCGATTGTTATTATTTGTTGGTTTGTTTTCACACTATTTCTTTTGCACACGTAAGATTTGAATGGTAACATTAAAGCAAGCAGAACACATATAATAGCACTAAATAAATAGAAGAAATTATATAAAATGAATTGAACAAAATTTAAGTGATATCAAATACGTATCAGTATGATATGAATATAACAATTAATAAATCTATGACTGTTTTTTACTATAACGAGTGACCAACATGGAATTTTGTAAAATTTTATTATTCAATAAAAATATTCCATATAATGTTTTCAGTAGTTTTTTTGAAAATTTTCAAAATGAAAAGTAACTGTACATAAATACACAGTAATTCCTGTGTGTCGCATGCGGTTTATTTATTTATTTATTTGAACAAACATGCGGTTTTCTTTTTACTATTATTATTTCAGTTACTTAATAATATTTATTTATTTTATTACTTAATGCGTGTGATTTATTTATTTAAATGGCAGCTAAAGTATGGTTGCGGAACAACATGGAACACACCACAGAGAATCCAGTCTCGATTCAAGACCATAATTGTACCTTCTTGATTATTAAACTTTCTTTATCGCATGATTCACTTACTTTTCTCAGTAAAAAAATTCATATTTTCTTTAAATCTATATTTTCTTAATTATCAATTTATAGTCTTAATTAGTTTCATGGTTTTTTTAAACAATATTTGGTCAATTTAAATCCTATTTTATCTCAACACCAGAGTGACTTACTTTCTCACCAAAATTCTTAAACTCAAAAGTTTATGTTGTTGTCATGTAAATATGTGAGCGCGTTTGAGAGTATATATATTTGTACAGTTGTCATTGATTTTGTTGAAAAGAAAAGGAACCATATGATTGAAAAAATGGAATATAAAAAAGACATGTGTTAAATGGACATGGCGCACTGTTATGGATTTTCCTTGCAAGTCGTCATGCGTCACCTGTTCTAATTGCATGCTTACATATATAACTTTTACACCGTATAAAATAAATAAATAAAAACTCAAATCAGATTGAAATCCAATTTCAACAAAGAAAACTCAAATCAACACATCAGAAGTTTTGGTTTATAATTAAGAGATCTGATTGTATCATTTTAAGTGACGTTTTCACCTTTTTGGGTTAAGTGATCTTTTACATTCTAAACGTAAAAGTATGAAATGCTTTCTTAATTAATCTTACAATAAATGATTGTTTTGTGTGTTTGATAGTTATTAATCTAAAGTAGGATTATAATCAATAGTATGCAACAAATTTTTATGCATTACGTCAAAAGGTATATATACTAAGGTGAAGACAAAACACGTAAAAAGAAAATATTTGTGGTAATAAAAAAATCTATGGATTTTTCATAGCAGTAAATCCACCATTAGACACGAGAAAATGTAAAGTGTATTGATGAAAACAATAAAAACGTTACATAAACCATTGTTCACTACTGACCAAGTCAGAACTTGTTCTCTATGTTTAACAGTTACTTAAAAGTAATACACAGAGTACAACACTAAAATTAAAAGGTTCTGATAAAAAAATATATAATAATAAATATACAACTTTGGAATTATATTACACTACAGAAGACATTTATATGTAGTTGGACACCTTTTTGTTTCTTTTCTATTATGCTGAAATTTTTTAAAAATAAAATAATAGCAATGGGAGTTTTACTCTAGTGTGTCCACAGTAGCACCAATATACAAATAAATGTAATAAGCCCTCTCTCTGTCATAAAAAGGGCAAAGAGGAGAGCAAAGTACCAAACTTTATTTCTCTCAGGGTTTCCTCTCAAAAATCTCAACTTGGCCTCTGTTTTTTTTTGCTTTCTTATATGTTCACTTTCTCCTCCTCTTCTCTGCAAAACCCATTTTCTACTTCCAATTTTTTCTCTCAAAAAAGAGCAAGAACTCAAAATGTATGCAGAATCAGGGTTAATGCTCCGTTACATGCAGAACTGTTCTCCAGATATTCACCAGTTTGAAGACCTCTTCAAATCATACAAGCTCTCAACTGATGAAATGGTTTGAATTTTGATTTTCCATTTCACTCTTCACTGCATTTGAATACACAGATCTTCTTCTTTTTTGTCTTTCTTGTTTTTTGGTTGAGTTTTGAACTGATTTTTCTAGGTTTTGGGTTTTCTCCAGAAGATTCTGATAGGGGCTTTTGTCTTTTTGATGAAATTAATCTTCTTTCTTCATGTTTTTTTGGTTTATGGAGCTGAAAATTGGAGTGTTTAGAAGATGAAAAAAAGCAAATTTGTCTACTAGTGAAGTTGATTTGCCACAGGAAAACTTGTGGTGTGAACTCTTAAGTGGCTAATTTCTTTTTTTTTTCTCTTTTTTTTCTTTATCTCTTGAAAAATTCTTGTGGCCACTTGATGAGATATTTTTGTTCCGCTGACCTGACCATAGGTGTTTTTATTTTTTTTTGGCTGCTGAAAAAGTTGAATAGGAAAAATTAGGTTTTCTTTTTCTTTGGACAAAAGAAAATCGGAATCTTTCTGATAAAATGGAATCTTTTCTCTGTAACAAAAAGCCAATTTTTTCTTTTCCCGTGAGAGAAAAAGGATTTTTCTCCTTTTTCTTATAATGAGTTTTGCGATTTGATAATGGGAACTGGTCCTTTCCACATGAGATTCCGCAAGTTCTGGAACATGAGCTTCCGTGTTCTTCAAGACTTGTTCTTTTTCCAATTTAATCCCCCTGAACAAGAAATGGGTTGTTTCATTGGCTCTTTCTTCTGACAAATCAATCCTCCACTAGAGAAAACAAGATTCTCTCTTTTCTCTATACCCTTTCTTGAACGAATCACACTCCCAAAAAGATCCGTGCTTTACTGTCTCAATGTCTCGAACTATGTTCTGTTTTGTTTGTGGTCTTTGATTCTGATGTTACTTTGTGATTGTGATTTCTCCAGAACAACGCTTTTGCTGAGTCATCAAACATACCTGAGTATGATATTGGAGAAGAAGGAGATCTATTCAAAGCTCCTGACGCAGTTCTTGAAGAGCCAATCTTAGCCGGTGATCCACTCTCAGCTGCTTTAACAATGATCTCTTGCGGCGAAGACACTTCACTAGGGCTTTGTGAGCTTCCTGATCTCGATCTTGGGTCATTGCAGAGTGGTCAACAGCTTCTTGACAAAGCCTTTTATGAATGCGAGCAAGATCTCATGATGAAATCAGCTATGGAGTCTCCATTCTCTGACGTTTTGGACATCAAGAACATCTCTGTGGTGACGCCGATCGATGAGAACCAGGATATGCAGAAGAGCGTAAGCTCCGGGAACCTGAGCTCTATGGATTGGTCACAGGCACAGCAAGAGGCTGTTGTGGTTCAGAACTTCCCTGATTTTGCTCACTTGGACTTTGGTTCTGTTTATGGGATGCGACGAGCCTTTAGCGAAGGCGACATACAGGTTCGAACTTATATAATATTTGCGCGCCTTTTTTTTGTAAAACTTTGTTTGACGAGTTATGAACAATATGAAACATATCTGTGTCCTTACTAGGCTCTGTAATGAATATAAATTGTTGATTTTGATGAGCAGAAACTCGGGACTGGTCTTGTTCAGTCTCCATTGGATAGGATTATTGTGAGCTGTACTTCAGAGGATCGACGTGAGAAGCTTTCTCGATACAGGAACAAGAAGAGCAGGCGAAATTTCGGACGCAAGATCAAGGTATACAAACAAAACACTTGAAAGATAAATGATTGAGAACAAATCTTTTTAGCTCAAAACATAACTCAAGATCTCTTCTTGTTGTTTGGTTTGGTTTCAGTATGCTTGTAGGAAAGCTCTCGCAGATAGCCAACCGAGGATCCGAGGAAGGTTTGCGAAAACAGAGGAGAGGAAGTAGAGTGGTTTCAAAGGAATGGGACTGAGCAAAAAGAAGAAACTTGGATGAATAAGGAGACAAGGCCCATCTCATTAGAAACTAGTTTTGTTTAATATATAAATATTTGTATAAACTTAAAATGTTATAAGCATCCAATTAGTTTTTTCTGTATATAAAGGGTTTCTCTAAATAAGCTTTTAAGGAAAGAAATTGTAGCTACAAAAGTCATGTAATGGTGGTGAGATGTGTAGATAGATAATATCTCTATAATTCCATATAATTATTATATATATATTAGATTATGTGAAATGAAAAATGATTTGATGTTTCTTTGCTTGTAAGCACCGCAACAAGTTAGATTTTCACCTTTTCGACAGTTTTCAGAGATTGCATTTTCATATTTAAGGTTGCATTACTCTGTTCAGTTTTTTTCATCAGTAAATACTCAATCAGATTGTTCTTGAATTTAATTTTAGAGAAATTTTTATTTTAGTTCGTTCAATCTTCTTGCAAACTCAAATTCGATTTGAATTTATAAGAGAGAACCAGAAAATACCCACCATGACAATTTGTTAGTTAATGGAAACTATCTTTATAAACTGATTAATATAACTGATTGGGAAACAATTCAGATTTTTTTCTATTTGTAAAATACCATTAGTGTCTAATTTACAAAGTATAGTTTCATCTCTCATGTATGTGGAATATCAGTTACTAATTTTATGTAAAATTTTCTTAATTCTCTTCATTTTGTCTACTCATAGGGTTTGTTTGTTTGTTCCACTCATTCATTGGTGTTATTGTCCTCTTTACAGATTGCACATGTTTCTTGCTCAATAACTACTTTTAGTGTTACTGTGTTTGGTGCTTTTACTACTATGTATGTAGTACATAACAAATGCACTGAACACATGACACATCAATATCAAAATAAACATTCTTTTGGTGTTTTCAAACTACTCATACTTTCTGTATTTCGATTAATAATCCCAGCGTTATTTTCACTAAAAATCATCCAACGAATTTGATCCAGAAGATTTTGGATTCTCTCGACTATTGGTTTGAAACCCAAAAAAACAAAACTAAAAAGGCAAAGTTGAGTAATGAATTCGAGGAAAACTTAGACCTACCAAATAAAGTTGACTTCTTTTCAAAAGAAAAAAAAAGTTTTTAACGAAAATGAGAAGTAAACTTTTAAAATAAAGTTTTATGACAAAACAAACAAGAGCTCCCGAGTACAGTGTCGTTAACATCGTACCATGTAACTTCCAGGTTCAGTTCCAGTTCCATAGATCTGGGAGATGATCATAGATTTTTTTTATTAAAAAGCATCAAATAACAGAAACACAGTTTGATTTTTTTTTTTAAAAGAAACCAAACAGAAAATAAACAGAAAAAGAATCGGTCTAAAACTCTTAAACCAGAAGACAAGAAAACGAGGAAGGGAAGAAACAAGGAAGAAAGGCATAACATAAGCGCAGGTTAGCTTAATTACATCACTCTCCGGTAATGTGCACACGTCTGAAGTCGAAACCAATCTCTTATATTTTTATTGTCTTTTTTTTTTTTTTTTTTCTTCTCTCCCTTCGTCGTCGTCTTCTCTCTCTCCTAAAAACTCTGTCACGCTCTCTCTCTCAAAAGTTCCTCACCGAGCCTAAAAAAAAAAACCTTTCGTCTTTCGATTAAACAAAAATTCAGCATTCCGTTTTTTCTCCTTATCCAAAATCAAAAACGAATTACGCATTCTTCTTTTGTTCTGGGTTCTGATAGTTTTATAGAGAGAGAAAGATAAAAGTTAGGATTTTCGAGAACAGATCTCTCTCTCTCTCTCTCTCTTTCTCTGTTCTTATTGAGAAAATTTTCTCCTCCTTCTTAATAAAAAAGATAAATTCTTCTGCAATTATATGCGATCTGCGAGAGTGGGTCAAACTCGGAAGGAGGGTTTTCTGTTGGATTAGTGTTCGTTCAAAGACGGATAAAAAATCTCAGGACTTTGAGGCGAGATTAGGGTTTGTGGAATTTGGAAAGGGGCTTCCTTTGGAATTTGGAGAAATAGTGATGCAGTGATTAGTTTTTGTTTTCTTGAAATCAAGAAGAATGATAATCAAACGGAAACTGAAAACTCGAATGCCGGGATTGAAACGACGTAGTAACTCGGCTAATGAGGAAGACGCAGCTCGGAAGAAGAGAAAGGTGAGCTTCAATGGTGGTGGTTACTATTACCCTCTCAATCTTCTCGGAGAGATCGCCGCCGGGATAGTTCCGGGGAAACTCAACGGAAAGAATGGTTTCTCTGCTACTTGGTGTAAGGAAGTGTCTTGTTCTCCCGTTGAAGTAGAGTCTGAGTCAAAGTCAAAGAGGATAGTTGCTGATCCTGTCCGTGGAAGGGATCGGACGGCTGATGTTTCTCGTCCACCGCTTGTGAGGACGTCAAGGGGACGAGTTCAGGTGCTTCCTTCCCGGTTTAATGACTCGGTTATCGAGAATTGGAGGAAAGATAGTAAGAGTAGTGGAGAAGAAAGAGAGGAAGAGATTGAAGAATGCAGGAAGGAGAAAGTCAAAGGTAGTAGTAATAACAATAGTTTGAAAATCAGGCAGCAGGAAGCTAAATTCACTCCTAGGAACCATAAGTATAGTAGCATTGCATTGTGTGATGAGAGAGATGATGAGGATAAGTGTGAAGAGATTGTAAGGTGTAGTAATAACAGCTTTGACGTGAGGAAGCATATGAGCAGCTCACGCACTACTACGCTTGCCTCTCTTCACGAGCAGCGTTTCATCGAAGAGGAGGTACGTCCGAAGAAAGAGGGTGTTTATGGGCCAGAGGATTTTTATTCTGGTGATTTGGTGTGGGGTAAATCTGGAAGAAACGAGCCGTTTTGGCCGGCTATTGTTATCGATCCAATGACGCAAGCGCCGGAGCTTGTTTTGCGTTCTTGTATACCTGATGCTGCATGTGTCATGTTCTTTGGTCACTCTGGGACAGAGAATGAAAGGGTATGTGTATTGTCTTCTTGTATGATTCTGGAAGCTGTTTGTTGGAGTTTTGGCTGTTGTTAATTTGAGTATGTAACAGGACTATGCATGGGTTAGAAGAGGCATGATCTTCCCTTTTGTGGATTATGTAGACAGGTGGGTCATCGCTAGAATCTTACAAAAAAGATGTTTTTTGTTTGCATGTGGATATTTTGGTTAATAGTTACTTCTTACTTAGGTTTCAAGAACAGTCCGAACTGCGTGGATGCAACCCTGGTGATTTTCAGATGGCACTTGAAGAAGCTCTTTTGGCGGACCAAGGATTCACAGAGAAGCTGATGCAGGATATTCACATGGCCGCTGGTAACCAGACGTATGATGATTCTGTCTACGGATGGATTCAAGAAGCTGCAGGCTCGAGCCAGTATCTTGATCACGTTGCTCCAAGCCAAGTAAGTTTCTCTTTGCCTGGGGTTCTTTTGTGAGCATGTGTAGTTTATTCCTTGATGCTTATAGAAACTGAGTTTATTTGTTTGCAGAAATACAGAAATCCAAGAGCCTGTGTAGGATGTGGAGTGGTCCTTTCTTTTAAGATGGCAAAGAAAATGAAAGCTCTGATTCCCGGAGATCAATTATTGTGTAAACCTTGTTCAAGGGTACGTAAAGTTTCTGCTATACTCCTTCTTGTTCAGTTTCAATTCAGGGAACTCAAACTAATGATCGTTGCAGTTGACAAAACCAAAACAGGTTTGTGGTATATGCACGAAGACATGGAATCATTCCGACAGTCAGCGCTGGGTAAAAAGACATACGAATTAGTTATATTTGTCGTGTACAATCAGCTAATGTTTTCTTGCAATCTTACTGTTGATTACATATGGTGAATCAGGTGCGTTGTGATGGTTGTAAAATCTGGATTCACGCAGTGTGTGATCAAATATCACATAAGCATTTTAAGGTACATGTCCATGTTGCTCTTTGTCAAGTTTATCTTGTTCCCAGTTACTTATATGTGCTGAGATCAATTTCATTTGATGATCTGAAGGACTTGGGGGAAACAGATTACTATTGTCCGACGTGCAGAACGAAATTTAACTTTGATCTATCAGATTCAGAAAAGCAAGACTCAAAATCCAAGTAGGTCTATTAACTTCCAACTGTTTAATTCTTACAACAATTGAATTGTGAATACAAAATTCTAAAGTTGAGAGTTTTCTGGTACAGACCTGGCAAAAACAATTCCCCGATGGTGCTTCCTGACAAGGTTATTGTTGTATGCTCCGGAGTAGAAGGCATATATTTTCCAAGCCTTCATTTGTAAGCTGACACCGTCTGATCTCTGATTCACATTGTTTTCACCTTTACTGGCTCATAACTACTTTATAACTGGGCAAAGCACCGACCTTTTGAAACTCCAATTTCTCCAGACTTTTAGGTATTTATGTTGAATGATTTACAGAGTAGTATGCTAACTCCATTTGGTTTATTCACAGAGTTGTATGTAAGTGTGGATCTTGTGGACCTGAAAGGAAAGCACTTAGTGAATGGGAAAGGCATACTGGTTCAAAAGCAAAAAATTGGAGGACTAGTGTTAAAGTTAAAAGCTCCAAGCTGCCTCTAGAAGAATGGGTTTGTGCAAACTTTCTTATTTTCTCTTTGGGGATATGATCTCTTTCTATCTCCTATCAATTACAAAAGGTTTGACTGCCATATTCCTTTACTCTGCAGATGATGAAACTAGCAGAGTTCCACGCAAATGCTACTGCTGTAAAACCTCCTAAACGACCTTCTATAAAGCAGAGAAAGCAGAGGTTGCTTTCCTTTCTTAGAGGTATTAAGTAATTTGGATCTCAGAACTTAGCAAAAAGTTTCTGCTGTGTTGTGCGTTACTTATGTTGAATTGTTCTTTCACTATTGACAGAGAAGTATGAGCCGGTCAACGTGAAATGGACAACCGAGCGATGTGCAGTTTGCAGATGGGTGGAAGATTGGGACTACAACAAGATCATTATCTGCAACAGGTGCTGTTCTAAAATGCGTAGTTGCTCTAATCTTTTCCTACAAATCTTTTCCGTACAGAATCTGATAGTTGTTTTCTTGGAATGTTTAATGGAAAATATCCGACTTGTGAAGCATAAATCTGATATCATTTGAAAATTATGTCTTCTGTTCCTTTTACTCCTCAGATGTCAAATAGCAGTTCATCAGGAATGCTATGGGACGAGAAACGTTCGTGACTTCACATCATGGGTCTGCAAAGCCTGCGAGACACCTGAGATCAAACGCGAGTGTTGCCTCTGTCCTGTAAAAGGTATGTCTCTCCATTTTGTTTGGTGCCGCATATTTAACATGGTCTTCCAAAGATGTTCGTCACCGTAGTGATTGATATTCCTGGTGGCACCTATGCATATTACCTAAAGAGTATTATTAGCTGTCCATTCCCCTTTAAAGCTGGCATTTTCATTGAGAATTCTGCATTATTTCCCGTCAACTTACTTTAGCCAATTTTTGTGTACTGATCAATAGGAGGTGCACTGAAGCCAACTGATGTGGAGACGCTGTGGGTTCACGTGACATGTGCTTGGTTTCAGCCTGAAGTATGTTTTGCAAGTGATGAGAAAATGGAACCAGCTTTGGGGATTTTGAGTATTCCATCAAGTAATTTTGTGAAGGTACAGACCTGATTCCTGGTTTCCATTTTAACTCTATTGATTTCATTGGATTTGGCTCCCACGGTTACTTTGTTCCTAACCTTTCGGGAAGTTGCACTATGTGCAAAACTAAAAAGCAAGTAACTCTTCTCCTGTTTGATGAATTCCAGATTTGTGTGATATGCAAGCAAATACATGGCTCATGCACTCAGTGTTGCAAATGCTCTACTTATTATCATGCCATGTGTGCTTCCCGAGCTGGGTATAGAATGGAGGTAAGAAGTTCTTTACTTTATCAGACTCCTGCGTTATTTCGTATATTATGTTCAGTCTCTAATACACTATAAGTTTGTTTGGTAAATATATGCACATTTTGAATGTAGTTGCACTGCTTGGAGAAAAATGGTCGACAGATAACAAAGATGGTGTCGTATTGTGCTTATCACAGGTAAATGGTCTCGATACTCTGCTGCAATATCTTTGCTATCTGATTTTGGGTTATAAGTTTTGTTTTCTCTGTTGATTTTGGTGTAGGGCTCCGAATCCAGACACTGTGCTAATAATACAAACGCCTTCAGGGGTCTTCTCTGCCAAAAGTCTTGCTCAAAACAAGAAGAGAACAGGCTCGAGGCTTATTTTAGCAAACAGAGAAGAAGTTGAAGAATCCCCTGCAGAGGACGCTGTACCAGTTGATCCATTTTCTTGTGCTCGTTGTCGAGTATTTAAAAGAAAGGTTAATAGCAAGAAGGTAGTCTTTGTTGAATCTTTGAAAATCGTAATGCATAGGTTCAAATCATGTTTGTTTAGTAGGCTGATCCATTGTGTGGGTGCATGTGATTTATAGAGGACTGAAGAAGAAGGTATTCCTCACCACACAGGAGGACCACGTCATCATCCTTCAGCAGCGATCCAAACTCTGAATGCATTCAGGGTAAGAACCTTGTTTTCTGTAGTGCTAACAAGCAAAATGCATCAAGAAACGCATCTAGAGACTGAATCTTTTTGTTAAATAAAATTGTGTAGCATGTGGCAGAAGAACCCAAATCATTTTCCTCGTTCAGGGAACGGCTTCACCACTTACAGGTAAGCTTTTCCATAAGTTTGAAAACGGATACGTACCTGTATCTTGTTGTGTTAACATCTTACGAGTTTCATGTCTTGTGACAGAGGACAGAAATGGATCGGGTCTGCTTTGGTCGATCTGGGATACATGGATGGGGTCTTTTCGCAATAAGAAATATTCAAGAAGGAGAAATGGTAGGCAGAGCCATCTGAACATACTTCTTCCATGAAGCAAAGCTGTTTCCTTCCCTCTTTTGAGTTAAGTGTTGAAATGTATTTGCTTTTCAGGTTCTTGAATACCGCGGGGAACAAGTGAGAGGAATCATTGCAGACTTAAGGGAAGCAAGATATCGTAGGGAAGGGAAGGATTGCTATGTGAGTTGAAACCGATACTTCTCTTGCGACAGTCTTGACATGGGTTTGTCCATAGATTTCTGAAACTTTATGTTTGTTTTAAATTTGTTGCAGCTGTTTAAGATCAGTGAGGAAGTGGTGGTGGATGCTACAGAAAAAGGGAATATCGCTCGACTTATAAATCATTCAGTAAGCAAATCCATCATGTAGATAAATTGATTGATCACCAACATAAGAGTCTTGAGTCCAAAACCTAATTGGTGTGCTGTGTGATGCAGTGTATGCCAAATTGCTATGCAAGGATAATGAGCGTAGGAGATGACGAAAGTCGGATTGTTCTGATTGCTAAGACCACAGTACCTGCTGGGGAGGAATTAACGTATGTATATATCACTCTCTTTACATAATTAACACATCGCTCTTTGATTCATTCACTGAATATGACATGGTTGTGTGTGTTTTGGCAGATATGATTACTTGTTTGATCCAGATGAGCCGGATGAATTCAAGGTGCCATGTCTATGCAAATCTGTCAACTGCAGGAAATTCATGAATTAGAGAACCTTTGTTGGAGCTGCTCTTTACACACAAGAAGAAGTAGAAGCCAAGAACCTGACTACTAACACAAGAACCTGTTGCTCTCCACGCTTGAATAGGACTCTCAGGTAGCTTAAGCTGATGAACCTAAACCTTTACACCTCCTTTTCGATATCCGAATAAGACACTTCTTCAGTTATTTATTATAAGCTCCCAAGTTGTTTTGTTTTGTAGGTAGAAATGCTAGAGAGGTTTGTAGCTTAGTCTTTTCTTATTTCCCATTTCTGTATAGCTAACTCTTTTGAACCTTATCCTTTTAGGGTTTTCTTTCAATTACTCGAATATCAAAAGGCAAAAAAATGAAACTTTTTTTTTCTCTACTGTTTTATTGATTTCTTTCGGCACGAAATGAGTAAAGAGGGCACCAAAGAAAGGAACAAAAGAAGAAATAAGCAATGGATTTTGAGAAGGGAAAGAGATTGCATTGGAAGTAAAAGATAAAAACAAAACGAAACAAAACAGAAAGGAGATAGAATTATAGAAATGTCTTTAATGTGTACTTTGAGGAGAATGATGTATCCGACTTATTACTGACTCATCAGATTCATTAACTAACGATTCCGTTACCTTTGGAGATACTTCCCCAACTAAACCTCCTCCATTCGGACCATCACTATCATCAGCTTCAACTTCAGCTTCCTTCTTCTCTTCTGCTTCTTCCATGTTCTCGTCTTCAGGCAAATCCTTCCGCTCATCGACCTCCATAGCCTCGAGAGCCGGTGAAGCAATTGTCAAGGTAACGGTATCACCTTCTGTAACACCATCATGTTCAGACGCCGTCTTCATTGTTTGGTCTACAACAGCTCCATCATCTGGCTTTGCATCTTCCTCATAACCTTCAATGTGATCTGGGACCACAGGAATTAGAGCCTCCGTTGACTTGTCTGGGATGGGAGATGATGATCTTTCGTCTTGTGTTTTTATCTCCAATCCGGCATCAACAGGTGACGACACTTTTTGCTGTTCCTTCTGGAATGCGTCTGAATCTGACACATCCGCAATTTTCACATCTGCTGTCTCCATGGAACTATTTCCTTTCATTACATCAGTCATTACATCATTATTATCGACTTCAACCAAATTGGAAGGAGAGGCTTGAGGTGAACTGTGAATTTCCACATTAGGAAGACCCTTCATTTCAAATCTCTGCTCCTTGTAGAGGTCCATTGCTATCTGAAAGTGGGAAGAATCACAGTATCGTATTAACAAAAGTCCCGGGAGCTAATACCAGAATCTTATTCTTGTGATAGTGCATTACCTGAAACACTGAACTGTTTTGAGAAGGAAACAATGCAAGAGTCGCCGAGGACGAACTGTTGTTTTTCAGCACTCTCTTCCCACCTTCCTGTCATCAAAATAATATAGAGATATGAGAAAAGGGTCTCATGGTCATGCAATTAGAATGATTGATGCTGATGTTTGAAGAAAGGGAGTTTTACCTTGAGATTTACAAACACAGCAGCTCCATCATCAGTTGGTTGACGTTCTTCAACCATCAATAAGCTAATGCATTTAAGCAGCTCTGGATCAACAAGTTCTACCGATATATCAAGCTTTGAGAGATAATGCCGGCAATAACGTTCACTCTGATCAGTTGTTTCTGTAACAGCATCATCAGCCGCAACTTCCACATTGATTTTAGGGGAACTCGCAGACAGTTCTTTTGCTGGAGATGTTAGATTAGACGCAGCTTCGACGCTTTTCGCCCTGTTATTATCAGAGTGACTTGTTTGGCCGCCAAGAGACTCATCATCAGCAACCTGCGCCGAGTTATCATCTTTAACAGACATTGATGAGACTTCCATGCTCGCATCTCCATTTCGAGTTTTCCATTCATCTGCACCAGATTCCCAACCCCGGCTATGCATCCGCCTGTTATGGTCCCACTCAGATCCCGCATACATGTTCGATTCATCCCTGAAAACACTGTTACTCATATCCCCAAAAAAGCCATGCATGTGGGAAGCGCCTGAGCCATCAATCATATTCTGCCACCCGAGAGGACGCATGTGACCAGGAAACCTCTCAGCATCAGGTATGTGGTAAGGGATTCCAGAATGGTTCATTTCCATTGAAGGCCTCACCCCAAAGATAGACTGAGATGGGAATTGTGGCATCATAGTTTGGAAAGCTCCATGAGGCTGAACGTGCTGAAATGGAATAAATCCATTCGAAAGTGGAGCTGGCCAGCTTTGGACACCTCTCCAAACATTAGCTTGCCCTCTTCCCATCATGGGATCAACACCTCTCTTATAACGTCCACCAGTATTCATCCTGTTATCATCTTCTCGAGGTCCCACTCTAGGGCTATTGATGCCACTCCTAGACTCGGGTCGTGGCGGAAAAGAAGAATTGTTCTGGTTCGCTTTATTGTTAAAGGATAATTCTGCCTGGGATGTATCATCTACCACAACCCTTTCATCCTCCGCTGCTGAAAAATCCCTAGCATTGTTCCTATGACCTGTTTCTTCAACCTCAAGACTCCGCCTTCCACCACTCCGATTATTGAATCTCCGGTCAAGACTTGTCGAAGAGGGAGATCTTTCAACCATGGGCCGGGGTGAAGCTTTTGCGGTGGACGACCTTTCACCTTGAAACTCGCCCAAAACACCATCTTCCATCTTTCCTGTTTTATCAGACATTTTATGTCTTGTACCTCTCTCTGATCCTCCAGAATGCTCAACCACCTCCCTGGAAGAGACACCTTTAGTTATCTGATCCGACACATTCCTGTTTCACAATAAGAAAATTATAATCAATCTCAACTTTCAAGCTTCCTCAAAAACTTACCAAAAGATATAAGTTCTACAACTCAGGCAGCAGCCCAATCTCCATTAGAATTCAAGTACACAATTGAAAACAAAAATGTCCAAGGCTACGCACAAAGAACGTTTCAAGTATACAGAGCACCAATCACAACACTGAAATGCTTTAAGGACAAATCATACCCATTCTCTTCTTGAACCACCGAACTGGAAGGTTGGCGATCTGATCTTATCATATCACCATCAGGCTCTGCTCTGCTAGTTTTAGAGCCCATGACGACCTCCTGATAATCATGATAATCTGGAGACTTCCTACCTTCCCTTCGATCCTTGTACCGACCACTATGATCATCTGGACGCGACACATCACGATCATTCTCCCTTTCCCGGTCACTTTTACTTCGTTTCCCATCATGATAATAATCACGACTACGGTCTTTCTCTCTGTCATGGGTCCTGTCCCTATCATGATCCCTGTCACGATCCCTACTCCTATCACGGTCCCAATCTCTTTCATGGTAACGATCATGCTCATAATCCCGACGATCGCGATCACGTTCCCTATCCCTATCACGTTCCCTATCTCGCTCATAGTCACGATCACGATCCCGAGCTCGTTCGCGGTCACGTTCATTCCGGTCACTTTCTCTCTCATAGTCCCGATTGCGTTCACGGTCATGATATCCATCAAGTTCACTGTCAGGTTCCTGACCATGGTCACTATCCTGTAACTTAGATTTTCTTTTACTTTCATCTCGGAGAAGCTTTTCATCAGACCTAGGATGCTCTTTAGTAGATCGACCTTCTCTCTGCTTGTCACTTTTCTGTTTAGTGTCTTCTTCCTTGTCCTCCCGGTATTTATCTCTGGATTTCTCTACCTTCTGTTTTCCATCTTTAACGTAGTCATCTTTAATGTAGTCATCACCAACATCATCACTGTTATCTTGATGCTTGTCTCCAACACCATGATCCTCCCTCTTACGCCTTGATCGCTTCTCCGAATGATTTTCCGTACCTGGACTCTTCAGCTGATCCTGAGCTTTTGACTCTGAATCCAAAGGTGAAACAGAAAGATTAGCGAAACCTAATGCACAAAACCATTTTGCATCTTTCTAAACTACCCAATTGAATAGGAGGAATCTAACTAAAAACACATACATTTGCAAATTTTCAGATATTTTAACCAGTTACATGCAGCCTCGAATACAACAGCAAGCAAAACAGCAGTAACTCCATTTATATCGAAAAAGACAGTAGAATAGAAGCAAAATGAATACATTCTCCAATTGTTAGTTACAATGTTGCTTTAAAACACTATAGTTAGATATACAAAGATTCTAGATTCAAATTATTAGAAAACGCGTCATGTAAAATTTTGGTCTTCTACTAACAACTATGATTCTTGGTATACAAAAACGATAGAAAACAGATGGTGGTTCTTGGTTTATTTGACCTATGACGGATTTATAAAGCTCATAAGCAACATCAAACACAAGCACTAAACTCAATTAAACCAGAAGGCAAAGTGTTCATTATCAGGTTCCAGTGCGTATCTAGATTAGGAATCTATCATTTGAAGGTGGTATATAGATCTTACCAGTCTTATCAGAGACAACCTTGGACTTATGGTGATCTTCACCATCATAAAGCTTGTCGCTTTTGCTTTCTTTATACTTCCTATCTTTTTCCCTCTCCTTATCCTTGTCAAGCTCTTTGCTTTCCCTTCTACTAGACTCTCTATGCTTCCCATCGCTTTTACCACTACTCTTCTTCGTCTCCTCACCATCTCCTTCCTCTCTCCTCCTACTACTCTTCTCACTAGACGCCTTTGTCTTCTTCGAACTCTCCCCTTTCTCGTCATCTTTACCATTCCACCTATCGTTACCACTCTCACCACTTTTCCCTTTCCTCCGCTTTGAGGATGTGTACTCCTCATAGTACTCGCCATTAACCGAATCGTAATACTCCTTGGAATCAAGCTTCCTCTTGTCACCAGACCCAGAATCCTTCGAAACCCTAGCGCTACTCTCATCTTTGCTACTCTTCCTCTCCTTCAAACTCGACTCTTTCTCCGAATCAGAGTAGTCTCTCGCATCCTTATGCTTGCTCGATTTGTGCCTCGTACTCCTTGGCATCTCGACAGCAGTAAGTGAAATCAGAACAAAAAAGAGGGGAAAAATCGAACACACAAAGTGAACAAAACCTTTACAATCACAAAACCCCAATCTACGATTCTTCTTCGATTTCGATGGAAACCCTAATCGAGCTTTTCAGGGATTTGATCTCTCACAAGCAAGTCGCGAAACGATGCAAAGACTTTCGGCGGTTGAGAAAGACTGCGGCGGAATAATCCAGATCGCCGGCGATTCGACTGCCGGCGGCGAGATTTATATGTAGAAATTACAAAAGAGCCACGGAGCGGGAGATAAAGGATAAAAAAAAAATATGGAAGAGAGAGAGAGCCCTTCGATGCTCTTAAGAGGAAGAAGAAAAAATCGAGAAAATGTGTTGCGTTCGATTAACTGCCTTCTTTCAGACAAGGGGAAGACCAAGGGGATTAAAATCCGCTAATGACGATATTAGCCTCTTAACTTCTCTTTTATTACGGTTTTTTGCCCCTGAGGTCACCCGATCGAATCTCGCTTGCGCCGGTTCGGTAAGTTTAGTGCTTCGGTTTCGGTCATCGATCCAGTCAGTGGTCGCCACGTCAATGCGAAAGAGAAACTGTCGACAGCTGGAGTCCAACAGGGGAGTAAACCACCTAAGCCCAGTAAAGTTGGACTCTGTAAGGCCCATTAATCTGGTTAAGGCCTATTAATTAAGTTAAGGCCCATAAGCTGATTAAGGTCCATTAAGCTGATTAAGGTCCATTAAGCTGGTTAATGCCCATTAAGCTGGTTAGTGCACATTAAGCTGGTTAAGGCCTATTAATCTGGTTAAGGCCCATTAAACTGGTTAAGGCCCATTAAGCTGTTAAGGCCCATTAAGATGGTTAAGGCCCATTAAGATGGTTAAGGCCCAACGAGAGTAGATATTTGTGTAGAAACCAAAGGAGCAGACGTAGACGTGAGTCGACCTCGAGGCGCGATGCCTCAGGCGCACTTCATCACGCAACTCTCACGAGCTTCTCTGTCGTTATATACGACTTTCGTTTTTTTCTTAATTTCTTTAAATTTGGGAACTTTAATCCGATTTTTTTCGAATGTGAAGAAGTTGCGTGTCGTCTCAAGATCTCTCTCTCTCGCTCTCAGTGTCGTTTGATCGGTTCCTCTTAGCGGTAAAGCTTCTTTGACTCGATTAATTGTAGCCGACAATTCTTTAATTTTGAAAGTGTCGAGTTTAACATTTCTGGTCTGAATTTGATGCAGAGGTTGGTGTGATGGCACTTTGTGGTGTCTGTTCGACACCAAATCTAGGGAATTTGGAAGTTTTTCAAACTGGTAGGAACTCAAGCATTGGTCCGAAACGAAACCGTAGTCTATGGCAGTCCTGGTTTCGTGCTAAACCTGTGAAACTTAGTTGTTCATCTTCCTTAAAAGCTTCTTCATCATCTAACGTGGAGATGGAGGAAGATGTTCAGAACAGTAATCTCTCGGTTTCTGCGGAAGGTGAATCAGCGCATGTGATGCAGTTCAAGTGGAACGATTTCAAGATTCTTGATCGTGTTAGCATTGGTCATGGCGGCCGGGTATATTATTATTACCAAAAATCTGATTGTCGTGTTTCTATATTTAGTTATGTCGGTTTTTGGATTGACTTTACTTTTGTGTTCTTTTTTTTTTTTGGCAGGCTGATGAGCTTGTGTTTGAAGCTGTAGTTCAGGTTCCAGATAGGTCAGTTTCTACTTCATTGTATTACGAGGTTTCAAGATGAATGATTTCCAGGGGCTTCATCTGTGTGGTGTGCTTCAATCTCGCAGCCCTTTGTTTAACCAAGGAGTTGTACTTCGGAAATTGAATACCACTCACGCTCAAAGAAGAGGAAGAAGAGCCATACAAGTTCGTGTTTCCTTTCAAGTTACAATAATTTAGTCTTCTTATGTTGCTTACTGTATGTAACCAGTATTTTTTTACCACTCGCTGCAGGTACTGAAAAAGCTAGTTCGTCGTAGACTTCTGTACCATTCTTACTCAATGCAAGTTCACGGTTATATCTCCAATAACTTGGGGGATGATCCCTACTCATTTACACTCGTACACGGGGTACGTGCTTCCCATAATATGCTTTGAATGTTGCAGACATACTGTTTCGTCTACCATTTATTAATCTGTATCTCTTCTTCTAGTGCCATGGGAGTTTTTCGATTAGGCACTGGCTTCAACAATCTGATTGGCTTCCGACGTTAGAAGCTACTCTTGCATTAGATGAAGAATCCTTTAGAAGAGTAGGGGATGATACAACTGGAGGGCCTGCAGTTTCAAGGCAATTAAGACTAATCCGTATATTAATGAGGGATATCTTAATCGGAGTATGTATTGTGCCCTTTAAACAACCAGAACAGTTTTTTCTTGTGGTCATTATTTTCTTAACATGTTTTCTTTATCTTGAAGGTCAATTACTTGCACAGCCATGGTCTTGCTCACACAGAACTGAGATTGGAAAATGTGCATATTAGCCCTGTAGATAGACATATCAAAGTTAGTATACACTTTAACTTGTCGCTTAGCTATGTACGTTTCAGTTCTATCAATTAATATCAGAATTTTTTTGTTACAACTATAGGTAGGGATTCTCGGAAATGCTGCTGACTTTTGCGGGGATGGTCCAAGTACTAGCAGCGCTTACAGTACCATGGACAGAAGACAAATGATGATAGCTTTTGACATGAGGTATTTTTGAGATTACATACCAACTATAGTTTCTGCTTACTCTGCCTAATTTAACATCTCCTTTTCATGGTAAAAGATGTGTTGGATTCATGATGGCAAAAATGGTACTTCAAGAACTGATGGATCCTTTAATCTTTGCGAAACTGAAGTCTTTTCTTGCAAAGGTATATTATTAACTGGGCTACAGAGTGTGATGTAATAATCCGTAGATGAGTTTGATGTTAAATACTCTTCTTAATGTATATCTAGGGGAATGATCCTTCTTCTCTACGGGAATTCTTTGTGACGACGCTCAATACAAACTCAGAATCTGGAAATACTGGAGTTCAAGTAAGTACTCAGCCAAGCCAAGTGCTATCTTGTCCCTCTCAGCATAATTGTTAGATATTTCACTCTCTGCCGTGAGATTTAACAGTTGTTTTTGTCATCACCCCTTGTTTTGCTCTCAGATACTTGATAGAAACTGGGGAGCAGGTTGGCACCTTTTATCTTCATTGATTGCAACAAGACCTTCTAAAAGAATAAGGTAACATAACATTAGTGCACGATACTATGATTAATATGCCAACCTAAGACGCAACATTAACAAAATGTGTTGGTGTTTGGTGCAGTTGCTTGGATGCTCTTAAGCATCCTTTTTTATGTGGACCAAGATGGCGTGTTGCCCCGTCAATGGATATCATCAGATGGGGTCTTGGATCAACAGCAGTAAGAATTTCTGAAGAATATATCTACCGCATGCCTCAGGTATATATATATATGAGATGTTTTTTCTATAAGTTAACTTTTACTCACCGGCTCTGTCTCCTAAAAGACTAAATCGAGTAACAAAAATCTTCTGCAGCGCCAAAGACTTGCCCACTTCATTGAACTAATGGAGATGCTAAACCCATGTCCAAAACCAAATGTACGAATTGCATCCTCTCGTGCATCTTTAACTTTTGATTTATCGCACTGAAAAGTGTGTTACTTAATGATTTTAAACATGGTTTTAATCTCTTGGTTAAACACAGTGTTGGTTGGAGCTTTTGCCGGGAAAATGGCGTCTGTTATACTCAACCGGAAAGCACATTGGTTTAACTCTGCGTCAGCCCTCTACACGTGCTCTGATAGGGAATGTTCACTTAACAATAACCCGAGCTTCAAATGGGAACAACACTTCACTATCATTTACCTCTGATATAGGCTTCACCGCCATAACCGGCAAAGAGTGGCCACACAACAAAACCGGAGCCACGGGTAAACTACAAACGCTCTCTCAATTCAGACTAGTAGCTGGAAAAAGACTTTACCTCAAAGAAGAGAAAAAGAACATTGGTAAGTTCTCAATGGGAGAACCAGATGCTGAAGAAGGCCTAGTGGAGAAACTAGAAACCAAGAGATGGAAAAAAGTCGTGCCCTTCAAGGAGTTCCCGTCGAGCCTTCCTGTAGCGAAGCTCGTCTCTGGAGAGATCCAAGTAACGATGAACATGGCTGATCGTATAGATTCACCTGGGAATGTGATTGGAGAAGTTAGAAAGCAGATTCCGCAGGAGATGTTCGATTTGTCTAAGCTTGTGTGTGGTACGTATATAGACAGTAGGTTGCTTGTACTTAGGTGTGTGAATGGTTCGGCATTGTTGTTCACAAGGTCTAGCTCGGACCATAAGTCTATGTAGCCACTTGGCTCGGTTCTTATGTATATAACAATGATCATTCTTTTTGGGACTCTAAACATTTGTACTTGTAGTTAGTCTCTGTGTATGTTGTTGTGGTACATGCTAGGACAATCTCAACATGTATAATTACACTCTGAAACACTTTGTACTACTAGCAAAATATAATAATATCTCTCTTTGTTTGTAAATGATCTGTTATGAGAATTTTTAATTCATTCGAATTTCTTTTTCCAGTTTCCTTTCACTTTTGTGGAAAGTAATGTCCAAATCTATGAGGCTTGGAAGATTATGATAGAAATGACTCTGGAATGTGAATGTTTTCTCATACACCTTTTATTGTTTTATCAAAATTAAATTTGATAAGCATATCATATTGTATAATTCAAAAAGGGGAATCTCTTTTGTCTTTTCCAGCGAGAGGAAAGGAACACGTGTTGCATTCCACCTAACATGGTCCAGGGGACAGGCTTTTTTCATGTCAAAAAGGTCCAATACCTGAAATTTCGTTTTACTCTACGTTTTAAAATAGAAAATTAACCTTAAAACATATAACTCAAAAACAAAAACAAAAAAAAAAAACTAAGACCTAAAACTTACTCTAAAATTTCAACTTTAACCTCTAAATTTTTAACAATCTGACCAAAAAGAAAAGAATCTAAACAAAATGGTTTTTTGGTCAACAAACGAAATTATTTATTTCCTTAATTTTAAAAGAAGTGATCTATTTTTAGTTTTTTTTCGTAGGATCTTTTTCAATTATATTAAAATTTCTTCCTATATTCGTAAATTCATGATATGTTTTATCAATTTTATATGGTTGTACCTTCTATATTCGTTAGTGAATGGATTGTTCCGAAAGAAACAGTTACAATTTGGTAGCTTCTACTTCAGTTTTATAATAGCTAAAATTAATATATTTGTTGTATTCTTGATAAAATAATATATCTGTTATATATTTAATACTTTAATATTGAATATTTTAATATTTAAACGACATATGAAACAATCGTACAATTGCGTTTGTTTTCAAATATTTATATTCACGTTTAAGTAGATGTAGTACAGCAAGTCGATCGATTCACTACAACTTTTAAGATGTTCATGTAAAACAAGAAATTGAGCTCATATATAGAAAAATAAACCTTCTCTGCGGCAAAGTTATCAATCAGATTGGTGATCCGATAATTAATAATAGTTTTGTAATATTGTTATCAATAATGAATGTAGCTAATTATGTTCTTTCAAATTAATTACATTGTATCTTTTTAACTGTTGTTGGTTTCTTGTGTATATGTATTTTATTCAACCTAGTAGTATACTACTGTATGTTGGATACTAAATCTTTTTAAATATATATATATTCAAAGTAATCAATGGTGTATATCATCTCACTCATTAGTTAAGCATAGTGTATATAAAAATACTAGTAGTATAGATAACAAAGTGCAATAACTAAGACACAAAACTGTGGCATAAAAGTAACACATAAGGTTCCAAGAAATGCACTTTATATAGTTATTAAATTATAAGACTGGGCCCTATAGATTAGCTTTTGACCCTTAGAATCAGTGAAAGGAGAGAAAGACTCTTCCAATGTGTGGCCGTTGATCGATACGAAGACTCCTCAACTATCCAAATGGCCACATTTGACTCTTCTCTCTCTCCCATTTTCACTCCAAAATATATATACCCTACAGACCAAAAAATCATTTTTATTTACCAAATTGCTCGTAAATCATGGTCTCCACTATCCCCGACACACTGACATGACCGAGGTTCGATCCCGCCTCTTTCACTAAACGTGGGAAAAAGTTATATCTCTGGTTTCGCTTTGTTCTGATACCATATGTGAACTTAAAGTTAAGAAATGCATATATCTATTGAGAAATGATTCAAAGTACTACGTGAAAACATGACAGGACCAAAAAGAAAAATAAGAAACTTTTGTTTTTTTTTAAATAAAAGTTGAAAATATTTCGATCTGTTCTCAGCTAGCTGGCTTCTGTTTTGAATGTAGACACAATATTGATACATGATTTTTATTATCATTATGAAATTTAAATTAGAATCAAATTTAATTAAGAAAAAATTAAATACTAGTAGTCCGAAAACAGTTTGTATCATTGTCTTTTACAACTATCTATTTGTCAACATCTATCGTTTTGTATGGCTTAGTGTTGTATATAAGACGCCAAGAGAAAAGAAAAGATTGTTTTGGCAAAATCAAACTCTTTTGACTCTTTTGTTTTGTTTTAAAACCCGATTTTATAAACTTAGAACCGCATAAATCTTTAGAGCCCAAGTTTGTAAGGTGAACAAGTTGAAATTCACCTAGTGACTAGTGATCATAGTCGAGCTCAAATTCTTACATAATCATTGGACTACAATCATTTGGATAAACAACCTTCCCTATTTCTACTAACGAATATACATATTTATAGCGAATAATGATTATAATAATATAATTATCAGTACCTAATGGTGTAGGATCGTATAAAATCAGAGGTTAACCTAGCAATTAATTAAATAAGGATTTAATATATAGATTACGCCGCACACATGTGAAGCGGAGCACATGGACGAACAAATGGTTCGTTGGCCTCAATCTGCTCCGAGAAGTCGCGTCTCTCTTTTTTTTTTTTCTTTGTATATAAATATATCTTTGCAAGTGCATGCCAATTTGCTTCTGTTGCCTAGCTAGTTGTCTTTATAAATTATAACAATGCTCGATTATTTCTTCTTAATCTAATAAATTTCTCCTCAGATATACTTTTCAAGCTACTTAATTTGTTTAGTATTTGAAGAAAAAGAAACTCTCGGCAGCTTAATAAGGAGGCTCCGTCCACAGAAGCTTCAATCACCAATTCTATCAACAAGCAAATTTGAAACAATTTGCTTTCGATCTAAGCTATGGGTAATAGCATCTTTGAAGGAGACTTTCACTTGTTGTTCATTACAAAAAAAATAAATCTCAACATATTAAGTTTAGTATATATGAACTTTCTCTAGTCTATATTTTAAATAAATTGGTATAACGTTGTATGATCGATGGAAACATTTCTTACTATAGTAATACGTAGTTACGTACGAATACTTCATTAATTTGACACTTGAGTATTAAAAAGAGATGCGACCTCGCCGACCTGGAAAAATTAAATAATACTAATGTTTATGTTTTACGTGTTTGGTGCACTGAACCACAAGAAATATGATGTGATATGATTGGTAAGTTTTGTTTTCTTTGTGTCTTTTACTGTCCTTATATAAAGTTATCAATCAAATTAAATGAAGCGAAAAGACAGCTTCAATAATAGTAAGAAGGCGATAGAAAATCATATTACAAAAAAAAAAAAAACTTCATTAGAAAACTTAATACGTGACATTTAC
Organism: Iljinskaea planisiliqua; assembly: GCA_900108845.1. Classification (NCBI taxonomy): domain Eukaryota; kingdom Viridiplantae; phylum Streptophyta; class Magnoliopsida; order Brassicales; family Brassicaceae; genus Iljinskaea; species Iljinskaea planisiliqua. The sequence continues at coordinate 3,751,578 of FNXX01000008.1, forward strand.
AGCGGCAAGTCTGTTGCATGCATGATGCATCTTGTTTTTTGTTAGTTTAGCTTTTTCTTAATTGTTGTCAGTTTTATTTTTATACTGTAATAATTATGTGAATTTGTAACTTTTTAAGTCAATTACAACACTGTTAAAGTATGACAAAAAGTAATTAATATTAGAAAGTTGATATTTTTTACCAATCTCATAATTTCTTGCTGCTATGTCTTTTTCTTTTTTTGCCAACATTTGCTGCTACATCTTAGTAAAGCTTTGAATCAGATTGTTAGCTGGAGTACTATTCTATCATGGTGTTAGAATTTTAGATGATTGATAAATAAAATTTCTACGAATAGCAAAATTACTGTTATTTACATATTTAGACAACTTACAAGAGGAAGGGACAAAAAACTGGAAGCTAGTAGTATTTAACTATCTAAATCTTAGTAAAATGTGTTGAAAGATGGTAATTTGTGTTTACAACAAAGTTGATAATTTGGTATGTTGTTCAAGAAAATTAGACAGATTGATGTCGACAATAAATATCAGATGCAATTTATCACTATTGCAAACATGAATTTAAAACATTAATTTAGACGAGAAAATATATGATTGTATTTAATCAAAAGAAAATTATTTTTTGCAATATACTGTTTGGAATTAGTTAAAAAAATGTCTGAACTAATGAAGTGACTTACTTTTTGATTCATTTAGATAAGCTTTTCAACATTTTTGTTATCTTATTAATTCCATGAATAGATAATACAAAAGTAGACAAGCTAATACTAAATCATACACAATCATCATAATTTTTTAATACAAAATTTGAACCATCGATCTAGATATCTAAATCATTATAATTTTTTATATAATTTAACAAAAAATGTTAGTAAAGTGTGCACAAGGATTTTATAAAAAAATTTATTGGATTCAAAACTTCTATTTCAAGCGAGGACGAGTTTCTTTTTCGTGTATTTCAATAAACCTCAACCGACCTTCTCTATGCCCTTTGCTCCTTACGAAAATAAATTATACTACTAACATATGAAAATAATTAGTCGAATAAAATAAAGTAGAAAAACGAGGAAATGAAAATAAATAAAACAAATAAATTTGTGCGGCACGAGACGAGACGCTGCATAGCGTCAAAATGACAGTTGATCAGTTTGAAGTTGTATTGGATTTAACAAAACATAAAACCGGTCAGTGCTTTCCACGCTCACTAATAGCCAAACCCAACCAACGATTTAGTATTTCTAAATTCCTGCATTTAAAATTATAATATTACTAACTGAGAAAAATAAATTAACTAATAACGTTAATCCGGTCAAACGCATAGTTTTCTGTGGATGCGAATTTATTTTTCTTATTTATTGCTCCTTGGGCTCGATGACAATTTTAAAGTAATCTGTTAAAGCTTACTAAATGAATTTGATTGTATTTATTTTTACAGGTCAATGATCTGTTTATCGTAATCATGGAAGCGTTAACTATTGGTACAACTCATAACCATTGGATGAATAAAAAACAGAGAAAATGGAAATGAAAATGAAAAAAAAAACGAAAAAAAAAAAGAAAACTAAAAGAAATGTATTTCTCTATTAATATTACAAGAATCACATGATGGTTTAGTAGTGCATCCTCTGTCGCTACTTGTTAGCAATTATATTTGCTCGAGAAGCAATCTTTAGAACTGTTGAACTCCTACCTTATTTCATATATAAGAAGTGGGTAGTTTTAGACTATGATAACTTATATAATTTCTTTTCAGTAATGATGCCTTCTTAGTCCTTACCTAGATTCATATTAATTATGAGAAGTGTTTTCAGTCATATGTTTTGTATATACGATAAAGGGTATTTAATTCGTTTTGTTTTGATATTGTTGGTTTTTCAAATATAAAATTTAGCTACTTATACCATCTATTTGGTTTAGTTTAACTAAAATTTAAGTGATTCAACACAATAATGCAACCCGATATCCGAACTCTAAATACGTAAACTCTTCAAATATAATTCTTTTTTTATCTTTTTTATTTTGCTATAGGTTTTTTTTTACTTTACTTTGTTCAGTTGATAGACCTTTTGATAAGAAAATGTATAAAAAAATTATTCATTTATACTTACATCAATAACTCAATATTACAGGTTAAAAACTACATTTAAGTGTGCCTTTTCCTTTCACGATAAACAAATTAGAAAAATAGAACAATTGTCTTTTTTAAACATCACTACAAATGCAGTAGTTTATTAAGCCTACCCTCTTACCAATAATCATGAAGCATGTGTGGGCCCTGTGGCCTTCTCTGAGTGGAACTGGAATCTTTTAAAGTTTTAAACAAAAAAAAATAAAAGAACCATCAAGATTCACTCCTACATGGTGGGTTATTCTATTAGTGTGAAAAGGTTGATTATAAGGTTAGAGACTATATATAAATTATAATTACACATTGAATTTTTTTTATTGGAGATAAATTGCATACCTTTTCTAAAATAATATATAAATTTAAATCGATCTATTTTAGAAAGCTCATTATGAATTAACCTAAAATGAAATAAATTATATAAAAAAAAATATTTCGTAAAATATCTTTAGATATAAAAATTTTCTAACTAAAAAAAATTTTCGAAAAAGGAAAAAAAGTCTCACAAGCCAATTTGTTTCTCACATTAATATAAAAACTTCTTTTATTGAAAAAAAAGTATTGGTAATTTCGTAGAACAGACTTAAAACAATAATAACTTAAAATTTTGGTTCAACATATTAAATTAATGATCTAATTTTGTTGTAATTCCAATTTATTAATAAATTATTTTTTTGATTAAATCCACAATTTTTACTTTTTTATAGTAAATTAATAAAATTCTAGATCAACATTTCTCGATTATGATTTCCATTTCGTGCTAGTATTGTCTCGTCATGTTTATGGTTAATTGGTCAAATAGACCCCAATTGTTAAAAGGTGATGTTTTAAATATTTTTTGTTTTCAATGATTTTTGGATGCTTCGTGTCAGTATTGGACATGAGATCCAGGACTATAATATCGTCCAACCTCAGCCGATTTAAAGTTTGTTTCACTGGTTTTAAACTGGTTCCGTGACCGAAGTGGTGAAAATATGTTTAGCAAGTAAAAAACAACAATCTAATCAATCACTTCCTTAAGAAAATATGCAGACAACTATATTTTGTTTGCATTGCTATTTTCAGTTTGTACCCAAATTTTTATCACTTGATGCAATTACTCTTTTATTTAATAAAGCGTATGAATTTAATGTAAGCATGACTAATATATTAAGTTCACATATAAAAATCGGTAATATGATGTGGTATTGTGTAGTTGTCAAACTGTATGCTTTGGCCTTTTTGGCGCCTTTAAAAAAAAGACAGTGCTTCTTCATATTTTGCCTCTGCCTTTCATGTTTAGCTTTAACGAAAAGATTTTTATTTTATTTTTTAATTTAGTGAATTTTAGTCCAAACTCATGGAACCACTTAGTTATCGATATACGCACGTTTCTTTTACCTTTGGAAAAAAAAGAAAAAAATTTCAGTTGCTTTTGGAAATAGAATAGTCAAGAGTCGGAAAGCATAATTCATATAGTAACTTTTGATGTTATTATTATTATTATTTAGTCTACTGTTATCCATAATATATGAATAATTACCCTAATATTAGTCTACGATGATTTTTTAAAAATATATCTAAACTTTTAATATTTAGTATTATATAATTTTCAAATCTATAATTTAATAGTATTTTTAAAAATATTTATCAGTAAATACATTTTTTATTTTATGTCAGATTACGTGAAGTGGGATATATATATGAGTGTATGACCAATAAATTAACAATAAGAACTGTAGAAATATAAAAATACTATTTTCTGCCAAATTTACAGCCTTTCTAATTTTAAAACGTTACTTTCCGCCAATTTTGCGCGTGTTTAACGTAACATCGTTGGAGTTTTTTTTTAATACAGTACTCATTTTTATTGTTGTTATATACCTGTAAAAAAAAAGAAACAAAAAGGGGAAGTGGAGTAAGTTGAGAATGACGTCATAAAAGTTGTCGTGGAATGTAGTAAGACTGATGAGGTGGATAGAATCGTAGGAATGGTCACATTTGATTTGTCTTTCTATAATCTTTGCCCATAACGTGACTGGTCGATATATAGATCCATCTTGGCCGTTTCAGTTCGGCACTCTCTCTTCATTACTTTACTTACTTTGCCTAACCTCTTTGGTCCTTTCGTCAACCGCTTGTCGGCTAATTTTACTCTTAGCTCCGACCGGACCAGGTTCGCCATATTTATGCATTATATCACAATGAGTTGTTTTTGTTTATATTTATGGTTTTTAGGGGTGCCCAGAGTTCTACTCTTCTTAATTAAACGTGATTTCAATTATGGTTAATTAGTTATTGTAAAGGTGTTAAACTGTATAATCTTTTAATGATATATATGCTAATGTTGTAACGATTAATGGATCTCACTGATGAAAGCAATGCAAAAAGCTGATTCCTTAACTATTTATAGATTTTAACTAGTCACCTTTTTTAAGTTTCGTGTTAACTTCACAATTTGTTCTACCTACCTAACATCTTATTGACATGCGGTTGTTGGCAGAATTGATCTAACTTTGTGTGTTTCATATTGTATCGTCTAATTAATTAATTAATGTTGGTATAAAATCATCTCATTCTATTTATTTTATTTGCAAAATTATGCTGAAATTCAGCGAGATACAACTCAAACTGATTTTCGAAAACATGCCGAGAGATTTTCATTCATGATAAAAGCCGCATTTTACGTTTAGATTTTGATTTATTTTTATAGCCAACCCATCAAATTAAATTAATTTTTTTTTTTTGTTATAACAAAACTAATAAAAGAGTTCGAAAGTGTTCCTAGAGTTACACTGCTGCACGTAAGACCTAATTCAATTCTAAGCACATATTGGTATATCAATAAAAATGTAAAGTTGACAACCTGTTAGAAGCATTAAAATGTTCTGGCTTTAAATCATTTCTCATTTGCAGGTCCGCATATTAGACATAAAACACATTATTCTCACATTTAGAACAACGTATTCTGGTTATTCTACGAATTAGTAGATTATATAATTTATTTTGTGGCACCAATGTAATATAAAATACATAAATACAAGTTTGTGCCCATGCTAAATATTTTTTACGTCCATATTTTATTCAAAAACCAAATCTCAGTCTTTCTAAAAATTTGATCTCTCTAACCTGAATCTTTAATGGCAGGTTTTGTTCCAATGATATCTCAAAGTCAAATCTAAAAGCTCCTTATTAAGGGTCTGCACGATTTTCATTCTGGCGTGTGGCATCCACATATAACAAAGAATTTAATTGGTAAAAGACGCCATGCGGTTAAAAAGGGTAAAAAAAAACATAAGTTTGAAAATCTAAAACCATTTCGTATTGAATAAGTAGTCAATATAATACGAATGATTATTTTTAATATCTCTCACATATTTTTTAAAAATTATAACAGTTCATTAACGTCGTAATTAAAGATTGTACTTTTGTATGAGAGTCATTACGGTTGGCCGCATACGGAAATTAAAATATAAACTTAGTGCGGTTGAATTTCAACAAATGATTCGTCATCAATAGCGTCACTCCATTGTCCAATGATCCACTTTCCGTTACTAGTTTTTACATTTATAACCAAAGTATGAACCAACCAAATTAGCAAATAAATCTATCGCTAATTTCATACAAAAAAAAGGAATCTCTCGCTAATTAACTAATTTAGATAATGATAATTACGTTTTAACCCCGGTAAGATCAGGTCTCAACATCTGCAGATGTTTTTTTCACTTTAACTTTTAACCGCGTATTTGCGGAGGCTCGTAGCCGAATAATTGTTTGTATTAACCCTAAGCTCAGACCTAAAGTAGCCATCGAGAGTAATATTCCTCTACGGTGGAACCCACAGTAAGCGGTTGTCTCGTGCCACATACACGTACTAAAGCCCCACAAAGAGAAATGTCGCCTTTATCCATTAATAAAGTAATTTCATTTTTAATTATTATTTTAGTTTCAATGCATTTTGAAACTTTCTATATGATACCATTATTGCTCCTTTTTTTTTCCTTCTTTCTAAAATATGCGTAAGATTCTTGTTTTTAGAGATTTTTCTTTTAATAAATTTGAAATAAAATAATGTTACAAAATGATTACATGAATAGTTTCATGGAGTAAGATAACAACCAATAACAGAAAGACGAGATATATACATATTGATAGATTAAAAAAAAAAGAGAAGAAAATTTAAATCTCTCTATCGAAAAAAGCGGAACAAAATTTTTTTATCTCTCTAAACCCTCTCTCTCCTCTATAAATATAAACGTCTCGCTTACTCAACAAACGTATAAACTCTCCAAAACTCTCCCTAGCCGCCACCTACCTTCCGCCGCCTTACTCCGCCGCCTTTCTCCGTCGCAAGCTTCTTTTTCCTGCCCGGGAGTGTTTCTTTTTCTTCTTTATAGTTTTATTTATTAAACTAAAACTATTTTCAGAAGAATCTGTTGAGATTTTCCTTGATTTGGTGCTATCTGATCGAGAAAATCGATTTAGCCTTTTTTTTGTTTTCTCTCTCTCTCTCTCTCTATATTCAAGAAATCTGATAATCATCGAGGAAGAAAGTTTCACTTAGAGAGAAAAAATGTCGGCAGCTTCTTCAAGCTCCGTTCTGCAGCTCCGGAACAACCAGTTGTTTCCAGTCCGATCTTTGAAGAAAAACACAACCGCCGTTTCTCAATTGGCCGTCGCGCCTGGCGTCAGCCTCGGAAGAGCATGCACCGCACGGTGCTCCGTGAGGAAACCGGCGGCTCCTGAGAAGCCTTTCATGGGGAGTCGGATGAGGAGATCCGGATCCGAGACGCTTCAGTTCTGGAGATCGGACGGTCCTGGAAGGTCTCCGAAGCTTAAAACGGTGGTTAGGTCTTCGTTCTCCGGTGTTCCGGAGAAGCCTCTCGGTCTTTACGATCCTGCCTACGATAAAGACTCTTGTGGAGTCGGTTTCGTGGCGGAGTTGTCCGGCGAGACCAGCCGCAAAACGGTACTGTTAATTGATTAAGTTGTAAATGATTTTAAATTAATTTAATTGGTCGTTCATGAGTGATGTGACTGATATATTTGTTGATTTTTGAATTTTAATTTAGGTGACTGATTCACTAGAGATGTTGATACGGATGACTCATAGAGGCGCTTGTGGGTGTGAGAGCAACACTGGTGACGGTGCTGGTATTCTTGTTGGTATGCCTCATGAGTTCTATGCAGAGGTTTGTTCCGTAATCTCCAAGCATACTTTTATTATCCATGCAAAAACCAATTTTGCATTTAGCCGATCGGATTTAACCGTTTTTTGTTATTTTCTAGTAATGTCTTAAATTAATTTGAATTTTTTTGATGTATTAGGCTGCGAAAGATCTTGGCTTTGTGCTTCCTTCCGCTGGAAAGTATGCTGTTGGTATGTTTTTCTTGCCAACCGCAGAGTCCAGGAGAGATGAAAGCAAAAATGTTTTCACCAAGGTATGTTTTTTTTCTTTTTCAATTTCATTTTTTTTTAATGTTTTCCAGTTGATTTATTAGGAGCTTGATGGATTTTTTTTTTTTGACTTTGATGCTCAGGTTGCTGAATCACTTGGGCATTCAGTTATTGGATGGAGAACAGTTCCTACTGATAACTCTATGTTGGGGAAGTCTGCTTTGCAGACAGAGCCGATTATCGAGCAAGTGTTCCTGACTCCGACAACCAAATCCAAAGCCGACTTTGAGCAACAGGTATTGTTTAATTACATTGATAATCACTGAGAGTCTAATATTTTTCCTTCTCAGCGAGATGATGTTAATTACATTTCATATTTCACAGATGTACATCCTAAGAAGGGTTTCCATGGTTGCTATCCGAGCAGCGTTGAACCTTGAACATGGTGCGATGAAGGACTTCTACATTTGTTCTTTGTCTTCTAGGTATGTTGTTACTTACTTCAGTTAAAGATTATACATGTGTTGTTATAACAGTAATGTAACGAATGAGTTTGCCTTATGCAGGACTGTTGTCTACAAAGGACAATTGAAGCCGGATCAGCTGAAGGACTATTATTACAAGGATCTTGGGAGTGAAAGGTTTACGAGCTACATGGCCCTGGTAAATAAATATTCTATTCACTATCTCTTTATTTTATGCTGACTCCATGCTCCACAAACAGCATGGGAACCAACGGGGGTAACCAAGGAGATGCGAGGTTGAGGAATGACTTCTGAGGCATTGAAGTTTGAATGATCTCTTAAGTTCCTCCAAACCCTTGATAAGTATTTTAATTTTGGACGCTGGTGAGTTGGTAAAATCAGTAACGTCAAGTGAGTCCGTGTTGCCTTGATATGCACGATCAGTTTATATCTTAGGTTGAATTATCACAATGCGGTGATTAAGACTAAAATTCTGTTGGTAAAGGTAGTTAGCAATTCTGCAACATTAGAACATGACCCCCCACTAGATGCTCTGAAGTTGTGTCTAAGACCAAGTGGTAACGTTTTCAGTTGCATACATACACATTTTTCTTTGTTTGACGACTAATCATTGACTATGCTCGGTTTACATGTTTTATGGTTCAGGTTCACTCTCGCTTCTCTACCAATACATTTCCCAGCTGGGATCGTGCTCAACCTATGCGTGTTTTGGGCCACAATGGGGAGATTAATACGCTTAGGGGAAACGTTAACTGGTATGTTGTAATTATGAAATCGTATATATTAAAGGTTTCATATAATGCCTTCAGGAAACTTGTTCTAGTGCCTTAGCTAGAAAAGTTTTGGGTTGTGACCAGGGTTTTTTGGTATATATTGCAAGCGATTTGTGTGATAAAAATGCTCTCTGGTATGCAGGTGCTTGATAAGTTGATTCTGCTTTATGCTCATTTCAATTATTACATTCTTTAATGAATTTTTTGTTCCACACAGGATGAGGGCACGTGAGGGTCTGCTCAAGTGCAAGGAACTTGGACTATCAAAGAAGGAGTTGAAGAAGCTTCTACCTATTGTGGATGTTAGCTCTTCTGACTCAGGTAACTGTTAATCTCAATTAATTGTAGATCAAAGCTTTGTTAAGATATATGGGCTTGTGACACGCTTTCATGTTAACCTTGCTAGGTGCTTTTGATGGTGTTCTTGAGCTTCTTGTCCGAGCTGGCAGAAGTCTTCCTGAAGCTGTTATGATGATGATCCCTGAAGCATGGCAGAACGACAAAAACATTGACCCAAGCAGGAAGTCGTTTTATGAATACTTATCTGCCCTAATGGAGCCATGGGATGGACCTGCTCTCATATCATGTAATAACTATTCTAAAGTCGTACATGACTTCTCCACCACTTTTTGCATAAGTTCTTTAGATTTGATGCAACTCTCCATTAAATGTTTTGCAGTTACTGATGGTCGGTACTTGGGCGCCACATTGGACCGTAATGGACTTCGTCCTGGTAGGTTCTACATAACCCACAGTGGAAGGGTTATCATGGCTAGTGAAGTTGGGGTAGTGGATGTGCCACCCGAAGATGTGATGAGGAAAGGAAGACTAAACCCGGGCATGATGCTTCTTGTCGATTTTGAGAAGCATATTGTTGTTGATGATGATGCCTTGAAGCAACAGTATTCACAAGCAAGGCCCTATGGTGAGTGGCTTGAAAGGCAAAAGATTGAACTTAAAGACATCATTAAGTCAGTTCCGGAGACTGAACGGATTTCTCCACCAATTTCTGGTGTTGTACCGGTAAGATCTCACTAAACTAATCTTCTACAGTAGAACTTTCAGTTCCTTTACTACTATGGTTAGTTAACTTGTCTTTGAAACTTAGGCGTCTAATGATGATGACTCAATGGAAAGCATGGGCATTCATGGTTTATTGTCTCCACTAAAAGCCTTTGGGTACGTTTGTTTCCATTCTTTCTAAAGTATATTGATATGTTTTGCTATGTAGTTTGTCTCACGTTTTGTTTTGACCTGTGAATGCAGTTATACAGTTGAGGCCTTGGAAATGCTGCTGCTTCCGATGGCTAAAGATGGTACTGAAGCACTTGGTTCTATGGGAAATGATGCCCCTCTAGCTGTTATGTCAAACAGAGAGAAACTATGTTTTGAGTACTTCAAGCAAATGTTTGCTCAAGTAACAAATCCTCCAATTGATCCGATCCGTGAGAAGATTGTTACTTCAATGGAGTGCATGATCGGCCCAGAAGGTGATCTAACTGAAACTACTGAGGAGCAATGTCACCGTCTCTCCCTTAAAGGTCCTCTTTTGACCATCGAAGAGATGGAATCAATCAAGAAAATGAATTACAGAGGCTGGCAGACCAAAGTTCTTGATATAACTTATCCGAAAGAACAAGGTACAAAAGGGTTGGAGAAGACCTTGGACCGAATTTGTGCTGAAGCAAATGAAGCGATAAAGGAGGGCTACACATTACTTGTTTTGTCTGATCGAGGTAATCATTTGGAATTCTTATAGACTATTGATTCTGGGATCATCTATGACAATTCTTTATCATGTGCTAACATTTTTTTAATGTCTTGAATGTGTAGCTTTCTCTTCATCGCGTGTTGCTGTGAGCTCTCTGTTGGCTGTTGGTGCCGTTCATCACCACCTGGTTAAGACACTTTCACGCACTCAAGTTGGTTTGGTAGTGGAATCCGCTGAACCACGTGAAGTGCATCATTTCTGCACACTTGTTGGATTCGGTGCAGATGCTATCTGCCCATATTTGGCTGTAGAGGCCGTCCATAGGCTGCAGGTTGACGGCAAGATACCACCCAAATCTAACGGTGAATTCCATTCCAAAGAAGAGCTGGTCAAAAAGTATTACAAGGCAAGCAACTACGGAATGATGAAAGTTCTTGCCAAAATGGGAATTTCTACACTCGCCTCATACAAGGGTGCTCAAATATTTGAAGCTCTTGGACTTTCATCTGAGGTGATTGAGAAGTGTTTTGCCGGCACTCCAAGCAGAGTGGAAGGAGCAACATTCGAAATGCTTGCACGAGATGCGCTTCTTTTACATGAGATGGCATTTCCAGCCCGTGGCTATGCTCCTGGTAGTGCAGAAGCTTCAGCACTTTCCAACCCTGGAAACTATCATTGGAGGAAAAATGGGGAGATTCATCTTAATGATCCTCTCGCCATTTCGAAGTTGCAAGAGGCAGCAAGGACAAACAGTGTGGCAGCCTACAAAGAATACTCAAACCGTATCAATGAACTGAACAAACAGAGTAATTTGCGAGGCCTCATGAAGTTCAAAGAGGCAGATGTAAAAATTCCACTAGATCAAGTGGAGCCTGCTAGTGAAATTGTTAAGCGGTTCTGCACTGGTGCCATGAGTTATGGATCCATATCACTGGAGGCGCATACAACCCTTGCAATGGCCATGAATAAACTTGGAGGAAAGTCAAATACAGGTATAATTTGTTTTCCTTTCTTGATTTTTCTTCTATAAAGCAAACGTAACTCATCAGTTTATGATCTGATTTAGGTGAGGGAGGGGAACTACCATCTCGTATGGAGCCTCTTCCAGATGGTTCAAGGAATCCTAAAAGAAGTTCCATCAAACAGATTGCTAGTGGACGATTTGGTGTTTCCAGCTACTACCTTACTAACGCTGATGAGCTGCAGATAAAGATGGCTCAGGTACGTTTGGATATGTTTGACATAATATTTTATTATTCTTATACTTTTTGCACATTTTGAATTTCCACCGTTTCTATTGACCGTAACTTGCATATGTATATAGTGTTCTAAATTTCGTACCTACTTTACGTAATATCATAGGGAGCTAAACCTGGGGAAGGTGGGGAGCTACCTGGCCACAAAGTTATAGGAGACATCGCTATCACGAGAAATTCTACAGCTGGTGTGGGGCTTATCAGTCCACCTCCTCATCATGACATTTACTCTATCGAGGATCTTGCCCAACTAATTCACGATCTTAAGGTTTTCATTTATGCTATTCCAATTTTTATTTTGTGAAGATTTGTATCTGCATATTTTTGTATAACATCTTTTATTCTATTTCGTGTAGAATGCCAATCCTGGGGCCCGTATTAGTGTTAAACTCGTCTCCGAAGCTGGTGTTGGGGTTATTGCTAGTGGTGTGGTGAAGGGTCACGCTGACCATGTTCTGATAGCAGGTCATGATGGAGGTACGGGTGCCTCTCGTTGGACTGGTATTAAAAATGCTGGTCTTCCTTGGGAATTGGGTCTAGCCGAGACACACCAAACACTTGTTGCTAATGACCTTCGTGGACGTACGGTTCTTCAGACGGATGGCCAGCTGAAAACTGGCAGAGATGTTGCAGTTGCTGCGCTTCTTGGTGCAGAAGAGTTTGGTTTCAGCACTGCACCTCTTATTACACTCGGGTGTATCATGATGAGAAAGTGCCACAAGAACACTTGCCCGGTGGGAATCGCTACTCAAGATCCAGTTCTCCGTGAAAAATTTGCTGGAGAGCCAGAGCATGTCATCAATTTCTTCTTTATGCTTGCTGAGGAGGTGAGGGAGATCATGTCTGGACTTGGTTTCCGAACTGTGACTGAAATGATTGGTCGGGCAGATATGCTTGAACTTGACAGGGAAGTTGTCAAGAACAACGATAAGCTGGAGAACATTGACCTCTCTCTATTGCTCAGACCCGCTGCTGAGATCCGTCCTGGGGCTGCTCAGTATTGTGTTCAGAAACAAGATCATGGTTTAGACATGGCTTTGGATCAAGAGCTGATTGCATTGTCTAAATCAGCTCTAGAGAAATCACTCCCAGTCTACATTGAAACTCCTATCTGCAATGTTAACCGTGCGGTTGGGACAATGCTAAGTCATGAGGTTACCAAACGCTACCACTTGGCTGGGCTACCGAAGGATACAATTCATATCAAGTTTTCTGGAAGTGCTGGGCAGAGTCTTGGAGCTTTTTTGTGTCCGGGAATTACACTAGAACTTGAGGGTGATAGCAATGACTATGTTGGAAAAGGGCTCTCCGGAGGTAAAGTGGTTGTCTATCCTCCTAAAGAAAGCAGCTTTGATCCAAAAGAGAACATTGTTATTGGTAATGTAGCACTCTATGGGGCTACTAGTGGTGAAGCCTATTTTAATGGGATGGCTGCTGAGAGATTTTCTGTTCGTAATTCTGGTGCCAAAGCTGTGGTGGAAGGTGTTGGTGATCATGGTTGCGAGTACATGACTGGTGGTACAGTTGTAGTTCTTGGAAAGACCGGTAGAAACTTTGCAGCTGGGATGAGTGGTGGTATTGCCTATGTCTTTGATGTGGATGAGAAGTTTCATACGAGATGCAATCTTGAACTCGTCGATCTGGATAAAGTTGAAGATGACGATGACAAAATGACACTCAAAATGATGATCCAACAACATCAACGACACACAAACAGCCAACTTGCTCAAGAAGTTCTCGCAGACTTTGAGAATTTGTTGCCAAAGTTCATCAAGGTTTTCCCAAGAGATTACAAACGTGTTTTGTCAGCCATGAAGCACGAGGAGGTTACCAAGCAAGCGATTGAGCATGCTTCTGAAGAAGCTGACGAGATGGAAGAAAAGGAACTTGAGGAGAAAGACGCCTTTGCAGAGCTGAAGAACATGGCAGCTGCTTCTTCAGAAAAGGAGATGTCCGGAAACGGAGTGGCAACTGAAGCTCCGAAGAAACCTTCTCAAGTAACTGATGCTGTTAAGCATCGTGGTTTCATTGCTTATGAGCGTGAGGGAGTGAAGTACAGGGACCCCAATGTCCGTCTTAATGACTGGAACGAAGTCATGGAGGAATCAAAACCTGGACCGCTCCTTAAGACTCAGTCCGCTCGTTGCATGGACTGTGGAACTCCATTCTGCCACCAGGTATATATATCCTCAGATGTTATCTTTCCAGTCTTATTCTTGCAAACTCTTTAAAGACCGGCTTTGTTGTTTACTGATATGTTTTAACCTGTTTTGTTTTTGATTCACAGGAGAACTCTGGGTGTCCTCTTGGTAACAAGATCCCTGAGTTCAATGAACTTGTCTACCAGAACAGATGGCAAGAAGCGTTGAATCGTCTACTTGAGACAAACAACTTTCCAGAATTCACTGGGCGAGTATGCCCTGCACCATGTGAAGGTTCTTGTGTTCTCGGAATAATTGAGAACCCTGTTTCTATTAAAAGCATCGAATGTGCGATTATAGACAAAGCCTTTGATGAAGGGTGGATGGTACCAAGACCTCCTCTCACGAGAACAGGGTATACTTCTAAGTCGATTCTCTTAACAAGCTATCTTTTATGTTTAGATAGAGTTTACATTTGGTGGTGGATTCACATGCCTTTGCTGCTTATTTGGTTTGCAGGAAAAAAGTTGCCATTATCGGAAGTGGGCCGGCTGGACTGGCTGCTGCCGACCAGCTGAACAAAATGGGCCACTTTGTTACCGTGTATGAGCGTGCTGACAGAATCGGTGGGCTTATGATGTATGGAGTCCCAAACATGAAGACTGACAAAATCGACATTGTTCAACGTCGGGTTGATCTTATGACCAAAGAAGGTATCAACTTTGTGGTCAATGCCAATATTGGAAAGGACCCGTCTTACTCCCTAGATGGACTTAAGAAGGAAAATGATGCGATCGTGCTTGCTGTTGGTTCCACAAAACCAAGGTAAGTGTTTGTTTTAAACGATGGTAAATTCAGTTGTATGTGTTACCGGATTGTAGTGAATTCAACTGAGACATTGTTGGGGGCAAATTTTGCAGAGATCTTCCAGTGCCTGGTCGTGACCTATCTGGTGTTCACTTTGCCATGGAGTTCCTACATAAAAACACCAAAAGCTTGCTTGACAGTAATCTTGAAGATGGAAACTACATTTCTGCAAAGGGGAAAAAGGTTGTCGTTATTGGTGGAGGTGATACCGGCACAGATTGCATAGGAACATCTATCCGCCATGGATGCAGCAACATTGTAAACCTAGAGCTTCTTCCTCAGCCACCTTCAACCAGAGCTCCTGGAAACCCTTGGCCACAGGTATGTTTCAGTTATTCTACACACAACCAGATTTTTGCATCCATAGATTAAGGAACTATTGACCAAGTTTGAGTACTGTTGATTTTAATGTGTTTCCTTGTATGTGAATACAGTGGCCTCGTGTATTCCGTATTGACTACGGACATCAAGAAGCCGCCACCAAATTCGGAAAAGACCCTAGAACCTATGAGGTTTTAACCAAGCGGTTCATAGGTGATGACAATGGAAACGTGAAAGGGCTTGAGATTGTGCGGGTGAGTTGGGAGAAGGATGAAACCGGAAGGTTCCAGTTCAAGGAGATCGAAGGCTCGGAGGAGATAATTGAAGCGGACCTTGTTTTCTTGGCCATGGGATTCCTTGGACCTGAGCCAGTAAGTGATCCCTTTGTGCACCCTTCTTCTCTTTCTACATTTTGGACTCTTGATGATTCAAAGTTTTAACCATTGGCTTGCTCTTGCTTTTACAGACACTTGCCGAGAAGCTAGGACTCGAATGCGACAACAGGTCGAACTTTAAGGCAGAGTATGGCCGGTTTTCAACAACCGTTGAAGGTGTCTTTGCAGCAGGTGATTGTCGGAGAGGCCAGTCTTTGGTGGTATGGGCCATCTCAGAAGGACGTCAAGCTGCATCTCAGGTCGACAAATTCCTCAGCAAAAACGATGACGACCTAGGAGACGCAAAGCTACAACAAAACCTGAGCCAGATGAAGCACGACAACAGTAGGCAGAGTTAAGAGAAAGAAAAGCCTTTACATCTGAAGCAAAAGTCCGAAGAGAAGACAAAGATTTTTGCTCTTTTTGAAACAGGAGGCGAAGAGAACCGACTTATGGCGGAGAGAAGGTGGGAAGGTGGGAAGTTGATTGTTTAGAAGAGAAGGAACAGCTTAGTTTGTGTTTTTTTTTTTTTTGCTTTTGTTGATTATCGTCCATATAGCAATAATGAATATGAAGGTACATTTTTCTTGGTAGGGTTCCGCTAGCTTTCTTTTGTTAATGCTTTCGGAATTGAAGGCTCTTTATTTTTCTCTATTGTTGCTTCTGGATTTGAGATTATAAAGGAATGGTAATGCATAGTTCCTTGTTCTTTTGTCTCTTTCTCTCTTGTGTTTTTGTAGTTTCCGTGTTATTACATGGTCGATAGTGTAGTTGAACATTGGTAAAGAAATCACAAGACTTGCATCAAAACGACCACCAAAACACTAATTCCGTCGTCGGTGTAGAATGTTGACAAAAAGTTAAAAACCAACAAAAAAAGTAAAAACTTTTAAGGTTGTGTTGTGCAGTTTGTATCTTCTGTGTGATTCCTCTCTCTGTCGTCTTGTCTTCAACAAGAGAAAAAAAGGCCCAGAAAGAGAGATAAAAAAGGTTAAAAAAACAGAGAACAAAGTCTTGTTGAGTGAAGCGGTTAAAACAAGAAAAGGTGGTTCCTTTTTGTTTCTGGAGATGCGTTCTTGTGTGACTCTTCATTGAAAGCTAGGGCTTCTTCACTCTGATTCCGGGTTCGGTGTGTTTGAATCTCGTTGGTTTTTCCGATTTACGAAATGGGTGATTGGTATCAGCTTGCTCAGTCTGTTATCTTTGGTTTGATCTTCGCTTACCTTTTGGCTAAGCTAATCTCTATCCTCGTCGCGTTCAAAGACGAAAATCTCTCCCTTACTCGCAACCACGATGAGACCCAACCGGAGAATGAAACTCGCAGATTCGAATCTTCCACCGGAATTGGCGGCGAGACGGATTCTCTCGTAGCGGAGCAAGGAAGCTTGAGGGGTGATGAAGATGATGAAGATGATGACGACGACGATTGGGAAGGTGTCGAAAGTACAGAACTTGACGAAGCATTCAGCGCTGCGACGGCCTTTGTCGCCGCTGCTGCATCTGATAGGCTTTCACAGAAAGTATCAAACGATTTGCAGCTTCAGCTTTATGGTTTGTATAAGATTGCTACTGAAGGACCTTGTACTGCTCCTCAACCTTCAGCTCTCAAAATGACTGCTCGTGCCAAGTGGTTTGTCTCTCACTTGACTATACTCTTTGATCATCTGATTCAAATGTATTGACTGTAAAGATGATCGCTTGACCAAGTTCGCATCTTTGATTGTGAAAGTATGGAAAAAGGACTGCTTTTGTTCTTGTCTTGATTGGTTGATTGATTCTCATCTATGATTATGTTGCAGATTTGGTCTATTCTATTCGTTATGTTGCAGAGACTTGTCATGATCTTTTCTTTTTGTTTTGAAGGCAAGCATGGCAGAAAATGGGTGCTATGCCTCCTGAGGAAGCAATGGAGAAGTATATCGACCTTGTTACTCAGTTATACCCAGCTTGGGTAGAAGGTGGCTCGGTAGTTTTCCTTTTACTGCTTCTGTTACTTCTCATTTCTTTGGACTGTTTAAGGATGATTTGTTTCGTTTCTTGAATCTCTAACTTGGTTCTGTGATTGTTGTTTGCTTTGTTCTGATGTTTAGAAAGGAAGAAATCGTAGTGGTGATGCTGCAGGCTCCAGCTCTAGAGCACCCATGGGACCTGTTTTTAGCTCATTGGTGTACGAAGAAGAAACCGAAAATGAGTTGTAAGGTTCTAAGCAATTTATCTACACATTCTGATATCTTTCAACTTTTATTTCCTTCAAGAAAAAGCTTCTCCCGAGTTTTCTAAACCAGAGAAAGACTCTGTGTATACATCGTAATTCTCACCACATGGAGCTTTTACACCATTCAGTCACATGCTTGGTTTAATAGTCAGCTGTGAATGTCACTTTTAGGGGAAACTTTGTTCATTCTTGTTCATGTTCCAGGAAGATTGATGCAATTCACGCCTTTGCTAGAGAAGGAGAAGTCGAGAATCTATTGAAATGCATAGAAAATGGCATACCCGTAAATGCAAGAGGTTAGTTTAGTCTCTACTTATGTATCATTCTCACTAATGTTTCCGTTTTTCTTTATACTTTGAAGTTTCATACTTTCTCAATCTTTGGAAATTTCAGATAGTGAAGGTCGAACACCACTGCATTGGGCTATAGACCGTGGCCACATGGATGTTGCTAAAGCCCTAGTTGATAAGAACGCCGATGTTAATGCTAAAGTAAATAAATAATAACTCTTTCTTTCATGTACAGACTCATGTTTCTTTGGCTGACAAGCTTTGTTTCGAGTAGGACAATGAAGGCCAAACCTCTCTGCACTACGCGGTTGTGTGCGAGAGAGAAGCTCTTGCAGAGTTTCTAGTAAAGCAAAAAGCTGATACAACCATTAAAGATGAAGATGGAAACTCGCCTCTTGATCTTTGTGAATCAGAATGGTCTTGGATGCGAGAGAGAAAAGAATAAAGATTCCCATTAGAGTTTTTTTAGTCTCTAAATTTGTGTGTTTAATGTCTCAAACTGTACTTTGTTTCTTCTTATCTTTCTTACATTGCTTCTGTCTGAGCAAGAATCTTTGGGTTCCATCAGTTTCATGCATTGGATATAGTAACTGGTTTTATTGGTTACTATATTGAACCAGATACAGATCATCCATCATAATAACCCAATAAAGCACAAAAAAGTTTTTTTTTTTTTTATTTGACAGCAAACTTCAAAAGTTTAATATAATTATCTATCTGGCTTGTGGCCCTTCATGTTTTTCAACTCCTGTAATCATACCGTGAAATAATTTTGTTGATTACTACAATTAAGTGTCTTTGTAATGTATTATTTTATTTTATTTATACGTTTTTTGTACCTTTTGTTCACCTGCTTCGGAAGACAAAAGAGAAAAATCTGCTTCTTCGCATCTCGCTGTAAAACATAACCTAAAACAATCTTGACCGTTGATTAATAAGCGATGTCAGAGAAATGAAACGCTGAGAAGAGATATAGGTGGGGTCAGATAAGGACCACCCAACACGCGATGTACTATATAATCTCACCAGATGAAAATTCTTTGTTATGTACTAAAATAAGTATACAATTAACAAACCCTAAAAAATAAATATACGAAAACAAAAGTTCCAAAATTATAAGAGTGTTATAATTGTAGCCGTCACCGAAAAAAAGAAAAAATTGCATAATTGTATGTCAATAAATATTTAAAGAAAAAGATCAAAAACATTTGTTTAAATTTTTTAATATTTAATTTAAGTTGATCTTCACATCCGAAATCTTCTTTCTCTTAGGACCTCTCTTTCTCTCTCTTCCCTTTTTCGCTGGAAACTGTTTTCTCTCTCTTCTCTCTCTCTTCTCTCTCTCTCTCTTCCTTCTGGGCTTCAAGGGTTTGTCTCTCAGTCCCCGATTCCCGCTTTTATCCGATCGCCGCCGCCGAGATTCTAGGTATGCTTCTTCACTTCATCTATCCAACATGCTTCAGTTAGATCCATCCTCTGATTCACTACTTCCCAATTCGCGTTTTTTTGTTTTTTTTTTTTCATTTTCTGATTCTCCGATCTCGAATCGTTCAATCATCGATACGCCAAACTTTTGTTTGTTTCGATTCATCCGGAGTTGTATGATGGATTTTGAACTCGTTTCGCTGGTAGATTTTGCGTTTTTGCTTATTGAATCTGTAACCACTAGTTGATTTAGTCGTCTTAGTCTGTTGAATTTCAATTCGTATATTCGATTCCTTCTTCGGATCTGTGGTCCTCACTATCTAAATCGAGTTCTTTACCTGAGCATGGCTATGTTTGATTGATCCATTGCGTTTTCGCTGGAGATTCGTAGGCATGTTTTTATTTATTTTAATACTTGTTACTTATTCTTTTGTTTGGTTAGTGTCGTTATGTGTTGCTATCTCATTTGAGGATTGTTCTTGTTGTTTTGGGGATTTGTATGAGAAGGAAAATGTTTTTTTTCATTTTTGCTAATTCGGATCTGTTGAATGTTATTACTAATGCAGATAAACTTGTGGCAATGGAGGTTACGCAGTTGCTCATAAATGCTCAGTCGATTGATGGAACTGTGCGTAAGCACGCTGAAGAAAGTCTCAAACTGTTTCAGAGTCAAAACCTTGCAGGGTTTTTGCTGTCACTAGCTGGAGAGCTTGCCAACGATGACAAGCCAGTAGATAGCAGGAAACTAGCCGGTTTAGTCCTAAAGAATGCTCTTGACGCTAAGGAACAACACAGGAAGTATGAGCTTGTCCAGAGATGGATGTCTCTTGACATGGCAACAAAGTCTCAGATCAGAGCTTTCTTGTTGAAGACACTTTCCTCCCCTGTACCCGATGTTCGTTCAACTGCGTCTCAGGTCATTGCTAAGGTTGCAGGTATTGAGTTGCCACAGAACCAGTGGCCTGAGCTTATCGGATCTCTTCTCTCCAACATTCACCAGTTACCAGCTCATGTCAAGCAAGCCACTTTGGAGACTCTTGGATACCTCTGTGAAGAAGTCTCACCTGACGTTGTAGAACAGGAGCATGTAAATAAGATACTCACGGCTGTTGTTCAGGGTATGAATGCTGCTGAAGGAAATAATGATGTTAGACTTGCAGCAACCCGTGCCTTGTACATGGCTCTCGGTTTCACCCAGGCAAATTTCAACAACGACATGGAGCGCGATTATATCATGAGGGTCGTGTGTGAAGCTACCCTTTCCCCTGAGGTGAAAATTAGGCAGGCGGCTTTTGAGTGTTTGGTATCAATCGCTTCCACATACTATGAGAAGTTGGCGCATTATATGCAAGATATATTCAACATCACAGCTAAGGCTGTAAGAGAAGATGACGAGTCTGTTGCTCTACAGGCGATTGAATTCTGGAGCTCTATCTGTGACGAGGAGATTGACATCTTAGAAGAATATGGTGGGGAGTTCACTGGGGATTCAGATGTTCCATGCTTCTATTTTACCAAGCAGGCCCTCCCTGCGCTTGTCCCCTTACTGTTAGAGACTCTTCTCAAGCAAGAAGAAGATCAGGATTTGGATGAAGGGGCTTGGAATATCGCAATGGCTGGTGGAACATGCCTCGGTTTGGTTGCTAGGGCAGTTGGGGATGACATTGTACCTCATGTCATGCCGTTCATCGAAGAGAAAATATCAAAGCCTGATTGGAGAGAGCGGGAAGCCGCAACATATGCTTTTGGTTCCATTTTGGAAGGCCCTTCTGCAGATAAGCTGATGACGATTGTTAACGCTGCGTTAACGTTTATGCTCAATGCTCTGACGAAGGACCCAAGCAACCATGTGAAAGACACAACTGCATGGACCCTTGGTCGGATATTTGAGTTCCTCCATGGTTCAACAATCGAGACACCTATAATTACTCAGGCAAACTGCCAGCAGATTATCACAGTACTGATCCAGACCATGAAAGATGCACCTAATGTTGCAGAGAAGGCTTGTGGGGCTCTATACTTCCTTGCTCAAGGCTATGAGGATATCGGTCCCAACTCTCCATTAACACCCTTCTTCCAGGAAATTATTCAGTCCCTTCTAGCTGTTGCACACAGGGAGGACGCGGCTGAATCACGCTTGCGAACCGCAGCGTACGAGGCTTTGAATGAAGTTGTCAGGTGTTCGACTGATGAAACATCAGCCATGGTTCTGCAATTAGTACCTGTGATAATGCTGGAGCTTCACAATACTTTGGAAGGGGAGAAGCTTTCGTCTGATGAGAGGGAGAAACAAAACGAGCTTCAGGGACTTTTATGTGGATGCTTGCAGGTCATCATACAGAAACTAGGATCTGAACCGACCAAGTATGCTTTCATGCAGCACGCAGATCAAATGATGGCACTTTTCCTGAGGGTGTTTGGTTGTAGAAGTGCAACTGCACACGAAGAAGCGATGCTTGCCATTGGTGCTCTTGCTTATGCAGCAGGTCCCGATTTTGCCAAGTACATGCCTGAGTTTTACAAGTACTTGGAACTGGGTCTTCAAAACTTTGAAGAATACCAGGTGTGCGCTGTTACAGTGGGTGTTGTTGGGGACGTCTGCAGAGCATTGGAGGAGCAGATTTTACCTTACTGCGACGGGATCATGACACAGCTTCTGAAAGATTTGTCGAGCAACCAGTTGCACCGATCAGTGAAGCCGCCGATATTCTCCTGTTTCGGCGACATAGCACTTGCCATAGGGGAGAATTTCGAGAAGTACCTCGGTTATTCAATGCCGATGCTTCAGACCGCAGCGGAACTATCTGCACACTCGTCTGGAGCTGATGATGAAATGACAGAGTACACAAACTCATTGAGAAACGGAATCCTCGAAGCTTATTCAGGGATATTCCAAGGGTTCAAGAACTCTCCCAAAACCCAGCTCCTGATTCCTTACGCGCCCCATATCCTCCAGTTTTTGGACAGTATATACATGGAGAAAGACATGTAAGTTTTCCAACCCAACTGATACTAAAGATTAGTTTGTAAAAAAACATGTTTAAATTTTGGGATACATGCTTGTGTGTGACAGGGACGAGGTGGTGATGAAGACAACGATTGGGGTGTTAGGGGATTTAGCGGATACACTAGGGAGTCATGTGGGTGGTTTGATACAACAGTCAGTGTCGAGTAAAGAGTTCTTAAACGAATGTTTGTCATCTGAAGACCACACAATTAAAGAAGCAGCTGAATGGGCCAAGCATGCCATAACCCGTGCCATTTCTGTTTGAAGGGCTCTTTCTCTTTTTTGCCTTGACGGATACAAAAAAAGAAAGAAAATTCCCTTTTGCTTTTTCTTCTTCTTAGTAAAGTCTGCATGCATCTCTGGGTGGGTTTGAGTCGGGGAAGCGTCACATCAGCATCATCATCATCGCAGTTTCATTTGCATCATCATCATCAGCATTACTGGGGGGTCGTTGAGTCATGGATGTGGGAATGATGAGTTTTGGGTAGATAATGAAACTGGAAGGAGTCCCGGAGTAGGAGGAGGAGGAGTCGTTTTCCGGTGGTTTTGGGGACATAAGTTTTATCGAAAAATGGTTCATCGAACTATCATAATACTACATTCAGCAAAATTTGTTTTTTTTCTTTTCTTTTCTTTTTCTTCAACCCCTTGAGGGAAGGTCTCTGGTTTTTATCAAGTGGGGGGCATTATTAGAGGACACAATCCCTTGATTTTTTTTTTCTTCTTATTATTTGGTTTAGTTGCAGTCTTTGCATCATCATTTTGTCAGTTGTCTTTTGGGGGTTTGTATGTTTGATTAAAAAGCATATTCACATTTTTATTTTTATATAAGTAAAAGTTTCACATGTCTCTCTTTGATGCAGTTTTAGGGGTTTTGCATAGACTGTACTGTGTTTTGTCTGCAATTATCACAGTTGGTGTTAGTTTATAGCTCTGTTTCACAGAAACATTATATATTATGGTGTCATGTCTTTAGGGTCAAAAGGAGGTCAACATCTATTTTATTACAAGGAACTGTTTTTACTCATTTAGATTCCATTTCATTTTGATTGGCTCGAACTATAAGGGAAAGGTCACTTGTTAACAGGAGAAAACGTCCAAAGAGCCAAGTTTAGGAGAAGAACGTCACTACTCACACTCTCCCTTTCAAACGTTTACCCATTTTGATTGATTTTTTTGCGTTTTGTATTTGTATTTTTTCGAGTGATGCTTTTTCAAACAAACGCGCAACTGATACAGCTATACGAACCGATACATATATATATAGAGACATTTTTGAAATGTTTAGTTTTATCAAAAATGTGAACGTTGAGTTAATGTTTGAAACGATCTCGACAATTCAAGTGTGGTCTAAAATAGTGAAGATTTTTTAAATCGGCTGCTTCACTGATCGGTGCAACTGGTATAATAAAACAGTTGTTTTATGTGCCTTTTTGAATGATTATTACAAGCTGTTTTAAATCACACTTGAAATATTTGAAAAAAATTGTTTCGAGAAAATAAAGATAGATTTTTTAAAAATTTATATATATTTTAATTAGTTATTAATGATACTCTAAACTGAAAAATAATTGAATTTATTGAATTAATATTATTAAAAATTGTGAATTAAAAAAATTGATGTGTTTATTGTCAAATTTTAATATGTGAAAAATTAGAAAAAAATATTATTTTAAAAGATAAAGAATATATTTCTCTTGTTCGTGCTTCATGCGATGTGTATAGCATTAAGCATTATTGATAGAATCCTCTAGCGAGTGTGACTCATTACTTATACGTATTTTGTCCTATAACATTTTCTGACATCATTCGAGCTTCTCACTTGATATTATATTATCAATAACTAATGTCAAAGTCTGTTGCTATCTTTAATTTCATTGTGATGACATACTCATTTGATTGAAAATTTTCAATCAAATGGACCATACTCTATCTTCCATTACAAAAAACAAAGTAAAGCTAATCAAGCTCAAAAAAACATAGAAAATAGCTAAACATCCAAGACGAATAGGACAAGCCACTCTGAGGATAAAGATGGAGTTGAAAATCATTCGTGGTAATTAGAATTGTGCCATTTCTATTGTCAAAATACTGTCGAGCGCACCCAAAGGTTTATACTCAAACAAAAACAACAACACGTTTATGTGGTCCGCGACCATTTTCTTCATACTCAATTAATATTTTTGGATATGTGTTCGTTTAAAGGTTACTTTGTGTCCAAGCAGTATACTGAATCGTTAGGTTGACCATTTAAACTATGGAAGTTACTGTTCGCGCCAACTCCACTATTGCTGCAACTTATCCTGTCCCTGCAACAAAACAAGTATTGCTGAGACAAGTTAGCGACTAGACATTCATAGCCATTGAGAATAATTTAGATACATAATGAAAATGTGTGACAAAAGACACCTTGTAATAAATAATCATTCAGAAAAAGGCACCTAAAACAGTAATAAATGGTTTATTTATGCTTGTGGATTTCATACTCGCCCTTTTCGTCAGATTCCCAACGAACTCTATACCAATTTTATCACTAAACCATGATAATATGAACATGTGAAATGTTTATATTGAATGTCCTTGCAGGGTCTCTTGTGGTTTTTTATTGGATTAATAAGAAGCTATAACAAGTCAAAATTTGTAGGTTTATAAATTATTGTTTTTTTTAAAAATCTTGTCTAGAAAAATTATATTATAAATATTTATATAATAACTATAAAAATAATTTTTAACCGATAAAATTTTATCTGTTCAATTAGATTTTACGATAATTTAAATTTACTTTCCCCACTTTCTATTCTATTAAAATTTGTAATTGTAATTTATCTTTATTACACATTGACTAAATGTTCTATTTACATTACCCTAGAGATTTTTTATTTTTTTATATAAATTTGTCTCTGTTAATTTATAGAATTTACATGATCTAAAAATTGAATTTTAGATCTTTTTATATAAAAATATTAATTAACGATTTGATAAACTATTAGAGTAAGGGAGTAAATTATTGTTTTAGATCATAAAACATGGTGTAATTAAGAGTAAATTGTGGATATTAATTAGGTCAAACTAAATACATAACATTATGAGACAAGATCTTTAAATTTAAAATAAGATTTTTGGGGATAGTGGTCTCTCACTATAATGGGTCACTCAAAAAGATGCACTTCCCTGATACATTTGCAGGCCACTCGCTATGTCTGTCTCAATCTTAGTTGACTTCTTATAAAGTTGTGAAGGTCGAAAATGGAAGGATTAGTTCCACTATTTATCTTTATTTATATCTAATTATTTTTGTTTGGTACCACGGATTTTGAAATCTGCCCTAAACATTTTATGAATTCATTATTACTTTCCTAAACCCACTTTTAAAATAGTTTACTTTTCTGCCTAGCAATTGCCTACCATGTTTATCGGTTTTTAGTTTATACGAATAAGTTTTATACATAATCATACGCTGCTACTAATTGTATAATTGATTTAAAATTTTCACATATAATATTTAATATGCATACTTACTACTATGATTTTTCATGTTCATATTAAGTTGCATCGGCGGTTTTAGTAGCACAGTCTTTCTTCAGTCACAGATTGTTAAAGGGACATGTAAATAAATTATTGCATTAATAGTGTGTTTCAAAATTGAGTATATATGGGTCGTTATTGGAAAAGTTTTGTACCCCATGGTATGAAAATTTCACTGTCGTTATGAATCATTAACCGCATGAAACAAACAATAATCACGTACGAGTTTGGTATGATCCCATCTTACTTTTTGGTAATGGACCCAATTATCTTAGCAGCAAAATGCAATTTTCAATGATATTTTGCGTCGATAAGTAAACTTGACTAATGAGAACACGTGGTACACTCCATCGAACCTAAACCTATAATACATGACAGCTGTATGGGAGAAAGTGGTGAAACAAATGGGTTTAAAAGTTAAACCACAGGTAAGAATAGATGAAACCAAACGAAGTTTTTTCTTTATGAAAACAAAGAAAGTATTGGTTCTGACTTCTGACTAAAATCATTTATATTCGTCTAGAATAAACATAAACTATATTTAAAAAGTAACTGGTTTGATTAGTATGAAAAATATGAAAAAGAGAGATAAAACTTGATATCTTAGAAAACAAAGAGGGGTAAAATATACACACAAACTTAAATTAAGGATATATATATACTATATTTAAAAATTTCTAAAATTTTCTAAAAATGAATGATCAAATTTGTGATTGATTTTAAAACATTTGATTCCTTAAACAAGTATATATATTATATCCATATGTTTTCTCGAAACAAAAAATATATGAAATGCTTATTGATTAACAACATAAATTCTTCATTCTCTGATCACTCATCAAGCTCATATTATTACTCTGTTTTGGTTTATAATTATGCATTTTGGGAAACATGTATTAGTTAAAAGTTTTTAATTATCATAAAGGTATCTTAATAGCAGTTAATATGAAAAGTGTGTGTCACGCTATTATATAAAACAAAATTACGTACAAAAAAAAAAGAATTCTATTTGAATATATTGCTTTCAATTTTTTCGGAAAAAAAAGCTTTCAACATAAGAAGATAGAAAATTACATATGCAGTGAAACAAAAGTAGAATTACACGTGAAAGTCATATATACCCCTAAGAGCCTAAGATTAACCAAAAAATTGGAAATCAAGAGCCTAAAATTAACCAAAAATTGGTCCTAGTATATATGCGCACTTGTACAGTCAAGAGGAACTTCCACTTATAGTTTATGAATTAGGTCACCTTTCTTGCATCAATCAAACCATTTTTTCATTATGAATCCGAACCACATAAATAAGTACCTTATTGGATGGCTTAGGGCACAATCACAAAATACATTCAAAAATTCGCTGGCTCAGAAGCTTCACTTCGTTCATGAACATTTACATTTACAATTAGTAATTTTTAGATTGTCTAAATCTTGGTTGCAAGATTCACTGATCAAACAGAGCAGTTGGCTAGATAATTAATGTTTCTATGACAGATTTGAAACTATAAACTTTACATCCTAAACTATATATAATGTTTTTTTTCATAATGCTCTCCAAAATTTTTGGGAAATTTAATGTGTTTTATATATCAATTCTGCCACTAATTTTTTATTATTATTATTATTATTTCAAGTGATTGACTTCATTTGTTTTAGATGACATATATATCGTAATTATTTAAATGATAAGAAATTTTAATAAATATGATCGTGCACGTAAAAGAAAATCATACATATCGAAAATAAAACTAGTCATGTTGGTTTTAGTTAATAACCGGTATAACGAAGTTTTTATTTAATACCGTCTAGTTTACATAATTAAAAAAAAGTTTAATAGTTAAAGATAAATTTCATAATTTTGAGCGCAGTCATGCAAAACAAAGTGTGGTTACTGGTTAAATAACACTTTTTTGTCCACAAGCATATATAGAGGTAAGCCTAAAGTGTCCTTTTTGGGAGACGTAACGCAATCAACAGCTGAGTTGACTTTCTTTCGCTTCATTTTATTTTCTAGGGTTTGTGGGTTCATTGCATTATCCCAATATCATCTGATTTTTATCTCATTATTCTTTTCTTTTTTCTTGCTACTATCATCACCATTTTGATGTTAGTCTCGCCACTGTTTTCAACCCTTCTTTATGGTAAACAATGTCGATACTTACGTGATATATATTCTTTTTTTCTGAAAAGTTATGTTGATAGGGGCTGTACATGTTTTCATTAATTATCATAAACAGAAGCAACCATCTTAGTCATGGTCATCATCATCACCATCAAGACCAAACTTTATATGGACCAAAACAGTTTCCACCACATAAACTTGACCGTTTATAAATTGGAATCCAGCCTTCTTCCCTCTTCTCATATCAAACACACATTTCTCCTTAATTTCTATTAATTAGTTACTTTCTCCCCTAAACGAACAAAGAGCAATTAACTATCATATATAGAATACTCATCAAAACCATATAATATGCTTCTTAGGATCAAACCCCTACCTCTCCTCTTCCTCGCACTCCTCATTGTTTCCTCTTCATCACTAGGTATTTACTCCTATTACATCTTCTTCGGTTTTTACTCTCTTTTTTTTACTTTGTATAAAGAAATAATCATCGGGCTTTCAGGCCAATCCATCTAAGTCCGAAATGAGCTTTTCATATTGACATTCCTCTCTTCTAACGCTTAAGTCTACCTTAATGCCTTCCATTACTAGTATTGGTGGAACCACACTATATAATAATATTACCAATATTATTTTGTGTGAGTTGCAATAAGTCAATATCTTCTAATCATATGAATTACTTAAAAAAGAATGTATAATCCGCTGATACAATGTTTCATTTTAGATATAGTGGAAGGCTCTATCCAGCTCGGAGGCCCAAAGATGCATAAGGGTTTAATGCTTTACAAGGTGGTGTATTTTATGTGTATATGTGGAAATATTTATTAGAAACTTTGCTTTGTATCAAAATATTGATAATAACATATGGTTTGTAATTATAAAGAGTGGGGAGACGGAAGTGAAGAAGATCATGAGCCACAGGAAGTTGATGTTCCACTCGACTGCGGACTACGACGACGCAGGACCCAACCCTAAGCACGATCCAAGAAGGAGGCCCGGAGGCAAGCCTTGAATCATTCCACACACCATTATCTCTCTCTCTTTATATATATATATATATATATATTAGCATATATAAGCACTGGTATCTATATATATATATATATATGAAGGTATGTAATATCCTCCTATTCTGACATTTTATTTGAGGATGAGATCAGTGTACAATACCCTTCGGAAACGCGTTTGTGAAAGGAGGACTAGTTACAAGATATACTAAATTATTAATTATTTATAATCATCTTATTTTATTGACATGTAGCCCTTAATTCTCTGTGTACTTCGTTATATCGGATATTAAATAAAGAGCGTTATGGCTGTTTTTATTATAAAAAAATATATAACTCGAGGATGTTATTTGTATTCTTTGAGAAGATACAAATGGAACATTTAGTTCCATGAGAAGACAAGTAGAAAACCAAAAATTCACTTGAAAGTTTATTAGATTAACAGCGACGTAATCCAAAACTTGGAATCTAATATCAATACTAGTTTACATAGGTTATAACCTCAAATAAATACTTTGAACAGCTTATAACTAAAAGCTAGCTAGTGTCACACTTTCTACGCATTGACATATGTACTACACTAAAAAAGAAGAAGAAAGAACGTAACTGTCTGTACTGCCGATGTTACAAAATAATCACTAGAACACTAAAATGCAGAAAAAAAATATCAAAAAAAATAATAAATAAAAATATGCGCATCCAGGGAATCGAACCCTGGTCAGTACCGTGGGAGGGTACTATGATACCACTACACCAGATGCGCTTTTGTTCAATAACTTACTAATGTATATATATAATATTAAATTTGATACCATGTTACATACAAAACTCCTCCGATTTGTAACACGCATACAAATCTATACAATATTTAGCAAATCGTTGGCATTTCTGTAACCTTCTTTGTTGCTTTTAAACTATGTTTTATTCCACGTAGTCAAAATACTTACACAAATTTTCTTGAGGCACGAGTACGAAATTATCTTTTTTTCTCATGTAAATTACAACAAGTGGATAGCTACATTTTCTTGCGGAAACCGTATAATTAGCCAAAACTGGTTTCATATATGGAGCTTCTGAAAAAAAAAACAAATTTAACAAATCGTTGTGAATTACTGAAGAACAGAGAAAAACCCTTTTGTCTGGTTACAGAATATACAGGAATTTATTATACAATCTCATAACTTATCCCGAGTCCTATATCCTTCAACCTTTACGTAACTTTGTTCATATTCATACAGTCTTTGTGTCAAATCTCAATTCTTACATTATAATACACCAAAACAAAATCATTGTCTCATCTCTATCTGCAACCCAACACGAGTCTTCCTTCTTCGTTTATCGTCACGTTCCTACATATTTTCTGAAGGTCTATATACCCAATGATTGTGTCCTCAAAGACCACATCCTCCAGATTTGCCTCATCGAACGTCGAACCTGATAACACCGTGTTCCTGAACACAGCTCCTTTCAGATCTGACTTCCCAAAATTCACCCGGTCGATAACAGCATTCGAGAAGTTCACACCTGCAACATCAAACACTAAAAGCGTTACCATTTCGAGTCCCTAGTTACAATACAAATTTCAAGATTTTAATGTTACCCTTGAAGCTTGCTCCAACGGCGTAAGCTTTTGACATGACGACTTCAGTCATATCTGCACCATCGAACTTGGCCCCTGACATCAAGGCTGCAGAGAGAGTCTTGCCTTTGAGATTAGATTGGTCGTTTGTGTAATCACAGAACCTAAGATCGAGTGGTTTGTCATAAACCCCATTTGCTTGACCTATCGTGTTACCCACGAAAGCTTGTTCACACCGGTTTGGATCCGTCGAAAGCGGAGGAAGTCTCTGAAACCAAACCATGTTTCACTTCTTGAAATCTTAAAACATCTCCAAGTTCTTATGCATAGGCTTAAACTTAATACTGTTCGAAAAGAGATTAAAACATACTGTGACTGACCTGGTTAGCAGCAATCACAGGAGAAGCCATTGTAAGAGTGTAAGCAGAAAGAGCGGCGCAAGCGATACATCCAAGCTCCTTAACCGGAAACATACTCTTCTTGATTCCTTGACCATCGTCTCCGGTTTCTCTAGCTAAAGAGCATAATACAAACCACAAGAACAGGAAGAAACAAAAAACATCATTTCACATTCACTACAAGTAGATCTCGGCTAACATCTATTAAACGTTACGGTGGGAGTTACCGGAGCAATGTAGAACAGTTACAAAAGATCTCGGCTCCGTGAAAGCAGAACGGCGGAGTCTTCCGGAGAAACTGGGCGAAGAGAGATTAGTCCTGGTGAACTGGACCGGAAGCGAAGCCATGATGATGAGTGTTTAGATTTTGTTGTGCTTTTTTTTTTTTTTTGCCATCGAACAACTTTGTGGACAACCGTTGAGTTATCATCACTTTCGTAATGGATCATGCCTATGACGTGGCATTACAGATCAGAGACTGTTAACGATTTAGGCCGGATTTTTTTTATTGGGCCTGATAACTATTCGGCCCAGTTTAATATTAATTTCGTTCGGTTTTCCATTTAATATCGATAAGCCCATATAAATTTTTGAATTATTTTCCTTTCCAGCATTTTTTTCTTAAAAATAATTTACCACTACACATAGAGTAAAACCATGGGAAATATGACCGTTCTCATACTTTTATCTTTGATATCATTTTTACCTATTAGATACAGATACAAAACATTAATTGTGTAATCAGTTTGATACGAAACATTAATTGGGTAATCTGATATCAATCGATTATTGGATCTATCGAATAGATTATACTAAATACTCAACTGCCTTTCTATTATATTTTTTTTTTGCTAGATGTTCAAAAAAACATTTTCATACTTATGATTATTTCAGTGTACGAATCAAAAGCAATAGATTAAATGCAATATGACCATTCTCATAGTTTTATCTTTTCTATATATCAAAAGATATTACTTTTACCTATTAGATACGGATACAAAACATTAATTGTGTAATCAGTTTGATACGAAACATTAATTGGGTAATCAGTTTCATGCAAGAAATATCAATATTCGAATATATTTCTACTTTCGATTGGTGAGAAATATCATAACTGTTAGATGGCATTATCTTCCCTAAATGATATATATATAATTAATCTGATTCCTTTGTTGTTGTTTTTATATTGTTAAGCCTTTAAATTATACAATAAAACATTATTAAAAAATTAATACAGTAGAAAATTTAATAAGAGACTGTCAAACGAAATTTCAAATTAGACGAGATCAAATTTATTGTTGTCGAGTCGAATATCGGATCTGTTGAATAGATTATATTAAATATTTAACTACTTTTCTATTATTTCTTTTTGTTGTATCTATTAGTTATTCAAAAAAAAAAAAATCACACTTATGATTATTTCTAATTGGAGGCAATAGATTCAATGCAATATGATCATTTTCATACTTTTATCTTTTCTATATATCAAAATATATCATTTTTATAGATAAGATACAAATACAAAACATTAATCGTGTAATCAGATTGATGAAAAAGACATCAATATTGGAATATATTTGAAATATCATAATTGTTAAATGGCATCATCCTCCCTAAATAATATACATAATGGCGAAAACTCTTTTAGTCTAGTAGTTTGACTAAAAGTTCATTAATCTTTCTGCATCCGGAAGTCTAGCGTTCAAATCCTAGAGAGTGCGACATATTATGATTTATGCAGATTAAAAGAGATAAGCTTACAGAAGATTTTCAACATGATGGTGCAGGATGTAAAACAATAATAAAATAATAAATTAGTGTTAGAAAAGAAAAATATACATAATTAGTCTAATTCCTTTATTATTGTTTTATATTGTTATAGCATTTAAATTAGGGCGTACAATAAAATATTAGGAAAAATTGATATAGTAAAAACTTTAATAAAACTGTCCAACAAAACTATAACTATTAGAAAAAAGGTTCTAGGCGCATGATTCAAGTATTTCAGTTATGTTTGTGTATAGTAAATTTTTATATTCATCAGACCATGGATGTATCTACTACATTTGTTATTTTCAGAACCGAAAATAGTTGAGATCAGGAAGAAAAAAAACAAAATTTACTGATTGATCATATTTAATCTAAAAGAGGTTTTGCTGTTTACAAAATTTACAAATACAAATCCCCGGAGCCTCGCTCTGAGGTAGAGGGAGCTAACAATCAAATTAAATTTTTCTCTAATCAGACAAAAGTGGAAATCAAATCTACTAAATAAGCTGATAAACTCACCTACACGTTAGAATTAAATTACACCGAATCAACAAACAAAACCTTTCACTACCGTTAAAAACTTTATCTTCATTTTTTTTTTCATATCAAAATCCCCCCAAAAAAGGATCTTCCATGGAGGATCTTTTCTATGGAAGTAACATCAACATCTTTCTCCTTCAACCACTCCTTTCCATGATCTCTTGCCTCTTCTTTGGACCCCACAATCGCCTGTCAAAAAATTTCAGACAAATCCGTACTCTCTTTGAAACCATCTCCAACCGCCACTTACTGCCAAAAGAAGAAACATCTGTTCCTTATCATCCCCTGCGTCTACATCAAACCGATAGAAAATCTCCCACTGACCCTTTCTTGAAAGATTTTCTACAGGATCATCTAATCTGGATGGACTTTCTTCTGAATCTCTTTCTTGACTATAGAACAATAGCATAAATCTGAGGAAATGAATCTGGCTTTCTTGGACCCACCATAGGTTTTTCTAGACCTGCCACAACCATGTGCTTGTGCCTAGCAAGAAAGGAACAATGGCATCTGGTTTTGTTTTTCCAAAGTGAGGGAAAACAAACCAGTTTTTTCTTTGTTCAAGTTGTAGTCACAGGCAAGCCATAGTTCTGAAATGTTCTGATCCGTCCGTCCCAACCACCTGTGACAATGACCATACCCCAAGCTAGAGAGCTAGTTGATCTCTGGTATGATGACTTGAGAAACTTGTAGTGAGATGCAGTCATTGCGGACGAAGAAAGAGGATTTGAGGGTAGGTTTTCCTCTGGCCACGTTGCGCTTCCTTTGGGAACTGATCCAGGGACAAATCCTTCGTTGAGAGATAAGCAAGGGGGTGAAGCAAACGGGAGAGTTGTGTTGTGATCTGAGAATCCACACCATGTTGCTGCGACTGATGCATTGGTGGAGAAACGTTCAAAAGATTTAATCTTTTTGGATTGGGAAGAAGAATCTGATTCTTCCCCATTGCTCCATATATATACATTGGAGTCATCACAAGCTGAAACAATGTGCTTTCCATCAGACGTGAGAGACGCTGATGTGAGGCTTCTCGTCTTGCAAACGCCTGAAGATTTTTAAAACAGAGATGAGTTTAGTTTAGGATTATGCAAAAGAAAATGAAAGTTGAAGGTACATTACATAAGAAGCAACATACCTTTGTATTTTCTGACGACATCGTTCCCTTGGAGAACTCTGACTTTGGAATCGGCGGAAACAACCAGGACTTTGCTCGGGTCTTGTGGTAAAAACTGGGCAAAACATGCATATCAATTTGTTAACATCTCACAATGTCAAGAGAAGTAAACAAAATCATCAAGAACAGGAGAAACCGTAAGAGATTAGTACCTGAAAACCAGTTATTCGTTTATTTGAAGACTTCTTTTTGTTATGCAAATGAATCTGAGAGTCGAGCTCTAAATAATCTCCAGACATGTTAAAGAACCTGCAACTTCCGGTCAGAGAACCGATGATTCCTCCCTGTCCATCAGGACGATAACACACTGCGGATATAATGTCTTTTAGATCGGCCCAATCAACAACGTTGCAACCAGAAATGTTCCAGATTCGAACTTTCCCGTCAATGGAACCACTCATGAAGTAATTCATATTTACAGGGTTGAACTGAACAGAGGTTACTGCAGAAAGAAAAGATAACGTCAGACCAATGAAGCAACTGAGAGAAATAAAAAACTGTATTCACCAAAACGAAGAAGAAGCATACCATAACTATTGTGAGGGAAAACTCCACGACAAGCACTGCTACCGACTTTCCATAACCGGACAGTTTTATCCATTGACGCCGAGAGAAGAGACTGCACCATGATATTACATAACAAATGCCTCAGTTCTTTTAGTTCTGTAATGCAAGTTGATAAGGAAAATGCAAAAGATTTCGAAAGCTTACATTATCCTTTGACCAGGAGATGTCCAAGACTTCACCCGTGTGGCCGCGGAATTCATACAATGGTTTCTCCATTATCCGGAAAACTTTAGGAGGGAAGACAACACAGGCTGAATCAGATGTTTTCTTGAAACTTTCTGTCGTCTTGTTTGGTTTCTCCTCGTCCAACAGAACCGGTTTCAACTGAGAAAGATCGTTTACCTCAAAGTACATACACGAAGGGTTTACCTCGTTAAGACAATCCCTTCGTAGTCTAGATCTCTTATCCTCAATGACTTTCCACACGCGCACAACCCCATCTTCACCAGAGCTTGCAAGATACTTCCCATCGCAGCTAAACTTCATCGCCAAAATGGAACCATTGTGTGCTTTAATGTCTTGACTCTGATAAAGAGCTGAAAGCTCCTTGGCCTGTTTCTTACAATGCTTGACCTTAACTCTTGAAAGCAGATCACCATAGCCAGAAGAAGCTCTGGTAGAGGATTCGATCTTCGTATCCGCAGAACATCCCATAGATCGCAGCCTCGTTAACCATCCCTTCTTGAAACTCGTGAGCCGGCCCGTGATATTGCTCTGCTTCTCTGTTTCCTTCACCTGGCAACATCTGGAATCAGAACATGACGCCATTGAAGAGCTTTGCCTTCTCGTTGCATCACATCCACCAACGTTTTTATCAACTCTCAGAGAAAGTTCCTCAGAAACTTCTACCACGCTTGAACCAGAACCAGAGGAAGATACCTGACTAGAAAAACTGCTGAATCCTCCAGATCCTTGCTCAGCTTCAACACAAATCTCTTGAGCTCCATCGGAACCAGACTCAACATCCGAATTCTTAGACAGAACAAGAACTTCTTCAACTCCCATCCACTCCAGGAACTTCCTCCGCCGCTCCACAACACTTCCAGGTGAATCATTCCATACATCGAAACCAAAAGCACTTGGATTTGTTGCCATCATCTCCTCACCGTTGGCATCGAAGAATTGCAAATCTTCCTCTTGAGACAAGTAATCCATTATTCCTTGAAGCGTTTCTTCAATCCACCATGAAACCCAGCTTGAAAGAACAATGCTTTTTAACTTTTCTCACAAAAGAGGAATTTCCCCAACTGCCAGTTTTGCTTCCAACCAAGCAACCTACAATGGCTTTTATATATATATATCAAAATTTAGAAATAATATAATAAAATAAAAAAAAGAAGTCTACAAAATAAGCAATCACAGAGTTCGAGAAAATGAGTTCACAAAACAAATGAAAGCGATAAATAAACATCAATCTCAATCCAAAACCCATTGAATCTAGTCTCTCTCTCTCTCTCTCTCTGACATTTCCACAAACAACTTATGTGGTATGATCAATGTGTAAGCAACGAACCCCTCAAAACAACAAAAAGAGAGGTTTTTTAAGCACACAGAGAAGCTGAATTAGCAGTAGAAAGTGAAAGATCTCATTTTTAGATCCTAAGAAACAAATCCACAAGAACAAAAAACGCGTCAGCACGAGCATCACCGAAGAAAAAAAACTTAATAATAAAGAATTGCATACATGGGTTGGTTCGTCTTCACTTGGTTTCCTCGAAATTGGAACAAACACATCCCGAAGAAGAAGCTGTGGTAGAGAAATCTACACACAAAGGCCCATTCAAACCACTATAATGTGAAGTCTCTCTACGGTGAAGAGACCAAACCAGAGAGAATAAAAAAAAAAAGAGGAAAAGCAAAAAGTACAAAGAGATGAATTATTATTTTAACTAAAGGAAGGATCAAAGGTTTTATTGAAATCTGTGTTAGAAAGAGACAATAAGGAAGAAGATGGATTGTCCGAAAGAAGGGAATAGAGAGTTTTCGAAATAGGCACACGAATCTTTGTGTGACCGTTTGCTATGCCTTATTTAACCTCTCTGTCTTTATTGAAATTTTTCTCTTAATTATTCGGTAATTATTCTATTAACCCACACGAGCATGTTTTAGTAGTTAATATATTTGACATTTATTGTTATCATTTTCTAAAATCTTTTTTTTTTAATGCTCCCCTACTGTGAGGAGGAGGATTTAATCATGTAGATGTGAGTTCATTTCTTTATTTCCTTTTACAATTCCGAGTTACTATTTATATACACCGTATAACACATCTTGAGTCTTGTGAGATACATTATGTGATGCAATTATATTTTCTTTTTATTTGTTGGAATTACAGGGTTTTAAATACATGGATTAACCAACCCAATTAGTTAAAGAATTCACGCGTTTATTTAATGAATTTAACTATTGTTTTGATGTTTACACTAATGCTTCGAATATACAGTTTTTAACTGATTTTTCCTTTTTAGATTACCGCTACAAAACTATATAATTATTCATAATGGTATACACAACGAAATCTTTTGATGAGATAATGATGACATGTATTGTTCTTAAATTATATTCGTATTCATCTGCATTTAATTGATTTTCTTTCATTTTTTATATGGTTACTAACGGCATGGACTATCGATTGATGGAGATACTCAGCATCAAAATAGATTCTTAATTACATCCATCAGTCTCGTCTTCTGATTATTTACTTTCAATCAATAATTATATTCGTTATGCGTATATTTCTCTTTAATTTTGTATTTTTTTATAAAAAAATATTTGTGGTACATGCTTTGTTGGAGCCCACATATCTGCATGATGACTACGCGGCATGTTCCCCATTCGCTTTGCCTTTGATCAGATTCGAACTATAATCCTTTGATCTTAATTATCTGTCACACTAACAACTTAATTTCCAGTTGTTTGATACCTTAATTATTCGTTGTATAATAAATTAGAGTTCTTTTTTAACTTCTTTTTATTTTTATTTTTATTTTTATTTTTATTTTTATTTTTATTTGGCTCTTACGACTCTGTTATTGTTTGGCAGCACACATGTAGTATTTGTTACTCTTGAATTCATAATCATAGACTAAAATAAATCGTATACTTTTTTTTTTGGTTTCACGTTCCTTCAATAATATCAGGTTTCAAAGTTGGAGAGATCAGTAATGATATATTTATAGAAAAATAGATATGAATCATATGATTCGGTTTTATGGAAAATTAAATTCCAACTGGAAAAGAGTTTTGGTCCCGGTTTAGAAACTTTAATTTATAATTAAAATTTACGACTCTGATCGGTGTAAATATGTTGATTAATCCTACGGTCATAGTTTTTTTACTTCTTTTACGGGGTTCAAAATTACTCTTACTTTGCCATAACAATCCACTGATAAGACTTAAGTTATCATAAGTAATTGTATCTATCAAAAAGGCAAAAACATACATCATTCAAAATGGTCCAAATAAAAATAATTAGTCCGACAAGATTAAAACGAGTCGTACTATATATTAACCACAATATATTAAGTTTCTATATATTTTTTTTGTTTGATGAAAATATTAAATATATATATATATATTACATCATCAACATATTTTGCTATTAAGACCGTCATGGCTGAGCAAAGTGTGTCTTCCTGTTTAAGCAAAAGTAAACAAGTAGAAATTAATAATGCAATAATTAATATATAATGTAGTGATGAAATACTGCCTTTATAGTTGCAAAGGCAGGTTACCTGGATTCATGCAGGCTTGTATTGTAAAGAGAATATCTGTTGTCCCGTTTAAGTATTTTGTAATTATTTATTTCGACTCTTATTTTTATTTTTATTTTAACTTATATCGGTTAAACAAAAGATCTTCAAGATTTCTTGATAATAATGATGTTATTATACATGCATCATTATATTATAATATACACCATGGGCAACTTGGTACTCTCCTCCTACTATTTTTCCATCTTCCCCCAAGACTCTTACGGGCATTACATATATTGAAAATTTCGGACAAAATGAAATTGAATTCATTTTCCTTACAAGTACCTTATTGTTATTGTTATTTTTTTTTATCAAGGTTCAATAAATTTTTTTTATTTTTATTTGTTTAGTAGTTTTTCTTCGTATTGAGTCTTTTAGGTTCTAGTGTCTTTAGAAATTCTAGACAATTAGATATATTTGAATTTCAGATCATACATGAAGAGGACAATGCATTAGGAGACTTGGCACGTCATGAAGAATGCATGGAAGAAAAATTAAAGATGCATCGAAAATGGAGGAGAAGACATGCATGTTGATCAGTAATCTAAACCGATGATCCAACAAATCAAGAATTTAGCATCACAATTGAGCTTCAGAGCAGACTTAATCGATCACCATGACAGATCAAGATAATTAACAGATCTACATTGTTCTAGGTGGCTCGAAGATTCGCCAAGGCAGGCATGATCACTCATGTTGAGATATATATCACCTTAAATAATCAACATGTTAACCCTTGTTACAAAATAATATTAATAAAAATCAACATGTTATTTTCGTAATATCAATATTGACTCGGTTTACTTTGAGTCGACCTAGCCCGAACCAAATTAATATGTATTTAAACATGTTTTTGAGATTTCTAGGCCTAATTTTTATTGTCTAAGTTCTTTGAAACTATCGTTCTTATACCTTATCTATGCAGATTTTATGATTTATATTTCTTCAGTAAGAATTTCTTATCATTTTTTAATTATTAAATTTATATATCAACAAGAAATACTTCATTCTCGCCACACGCTACATGAATAATGTCTTGAAATGCAAGTCGAAGGAGACATTTGTTAATGGCTGATCTCCGGTTTAAGAAAAGCAATGAAACTGTGATCGACCAATCTAGGTTTACTGTTGCCTGCAAGAGATAACCAACAAGATTAATCCAGATCGCAAAAGAGTACAAACGTGCAAAGAATAGGTGGTCTAGGGTTTCATCCGGCTCGCTGCAAAAAAGAAAAAGCTGGATTACACCTCACGCATGCGTGCGCTCTCCAGTCACGACTACGTCTTTGAATGCAAGCCAAGTGATGAATGAGCAACTTGAAAGAACTAGCTTATTCCACTACGTACACTGGTTGATGTAAATCTCAAATTAAGTTCCATGTCTTCGTGGGCGAGAATGTTGGCTTGTGATCGACCTCTTCATGTCTCAAAAACAAACGCTACGCCTCTGCAGCATCTACCGTTGCTTTTACCATCTTTTAATTTACCTTTAATATATATTTATGTTTTCTGTTCATCTTTTTATTTCATTTGCTTGTTTTGGAAACATGGGCTGTTGAAAACATGAGTCTAGTTATTTGATAAAAGACCTGGTAAATTAAAATGAATTGTTGAATCATTTGTGATGGTTGGATCAATTAAGCTTTTTATAAATTTATTCATTTAAGATGTTATTAATGGTGAATTTTGATTATTAAAAATAATTTCCGTCAGTAAAAGATGTTACCAAACTATGTTTTTATGACTAATGAAAATGAATGTTATGGTGATTAATGAATTAAATTGATTTGATTGTTAATGTTCATTGACTATCTAATTTGTAAATAAATGTTTAAACTAATTGATAATTAGTAAAGTGATTAGTGCTATAAAAATGGACAAAACTTATTTATGAATTTCATGTTTTCCAATTCTGTTTTTTATTGTTCTTGCATAATAAATTATTTACTAATTATTCTTAATCAATTTTCTTGCACATGATCCATTGCTTTCTCATATGCTAATCTTGTTTATCTTTTTAGCTCCTTATAGCCTTCTTTAATTTTCTAGTTTTATTTCTCATTGTTTTGTACTTTTAACTTTGGAGTTATTAAGCTTTGATTCAACAAAACTATAAAACTCAACGCTTAAATTAATTTGGATGTCGTGTACTGAGTTAGTAACTAATCCCTAGTTCTCAGTAAAACTTGATCCTACATTTTCGAAGAATGGTTATTAATCAAGGGAAACTGTGAGCTTATCTCCTTGTTACTAGACGAAGAAACATGTTGGTCTAATGACAACCATCAAATTTTCATCTAACCGTATCTATAATGAAACTCTGACTAAAAGTATCTCCTTGGAAAATTTAGAGAGTTTTATGTCCAAGTAAAAAAGAATCGTTTTTGTCATGTAACAAAATAATTGTTATCGACTTGTCAGTAATACACAGCATCTATAATGTGCTGATGTGGCTTGCCAGCTAGGTATGCTGTCAAGAATCAATTCAATTACAAAGCAGTTAGAAAAAAAAAGG
This sequence comes from Iljinskaea planisiliqua, assembly GCA_900108845.1. Lineage (NCBI taxonomy): Eukaryota > Viridiplantae > Streptophyta > Magnoliopsida > Brassicales > Brassicaceae > Iljinskaea > Iljinskaea planisiliqua. Next base: position 3,792,896 of record FNXX01000008.1, read on the forward strand.
AAAAAACAAATTGCAAAAAACCAAAAAATAAAAAAATGCAAAAAACCAACAGTTTAAATTATTGATAAAAAGCGCACGACCACCGATCCTATATTATATTATAGGATTTTCTATAGTTACGATATTATATTTGTATACGTATATCGAGTTAAAGAATCATATTTTTTTTTTCGAAATTAAAAGCTACGGTTCATAGAATGGCCACTTCATTGCTTTGGTTGTTGAAACGTTGATATTCTTCCTTCATGTTCATCAATCCCATCCAGATTCTCCTAACCTTACCAGCTTCATTATTACCTCATCATAGTTCTGTCTAGACTTAGTTTAACTTTTTTTTCCTTTTAAAATTTGTTTCTTTCGTTAAATCTACTAAAATAAATTTAATTAAGATCATGGCTTATGATTTATCGATGTAAATAAAATATAAAGATATCATAGAGTAGTTTCATCGGATTTTCCAGTTTGTCTTCTATTTCTACGAAAATTCATAACTACCTGTTTTCTGTTTATGATAACTTGTGATTAAACATAATTAAACTCTTTACATTTTGTTATGGTAGCACATAAATTAATGAGTAACACTTTAATATTTGTTGGACGTTTTGGAACCAATGGTCAGGGTTTGAAGTGGCATGTTGATAATTCAAATGAACCTCCACTACAGTGTTTAAATTGAGATGAAAAAAAATTATGGTATATAATCTAAATAGAGGTTTATATCTGTATATGTTTATCACACCAATATAAACAGAAGGAAGAGTAATGATGCGATTAAAGTCGAAGATCTAACGATACTGTATATTTGGAGTTTCGGTCTTTAAAATGTTTCAAACGAAATGAGTCAAGGGGTGATTAACCGTAATTCACTCTGCCGACATATTCAATAAAACTAATAAAAAATTAAGGTAATGCTTAATTATATCGCCACCGCATTAGATTAATGATAGTTTATTTGTAAACAAGAGGTATATTCTTGCAGACTAAAAAACGAATTGAATATTATAAATTATCTAGAGATAAACTAAGACATATTGATGTAGCTAGGCTTCATCCTTAATCTTTATTCTGTTTATTGACCTTTTAATATATTGGCTTTCTTGAAGTTTTTACTTATTTGATTTGGTTTAATTTTAGTTATCCTTTTGATCCTAAAAGGGTTACTTCAATATGGAGTTTTTAGAGGTTTAATATGAAAAGAGAAAGATTTTTTTTTTCTCTTTTTTTACTTAAAATTGAATAATTTTTTGAATTCAAACGATTTGTTAAAATAATTTTGAGTTTTGGAATTTCTAAATCAGCGAATCTTTTTCATATTACAAATTATCTTATTAATAATTATAAATTACAATAAATTTTCTTGTCATATAAACATAATTTGTAATTTGAAATTACCTTTGCAATAATAGTAATTTATAAATTAGCATGTCATGCTAGAATGGGACCGTTATCCGGAATATTGATTAATATGTTAACTCATGGAGGCATATATTTGATCATGCATACATGTACCTTTGTAAACATACATCTATTAGTGTTTTTGTTAGACTAGCAAATTATATAAACAAATTAAAAAACCAAAATGATGTATTTTGGGTGAAATAAATTCCTCAATCATTCACCATTTTGACAGTTAAAAATGACTGAAAAGTTGTTAAATGAGTTTGGGAAGTGAACTAAACAACGATTGAAAAGATCTTGATAATTATCAAAGAGTTTTCTAAAATTAACTCAAACCCTTTAACTGTCACTGACGTATCAAAATTGGAATAAAATTTAAATCTTCTATATTGTAAATATTGTAAGTTGGTTGCTATTAAAAATTTATAATTTTAAAAGGAGATAGGATTTCAAAAAATAAGTAAATTATTAAATTATTTTTTTAAATATTGTGAGTACTAAACTTGGTAATATCTATATATATAAAAAAATTCAAAATGAAAAAATATATAACACAATAACCTAAAAAACTTTAGCATTATCAATAGTCGTTAATAATAACTTTTTTACAATAACCAGTTCTTTTGACGATTACCTTTCTAAAATAATTAAAATATGATCGTTTGAAATAAGTTTTTTCTAAAAATTAAATTTTTATACATTTTGATATTTGATATTTACTCGATATAAATCTCTAGATAATCTTTATAATCACTATAATTTATAACGATTATAAAAATAATTAATCAATAAAATCTTTATTTTTTATTATTTTAAAATTTTACTTTTAAAATCGATTACAAATTTTATAAAACATCTAATTTTTTTTTTGTAGTTATATGTGTATCTATTTTATATAAATATATATTATTTTTGAGTTTTCGTACAAATTAATAAAATGCTCAATATACCAAATCTAAAATCTAATTTTTTAATTTACTCTTGACAATTGAAAACCACACATTTATAACTAAACAACAGTTATTATTATGATTTTATTTGTAAATGTCATCTGATTAACTTTGCATATAAGGTTTTAACAACATATCTATGTCAATGAAACTGACATAGATATGTTGGTTAGTTTTTCGTCATTTTTTAAATGCAAAGTACGGCATATTAATTAGGAATGGACCCATGAATGTAGGATTAGCAAATTAACAGTGAACAACTGTGTCGTAGACATCCAATATTGATGTTACCTTTTTCCTTGGACGATCGATTGAGCAGTTTACATGATATAATCCCATCAAAAATTAAGCTCTATAAACGGGAATGCACAAAAAAAGTGTTAACATGCAATTTTATCTTCTTCTTTTTTTTTTTTTTTTCTACGTTAGTTAATGTTAGTGAATGATACAAATTTCTAAAATCAACTCAAACTAATTAAAAATTTGTTAGATACCTATATTCAGAATAATGCTTTGTTTTACTTAACGAATGATCGTTGTTATTTTATAAAGAAAATTTATGACAATTTTTTCTTAATCTAAACTGATCATTGATCCTAGGTAATTCTAGAAATTTTAGTCGCCATATGAACATAGTGGGATGTAATCGTTTTCATTGGATAATTATTGTTTACGTACAAAATTTCAAATGCATGTATATGATTACGTAGGCGCATACGTGTTGCGTTGTCTTTACCCCGACGTGGTTAAAAACCTACCGACGTGTTCACTTGCGATACTGACTAAAAAAAGACAGCATCTTATATAGTCTCTCTTCTACGGATTTATTCAACATATTTTGGACCCACTAGATAACACAATTACAGTCGAAGTATGGAACGTAGCACCTAGCCATTCGCGAATACAGATTAAAGATATGTACGCATCATCTTATACATACGCGTATTTGGGTCATTGACTCATTAGGTGTCGGTGTATGTGATATATAGTCAAAGTTGACTTTGGAGTTTGGGAGATGTAACATGGAAATTCACTAGTTTCTATGTTGATGATAGTTATGCCACACATCAATTTTACGATATATATATATAGATAGAAGACTAGAAGCTGTTAAACATTAGATGTCAAAGAGGATAAAGCAATAACGATTAATAATAATAAAAAGAAAAATTGACGACTACGTTGACAAGTATGTGAATAATTATGTAACCTGGGTCAGCTGTTAATTTACGGCCTTTTTGATGGAAAGTCTCATAGTTCGAGACACTTCATGTGATTTGTTATGCGCATGTACAACTATGAAAAAAACAAAAATTTAGGTGAATTCGTTACCGCTATACTATAATAAAATACTAACGTGATGTACGTGTGCATACTTGTTCTTTGACGGGATACGGATACAGTATATATATCTAAGTCATGGATCATACGTATTATGTATGTATATCCGGCGAAAAAAATGCAAAAGTTATGATTTCTATGCAATATTTGAAATATAAATCATAATTACATGTGATGTAAAACAATTGTTCTTTTAGACTCTTAAATACATTAATTTTCTTAAAATTATGAAAATTCGGATCCAAATCATGTATTCCTCACACATGTTTAAAAAAAATCCTGTTATTATTACCACGTAAACCTAAAATATGAGGGAGATATTACAATTAGATATATCAAATCCAGTGAGCTTAAATCAAACATAAAATACATCAAACCAATCTTCAAAACTATAATAAAGCGAAGTAAAATCCAACGTTACAAGATATTTTCCAGATTCTAAATTTGGATATCTATTTATTTATACTTTCGTGCCTTATATTGAATGGAGACAAAAATACAGAAGAACATATCATACAAATGCTGACCTCATAAAGGCACATCAACAGTGTTTTGTGGGTCTGCGACCAATCATATATATATAGTATGTAGTTCTTAATATCTTATCATCATAATATATATATATATGATGAGTCTTTTTCGTGCTAAAATTATTTAGTAGTGTAGGTTTGAACGATATATATGCGATAGAGAGTCTTTTGGAAGGATATCATATAAAAATGTAAAACGACACACAGATAAATATATTTAGTATTTTATTCACTTAGGTTCGTAAAAAAATTATATAAGTTCATAGAATTTATTTTTTCTGATAATGTTTTTTTCTATTTTAACTCGGCCATTTGTTTGTGGCTATCAACTGTTGAACCACGTTCAGTTAAAGAAAGTGAGAAGTTTGTCCGAGTTGGTTGTTGGAAGTTGACGAGCATTCATTTGTAAATTTTCTTTTGCTAAAAGTTTGTATCCTAGTATTGTTAATTCTTTATTAAAAAAAAAAAAAAAAAAAGAACAGTGATCTTTGCTCGAATGTTCAACTAGCTGTAGAACAAGTAAGAACGCAAAATATACCTGATCCAAAGAGGAAGTTGTGGATATTATTTTTAAAAACATTAATATCCTATATATAAGGCCCGCTTCAAAGAAAAAGTAAAAACTAATATCATATATGTATATATGGTTTGTTCACAGTTCTCGTAACGTTAAATAGAGAATAAGCCACGTAGTCGTAAGCTTTGGTCAACGACATCGAATAGACTTCTTCCCTCTTGCTTTTTTTTTTTTTGCTTATGTATATATATAGTATTGTATAATCAGATTATCTCATTCTTTTGCTAATATAATGAGATTATTTTAACGGGGGATTTAGTGGCATATTGAATGATGTCATCATACTAAGCTAATACATGCTCGATACTTGATAGGATAATGATGATCCCAAGGACCACTATTGCTTTGAGTAGATGTATTACAATCTTGTACTTATAATTTATCATGCACCAAAATCAAGGTCACTTTTCTTTATAATATATTTCTTTATTAAAAGTCAATATATATGATCAATACTCCCAATGAACGATGACCGTGTAGATTGTGTTATAAGAACAGAAGTATCAAATTCCAAAACTCACTCTGTATTATAGTTTGACCCGACCCCCTCGAGGTGTTTAGCGCGTCTTAACAGATTAGCCATGATTAATCTCGAACTTAATTTTGCCGTAATTTCTTTTATATTATAACTATTGATCTCATCTAACTTAGACTGACAAATTAATCTGAATACACCCTAACTTTTAGTTGGGGTGGGTATAAGCTTTTTGAATTGAGTTGATAAATCTTGTAAAAGTATAGCAAATTTTGAGTTTCTTTACATTTTTAAAATTTGATATAAATATATATATATATATATATATATATATATATATATATATATATATTTATATATATATATGTGTGATTAGGAAAATTAGAACTAATAATCATTCTTTCGATATAACGTAAGAAAGCTAAATTGTTAAAATGTAGGGGTCTTGGGTTATCCAACAACCAATCCAAATGAATGATAACTAAATTGATATATACTATTAAGATTAATTGGTATAAAATTTTAAATTCAACTCAAATATGACGTTTTCAATTGGAATGGAATGAGAACCCAACACGGATTGACAGATTTTCAGTGAGCAACACAATATTGTAGAGTAGAATCTGAAGATAAAGTTTATCGATCAATCCATTGTCTACGATGGAAAGTAGGTTTAGATAATTAATGTTAAGAAGTATCTTGCAATATTGATGTAAATTAGGTTAGAATTAAAGATATTAAGACATTACGTACTAAATTTTGAAGACAATCGGATAAGAAGTTTTTGCGCATTGATGGAAGTTAGGTTTAAAAATTCAAATTGCTAAGACATCACTCAAAATCCAAGACAACTAGACAAATACCTTAGACAGTTGTTGAAATTAAGGAAAGTAAATGGAGAAAAAGAAAAGAAGAGAGAAGCCAGCTAGGGTTTGGTCCATGCATGAGCAGTGAAAATAGTACGTAGAAGGACCACGGGATGTGATGGACATGCGACGTTAGGAGTTAATTAGGACATACCTCGACTTAAGAACTCTATACAGATATATTTTGTACTTTGCTCTTTGGAATTTGAGCCTTTCCTTATTTGTGATTGTTCTCCAACTAAGCAACCTGCCTAATTAAGAATTATTCAAGTTAATTGGTACGACATGTATATAAACGATTTTGTTTTGAACTTTTTTTATTGCAATACGAACGATTTTGTTCGGCTTCACAAGCCAAACACCGTTCTCATTAGAAACGATAGAAAACCCCAAAGATCAACTCATACTCTGCGATTGAAAATAAAGTTTGTAATCAAATCATTTCTGTCACCACCCATCAAAATGGAGAGTCCGGCCTATTTCAAAAATGGGTTTCAGTTTGTCAGCTCCCCACGAACTGAGCTACTTAAAACATCCTTTGTTATGTTTTTTTTTAATAATATTTTTTTGGGTTTTCCTACTTTATTATATAATTGATCAAATCTAGTCATTATAAAGAACTTTTTTTTTTGTTTGTTAACTAATATATATTACATTTTGAAAATAAAAAGAACAAGCAAATAAGTGATTTTGGTCTAACTTTTCCATCATATAATCCAATGCTTCAATTCTTTATTAGTGTTACTCTTACAAATTATATATTTATATAATTATATGTTGTTTTCAAAAAACAAGATTCGTCTTATGTCAAAAAATTTACTTATGTTATTTGCAAAATCAGCTTGCGAAAATAAAGAAGGTTGGAATGTAATACTAGGTAGGGGAAAAAACCAACACCTCAGCAACAATTTGGCTTAATTGGATCAAGAAAATGAATATCAGAAATTCAGAATGACAAAGCTCTCTACTTTTCATTTGATTCTGAGACTTTGATTCGTATCTACATTTGTCCAAATTTCATTTAAAATGATTATCAGTAACGTTATAGCTAGATCGGTTAAGCAATTCCACATAACTATGTTCCTCTATGTGTTTCTTTTTAATTGGTAATATATGTATGTATATACACGCCATGCATGCACACAGAGGGACTCATGATCTATTCAATATTAATATCCTAACTATATAGACTATAGATAATGCAGAAGACTCGTCGTCAATGACAAATAGCCATCAATGATTAATTACACCTGTAAAGCGATAAAATGTATTACTCTTCACATTGAGTACCTAAATTTATTTTAAATCAGACAGCTGGTCGATAGAGAATACGAGAAATACAAAAGAAGATTTCATCTGGAGAGGAACATTATAAAGAAACATTCTGTACGAGATATACTCTTAAACCCATCTAATCTCTTGACTTACAACATTGTCGAACACACAAAAAAACTTTCGTCGTAAATGTAAACAAACATTCTTTAAGATCATGTTTTTTTTTTGGATGTTTTTTTAAAGGAATTTTGATTATAAAAAAAAAAAAGAAAAAGGGAGAGAGAAGGGGTCACATCGCTTATGGGCTGGACATTGGTCCAGCTTAATCAAAACCCATTTGGGGTCTTTATGAATTAATGAGAAAAAAGAGTAATTGCAGCCTGCGGAAAGGACCACCACTGTCACTGTGTGGGCACGATCTAGCTGTCTTAAAAAAAAAAAAACCTCTCCTTCCTCAATCTGAACCATTATCGCAACAACTGTCTTTCTTGCGATCATTTGTGGGTCCCACTTGATAATATGGGGACCAACTTAAATTTTCACCGTACGAAAATTTCAGAAATAAAGCAAAAAAACAAAAGAAAAAGTCAATGTTCGTTGTACTTTGGTTGGTTAATATGTGCGCCTGTGGCATCTGGGGATAACATTTGAGATTCTTTTGCATATATCAAAAACGATTAATAAATCTAAACACCACCCAATGATTTGAGTCATAATATTATATACTTTTGATTTTTAAAATTTTAATTATCGAGACGAATTTCAGAACCTTTAAAAGAAAATCAAAACAGATGAAACTCAATTTGAATCCGATTTATCTTTTGTTAACAAGAATGATAAAGCAAAACGGCCTGAAAATTTAGTATCCGACTACATATACTGATGATATTCCCGGAAAACAAAAACGGCCCAATCAATAAGATACATTAGATGCTTATACCTGAATGTCAGGCCCAACTAAAGCCCAAACTACACCATCCTTATTCCGCTATGCGGTTCCTGGTTCTAAGGCGCATGGCCGACTGATATTGTGCGCGGGGGATATAACAGAATTTTTGTTTTTAAAGAAGTTGATATTGGGACTACATATGTCAATGTTTGAAACTTACTTAGATACATTTTTACGATCTCATGTTCAAAAACTTAGGTTTCTATGAACGTTGCCTTTTACTAAAAGTAACATGCTATGAAGTTTGTTACAGTAATTATGCAAATTGGTTTAGATCAGTAAAGTCTTCTAAAACTTTAAATAGAGAGAATGTGTCCATATAGATCCAATTCATTGATCCAATCCAATATGAACGTAGTCTCTTACAGATTTCTCCTAATTATGTTTGCAAGTGTACAGTCCATAGATCAATCACAACCCCATAAATTAATAAATTAATAGAATAATTACTATCATATATAGTACCTGTGTTCGGAAATACGTTAGGCGCTAGTTGGGCGGCCAACCCGGACTTAGCAAGTTGATAAAAAATCGAAAATTAATCGGGGAGTATTCGGAAACTAGTTTTTAATACAATTTAATATATTTATAACATATTTAATATATTTTTATATATATATAACAAATTTAAAATGTTGCACAATTGTTTTTATAGAAGATTTATAAATAAATTATATAAGATCAAACATGAATTGTTTAAAATAAGATATACCATAATATAATTTTTAAATTTAAAAACCTAAAAGCTTAAATAAATTCAAATTAGATTTTGGTTGGATTTAATTTTATTTTTGGTTGAAATATATTTTAAAAAAAAAGAAAACAAAAAAAATTTGGCCTACTCGAAAACTAGGCGGTCCAACGCGAATTCTAGGCGGCCTACGCGGCTTCTAGGTGGTCAAACGCGGAAATTAATCGTCGTACCGCATAACCAAGCGAGTCGGCCTTAATCGCCACACTTGCGGTCCGTCTAGACGGCTAAGCGCCGCGTTCTAGAACACAATATAGTACAACAATTTAAAGATTGTATATATCAAATTTAATTTTTTTGACAAAGGTTGCCTATACATAAACACGTAAGACGTAACATATGTGGAGGCGAAACTCTTAACAACCTTTTCAAAACATAGATAGTACTAATTGGTTTAAAGTTGAGCTTTCAAACACTCGAGATTTTAGACTTTGATTGGTTCAACATAAGGATTCTAGTAAGAAAAAATTTATTTCATTGATTTGTTTTTTTTTTTTTTGGATTAAAAGTTATGTTTTTCCTACGGCCACGGCCACTGTATTCAGTCGATATTTTCCTACTTAATTTTGTTTTAAATATTTGTTGGATAATAAGCGATGTTAACGTTTTCAAGATATATCTGTTAGCAAAACTATATCGAATTGTACGGATACGGATGAGATTAGTAGATAGATTCAATAACGAGAATCTTTACAAAATCTAAACCCTTTTTTCACCTTTAAGCTCATATAAAAGATTCACCATATCTCCAACAAAACTCCTTATCAATCCAAAAAAACAGCTCTCCGATCTTCTTCAATGGCCGAGATTGTTGACCACTCGACCGGTAGTGCCATGGAAGTAGAAGACGTCGTCGATGAGTTAGACAAGTGTGTGGTGGAGGAGGTTGACCTAACCGTTCCAAAAACCGACGATCCAACGTTACCGGTTCTTACATTTAGAATGTGGGTTTTAGGTCTTGGTGCATGTATCCTTCTCTCGTTTGTGAACCAGTTTTTCTGGTACAGACAGATGCCGTTGACTATTTCTGGAATCTCGGCTCAGATCGCTGTCGTGCCGCTTGGTCATCTGATGGCTCGAGTGCTTCCTAATAAGAAATACTTTGAAGGGTCAAGGTGGGAGTTTAACATGAACCCTGGTCCTTTCAATGTCAAGGAACATGTGATGATTACGATCTTCGCTAATTCGGGAGCAGGGACAGTTTATGCGACTCATATACTTAGTGCTATTAAGCTTTATTATAAGAGATCTCTTCCGTTTCTACCGGCTTTTCTCATCATGATCACTACTCAGGTAATGATACTTTTGTGGCTTAATTTAAAACATGAAATAATTCTTCGATTTGAAGAAGAATATTTACCTTTAAATTTGGTTAATAGTTTTACATATATGTACTTAATTTGGCTGTTTTATAATTCGGAAATGTGTTTTTGTTCTTAGGTTAGAGTAATCATGTTTTGATTAGTTAAATATCTATGCGCTTAAGTTTTTTTAAAAAGATTTAAAAAAAAAAGTTATGATAACATATAGTTAATTGCTTTTCAAATTCGTTCAAGTATGAATTTATATTCTAATATTCAGGTCGAATGTAGAATTGATGGATAGATAGAGATATTTAACCGTAGCTAAACTAGAAACTTGTTACTTTTTTAATTTAAGTTATTAAAACTCAGTTTTTTTTTTCCAAGTCTAAGTATGTTGTTGGTGTTGGTTTGAAGTTTGTGCTGATTGCTTGGACAATTCTGTGAAAATTGTTTTTAAATTTTGAAGTTTGCTACTGTTTGATGAATTTTTTTCTTACCTATTTCACCTATGAAAACACTTTTGTAGTTCCTCGGATTTGGGTGGGCTGGTCTATTCCGAAAGCACCTTGTTGAGCCAGGTGAAATGTGGTGGCCAAGCAATCTAGTTCAAGTGTCTCTATTCAGGTAATACTATTTATAAACATCTATAGAACACTCGTGTTCATGATTAGTCTTCAACTACTTAATTAATTCACTAATCACTGCAGTGCCTTGCACGAGAAGGAAAAGAAGAAAAAGGGAGGCATGACCCGAATCCAATTCTTCCTCATAGTCCTCGTTACTAGCTTCGCATACTACATTCTCCCTGGCTATCTATTCACAATGATAACTTCCATCTCATGGGTCTGTTGGCTTAGCCCTAAATCGATTTTGGTTAACCAACTCGGTTCAGGTGAACAAGGTCTTGGTTTAGGCGCAATTGGTATTGATTGGGCTACAATTGGCTCTTACCTTGGCAGTCCACTCGCTAGCCCGATATTTGCTACCGTCAATGTAACCATCGGTTTTGTGATGATCATGTATGTCGTCACTCCGATTTGCTATTGGCTTGATATTTACAAAGCCAAAACATATCCCATTTTCTCAAGTGGGCTTTTCATGGGCAATGGCTCGTCTTATGATGTTTTGAGCATCATTGATAACAAGTTCCATCTCGACCGAGACATCTATGCAAAGACTGGTCCTATCCATATGAGCACTTTCTTTGCGATTACATATGGTCTTGGGTTTGCCACTTTGTCCGCAACTATTGTCCATGTTTTACTCTTCAACGGAAGGTAACTAAACTTAATCTTTGGTTTTGGTTAACGAGGTAACTTTCCATAGAGCAGGGACCAGTCTTTTGGTAATATTTTCGAACTCATCTCCTTATATTCGCTTTTGTATTCTAGGGATCTATGGAAGCAAACAAGAGGAGCTTTCAAGAAAAACAAGAAAATGGATATACACACGAGAATCATGAAGAAAAACTATAGAGAAGTTCCCATGTGGTGGTTTTTGGTGATCCTCGTAGTCAACGTTGCGCTCATCGTGTTCATCTCGGTGTACTACAATGCAACCGTGCAGCTACCTTGGTGGGGAGTGTTACTAGCTTGTGTCATTGCCGTCGTCTTCACTCCTCTTATTGGTGTTATCGTCGCCACCACTAATCAGGTATCTACTAAAAACTAAATAAGAGTTGAGAAACCACAATTAGGGTTGTATGAATCATTCTTCTGAATTTTGTTGAAATATTACCATTTAGAAAAAAAACTGAAAACTTTTTTACACATTCCTATGGAAAAAAGTACAAACAAACTTTAAAAAAAATATTATAAAGTAACTATTTAGAGGTTGAACCCTTTATTGTTGTAAGTAATAAGTTTCCTATTCCTTTAGGCACCGGGTTTGAACGTCATCACAGAATATGTAATCGGGTACATATATCCAGAACGTCCGGTTGCGAACATGTGCTTCAAAGTGTATGGATACATCAGCATGACTCAGGCTCTAACATTCATCCAAGACTTTAAACTCGGTCTCTACATGAAGATCCCTCCTAGAAGCATGTACATGGCACAGGTCACTAATTAATCACCACTTAATCTATCATTAATTATTTGTTAGTACGCGATATAATTAGTAACACAAGATACTTTCAGGTGCTTGGGACGCTTGTGGCTGTATTAGTCTATACAGGAACAGCTTGGTGGTTAATGGAAGAGATTCCTCATCTATGTGACAAAGCTTTGCTTCCTCCCGACAGTCAATGGACATGTCCGATGGATCGTGTCTTCTTCGATGCATCTGTGATATGGGGACTTGTCGGACCACGTAGAATGTTCGGTGACTTAGGAGAGTACGCAGCTATAAACTGGTTCTTCCTCGTAGGTGCAATCACTCCTGTCTTCGTCTGGCTAGCAACCAAAGCGTTTCCAGCTAAAAACTGGATCTCAAAGATACATTTCCCGGTTATTTTGGGAGCAACCGCGATGATGCCACCAGCGATGGCGGTTAACTTCACGAGTTGGTGCATCGTGGCATTTATATTTGGACACTTTTTGTTCAAGTACAGGAGAGAGTGGTGGAAAAAGTACAACTATGTTTTGTCGGGCGGTTTGGACGCGGGAACGGCGTTTATGACAATACTTATATTCCTGGCGTTAGGACGCAAAGGAATTGGATTGGCGTGGTGGGGAAACGCTGATGATAGCACAAACTGTAGCCTCGCGTCTTGTCCTACCGCTAAAGGCGTTATAATGGAGGGATGTCCCGTTTTCTGACGTCGTTGTCACAGTTAAAGTGACAAAATCTAAGTTTGTTGTTTTTTTTATTATTTTTCTTAGTTGGTTTATCTTTGGATTTTTCATGTACAGAAACTCTGCAAAAACTTTAGTATTTTAAAAAGATTACTTTAAAAATCTTCTGAGATGAGTCATACTAATCAAGATCTTATGAAAGCTTCAATTTCTTAATTATGAGTATGAGTAGATGAAATATTTAAGATCATTATTAACTAAGACTTTTAAATATTTGTTTGTGAGATTAGTTGGTTTATTTCGGATTTTTCATGTGCAGAACTCTACAAAATATGTTGGCCTGGTGAATTATTTGCTACATAGAACATAATAACATTCATGGTTTTATTGAGTTTTAAGATGCCAATCATTTTGTAAACAACATTCATTTTGGTTTTCCAATTCAATTCTTACTGTTACTTTCCTCATTCCTCGTCTTTCCGTTACTTTTATTTTCCTCACTCCTAGTCTTTACGAGTCCTTGGATCAAAACATTAATTCAAGATTCTCTTACGAAGAATCAAACATTTAAGATTCTCTGACCAAGAATCAAATCTTTAAGACTCTCTTATGAATATCAAAGATAGAAAAAAGAAAACTTTTATGTAAATTGAAAATAGGATCGGCACAAAATGTATATATGCAGCTTTTGTCAACATTTGGCACATATAAAGCTGATGATTTCAGATTTCTTAACCAAAACGAAACATTTTACCCCACAAATAAAAGTTTCCTTAATCTTTATTTTACAGTCAATGGTAATCAACAACAAAATAAAAGGCCAGATTCGAATGTAACCGTATAATTCTTTATAAAACTTCCTTTTATGGAAATACACTAAAGATATGATACCAAAATTAATACAAACATTGAATTTAAACAACCTATTATATTTCTGCACGCGAAAGAAGATAACATAATCCAATCAGGACCTCAAATCAAACACAACCTGAGGAAGAAAACTCTCTTGTCTGTGAGTATACATTTATCTCTATTATCTCCTCTGCGTATATGATATTTGCTTAGAATCTCAAGAACAGTTACATAAACACGATCACACAAACACATAACATTCCCTTTATTTTATTTCATGCATAGCAGAGAGACAAAAACAACACAGTCATTTTTCTGTTTTTGAAGACCAATGAGAGACATCACGGAGATAAGATCGGATCCGGAATCGGAATATGATCTTTACGCCGACGATGAGATAAGTGTAGTTCCACAAGTGGAGTTAACGGTGCCTAAAACGGACGATCCAACTTCACCTACGGTTACGTTTAGGATGTGGGTTTTGGGGATAACCGCTTGTGTCCTCTTGTCTTTTCTCAACCAGTTCTTTTGGTACAGAACCAATCCTTTGACCATCTCTTCTGTCTCGGCTCAGATCGCTGTTGTTCCCATTGGTCATCTCATGGCTAGGATTCTTCCGACAAGGAGATTCTTCGAAGGGACTAGGTGGTCTTTCACGATGAATCCTGGTCCGTTTAGTACCAAAGAACATGTTCTTATTACTGTGTTCGCAAATTCAGGCTCTGGATCTGTTTACGCTAGTCATATTCTTAGTGCTGTTAAGCTTTATTACAAGAGAAGGCTTGACTTCTTTCCTGCTTTGCTCGTTATGATCACAACTCAGGTAAAGATTGATACCTTTTTTATAATTGTAATTGAATTTCTAGGTTTAAGGATTTGTGAAAAAGAAAACTAAGTGGTTTTAATCTGTTTCTTGGCATGCAAGGTATTGGGATTTGGTTGGGCTGGTTTGTATAGGAAACATTTAGTTGAGCCTGGTGAGATGTGGTGGCCAAGCAACCTCATTCAAGTGTCTCTCTTTAGGTAAACGATTCTATCTAATGATTTTATGTTATGTATTTAAGCATATGAATTTAAATAATCGCTGATCTTATCATATACAGAGCGTTGCACGAGAAAGAGAAGAAATCTAAATGGGGAGTTACTCGAAACCAGTTCTTCGTTATTACGCTAATCACCAGCTTCTCCTATTATCTTCTTCCCGGTTACCTCTTCACTCTTCTGACAACCGTGTCTTGGTTATGTTGGATTAGCCCTAAATCGATTTTAGTAAACCAGCTCGGTTCAGGGTCAACTGGACTCGGTATCGGTGCCTTTGGTCTAGACTGGTCAACCATCGCGTCTTACCTCGGAAGCCCACTCGCTAGCCCATTCTTTGCCACAGCAAATATCGCGGTCGGGTTCTTTCTTCTGATGTACGTAATCACACCTCTATGCTACTATCTAGATTTCTTCAACGCCAAAACCTTCCCAATCTACTCCGGCAAACTCTTTGTAGCCGACGGCCAAGAATACAAAGTCACGAGCATCATCAATGACGAGTTTCGCCTTGATCACAAGGCTTACGCAGAGGCAGGACCAGTCCACATGAGCACTTTCTTTGCTGTTACTTACGGTCTCGGTTTCGCCACCTTGACTGCTAGCATTGTCCATGTCTTGCTTTTCAACGGCAAAGATCTTTGGAGTCAAACCAAAGGAGTGCTCCGAAAAGACAAGAAAATGGATATACATACTAAGATCATGAAAAGAAATTACAAAGAAGTTCCTCTATGGTGGTTCCTTTCGATTTTCGCCGTAAATATTGCTGTTATAGTCTTCATGTGTCTTTACTATAAGGCACAGATTCAGCTTCCCTGGTGGGGAGCTTTCTTGGCTTGTTTGATAGCTATCTTCTTCACTCCTCTTGTAGGTGTGATCATGGCCACTACTAACCAGGTTAGATGAGAGAATCATATATAATTTAGGATTCGTTAACCGGTTATGATGATTAAACCCGGATATTTGTTTTGTTGTAGGCTCCGGGTTTGAATATTATCACGGAATACATCATTGGGTATGCTTATCCAGAGAGACCTGTTGCTAACATCTGCTTCAAGACTTACGGATACATCAGCATGTCCCAATCTTTGACTTTCCTTGCTGATTTGAAGCTTGGATCTTACATGAAGATCCCACCAAGAACCATGTTTATGGCACAGGTTAGTCTTAATATTTCCCACATACAATCTTGTATTCTTACTAGAACTGTTGCTATAAACCTTAGGGTTTAATCTTGGCTTGGCCCGTAAGTCTATCCACGTGCCACTTTTGATCTTTAAGGTTTAAGTCTGATTTTTGAATCAACCCGCGGTATAACTAACCAAATAAAATGTGCTAGCTCTGGTTATTAACAAACCGGGCCATGGATGGGATCTTCTTACTAGTGTGTCACATAAATCTCCCAAAAACATAACATTTTGAAAAATTTATTGCTTTTGTTTTTAACAGGTTGTGGGAACTTTAGTAGCAGTTTTTGTTTACGCATTGACAGCTTGGTGGCTAATGGCCGAAATTCCAAACCTCTGCGACACTTCTCTCCTCCCACCGGAAAGTCAATGGACATGCCCAGCCGATCGTGTCTTCTTCGACGCATCTGTAATCTGGGGACTTGTAGGACCAAGAAGAATGTTTGGTGATCTTGGTGAATACTCAAACATAAACTGGTTCTTCCTAGGAGGTGCAATAGCTCCAATGTTGGTCTACTTAGCCACTAGAATCTTCCCGAACAAGAAATGGATCTCAAACATTCACATGCCAGTTCTTATTGGAGCCACGGCTATTATGCCACCTGCTACTGCTGTTAACTTCACGAGCTGGATCATTATGGCGTTTGTGTTTGGACACTTCGTGTTCAAATACAAAAGAGAATGGTGGCAGAGATATAACTATGTTCTGTCTGGAGGAATGGATGTAGGAACTGGTTTTATGTCTGTGCTTTTGTTTCTTGCGTTGCAACGTAGTGACATTACGCTTGATTGGTGGGGAAATTCTGGTGAAGGTTGTCCTGTTGCTAAATGTCCAACTGCTAAAGGTGTGATTGTTCATGGTTGTCCTGTTTTCTAGACAAAAGGTTTGTTTTAAAGAGCAGCTTATTTTAGTTTGGTTTTGTTTTGTAACAACTGTATTCCTTTAAACACATTTTCTAAAAGTACGTTGGTAATATATATGTTTCATAGAGTTTTTGTTTTTTTTCTTTCGAGTATTGTTTCTATAAATAAAACTGCTTCTTCAGTGTTGTGCTGCCATGGACCTTTAAACATTATTTTGTGATGATAGGTTGAAAAAAAAAAAAAAAAGTTACTACTCTTATATGCACCGCAATATAATTTTTTAATAGTAAGAACCCCATTTGGAATTCTATCTAATATTTAATTATAAAACTTATGTTAAGAACCTTGTTAAAATACTTATGTTTTTTTGCTCCAATGGTAGAACTTCTTAAGGAGTTCTTAAAAAAAAATTTAATAATTTTTTTTTAATTACAAGTAAAGTTTATTTTTTAATTATTAATAATTTAGTATGATATATCAAATTATCTTACAAATAATTTAATAAAATTATTTTATAGTTACGAATACAAAACTTTTTTAAAAAAATTTTAAATGAGTTTATCAAATATATGAAAACAAAATTATATATTGCATCGGTCATATGAAAATTATTTTATTTTAAGAAAATTTTATTTTCTTGAATAAAATATAAAAATATATTGTATTGAATTTTTTTTTTAAGCTAAGAATTTTTTTTAAAATTAAAGTTAAGAAAAAATAAAAACAAAAAAATCGGCAAATTATAAAGTGACACGTGGCTAAAAGCCTATCTAAGAACCGGTTATTAACTTATTATGTAATTTTGATTTATTTTAATTCCAAAAAATGCTAAAAACTTCACTTTAGAATCTTTTTAGAACCATATTGGAAATGGTCTAAACCGGTTTAATGTTGTAAAAACAGCGGCTTGAATGTAGGTTGGTGCCCATGATTGGACAATATGTCAAATTGGCTAATAGTCAAGGAAAAGTAATGCTCCTACTAAAGTTAAAATTCAAACTAATCTTCAAAAAGAGGGAAAAAAAGTAGAAGAATCAAATTGTGTTCTATCTTAAAACGTCCACTATAACCAACCAAAAATTTGAGAATAGTAATTGATGGGGACCTCAAAACGATGGCGTTCCGAGAGGAGGATGATACAAACCACACACCTATGTTGGAGCAAGCTAACTCACTTGCTATTAGAAACGGTTGTACCGACAAAGACCAAATGGTGATTTAAGGAGAATCCCGGTCTCGGCCCATTCAAACCCCAAAATCCACAAAACTGGACCAAACCCAATTTTTCAACGCCGACAGGAGTACAAAAGACCATAAACGAAGACAAAGTGCACAGTCAGAATCCTTATTTGGTAGCATTTACTGGTTTGGGATTGAAGTCCACAGCCCATCCCCATGGCCCAAGTCACCACCTTGGCATGTAATTGAGAGCCTCTTAAACTTCCGTAAAGAGTGAAGAACCAATCCATACCCAATAGGATCACCTGATGCCACCAAATCAACCTGAAGGATCGTTTCTTATCCATTTAAGGGAACCACCATTAATACGCCTTTTGACTTTGAATTTCTTTGATTGAAAAAAGTCTCCAGAAGCTTTTATAAAGAGTAAAGACGTTCAACGACTAGAAATTTTACTTATTCGGTTAAGTCAAAGTTCCATATAAACCGAGTCCATTGCTGTCAACACCATGTTCCATCAATTCCATCAAGTTATAAAACTTGTTTCTCTCTATTATAAGTTTTGGTGAATTCTAATCTTATACCATATATATTTTTTTTTATTTTACCGTAGACTTATGAAAGTTATTATGACCTGGAGAGAAAATTTGACATATATTTTAATTGTTGGAATCACGTATTTTTATTATTATGATAAAAGAAACCGAAATATATGGCTACACAAATATAAGAAGTATATTTAAAGGCTTTTTGACAAGTTTTTCAGATCTATTGCGAAGGAGGCGGGTTGTACTTTGGGCACTCCCTCTCACATTCTGAATTTTTATGTGAACAAAATTTTATCTTTCCCCTGCAGCAGTAACAATTCCATAAAATGCTACCGCTGCAACGTGTTCTTTTGCATGGTGATATAGGCCAGATATTTATTTTGCTTTCCTCAAGATTTATCACCTCCGTGTTTCTACCTACAAATACAAAAATATAACAATTTTAATAGTGATGAATGTGGTGATGCATGGTTAATTACATGTGTATACAACATACATTCATGAAGGCCACAGAAGAGAACAAGGATGATGCAGAAGATAGCAAAATGTGATGATGACACCATTGTGATTCTTCTCTGAAAAAATGTATTTTGTGGTTTGATCTGTTATGACGTGACTCTCTCTATATATAAGTAAGTCTGCAAGGGTGGTGGGTCTACTTAAAGAAAAATGTGTTTACTTGCACCAAATACAAAAATTAGTAATTAATGTAATTTCTTTAGTACAATTTTATTTTTATTTTTTGGTAACTAAAATCAAACGTTATTTGTTTTGCCGTCTGGAAGTCAAACGTAATCTAGAAAAGTTGTCTTATCTAAATAAATATACTTATTTTTATTTATCATCGTTTTTTTTTGGTTTAAACGTTTTTTGTACTTCAAAATATTAATAAATTAAATATAAATTGGATAGAAATAATATTTATTTTTCTAATGCATGACAAAAATGATTGATAAAGTTATGAACTTTGTGATAAAATAGTGATGATTTTAGGTAATGATTAAGATTAAAATAATATTAGATAATGTTTTTTTTGTGATTAGTCTCTAAGAAAGATTATTTTCAAAAATCAAGCAAAAAAAATAATTGAACGGTAACAAACGATTGAGGAGGAATCACATAAATACAGAATTCTTTTTTTTTTTGGGTCAAATCACATGTAGACTATTAATATGGTAAATTATATATTAAGATTTTCATGAGAATTTTACAATTCAAAGCAAATAAAATTATTTAATATCTTTCCACAAAGGGCTGGTTGATTGGATAGCTATTATTTGTTCAACTACAGATCTCTGCATTCTTCATTTCTCAATTTGTCTATGTGCATGACGATCTTTATATATAGAAAAGTAATTTATATATATTTTTTTATTCTCCAAGGATGTATTGACTGAATTTCGAAAGTTGAACGAGTTTTGTATTACGGTTGCATACGAACCAACAAAGGTACGATAGTGGACGGTTTATGTGATGTTTAAAGTACCACAAAAAGTTGGAAAGAATCAGAAGTTTCTAGCATAAGACAAAAGCAAGTACATTTATAAGAGGAAACACATAAAGGAAGAGAATAAAAGACCCATGAATCCAAACAAAGCAAACAACATTATGGGACGTTGAACAAACTACATGATTCCCAAGTCCCCAACCAATAGCATACAGATAAAAAGTCTTAAGAAAAAGGCTTTACAAAGTTCTGAAAAATTTATCATTTCTCTCTTTTCTTTTTGTGAACATCAAGATGTCTCCTCTTTGAGCCTGTACAACGTGATTTCTTGCTGCTTGAAGTAACGGCGATCCTCGTCATCAACCAGCACAAGATTCAGATAGTACTTGACGCTGAATTTGTTGTTTATGTTCTTATGCGTTGGTGTCAGATCGTAAGGTGTCAAGAACAGTCTTACAGGTATCGATTCGCCTGCACAATGACTCAGCACTTACTTGGTTACAAAACTAGCCAAAAGGTAGAGTGAGTTTGCCAACCTATGATGAAATATTATTGGGTATTACCTCTAACGGGAGCACCATCCATTAGCTCAAATTTGGCTAGTGTTTCTGTCTCAACGTGAGTATTAGCTCCTGCTCCTGTTGATTCTCGCCGTCTGATCTCAAGATCCATATTCTTTATCTTGATTCTCACCAGAAGAAAGTATATTTTCCCAAGGATAACATCTTTCAGGTGATACCTGCATCCAGAGCATAGGGAATTAGCTGTTGTTTATAATTTTCCTTATCACTCGAGCTTGAAGTCATGAAAAAATGAATTCATCTTACTTGCTTTTATTGTACTCAAACTCGATATGCAGGCACTCTTCGATTCCAACTTCCATCTGTACAACGGGTAAGGGTCCAAAGGAATTAAGCATATCTAGTGCTAATAAGAATTAGAATAAGAGCAGAGGTCATGTAACTTGGGAGTTAAAAAAGGCTTTAAGAGAAAATGGATTCAGTATTTAAAAGCAAGAGCGATAAAGAACCAGGAAACTGAGAATGTAAATGGGAGAGTTTGGACTCACCTTGATGCTATTATTGATTGGAGGTTGTGGTGAATAGTTACGAACCTGATTTAAATTCATAAGAAGGAAGAAAAAGCTATAAGTATATCTTAAATACTATGTGTCAGAAAGACATAGCAGAAAAAGTGAAGAAATATACCACAAAGTCCTGATACTCCACGATGCTCCCAGCATAGCCACGTGTGACTGTTACTTTGAGGACATACCTGAAGATAACAGAGACACAGATTAAATTATGTGCTACAAAATGCAACATTAGGAACTCTAAAAATGTTTCAAATCTGATGTTAAAGAATAATATGATATACCTTAGCCGCACATTCACGCCATTGTATGTCTCATATGGCATCTCAACGGTCGAAAATTCAAAAGGGTATGCTTTCTTTTCATATATTTCTCCAGGTACATCAAGCTCTCGCACTGATAATCAGAAATAGGAACAAAAAATATAGTAAGACCCATCAGCTACTTATAACTAAGACATCAGCTACTAATAATTAAGAGACTAATGAACATAATAACAGAACCATGTCATAACAAAACCCTAAGTTTAACTCACCCAGGGAAGTGAAGTCGTAGAAGTTTCCTCTGTCAAAGTACATTTCTGTCAAAACAATATGAATGTCGTCAATAAGCTTATAAAGACATAAGTTAGAAACAGATAACAAAACCGACAGAAAGTGCACACCTATTTGACCAAGAAGCTCAACTTTAACACCATTATGCTCCACTTTCTTCCCTTGATATGGTTCAATACAAACCTAAAGCAAAACGAGTTAAAGGAAAAACTACTTTAAACCAAATCCATAAAACCTGAATATATAAACCTCTGCAAGACTAGAGATCACAACAAAACCAAGTTACCTTCCCAGCAATAGTTTCTTGACTCTGAAAAAGTGGGTTCATAACCATTTGTCCATTATCTTTCTTAATCGGAACCTAACGCAACAGAGATCAAGTAAGACAATAAGACAACCAGTGAGTCTCCGAACAAGGGATGCATATATTCTTACGCTGATAATATTCTCCCTAGTAGAGGCATGTGTGTACCTGTTTACGGTTCTTCCCATCAGTAAACGTGATCGAAATATTACAAGCCGGCTTGAAAGCTCCAAGAAGATAATTCTGTGATATAAAAAAAGAAAGTGTTAAACTTCAGTACAAGTTTACCGAAGCAGACACACCAAGCAAAGGAAGGAACTTTGAAGAAAACAAGTTATTACGAGCACTAACCATGATCAGAAGACTCGATCCCGATCACAATAACCTGTTCAGGAGCATAAGAATTCCAACAAAACGGAACAACAACATCAGCAGCATTTCCAACTTGAAACACATAAAAGATTTGGTTTTTTTAAAAGCTAGAGCTTTGTCGAATTCGGGCTCACGGCTCAGTTAAGACCAATCTAGAACAGAGATAAGCCCTAATCTCAATTCATAAAAAAACTAATGACAGAAGACCAAAATCACGTGTAATGCTACAACGATGAGAACAGGACTTGATCGAGATATCAACTGAGATCCACAAAGGTAGATTCCATTGAAGAACTGAAAAGTCATGTACCTTCCGAGGCGTAATTCGATCGTAGAGAAGGAGAGACGAGAGGAATCGATCAAATCGACGAAGATTCTGACAGTTTGGGTTCAAGACGATCGACTTCCCAAACTAATATCAAAAACCAGCTGAGCCGAATACGTTATGTCTAAGCCCATCAAAGCCCATCACCTTTGATGAAGCCCAATTCGGTCCGTCTTGCGAACTGCCAGCGAATAAGGACCAGCGAATTGAAAAAGAACCAGCTAGCTCTCTCTCTTTTTTTTTTTTTCTAAAGAAAAATGTGTAATATATTGGGGTTATAATCGTAAATATATATGATTAAACACAATTAAAAAATTTTAAAAGTCGATCCTCTTCTCTGCTCCAACGGATCGCAAGTTTGTAACGGAAAGTATCTTCCCCCACAGAGCCTTAGCGAAAATTTGAAATTTCAGATTTCAAATTTCCTGAGATCCTCCTATTTAAAAAACAAGTTAGGGTTTACGTTTTACATATTCGTGTGGAGAAGCGATTTTCCTTTTCCCTCTTCTTCTGATTCTTATCTCAGATCGATTGGATTACATGTTCGATCAATGGCGATCTGGTTCGTTGGGGGGTTTGAATTCGGGTTTGCTGATATTTTGAAGATCGATGCGAGGATTAAGATCTGTGTAATGGTTTGAATTCGAAATCGTGCGAAAGTCCCACCAAATCCGAGAAGGTATGCAACATCTCGATTTTGTTTTTGTTGTTTTAGTTTGGAATTTACGAATTGATCGGTGTGTCTATGTTGATTTGGGAATCTAGGGTTTTTAATTTGGGATATTTCATTTTTCTGCTGAAATTTTGTGGTTTGATGGTTACGAGATCTTCCAATACGGGTAATCGCGTAGATGTTTGATGGATTTTAGAATCGGAGAGTTTTTAATATTCTGAAAACTGTTTCGCAAAGTCTTAGATCAATCTTTCTCTTCTTTGTTGAGATAGAAAAACTAAACGATGTAGAGAGAATATCCTTCCATGTCTCTGTATGGATTTTTTAAAGGATATGTCATCATATTCGCATGATCGGTTATATGATTAAAATCTCCTTTTTTAAAAAAAATTGATGTGCCTCTCTCAGCCATGTTGTGTTTCTTGCTTCATGCATAGGTTTGAAAAAAAAGAAGCAAAAGTTGACAAGATGATTCAGTAACCAAGAACAAATGATGGGCAAGGTAAAACAAACAACAGTCTTTGTCCTCTTCTTGTGTCTTTTGCCTCATGCATAGGTCTTTGCGCAGCAAGCAAACCAAGCTGTAGCATTTCTATAGCCAATGATCAATGAAGGATAAGGTGAAGTAACTCTACTTGGACCAAACTTAGTAAGATTTGTCCTTGGCGTTAATATATGTTTGATTTTCATGGTCTTGTGCATTTACTCATAGTTTACTACTACTAACATAATGGTCTTGTATCAAGTTACAGGATTCTAAAACAAGATTTAGTCGACCCAAAAAATGAAGGGGTCAGGTAAGTAAACTATCTTGTTCTGTTTTTTGCTTGTTTCCTGAGTCAGAACCTTTAATCTGCAGTGTTTATGAAGCTCTGTTTGGACGAGTTTATTGTATTTAAAGTTACTTATAACATGAAGAAAGAAAGGCATATCATTATTCTTCTTGGATCTTGATTTTTTAGGTAATATACTCAAGACTCCAGGGATCAGATTTCAGTTGTTCAAGAGTCTTTTGAACACGAGACAACCAACTATATCCCCCGTACTACCCGTTAAGGTAATTCAATCTCTCTGCACTCTCTTACACCACTTGCCACTTGGCATTATTTAGCAGTTAAATCTCACGTCAAAGTACTTGTTACGTTTAGTAGTAAATTTAAACCTTTTTGTTTCATTTTACTGTCTTGTGTTTCCAGTTAGACAATTACGTGTCATGATTACTCTAGCTCATAGTTTACTACTGCTAAAAGAATAATTTCAAGAGATTTAGCAGCCAAGGAAATATGAAGGGTATTTAAACAAACTTTCTTCATTCGTCTCGTGTTTTTTCTTTCATGCATAGGTTTTGAACTACAAAATGAGATATTCAATAACCAAGAACAAATGATGGGTCAGGTAATAAACAAACTTTATTTGTCTTCTTATTGTGTATTTGCCTCATGCATAGCTCTTTGAGCTGCAAACAACAAAGATGCACGATAAGGTGATCAATGAAGGATAAGGTGATGGTAACCCTCTTACTCTATTCTCATGTGCCTTATTTTTAGGTCCTCTGGGTCATATAACTAGTTTTGTTGCTCACACTATCTTAAACACACACTCAACTCACGCACAATCAAACTCAACCCTAAAATGCAAAAGGTCAAACCACGCACAAAACAAAAATTCAAACACAATTTCAAAACAAACATCACACAATGCACACTAATTTCAAAATACACTCAAAGCACAACCACATAACACAACGAAACTTGAACATAACAAACAAGCATAAAAAAAAATCACACGCAATAAACTAAATAAAACAAACGCACAAAATAAGCAAATAAGATTAATAAAAATCCCTATAACTTCACAATTAATATTCTTCTTGTTTATCTTATGGATGTGCTCTTTCAGCCGTCTTGTGTGTTCTTGCTTCATGCATAGGTTTTTCAGTAAACTCTATGTTCCAGATCTTGTTCGTTTCTGTGTCTTAGCGTCTCAATTTGTGGCATATGTTTATTTGCAGAGAAGCAAAACAGATGAAGATTCGTCAGCTAATCCTCGATCTTCTTTCTCGGAGTTTGGAGACGACAGTTTAGCGATTGGAAGTTGGGAAGAGAAAGAAGTGATAAGCCGAGACGGACACATGAAGCTTCAGACAAATGTGTTTCTTGCTTCGATCGACCAGAGAAGCGAACGTGCAGCGGGTGAGAGTGCATGCACCGCACTTGTAGCGGTTATTGCGGATTGGTTCCAAAAGAACAGTGATCTCATGCCGATTAAGTCTCAGTTTGATAGTTTGATCAGATAAGGTTCGTTGGAGTGGAGAAACCTCTGCGAAAACGAAACGTATATGCAGAAGTTCCCCGACAAGCATTTCGATCTCGACACAGTGCTACAAGCAAAGATCCGGCCTTTAACTGTAATCCCCGGGAAGTCGTTTGTCGGGGTTTTCCACCCAGAAGGGATGATCAACGAGAGAAGATTCGAGTTTCTGCAAGGCGCCATGTCTTTCGATAGTATTTGGGATGAGATTATTAATCTCGAGGAAAGCTCGAGGAATGGCGATAACGAAGATGATGACTCGCCTCCACGTGTTTACATTGTGAGCTGGAATGATCACTTCTTTGTTCTCAAAGTTGAAAACGAAGCTTACTATATCATTGACACGTTTGGAGAAAGGCTCTATGAGGGCTGTGATCAAGCTTACATTTTGAAATTCGACGATAAAACCGTCATTTACAAGAATCTTCAGACAGGGATCAGAATCTGAATCTGAACCTGAGATTGTGTGCAGAGGGAAGGAGTCATGTAAAGAGTATATTAAGAGTTTCTTGGCGGCGATACCGATTAGGGAATTGCAAGAGGATATCAAGAAAGGATTAGCTTCAACCGCGCCTGTTCATCACCGCTTACAGATCGAGTTTCATTACACGAAGATGACTACGAACACAGAAACCGCGGTCTGAAAAGTTAGGAAGAGGATGCTAACGTTTCTGATGTTTTTGTAAGTTTTGCTGTAACTCTCTTTTAACTTTTACTAAATTGTGAATGTAGAGTTAACTCTCTCTTTTGACTAATTGTGTCTACCAAACCAGTTTGTATCTACCGAAATTTACATTTTTTAGTCTCGTTATTATATTTTCCGACTTGGACCAAACTTAGTAAGATTTCCAGTAAGATTTTTCCTTGGCGTTAATATATGTTTGATTTTC
Source organism: Iljinskaea planisiliqua (assembly GCA_900108845.1). Lineage (NCBI taxonomy): Eukaryota > Viridiplantae > Streptophyta > Magnoliopsida > Brassicales > Brassicaceae > Iljinskaea > Iljinskaea planisiliqua. Next base: position 3,819,686 of record FNXX01000008.1, read on the forward strand.
ATGGTCTTGTGCATTTACTCATAGTTTACTACTAACATAATGGTCTTGTATCAAGATATAGGATTCTAAAAAGAGATTTCGTCGGCCCAAAAATTGAAGGGGTCAGGTAAGTAAACTATCTCGTTCTGTTTTTTTGCTTTGTTTCTTGAGTCAGAACCTTTAATCTGCAGTGTTTATAAAGCTCTGTTTCGACGAGTTTATTGTGTTTAAAGTTAATTATAGCATGAAGAAAGAAATAAGGCATATCATTATTCTTCTTGGATCTCGATTTTTTAGGTAATATACTCAAGACGTCAAGGATCAGATTTCAGTTGCTCAAGAGTCTTTTGAACACGAGACAACCAACTATATCCCTCGTACTTCCCGTTAAGGTAATTCAATCTCTCTGCACTCTCTTACACCACTTGCCACTTGGCATTATTTAGAAGGCAAATCTCACTTCAAAGTACTTGTTACGTTAACTATCGTAAGTTTAAATATTTCTGTTAGACAATTATCTATAATGATTTCTCTTGCTAATAGTTTACTACTGCTAAAAGAATAATTTAGCAGCTATAGAAATATGAAAGTCATTCGTCTCGTGTTTCTTCCTTCATGCATAGGTTTTGAGCTACAAAATTAATATATTCAATAACCAAAGACAAATGATGAGTCAGGTAATAAACAAACTTTATTTGTCTTCTTATTGTGTATTTTGCCTCATGCATAGCTCTTTGAGCTGCAAACAACAAAGATGCACGATAAGGTGATCAATGAAGGATATAAGGTGATGTAACCCTCTTACTCTATTCTCATGTGCTTTATTTTTAGGACCTCTGGGTCATATAGCTCGTTTTGTTGCTCACACTATCTTAAAATACATTCAATTCATATACTCAATCAAACTCAACTCCAAAATGCAAAAATTCAAACACAATTTCAAAACGAAAATCACTCATTGCACACTAATTTCAAATACACTGAAACACAACGAAACTTGAACATAGAAAACGAGCATAAAAAACACCACACACAACGAATTAATTACAACAAACGTACAAAAGACGCAAATAAGATAAAAAAACCAATAACTTCACAATTAATATTCATCTCATTTCTCTTCGAGTATATATCAGTTTATTTTCTTAGTCTTTTTCTCAGTTATTAATCATTTTTTTCAACTCATAGTTTTCGAGAATATATTAATCGTTTTAGCCAAATAAAGAGAGCCAACTTGCATTCGTCTTAACTATTTGTCTTTTTCATGCTTTTCCGAAAGAGAAATTTAAAAACAACCACAAGCAAAAATGGTGTGCTTCAGACACATATAGAAAGAGGTAATCTTTACATATATTAAAAATTATATATATATATATATTAGACTCAGCTATTGCTGTATTAGGTTTTCTACGTCAAGTGATGTCATCATTGCAGGAAAATTTGGTGATGATTCAGAATCCAAGGAAAAGTTAGAGTTTTAAGGTGAGCTTTCTCGATTTCATCTCATATATTTTTGTTCATAGAAAAGTCTTATTAATGCATAATACTTCACTAAGGACAAAAATAACACTGATGTTTCTTACTTAACAAACATGTTCAATATATCAGCTGTGCAAATTTTATTTCCTTGTCAAGCTTGAAAGAATAATAATGAGTAAGCAGTCAAATCCCGGCTTGGATCAGACTTAGTCAGATTTTCAGTAAGTTTTTAGCTTTATTTTTATAGTCTTTTGTATTAAGCATTCTGCTAAAAGAATGGTTTTACATCAAGATAGAGACTAAAACTTAAGTAAGTACACTCTGAAAAACCCGTAGTAAGTGTTTATTCTTCCCATAAATTATTAAACAATTAGCTATCATAAATTTTTAAACAATTAACATAATAGTTTTCTTTCAAGATCCAGGAAGAGATTTAGCAACGAAGGAAATATGAAGGGGCATAAAATGAGATATTCTTTCATGCATAGGTTTTGAGCTGCAAATAACAAAGATATTCGTCTCGTGTTTCTTCCTTCATGCATAGGTTTTGAGTCACAAAATGAGATATTCAATAACCAAGAACAATTGATGGGTCAGGTAATAAACAAACTTTATTTGTCTTCTTATTGCGTCTTTTGCCTCATGCATAGGTCTTTGAGCTGCAAATAACAAAGATGTACTAGCACTTCCTTAGCCAATGATCAATGAAGGATAAGGTGATGTAACTCTTTTTACCCTATTCTCATGTGCTTTAGTTTTTAGGTCCTCTGGTGGGTCATATAAGTGGTTTTGTTGTTCACATTATTTTAAAACACATTCAATTCACACACAATTAAACTCAACTCCAAAGTGCAAAAATTTAAACACAATTTCAAAACTAAAATCACACTAATTTCAAAATACACTCGAACACACTCTTATAACAAAACTAGAACATTACAAACAAATATAAAAAACACCACATGCAACACCCCAAAAGTTTTCATATTTACAAAACTTACACATATTACTGTATTTAACAATAGCTCCATATCTTTCATAATTTGCAAACTTACCTCTCAAATTTTAATATTTATGAAAATGCACCAAACGTTTTTGTATTTACACAACTGACCCACATATTTTGGTATTTACATAATAGCACCACATCTTTTCGTATTTTCATACTTGCCTCTTAAATTAGTATATTTACGAAATGTCCCAATAAGTTTCTGTATTTACAAAACTTACCAAAATATTTCTATATTTGCATGATAGCCCCATTTTCACGTATTTACCAATCTGCCTCTTTTATTTTAGATTTCTTTTTGAAGTTGAAAATTCAAATTATTAAAAATGGGAAACAAAATTAAATGGATAGAAAACAAAATAAAATAGGCAGAAAACAAAATTAAAATCGAAGATAGAAAATTTTAACGTAAAAAACCTAGACTTAAAGGGTGTTCCACTCTTTTTTTTAATCTCTTCTTCTTCTTCCAAGCCACCTTTTTTTTTTTTAATCTATCTGCTCCAAATCTAATTCTAAAGCTTTCATTCCAAATCTAAAGCTTCTATCTCCAGATCCGAACCTTCTTCCTTCACCTCTGATCTTCCTCTTCCTCCGACGGATCCTTCTTCCTTCAGCTCCGATCTTCCTCTTCCTCCGACGGATCCTTCAATTCACACACAATTAAACTCAACTCCAAAGTGCAAAAATTTAAACACAATTTCAAAACTAAAATCACACTAATTTCAAAATACACTCGAACACACCCTTATAACAAAACTAGAACATTACAAACAAATATAAAAAAACACAACATGCAACGCCCCAAAAGTTTTCATATTTACAAAACTTACACATATTACTGTATTTAACAATAGCCCCATATCTTTCATAATTTGCAAACTTACCTCTCAAATTTTAATATTTATGAAAATGCACCAAACGTTTTTGTATTTACACAACTGACCCACATATTTTGGTATTTACATAATAGCACCACATCTTTTTGTATTTTCATACTTGCCTCTCAAATTAGTATATTTATGAAATGTCCCAATAAGTTTCTGTATTTACAAAACTTACCAAAATATTTCTATATTTGCATGATAGCCCCATTTTCACGTATTTACCAATCTGCCTCTTTTATTTTAGACTTCTTTTTGAAGTTGAAAATTCAAATTATTAAAAATGGGAAACGAAATTAAATGGACAGAAAACAAAATGAAATAGACAGGAAACAAAATTAAAATCGAAGATAGAAAATTTTAACGTAAAAGACCTAGACTTAAAGGGTGTTCCACTCTTTTTTTTAATCTCTTCTTCTTCTTCCAAGCCACCTTTTTTTTTTTTAATCTATCTGCTCCAAATCTAATTCTAAAGCTTTCGCTCCAAATCTAAAGCTTCCATCTCCAGATCCGAACCTTCTTCCTTCACCTCTGATCTTCCTCTTCCTCCGACGGATCCTTCTTCCTTCAGCTCCGATCTTCCTCTTCCTCCGACAGATCCTTCAATTCACACACAATTAAACTCAACTCCAAAGTGCAAAAATTTGAACACAATTTCAAAACTAAAATCACACTAATTTCAAAATACACTCGAACACACCCTTATAACAAAACTAGAACATTACAAACAAATATAAAAAAACACCACATGCAACAACCCAAAAGTTTTCATATTTACAAAACTTACACATATTACTGTATTTAACAATAGCCCCAAATCTTTCATAATTTGCAAACTTACCTCTCAAATTTTAATATTTATGAAAAGGCACCAAACGTTTTTGTATTTACACAACTGACCCACATATTTTGGTATTTACATAATAGCACCACATCTTTTCGTATTTTCATACTTGCCTCTTAAATTAGTATATTTACAAAATGTCCCAATAAGTTTCAGTATTTACAAAACTTATCAAATATTTCTATATTTGCATGATAGCCCCATTTTCACGTATTTACCAATCTACCTCTTTTATTTTAGACTTCTTTTTGAAGTTGAAAATTCAAATTATTAAAAATGGGAAACGAAATTAAATGGACAGAAAACAAAATGAAATAGGCAGGAAACAAAATTAAAATCGAAGATAGAAAATTTTAACGTAAAAAACCTAGACTTAAAGGGTGTTCCACTCTTTTTTTTTAATCTCTTCTTCTTCTTCTTCCAAGCCACCTTTTTTTTTTTTTAATCTATCTGCTCCAAATCTAATTCTAAAGCTTTCGCTCCAAATCTAAAGCTTCCATCTCCAGATCCGAACCTTCTTCCTTCACCTCTGATCTTCCTCTTCCTCTGACGGATCCTTCTTCCTTCAGCTCCGATCTTCCTCTTCCTCCGACGGATCCTTCTTCCTTTAGCTCCTGCCGCCACTCCGGTCAGTGTTCTTCTCGAGAACTCTGGAGATTGGTCTCAAGTTCCTAGAGATTTTTACTCCAAGTTGATTCAGACGTTTAAACTGATCGGCATCGACCGAGACGACGACGGTGTGGTGTCCATGGGAAATTTAGCGGCACTGTTTTAGTAGGCTCAGTCACGAGCCGCCAAAATCGCTCGATAAGGTTATCGATCATAAGGATATCACCCAAAATCTCAAGAAATTTGTACTCTTTGTTTGAGCCCTAGGCCAATTTTTTTTTGTTTTAAAATGTTTTGGGGGTTCTCGGATTCAATTGGGAGCTGATTATCAATTCTCCTCGTAGGTAACCGAGCAAGATTTTCCGCATTTGCTCTTTTGTGGGCCGTCAGGTTCGGTAAGAAAACCCTAATTAGGGATGTTAATGTTGGGTAATTACCCATAGGGTACCCAAAACCCGCCCCATTTAATAAAAGAAACTCGCGGGTTTTAGATGGGCGGGTTTTATTTACATTCGGGTTTAACTCGGGTTACCCTAACGGGTTTTGGGTACCCGACGGGTTTTTTGTTATTTTTAATTTAAAAAGTTTTTTTTATATATTTACATATGGAGAACATTTGATTTAATATTCAAAATATATAAAATACTGTAAAACTAACACATATTTTTAAAAGTTTGAAAATGAACTTTATAAAATTTTAAAAAATTATATACAATAATATTATTAATCACATATATGAGATTAAAAGTATGTTGGATTTGGTTATTATGTATATCCAATTGAGTTCATATTTTTAAATTTGATTTTGATGGGTTTGGTTATTATGTAAATAATTATAACTTAATTTTGTTGTTGGATTTAGTTTTAGACAATTGGTGTGTGACATTATTTTTAAAAAGTTTTATTTTGTTCACATTTTCTTTCATTTTATATAGTTTTTAGTGTATTAAATTTCTTTTTTAGTTTAATTATATTAATTACAATGATAAATTAATTTTTAGCTGAAAATAATAATATCTGATTTATTTTTTAAAAATATTGTAAGTCTAATTTTAATTTTTTACAAGTTTCATCACAAATTTTATAAGTTTAATTATAAATGGTTTTAGATTAAAAAGAAATCGGGTACCCATGGGTAATCCTAAACTTCGCGGGTTTTTTTTGGGTTACCCTAATAATACCGGGTTTTTTCGGGTTTTATAATTTAGGGTTATTTTTGGGCGGGTTTGTTTCGGGTTCGGGTCGGGCTGGGTTTTTTTACCCATCACAACAACCCTAACCCTAATCATGGTGCTTCTCAAGTAGATATATGGTGCCAGTGTAGAGAAGGTATCCTTTTTTCCTTTTGCTTTTTCTTTGTTGGTTATTGTTTGGTAATAACAAGAAAGATGATGACTTTGAACCATATTGTTGTTGAGCAAAAGTACACTGTCTATTTTTGCATGTTGAGATGTGGTTAATTTACTCTCTCACTATTACAAACTCTTTACTTTGTCTTAAGATTGATGTTCATCTTCGAATATTTACACCCATTTTTAAACAAATTTTGTTTTAATAATAATTAAAAATTTGAAGAATTTATTTGGTTTATATCTGAGAATTGTTTTTCAATTTCAAATGTTATTTAAAATGATATATAATATATATTTTTTGTTAAATTTTGTTCTTTTAATAAAAATAAGAATATGATATTGAAAATTATCTTCCTCAAACCATACTGAAATCATCGCGCTACATGAGACAAGCAGAGAATATATGGCTTAGATCAATAAGTCAATATATCCAATCAAGTAGTGGGATTTAAGTCACTCTGTAACCAACCACCTTATAAAAAGACAATGATGCATGTGTTGCTTAAACAAAAGAGGGATATATTATAAGTGACAGAACCAAACATAGTCCACTAAAGTTTTTCTTATATACTCAAGAACTTAAGAAAAATAATGAAATTAAAGTGAAATCTGTCAGATCATCTGACAATGCTGCAGACCTATTCACGAAATCGTTACCAACTACAATGTTTAGAAAATATGTCTACAACATTGGAATGCCTCACTTGCAAAACTTATGAACCAATGTCCTAATTATTCGAGGGGGAGCTACAACCTTACTATGGTTTTCCCAAAGGGTTTTTTTAGAAAAGTTTTTAACGAGGCAACTAGATGTTCACCGGAAAAGATATGAATGACAATGGACTCCAAAAGGGAGTTTTGCAAAAGTCAAGGTAACACATACATGAAGAAATGAATATGGAGCTCATAGTAATTTATTATTTACAGTAATATATGTTGATTTTTCATTCTATATAAAGTGAGACATTTGTTTCTTATTTGATATAAGTAATAATATTCACTCTTACATTTTGGTACAACTCTCTCTTTCTATTTTCCTTCTAGCAACAAACACTTTGATTTCATACATATAATATATAATCGTAACACAAGAGAAGTTATAATTACTTTTGGATGGTGATTTTTCTTAACATGATCTAGAATTACAAGAAATGGATAAGGATAGAGAGCCAGAATTAACTATCTCAATGATTATGACGACGATTATTAAAAATTAAAAATTCTACTAGTTTAAGGTAATGAGTGATTTCGTTAGAGGTATTAGAAGATCTAACAATATCATGGATAATCTTTCTTACATTTCTTCAAAACGTAAGTGCAAGTGACGACGTCTTGACGCTAAAGCCACCAGTCTTCGTTATCTTCTATACGATCGCCCAAAAACTAATGGAGGATGGCCGATCATGCTGACCCAACCAGATATGACGATGGTGGAAATATAGGCAATTCATCTGAATCAACTTATGTTTTTTTCTCTCCTTGATCTTTGAACAAAATTGAGATCTTTTATGAAATGAGGAACTGTGACAAAGGTATATGTAAGGAGGAGGCCCGGCCCAAAGGGGATGGACAAAGGTGCACCCATCCAAGGGCCTGAACCTTATAAAAAAAATTTACATGTAATAATTGGCTCAAATTTTTTTAAAAAAAACACTATAAAAATAGCTCAAAGTTTTTAAAAACCTAAATTAAACACAAACTATTAATAAAATAAGTTTAAATGTTAGTTTTTCAAATGAAAAAGCCTATTTTTTTGAAAATATATATTTTTATAGTAAAATAGTTTTAAAATTTGGTCAAACATTAAAAAAAAATTGTATTATGATGAAATGGCCAAAAAAATTTTTTTGCCCAAGGGACTTCAATAATGTTGGGCCGGGCTTGGTGAAAATACCAAAATTCAATTTGGAAATAGAAAGAAAAAAGACGAGAAAAAAATAAGAGTATTTTACACTCAAAGACACTTTCTTAATCCCTAATTACATAAAAAGACACTTTGTGCATGTTGAGCAATTTAGAGGAATGAAAAGTCTAAACTGTCCTACTCCAACGTAACTTTCTCTCTCTCTCTCTCTCTCTCTCTCTCTCTCTCTCTCTCTCTCTCTCTCTCTCTCTCTCTCTCTCTCTCTCTCTCTCTCTCTCTCTCTCTCTCATCTGACGTTTGGTGGACGGGACTGTGGTGGACGGGGTTTTGGTAGACAGGGTCTTGGTGGACGGGGTTTTGGTGGACAGGGTTTTGGTGGACGGGGTTTTGGTGGACGGGGCTTTGGTCACAAATCTCCAAATTTTTTGGTGAACAAGAGATTGATGAACAAGAGATTGATGGATTAAATGAATTATGATGTTCATTAGGAATTGTCATTTAGTGGATGATAGAAATTAAAATGTTCATAACTCAACTTCCATGTGGACAGGAAATTGATGGACATGAGTGGTGGATAGGAGATTGGTGGACAGGAATGGTGAATATGAAACTGGTGGATATAAAATTGGTGGACTGAAAATTGGTGGATTAAATGAATAATGATGTTCATTATAATGTCATTAGGAATTATCATTTCGTGGATGATGGAAAGCTAATGTCCACAAGACAGCGAAAATTGGTGGATAGGGGAAGGGGGAACATGAGTTTTATGGACGGGGTTGTGGTGGACGGGACTTTGGTGGACAGAGAATTGATGAACACTAGTTTCAAGAAGAGGGTTATGATGGATTGGAGATTTGTGGATCACAACCCCGTCCACCAAAACCCCGTCCACCACAGTCCCGTTCACCAAACGTCAGATGAGAGAGAGAGAGAAGAGAGAGAGAAAGTCATGATTTTTTTTAAAAAAAGTAAAGAAAAAATAGGAAAGAGAAAAAGGTATAATGAGAATTAAATTTGTTTACATCCCAAATATTTGCCCTACATGCAAAAAGTGTCTATTTTGTAACATTCAAAATTAAAAGTGTCTATTTATGTAAATCACTCAAAAAATAATTGTTTGTTACCGACTCTTCTCCCAAGAAAAAACCAAAGCAACTCTTTTTTTTTTCTAATTTATTTTGAAACTACCAAATATATATACATATACCTTGCTGTATTTATACGATATTTGAGAAAGTGAAGATTTTGATGATTTACTTCTGATACATATGTAGAAAATAGATATCTAATGATTTACATAAATCTTAGAGATACTATCGGATTGATGAAAAATGCACATGACCAAATAATGATAATTGTCATTTGCCTAATTAGTGTATACTTTTTTGTATATAGAATGCAAATTCTCCTTTTTAAATCAAATTTTGAAATATAAAAATAGTCTATATCTGATTCAAATGAAAACTAATATACTAAATCTTTAATCATTTTAAACAAATCCGTATAATTTGTCTCGAATGTAACAAAAAATATTCCTTCTGCTTCTACATTGTTGTAGTCTGCGTCTATTGTAATAGTGTGAGGTAGAGGCTCATGATCCAACTCTACGGACTACGTGAAATACTACAGTGGTTTACAATGGGGAAAAAAACCTCCTTTCTAGCTATAACCCCTCTCGATTCCGACTCGGAGCCAAACCTTTCAATTTCAATGGCAATTGTGACGGGAGATCGCTACGTTGAGAAGCTACAGAAGTTTCTTGAGGATGAAGCCGAGTCGCTTCTCGAAGAAACCATTGTTCTCAAGCTTAACCCAGCTGGTCTCCACTACGTTCATCTCCGTCTCGAGTCTCTCCGCGAACTTGAGCGCATGCTCTCTGGTGCTCCTGTTGACTACCTCCGCGCTTACGTTTCCGACCTCGGAGACTACCGCGCGCTCGAGCAGCTCCGTCGTATTCTCCGAATCCTCACTTCACTCAAGGTCCTCTCTACGCTTCCTTCCTCGGCTCGTGATCCCACGCCCTTGGGTCTTATTCCCTTTGGTAGGCTCAGAGTTTTGGAACTTCGTGGCTGTGATTTGTCAACTTCTCCGGAGCTTCGCCACACCTTGGAGAAGATCATTTGCCATAATTCCACTGTTAGTTCTTCTCCTTCCTACCTTTGGCTGCTATTGCTTTCTCTGCTATGCATTGTGGTTATAGTTCTGTTCCGTTTTGCTTTAGATTGTTTTGCTATGAATCGTTTGAATAATGTGATGCTACCATTTGATATAGGATGCTCTGCGGCATGTTTTCGCCAGTAGAATCGCCGAGATAACGAACTCGCAAGAGTGGAATAAGTTGGCGGTCGTATCGTGTGCTTGTAACCGTCTTGTGCTCATGGATGAGTCCTTGCAGCTTCTCCCGGCTGCTAAGTCGCTTGATCTGAGTCGTAACAAGTTCGCGAAGGTGGATAATCTTAGGAGATTGACCAAATTGAAGCACCTTGATCTGGGTTTCAATCATCTTAGAACAGTCTCTTACTTGAGTCAGGTGGGAATAAACTCAGGCTTCAGCATATCTATGCTTATATTCATTTGATTCTCAGTTACTTAACACTAAGGTTGTAAAATGGGAAGGAATGATGTTGTAGCCGATTTTTTCTCTTTGAAGTTCGTATTTTAATTGTCATTTGCTTTGTCTAGCTTCTCTCCATATTTTTGATGAATATGATGGTTTCACCCATATACTCATGTTTATGGACTAATGCAGGTATCCTGTCATCTTGTAAAACTTGTTTTGAGGAACAACGCTCTAACTACGTTGCGTGGGATTGAGAACTTGAAGTCACTCGAGGGCCTTGATGTTTCCTACAATATTATTTCCAACTTTTCGGAATTGGAGTTCCTTTGGAGTCTTTCACTACTGAAAGAACTGTGGCTGGAAGGGAATCCAGTGTGCTGTGCTCGATGGTATAGGGCACATGTCTTCAGCTACATTGCTCTTCCAGATGACGTAAGTTTTTTATTTTTCTTTATTCTTGTTTTGGAGATCCTGGAATCTTGTTGAGAAGACAGAAATTGCACTATGTCTGTTTATGCTTGATTTGTAATGCTTCTTGTGCTGTACGGCTTTTCAGCTGAAGCTAGATGGCAAGCAGATAGGAGCTAGAGAATTTTGGAAGAGGCAAATCATTGTAGCCCATAGGCATAGTGAGCCTGCCAGCTACGGTTTCTATTGTCCAGCTAGAGAGGAAGGTAACGAAGAAGGAAGCTGTAATAGAAAGAAGGTAAGCAGCCACAAGTCCACTTACAATATACATAGACACATGTATATTTTACTTGCTCTTGCTTGTGTCGACCCTTTTCGTGATGTGACTTCAAGCCAGTTAATTGGGCATTGTGGTGTGACTTTCTTGAGGACATTGTGTGACATGCACATGTGACATTCTTTTTGGTTTGTTTTGTTTGATAAATAATACTGAAAGCTTATTGCTCTGTTTTAACCTTTAACAGAAAATGATCTTCCGTCTCGCTTCTATTGATTGCGAGGAAGAGGCTGCCTACGTGAATTCTGACCAAGAGGCTGTTTCATGTGATCACGACAACAAAGAGAATTTAAAGTGTGATCAAGAGGCTGATATATTTGGTCTTATAAGGAAAGTTGAAAACCTGAAGAAAGAACGTTCTGTTATGTGGTTGCGAGAGTTCAAGGACTGGATGGATCATTCATCAGAGGATTTTGCAGATGTCAGCAAAGACAGTTTGGGTATCAATATGGACAAGATGTACTGTACAAAGACTAGAGAAATCTCAAGGCAGCATAGTGGAACACGAAGATATTCGTCCAGGTCTTTACGAGCTTCAAGAGATAAGAGCCGTAGGAAAAGTTTGGATTGCAATGGTTCAAATGTGGACCACAAAGCCGGTATGGATGATATGAAGTACGTTGAAGGTAATGAGACACAAACTATGACTAATGATATCTCTTCGTTAGGCCTTCAAACTACAGAGCAACATCAGAACTATCAGGAATTTGAGTCGGTTGAACCAAACAACCTGTTTTCTACAGAACCTGCCTGGGAAAAATTAGCTGAAAATAGAAATATGTCAACATAGGATATAAGCCAGGATATGATGGGATCATTTTCGTCATCAACATATCTTGGGCCACCCCCTCATTATCAGAAAGATGTCTTATATCGACGTCAGAACTTGGTGGAAGAAATCTTGCAGCTGTCTGCAGATTCGTATTCAGTGGCATCATCTGATAGCACAAGCAGCTGCAGTGAAGATGATAACTATGAATCTGAGTCTGAGTCTTCGAATCATGAAAACAGTCGGTCGACAGATTTTCTTAATGTGAATAAACTACGTGACGAGATTCCGGGGTGTGAAACTAATGTAACAATCTCTCTTGATTCTCAACCGGAGAATGGTAGCATAATAAAAACTTTGAAGACTGATGGATCGATGAAGGAGAATACCTCTAACTTTTTATCTGAATTGCATAGTGGTGAACTTGATTCTGGTGTTAATCAGATTTGTCATTTGGTTGAGACAAAGAAAAGCACAAGGAAACCTATAAAAAGATTTGTTTCCTTCCAGAAAGTTGAAAGTTGCGTTAGTAATAGAGAGACATCTCTCAGGAGTGATGCAGATATTTGCTTTTCTGGTTCTGATCATTTGCGAGAAAGTTCCCTGTCAACGTTTTGTAGTAGTAGCTATAGCAATATTAGATATTGGGGGACTGAAAGAACACATGAAGGAAAAGGCGATTCAGTAGAGGAATATTTTTCAGCAAAACTGTCAGATTCCAGTTGTCAAGAAACTTGTAGGAGTTACATGAGTTGTGATTTTATACTACAGAAAGGTTCCACGTACAAGCAACGGTGAGTTTTTGTTCAACGTGCAAGTTTATGGGTAAGGAATAGTAATGCGAGTCCCTTTCAATAGATTTATACATTAGTGTTGACTTTTCTAGAATAGAGATGTTATCGTTTTCTAGAATGGCTAGGCTTTTCTAATATTTTATCGAATTGCTAGCATTAGATTTAGAAAAGTGGGTGAAATGTGTAAAATCGTATGTGAATTTCGGTTTTTCTTCATATAAATGCATAGCTGGTTGAGAAGCAACACCATACCAGGTTGCTATTTATTTTCTTCCCTTCTGACAATATTCTGAAATACAGGGAAGTAGTGTTACTGCTGAGTAGCCTAGGCAAGCTGTACGTGCTACTCGTGGGTGTGTCTACTGATTATCAAGGTTAGACTAATCAGCTGTCTTCCTCTGCCTATCACGTCATAAGTTTTGCCGATGCTGAGTTCTTAACGGACATGGGTCTCTGCAGGAAGCACCTTAAGTGTACTGTGTTCCCATGGAATCAACGACTTACAAGACGTTTCAGTTGGTCTAGGACTTCAGTTTGTGAGGTTGTTCTTTTTCTTAGGTTCGGCTTTGTAGATTTGATTTTATGTCCATATACTGAATCCTTCTTGTTCTTTCTGAGTAGACTACGCTTTTTGGAGGATGCAGAATACATTTTTGTTACGAAGTGCATTGAGAGGACAACAGAATTACTCAATATAATACAAGTATTCGATTCTCAGGCTAAAAAATTTACATGCTCTCTGCAAAGGTAAGCTATTAACTTTCAACCCAGAGTCGGCTCTGTAAATTTTTGCTGTCATAATTTGTTTTTTCCATGTTGATGCCAGTCTGGAGAATATTCAAGCGGACTTGTTTGAGAAAGAAATATGTGGAGGTTTGAAGCTGAGTATATTCCAGTACAATGTTCTCCAATTTCAGAGCAGCACCCTTGGAGGTATATTCTCTCGTGTGTGTATGATATTCTAGATTGATTAAAAATGGTTCACTCAATTTTCCATCTTCCCTTAAAACGACACGTGAAAATAGACTTGAGAGTGTATTTTCTATCGATAATTTTGGAAACCTGTGGTTAGGCCAAATCAGTGACTCATGCTAGCGTCGGCTACCCAGAGAGTATTATGATCCATATTCACAATAAGTCATGTCCCTTCAATTTGATCACTCCGCTTTTATTACATATGACATCAAGAACATTGCATGTTCCGAATAAAGTGCACTCTACATCATGAACCATGAAGCAGCACAGTTTCGTTACTACAGTTATTTATGTTCTGTGTGTCCAAAAACTCCAATACAATGTTATCACTGATTGGAAACTAAGATTTTTTTGTTTAATTTGCTGAATAGAAGTGTCGTGGCTTTGGCGGTCGCTATTTGTGGCTGGTGGGCGTCTCTTTATATGCAATGAAGACTTGGCACAACTTAATTCTCAAACAGCATATTCTTCTTCTGCTCCGTATTTCTTGCTTGACTCCTGCTGCTCCATTTCTGATATATCTGAGACGGTAATAAGTTTCTTCACCCCTTTTGCTCGCTTTTGATCGAGATAAGATGTAAACTTTCCATGTTCAAACTTGAATATTGTCCTTGTCCAGATCGTTGAATCGCAAGGCAGAGTTGTGTCATTGAAGATCGAAAAGAACAGGAGAGTGGATTCAGTTACATGGAAGCTCAAGTGGTGCAGCACTGAGAATGCACTCAAGTTTGTGGCTTTGCTTAAAGCTCTTCACCCTGATTCGCCACAATGGCCGTTGGCTGTAAGATACAGGCGATGAGTCTGGTTTGCCCTTTTTTTTGTTTTCTTTTACGGGTCACGTTTTCTCTATGTAGTTATAATAACCACTTATGCATTGCTTGAACTATAGGAATGTGAAGATCAAGTAATTATAGTTCCTAAAAACAGCCAAAGAATCACATAAATTCTGTAGTATGCTTTTGTGTCTATACACACACTCCAGTGAAAAAGCTTTCTATCTCGAATCTTCTTCTGACTCGTGCTGATTTGAATCCTGAGAATCTGACTGATGGTTTAAACTCCGAGAGACAAAAAGCTTTGAGATGCCATTTATAGCTGCTTGGACCTCGTCTGTATCCCTTGTGCTTCTCCATACCGAAGACTGCGAGCTTAAACCAGCGTATTCGCTTGCAGCAACCTGCGTCTTCTTTGAGGTAGCAAGAACCTTCTCCAAGTCCAATTGTGTCAATGGCCTAGGCACCTGAAACAATGCAAGTGACTCGCAAAACATCAATACTCCGAAATCAGGTAGACAAAAGGAAACATAGACATTTGTAAGACTTACCGAGATTTGTCTGCCCTTTTTCTCTTCCTCTAGTATTTCTCTGATTGGATAGTAAGCTGCTTTTTTGCAGAGATCGAAGATGTCCGAACCGGTATAGTCTTCACATAACTGAGCTATATGATCATAGTCGATACCAGGCTCGACTCTCTCTCCTTTCAATACCACTTTCAATATCTGAGCTCTCTCCTTACAATCAGGCATACCGATCTCAAAGGCTTGAGGAAACCGCCTCAGTATTGCTTCATCAAGCTCTGAGGGTCTGTTCGTTGCAGCAAGAACCATCACCCTCGCGTTCTCTATAACACAAACATCATACAATTTTAAAACTGCACTGCTTTAACAATGGTTTAAACAGGACAGTAAAGACGAGAACTTTCATCAACTCACGATCTGTTGTAAATCCATCCCATAAAGCCATAAACTCAGTCTTCATATTCGCCATCGCTTCATTATCTGTCGAACGACGCTGGCCAAGAAAACTATCCACCTCATCGATAAAAATAATGGCAGGTTGAAGTTTCTCCGCCAAGCTAAATACAGCAGCCACTAAACAAACAGAACAACTCGTACAATTAGTTAACAATACCAATAGAACGAAACGCATCAAGAGGGCTTATAATCTACACCTACCAAGCTTCTGTGCATCACCGAACCACTTGCTCATGAGATTCGAAACTTTCACATTGATGAAAACAGCTTCTGATTCTTTCGCAATAGCTTTGGCAAGCATCGTCTTCCCAGTTCCAGGAGGACCATACAACAAAACACCCTTTTGAGGTCCAAGCAACTTTCCATAAGCAAAAAGCTCAGGTCTTTTCAATGGTAGAATCACAAGCTCATACAAAGCCTGCTTGATTGAGTCTAACCCTCCAATAGAATCAAACTCCACATCTATGTTTTGTGGGTTTATAACATCACAAGCTATTACATCCTGTTTTTTTTAACATAAAACCAAAAGCATATAAACAAACAAATGAGCAACATTCCCTCCACATACTTGCACAACTTGGAAATTTAAATCCTTTCAACTGCAACATTCCCTATACATATATGCACAAAGCTTGGAACTTTAAATCCCTAACAGGTTAGATTGCAACATTTTCTCCACATATATGCACAAAGCTTGTAACTTTAAATCCATAACAAGTTGAATTGCAACATTTCCTCCACATATAAGCACAAATCTTGGAACTTTCAATCCCTAACAATTTCAATTGCGACATTCCCTCCACATACATGCATAAAGCTTGGACCTTTAAATTCCAAAGAAGGACCCATTACCTCGTATTGATTGGTTTGGATAAGAGGACGACCCAAACGCTTAGCGAGTTCTCTCTTATGCTTAAGGGCCTTTTTAGCAGCGTCACGATTAGGGTCAAGTTGACTGGCACATACATAGAAAGTCAAGCTACTCAAGGCAGCGCCTGCGACTAACAGAATCAATTGCTCTAAGAAACTAGTTTCCTTCTTTATCGAAGATCTCTTCATAACTTGTTCTGCAAACACAAACCCTTCTTCGCTCAAAGAGGATTTGGGAATTAGAGCGAACAAAAAGAAACCCTAGTTCTTGAAATGGCGGGCGTGTGTGGGAAGATCGAGGAGAATAGGCAGAAGAAGAAGAAGAAAGCCTTTAACCGAAGTAACATCGAACAGTCCCCCGGTGGCATTGTCGTAATATTATCATCCGTTTATTGTTAATAATTTATCAGACTGGCCCATTGGGCTTAGTGGTATTTCACTATTGGGTCTGAAATTTGAAAGCCTTCGAAAGCCCAATTCGAAGATTTCTAATGATTGCCGAGATTGAATTGGTGCAAAGATTTCTCCATTGGCCTCAAATGTACTTTGGCCAATACGATCAATGTTCTCATATTTTATCCCCAACTTATATAATTCTTTTGTTGAAAAAAGAAAGACTCACTAAATAATGATATATGAAGTACGAAAACTGATCTTAGGATCGCCACACATCAACTTCAAAAATATTAATATATCGAAATCAAATCTCAAACCTATATTAAGGAAAATATTTCCTCATCATACCGATATATATCTCTACGAGTACACAATACTTTTAAAAAAATAAAAATTGCTTAAGTCTTCTTTGGAATAAATTTTTAATATTTGATTTTTTTTATATATAAACACATTCTCAGTAGTCAAAGAAAATATCCTATCCTTCGTATGAAAATTTTGTTGGCCACACATCATCATAGAAAATTGTCAAACAAGCTTAATTGATTGATTGACTCGAATAATTGAATAACAATAGAACTAGATGAACCCAAAAAAAAACAATGTAGGCATGTTGAAGTCAACTTTAAAATGAAATTGAATACTAATTTAAGTGAAAAGTTACTGGACTGGTACTTAAAATAGTTACTAGATATAGAGATATATTTTCAGTTATATTGCTAATTTAGTTAAACTGAAATAGTATTTGCTAACAATTAAAGATACATGAATCGCATCTTATAGATACTCGAAACTACGTTCCACACACTTCAATATTTTGTAACTAGATTCACTAATTAATTTTCTTATAACATTAATCACTTTATTTGTTGAATGACCAATTTCATATGAAAGTATTGTTTTCTTAACTTTTTTGTTGACTGTATAAAACTTATACTAAACAAGAAGCAGGTACGTTTACAACAAACCTTTTTGCTGTGTAATTTGTAAAACCCTAGCTTTTACTTAATTTCTTTTACCCTTTTTTATGTGTAGACATCGAATAATATTGTCTTTCAAACTTACCAACTTTGATAATATATATCAAACGCTAAAGCACGATCAATGATCATCAGAAATTCAGAATGATTCGGTCTTGAGAATCTAGCGCACGTGGCTTTTCGAGAGAGGGAGCGTTAGACGAACGCAGATCTAAATTAAAAGACAACACGAGATCAACAAACAAGTAAGAGGCTCAATGGCATAAACAAAAATATAAAAGTGTGGTGCATGCAGTAGAAAAAGCTTTTGGTCAAAAAATATCTAAAAACTTAACTAAATGTTGTTTATTATATACTCAACCGCAATTATTATGATATTCATTCTACGTTTGTTTCATTCGTATGTTCACACCAGTTTCAATTATTTTGCATAACATGTATAGTAGACCATATGTTCTCTTGTCGTCATTCGATAGCTAGAGCTTTAAAATTAAAAAGAGCAAAGTTTTTTTTTTTTTTCAGTCTTCCACTTTTTAATTTGTCACTTTCCTTTTTGGATTCTAATATTCCATTTGTATGCTTTTTATCCGAAAGCAAACACGTAACTCCGGATGGATTGCTATCCACTAGAATATCATGAATGTTGACGAGATGCGACTCTTATGATTGTAGATTTGTATAGTGTCAATGTAAAGCAACGGAGTGGATAGATCGATGATTTTATGTAACGCTTGTACACCTAACAACGTAATTAATATCTTACAACTTTCTTAGTTCGCAGTGGAATCTCTTGATCATGAGCTAAAAGCGTTACAATACACGGAGATAGGACATGAATGGATGGTATGGATACGGCAAAAAAAGGAAACTTTGTAATATGATGATTCAATGAACCGAACAAGTTGAATTTTTTGTTTTTCAAATTTCTTGTACCTGTAAATAAATATAATACTGTGGAAAATAAGTAGTATAGACTGTATAGTGGTCCTTACTTAGTTCCATTATTTACTATATGGTAATTTCAAACCTCTCTTTATAGTGACAATCTCAATATATAGACAAAATAGTAAATGAAAAAAATGTTAAAACATAAAAATAAAAAAACGTATAAGAATAACAATAAAGGAAATAACTGAAAGTGCCATTTTATACCAAATCCTCTTAATTTGCTTGGTGCTTATCGTTTGGCATAAAGTCAGCTATATTACAAATGTGGACGTCCAATACAATATTCTAGAAAATTGGGTAGACTGACAAAAAGTGTCAATTGATCAAACATGAACTAGAATTGGGTAGGATCATATTTTCAATCATTAGATAGTGATCCATCGATGTAGCTATGAAGATAGGCATGGGCAAAGTAGGAAGGTTAGGATATATATTTAGTGTATAAATGGTTTAACCAAACCAAGAAAAGCTCAAATTATAGATAAGTAGAATGGTTGATTCAAACCTATTGTAAAATATAAATGTTAAAATATACTATAATTTTCAAATTTACCCCTTAATTAGATGTTGTGAGAATAGTCAGAATGATTATTCAAAGCGTAGATGCATGAAGAAAAACATTTGGACCGCTACATAGGTTCAGCAGGCAGTCAAATATTTCTAAAATCGCATTCGGAATTAATTATTCATATATTTTTCAATTTCATAACTTTTTTACATAAGAATATCATCAGCAATATATATTTCACTCATACTATACGGAAATTTAATTAATTTACGTTAATTATGTGTAGGTTGTAAAGAATGTGAAATAAGCCAAAATGCCAAACACTTTCATCGCTCCAATACCAATCGATCAATTTTTAATTGATAGTTTTATATATCTACCGCTTTAATAATATTTCTAAAATTTCCTTCATCATCACGTGTTGTATATATTTACCAAACTTCAAATTCCTATTCAAAATCCTCTGTCATATAGAGTCTAAATTTAACGTTTATTCCCCAAAATGTAAGTAAGATACGTGAATTAATAGAATTTTAAGACAATTGAAATTGAAAAAGAATAGTTCGTACAAAAAAGAGTTGTATTATTCTCTTTTTCTTCTCCTTAGTATACCAAGACACGCAATAAAATTCGATCCTATTGCATACGAGACGTCCGAGACTTAATAAGTTATTATGTAGTGGTTTAGACTAATACAGTTCTTGTGTTATAATTCCAGATTAAATCTAATGATTTCCCTTTCCTGATGACACAAAATTAAATGTTAATTATACTTGAAGCTTGCAACTCACAAATTTAATATTGATGGTTGTCGATATCCCTGATATTTTAGAACTAAGTGCATGTAATTTCTCTTAAAAGTTATTTGTAGGACCATGACCATCTTGCCCACTTGTTATATAATTTATCCTATGACTAGATAAGTATCCTTATATGGATCTAAATGTGTAATGATAATATATTGTTTAGTTTATTTAAGGATGAGTAATAATAATCTAATATATGTGAAAAGAAATATCTAATACAAGTATAACACATTCCCTCATAACTAGCTAGTGGTACTAAACACTGATGAAAGAACTATTCCAACAATCACTACTGCATACTCGATAGAGTACCATAGATTAATATCACCATTTAAAAAAAAAATAACTTAAAAAATACTTAAGCTGTGCATTAATTACCCAACTCTAGTCAACTTTGGATTAAATACTATCATTTGGACATATACTAGCAATAACCAATAGCTGTTACGACCAGTGCATTAAATTTAAAAACGTTACGACGAGTCGTATCAGTTTTTAGAAGAGGCTATAAATTTCAATCTAAAACAACTCTTGCTTTTATTATTTTTAGAGACGTCCCGATATAGTTCAGTTCTACTTATGAATTTGACGTGTAGACGAAAAGAATCAAAAGTCGAACTTATATGTTTATTCAACTTAATTGTCATTTTCTTTTTGGGTTTGGTATGTCTGTGATCACATGGTATACAGTTGACATTTACCAGTTTCTTGCTTGACTAGCTTCAAGAAAAAGAATATAATTAAAATTTTAATAAAATATAGTTCACATCTAACATTGATTTGAGAGTTAATGTTTTCATTTACCTTCTTAAATAGGTAATCATGTTCCTTTTAATTAAAAGAAAAAAGAAAGAGATAGTTAGTTCATCAATATTACATGTGAAAACATGTCATCATCGTGTTTATACACAGCCACATGAACCGGTCATCTCGGTTTACACAAATAAATCTTCCTTTATCAGTCGAATATAGAATAAAAGCCATCAGAGCTTTTCAGTTTCACATGAATACGACCAGATTCATTGAGTTAAACATGTAAGTATTTTCTGAAAAGGATAAAGTATAATATTATATTTAGGTCTTCAAAAGGATAATATCATATTTATGAGTTTTTAAAGACGTTAGATATTGTAATCTGTCTCCATTTAGTATTATACGTTGAAATCTCTAATAATTAGAAGAAATAGATTTTTTTTTAGAGAAAGTATCTTTTTGGTAAATGAGTCAAATCTTGATATAAATTAAATTTGAAAATATATATTTAAAAGTATAAATACATAGTAATTCAATACAAGTTTCTTAAAACAGTATTTTAAATGATGTTCATCTAACTAGTTTTCCTGTTTTAAAAATGTGAGATTAATGACATTTTGTCTTTTCACACATAACACCACATAATCTAACGGTTGAATAGTCATGCGTTAGAAAAACCTTCAAAGTTTGATTTTTAGTATGTGACACTTATTTAGTTTTCTAATGACATATATCAAGGTTGTATGGGTTTAATTAATAATTAGCCTTCATAATATTTTTATTTCTTTTTGATGCGTAGCTTTTAAAAAGTTTTTAGTCCCTTAATGATTATTGTACTACATCAACCCCAAAAATCTTTTATCTTTTAATTTCTCTCTTTGTGTAGTACTGATGTCAACGTGCGGTACATAAGAACCCAAGGCAAAGGTCCCTTTATTAATCTTCTTCATTTAGAGCTTTCTTCTTCATCTCTGCTTCTATAAAACTTTGAATAAACTCCAAATTCCATTTTTGGCTATTAATTCTTTGGTCTTCGTTTCGTGTAAGCATTTAATGTTTTAGTCTTAGTTTTTCTTTTATCTCTTTGGGAAATGGGAGTGTGGTATTCTTGTGTACATGTTTCATCAACTAGTTACGTTTTTCTTTCTTTCTCCATTCTCTTGTCTTCCCCGACAACAACACAAGTCCAGTTTCGTGTTTTACAGTTTGAGCTTTCTGATTTTGGGTTTGTTTGATAAACTAATCTTGTTACTGTTGTAGATTAATGGCAGATTCTTGAGTATAATCCAAAGTCTTCGACTTTTTAAATTAGATCTCAGAGCAAAAGAGATCATTTGCGTCACTTGATTTTATTCTATGGTTTAGCTTTCCAGATTATTATGCAGTCTATTAAAATAATCACTAGCTTTACTTTTTCTTGTGTGGCTAAGTAACTGTTTCTGCTTCAGATAATTTGGGCGTGGAAAGCAAGAAAAATTCTAGACTAATTAAAATATCCAGAATCGGATTGATCCAAAAATAGGTACCCTTTCTTTATTTATACTATGTCTCGTCACTTCCCTGAAATAAGTAGGGTTTTGTTTAATTGATATTAAGGAATCTGTCTTTTGGGTTTTTCTAGAGTTTTGCAACAAAAAGAAAAACAAGAAGAAACTCTGTTTTTGCTTTCCTGGAAAAAAACATGAGGAGCTCCTTGATGGTGGAGAGAGATGCAAGAAATGGGACGGAGAGAGAAGAAAGAGATGACTTGGAAGAGACGCAAAACGAACCAGATGATTTCAACTCAATTCCTCCATGGAAGAGTCAAATCACTTTCAGAGGAATCGTTGCGAGCTTGATCATTGGTGTTATCTATAGTGTCATCGTGATGAAGCTGAACCTAACCACAGGTTTGGTCCCCAACCTAAACGTCTCTGCAGCACTTTTAGCCTTTGTGTTCCTTAGAAGCTGGACAAAGCTACTTACGAAAGCCGGGATTGTGACCAAACCGTTCACTAAACAAGAGAACACTGTGGTCCAAACATGTGCTGTTGCTTGTTACAGCATTGCAGTTGGAGGTAATTTTTGTTAATTTGTTTTCTTGTTTGGTTTGGATCAGTTACTTGAGCTTGTATTTGTGTGATTTGCAGGTGGGTTTGGTTCGTACCTTCTTGGTTTGAACACAAGGACTTATGAACAGTCAGGAACTCACACTGAAGGGAACAGTCCGGGAAGCACGAAAGAGCCAGGGATCGGTTGGATGACCGCTTTCTTGTTCTTTACTTGCTTTGTTGGTCTTTTAGCATTGGTTCCTCTAAGAAAGGTAGATACTCTAAGCTCACTATTTCATTCAATTGTATAATAGCTTGAGATGTTGTGGTATGCCACAGTTTTGCGGGTTGGTCCGGCCCATATAAAGGTATTATGAGACGGGCCAAATTGGGGTTAGTATAGGCCGAGTTTAGACTACTAATATCGGCTGGGTTGGTTTGGTTTGGTATGTCACAACATTTCTACTTGTGTCTGATTGCTAAGTTTCATTATGTTTTTGTTTTGTTAACTAGATCATGATCATTGACTACAAGCTGACATACCCGAGTGGAACAGCTACGGCGGTTTTGATCAACGGTTTCCACACTTCTAAAGGCAATAAAATGGCCAAGTATGAACCTGGTTTTGTTCGTATTCTCTTGCTCTCTTTCGCCACTGCTGCACAAGTGTCTGGTCTGAATAAAACTATTTGTTTGCTTTGTTTCTATGCAGGAAACAAGTGTTTGGTTTTGTGAAGTATTTCTCTTTTAGCTTTATATGGGCTTTCTTTCAATGGTTCTTCACTGGAACCAGTACAGAGTGTGGATTCATTCAGTTTCCAACTTTTGGATTAGAAGCTTGGAAGAACTCGTGAGTTTTTATTCCTAGTTCATTGTACCGTAACATATGATCAAAACAGAATCTTGATGATCTTGAAACATTGCTTCACAGATTCTACTTCGACTTTAGCATGACGTACATTGGAGCAGGAATGATCTGTTCCCATATTGTCAACTTATCTTTGCTTTTTGGCGCGGTTCTGTCTTGGGGAATCATGTGGCCACTCATTAAAGGTCTTAGCGGAGATTGGTACCCATCTACTTTGCCTCAAAGCAGCATGAAGAGTCTCAATGGTTACAAGGTACCAACAAGAAACTACTACAAAACTCGTCTCTCTCTTCCGTGCAATTTTGTTCATAGTTTCTTCGTAATTCAACAGGTGTTTGTATCTATCTCTTTGATCCTCGGAGACGGGCTTTACCATTTCCTCAAGATTCTTCTGTTCACCGCAAGAAACATATACGCCAAGTTAAAGAATCGTCACTCTGGGAAATCTAGTAAGTATATATAATACCGAGAACTATTAAGTTCGTTACCATATATTATTAATGTTTTCATATCTGATTAGAGATATTATGGCAGATTCGGAGAAAGATAAACAATCTATTGCAGATCTCAAAAGAGATGAGATCTTTGTAAGAGACAGCATTCCTCTATGGGTTGCAGCAGTTGGATACGCAGCTTTCTCTGTTGTCTCGATCATAGCGATCCCTCTAATGTTCCCGGAACTCAAATGGTACTTCATTGTTGTAGCTTACATGTTAGCTCCATCGCTAGGTTTCAGTAACGCCTATGGAGCAGGACTTACAGACATGAACATGGCTTATAACTATGGTAAAGTCGCTTTGTTCATCTTAGCCGCTATGGCCGGGAAACAAAACGGTGTAGTGGCGGGACTTGTCGGATGCGGTTTGATAAAATCTATCGTCTCGATATCTTCTGACCTGATGCACGATTTCAAGACCGGACATTTGACTCTGACTTCGCCAAGGTCGATGCTTGTGAGCCAAGCAATCGGGACAGGGATCGGTTGCGTTGTGGCTCCTCTCACGTTCTTTCTGTTTTACAAAGCTTTCGATGTTGGAAACCCTGAAGGAGAGTATAAAGCTCCTTACGCTTTGATATACAGAAACATGGCGATTCTTGGAGTTGAAGGTTTCTCTGCTTTGCCTCAGCATTGTCTACAGCTTTGTTATGGGTTTTTCGCATTCGCGGTGGCGGCGAATCTCGTTAGGGATATGTCGCCGAAGAAGATAGGGAAGTGGGTCCCACTGCCGATGGCCATGGCGGTTCCGTTTCTTGTCGGAGGGTATTTTGCTATTGACATGTGTGTTGGGAGTTTGATAGTGTTTGTGTGGAATATGAGGGATCGAGTTAAAGCCGGTTTAATGGTACCGGCGGTTGCTTCCGGTTTGATATGTGGAGATGGTCTTTGGATTTTGCCGTCGTCGATTCTTGCTTTGGCCGGAGTGAAACCTCCGATCTGTATGAGCTTCATGCAGAGTAAATAGTTATAAGTTTAAAGAAAATATAGAGGTTTTATGAATTTTACTGTTTTGACTTTTGTGTAGCGTTATAATAGCCAAAGAAATGTTTAGGAACTGAGGAAATAAAGAAGAGAGGTTATATAGTGAATCGTAACTGTATATTCAATATAAACGTCTTAAATAGATTATTACATTTGCAATTTGCAATAACAACACAACAAAAAGTCATAGATTTCAGTTTGCGAGCGAATTTATGTTAGAATCTGGATTATAAATCGGATCCTCAAGAACACGATTTGAACAAGAAAGTGCAAACGATGTCCAACGTTCATCTTTGGTGTGAGAGTAACGTTGAATTTTTTGGATGCAGCAGATTTCATTATAACTGGATTCAAAAATTTAAAATAGGTTTTCATTATTTACCGTTCTCCAGTAAATTGAAACGGCGACAAAAAAAAAGTAAACAAGACATGAAACCTCTAAGAAAAACAAGATCAACTTGTTGACAAAAAAAAAAAAAAAAATACGTTAAGTTTTCGTTAAAGACTCTTAAGTCCTACCGCTAGATTTCCATAACAGATCCAAAATATTGGAGCATGTCCATTACTTAAGAAAACTAAGACGAGGAGAAATTCTAAAAAATTTCCAACCAACTGATGTATACCAAAGTATACCAGATATTACGAAAATATATTTAAATTTCTTCACCAAAATGAAACTAATTGAATTTATCTAACTTTAAGTGGGATGTTATTCGTTTATGTATTTTATATGATTTATAAATTCATATATGATTTATAAATCTAAACAAAATATATTTATTTTCAAATATAATATGTGAATTTTATTAAGTATTTACAAATCCAAAGATTTTTCTTCGGACTTTAGTCTTTGTATTTTTAACAAAAAAATTTAATCAAATTCATTATAAAATCAAATCCATTAATGAATTAATATGATTTAATAACACCTGATTTGAATTACGATTTATAAATTATAGAATTAATCACAATTGTTCAAATTTACAAATCCATTAAAATACATAAACCAATAACCCTTACTAAAATTCCAAAAAAATGGTTCAATTAGACAAAAATAAATTGGAAAAATGAAGTTACTAAATCCGAATTAACTAAACTATAGGTATATTCGGTATAATTATTTTTAACATGAATTAACCAAATAACCTGAGCCAAAATGCCAAAGAAACCGAACCCACATTTCAATTAAACTATACAATTCAACATTTTACTAAAAACTTTAAAAGGAAGAAAATAATGATAGTACAATTTTCATTTCAATTTACGTTTAAGTCCCCAAAAGAAACTCAATATTCAGAATAATATTAAATTGAATCGAAACGTATCAAACGAATATATCCAAAAATAGTGAAAACCAAAAGGTTGCATGAGTAATGCATGTTGACAAAAACTGTTCTAAGATTGGAGATTTCTTTCCATTTTTCCCACAAATTCCCCAAAACTTTTATTTCTTTTCTTGTCGTAACAAAATTGAAAACAGCACACTGAAACCACACGTCATATTACTATCGAGGAGACACTAGTGTCTTTGGTACGGCGTGGACCATACTTAAGATCTCGCCAAAGAAAGTAAAAAATAAACTCCAACTTGATTTACTCAAAAATCCCAATCCGATTTGCTTTAAAAGTCAAAGCCCAACTTGACCAAAACTACCCCTGGTCATCGATCGACAACACAAAAACATCAAGGGTATTTCGGTATTTTTAAGTTAATAATAGGAAGTTGCTGAACACAATTAAGTAGGTGAGGAACCCCATTTTCTTCCGTCTTTTGCTGATTAGAAGAGAGCTTCGAAGCTATCGAAAATTCTGAATCTGAAAAGCGGAAAGATCCGTAAATCCGTAAGCAAACTATTACGATCATCATCATTAGCTTTCTGATAATTTTCAGTTTTGAATCTGTCGTGTTTGTTTTTGCATCTACTGAAAATCGTAGATTTGATTTGCTCTGATGTGTTCTTGTTCGCAGTTTTAAGGAGAGATGGCTTCAGAGAAGAAGGTTCTAACTTTCGAGGAAGTTTCGAAGCACAACAAAACTAAGGATTGTTGGCTTATTATCTCCGACAAGGTTAGTTAGATCTCGTGTCTTTGTCTGAGTAATCTTTTGTCTAGATGGGAGTACAAGACGTACTTCTCTACGCTACTGATTTGTGTACAAAAAAGAGTTAGATGAATCAAAAGATTTATGTTTACTTCTTAGAAGCTTTTTATCACCCGATTTAGAATCACAGTCTTCAATATTTTACATTTTGGTTCCCTCATGGATTGCTTTTTAGATTAGGATTGAAACATGGTTTGTTGTGTTCTTGAAGCTGATCTGTTAGTGTATATTAATGATTGATGTTTGGTTCTTGTACTTTGCGTCTAGGTGTATGATGTGACCCCATTCATGGATGATCATCCTGGAGGCGATGAAGTCTTGTTGTCCTCAACAGGTTTTGAGAAAAAAACAATCTTAATGATATTATAACTTTGGTTTCTCTCTGATCTATTCGATTAACTGATTCTGTTGTGGTATTTGTTGCAGGGAAAGATGCTACGAATGATTTTGAAGACGTTGGTCACAGCGACACGGCAAGGGACATGATGGAGAAGTACTACATTGGTGAGATCGATTCGTCTAGTGTTCCAACAACAAGGACATACGTTGCACCGGTGCAACCGACGTACAACCAAGACAAGACACCAGAGTTCATCATCAAGATTCTGCAGTTCCTTGTTCCAATCTTGATCTTGGGTCTGGCTCTCGTTGTCCGTCAATATACCAAGAAAGAGTAGAAAGCAGAGGCTTCTTCGCTTTTGCTTCCCATTGGATAACTCTTTCTGAATCTCTCTGTATTTGCAAAAATACTGTTACTGTTGTTTGGTCTTAGACTGCATCTATCTCCCTTAAAATGATTCTTGTTGAAACTACTACGAACTAATAATCAATGTGTTGCTTGTCACGTCGTGGTCTTATCATCTGGTTTCTTTTTTTGTGTTGATTGAGATGTTTTCGACTTTGATGATCAAAATAAAAGTGCTTCTTTTAGAAGCTTCATCTCAATTTCTGATTTCAGATACTCCAAATGTAGAAATAAGAAACTGAATTTCT
The DNA here is from genome assembly GCA_900108845.1 of Iljinskaea planisiliqua. Classification (NCBI taxonomy): domain Eukaryota; kingdom Viridiplantae; phylum Streptophyta; class Magnoliopsida; order Brassicales; family Brassicaceae; genus Iljinskaea; species Iljinskaea planisiliqua. Next base: position 3,848,035 of record FNXX01000008.1, read on the forward strand.
ACAATTGAACTTATATGGTCCATACAATTGTGGAAAAAAGACTGTAGTTTCAGACTCATCCCTTACATTGTTTTTTTCAACAGGATAATGTCTTGTTCTTTTCATTAGTGCTACAATAAACGTGATAGATAGAGATAGTATCGTGTTGTGTCTGTGTGATGACGGAAACAGAAAGGCAGAAAGAAAAGCGAGGGACAAGTAAAACGGTAAGAACCAAACCGCGATAACCTTAAAACCTTGACAAAACGCAGCCAGACGAGTGCAAGGGCTTTAGTGTAGTAGAACACTTCATTTCTGGCTTCACTTCATCAAATGCTGAGAGATTGAGAAGAAAGAGTTTCGATCTTGTCATGGAGTGTCACGACAAGGTGATGCGCATCATCTAGAAGCTTCCAGACATCAAGCTGACCAGCCATACTATTACACTCTTCCACAATCTCATCCATGCTACTGTATTTCTGTATGATCAGTTTCCTACGTAGTACTAACGCCGCAATGGCATAGAGCAACAGATCATCCGTCGGCGGTGCTTGCTGCCGGATTCTGCTCCACGGCGACTTCCCAACTCCAGCTCTAATGGCGGCTTGGTCAGCCCACATCACTTCCCAGAGACAAAGCGTCTGTTCAAAACTCAACTCCCTCCTAAACATCACGAGAACCATCCTGTAAACGAAACTACAATCCTCAGCTTGGAGATTCTCCAAGTGTTTGTAAAGCTGAGAGTCTTTAGATTTTATGATCTTCGATACAATACCGAGCTGTCTCTGGATCCCTGCTTCGTCCAGCCTGAAGTTATGCCGTGCTTTCTTCATGAAACCCACAAAGCACCAGAAAGCCTCGTGGTCCTCTGAGATCACAGCGAGGATGGGTGATAACAGATCGCTCATTCCTTGGCAGTAGCCTATCTCAGGATCATAGAGAGCATAAGCTTCAAGAATCGCAACGAGCCGTGCAGCATGGTAAAGCCTGCAGCTTTCTAAGTTATCATAGTCTTTTAAACCCACAGACTCAGCTAAACCACGAGCTTTGCTTTCTGTGATTGCAGTCGAGGATGAAGAGTAAGTTGCCCAGTCCGAATCCGCACGTAAAGCATCAAGACGGATGATACGTTGCCACGTAGAGAAGTCTTCGTGTACAGCTGCTTCTACTTGTATCTCAGCAGAAACTACATGAGGAGAACTTTTCTCTTCAGAGTTATTGTTGTTTTCTTCCTCTGGTTTCTTTTCATCGCTGTATACAAAAGACGGAAGAAGCTGAACATCATCGTTGTCTTCACAAGAATCTGTATCAGAAGAATCAGTGTTCACAGCAGAGACCACATCTTGGTTTGTAATTTGTCCAGTAGTCTTATAATCATCCATAAATCGAACACATTGATCGTCTGCCTCCTCAGGAGGTAGTTCCTCCTCAAGATTATCGGTACTTCCATTGCCGCGCTTGAGAAGCATCTTGCACCGTCTCTGTAGTTTCTCATACTCCTTCCTACATTCAGAGACCCCAACAATGAATATCTTTGTCTACATATATAGACTATCTATATAATACATCAAAGTAAATCGATCTTTTCTAACCTTTTTTGAGCTTTAACAGCTTCCCTTTCTTCACTAGTACTGTTCAAATCATAGCTGCCATACATATAAGATAAGAGAATAACAAGTTGAGAATCTCAACATGAGGACAAAAGGTAAGAAGACACAAGTACGAACAATAACATAAAAAAAAACTCACACTCCGAGCAAGAACAGCCACACTTCTGCACGAATACTTGGATCAACACCCTACAGAACACAATAAAGGCTTATCAGAACCATAAATAGACAAGTAAGAAGAATCAAAGATATATTATATAGTTGCTTGTTCAAGAAAATACTCACTCTGCTTCTGACTCTCTTGAGAAATCCAACTCCACCGTCACGGAGTTTGCCTTCCGGTGTAAATAAACTCCTCCACTGATGCGGCGTCAAGGCCCATTTTCTTTTCCGGCGAGACCACGGTGATTTCCGCCGGCTTTAACAAAAAGAAAGGGAAATAAAGTAAAGTGTCAAAATTGGAAGATCCCACAAGCTAAAAACCACCGACATTGGTTGCTAAAATCAATCTAACAGCAAAGGAAAGAAACAATCCGAACAAATTAAGAAACTTTTTGATCGGACAGATTTGTGATAGTTTCCGACAGCTCTATTATCGAATCAGTAGAAAAGAAGAGAATCTTAAGATCCCGTCTACATATTCCAAATCTGAAGAGCTTAAATTAGGTCTCGGGACACTCACCGATCGGAGGAAGTCACTGAAGATGGAGACGATACATTAGCCACAAAGAGAACAGATCGGAGATGGATCCACGAGGAAGAAGAAGACGAGGACGACGAAGAGGAAGATGAAGAAGAGGACGAAGAATTAGACGAAGGAGGTGAAGTAGAACTAGAAGAAGAAGAAGAAGATGGCAACGAAGTGGAAGAAGGTAACGGAGTAGAAGAGTTTCCCGACGACGTTGAAGTATGGCTTCGCCGTAACGCCTTCATTTGATTCTATCCCCAAAAAAACTTTAAATCTAAATCCCAAAAAAGAAATCAAATAAATAAACTCGAAAAGTCTCCGTCTTGCATCAGAGATCTACGAGATTTTTCACTGGAAGCAACGCCATTCTTCAGTGTAAAGTGTCGGCGACGGCGAAGGAGAATCACCGTCGGAACTCAGCCGGTGATTATAGGAAAGGAGGATTCCGCCGCCTGAGAAACGGCAGTGGGAATCCGGCATGAGAGTTTAAGAAAATGACCGATTTGACCCGAACGATCTCTGTCTAATCACTGTGATTCGCTCAAGCGTCTTCTTCAGCACGCCGAAACTGAAAAAAAAAAAAAATGATGAAGAAGAAGAAGAAAGAAGGAAAAAAAAAAGCTAAAGCACCCAACAACTGAAGCCCCTCTTAACCACTTTGCTCTTTCTTTTTCAGCTCTTGTCTTTTTAATTTTTTTTATTTTTTTTTTAAACTTTAGGCGCGTGTACTAGCGCGTTCGCTTTTAATTGCACGCGATATGGTAGGTGAATTTTGAGGGCTACAACGGCGTCGTTTTCGTTTTAGTCGTCGCTCGTGGATTTTTACGCGATAAGCAAGTATCAAAATCGGGAGCGACCAAAGAGGAGGAGACACGTGTCGACCAGACATTAAAAGTCAAAAGCTATAGATTTTCATTGCGTCTCAAACTTTACCGCGGCTTTTAAGGAACATAATCATGATTAGTTTTGTTGATCTTCAAGTAAATTTGATATCTCTGCTATAAAAACAAATCTAATCATAGAATGTTGACCTAATGGACCTACGTCTACTCAATGGGTAATCTTAGGATTAGCACCATGGCCATGAATATAAGTGTATGTTATTCTTAGGATTAGCATAATCATGGGTATTTTTTTTTTCATTTTAAAAGTGATGTTTGATATATATGGGGACCTATTATAATTTTTGTTCATTCCTTTTCGAAAGAAAATTATAAAACCAAAACATTTTCCATCAATTTGGCAAGGAGCAAACTGTTTCATTCCTTTTTTATTTATTTTATTACCATTTATTATAACAATTTATTCTATTCTTTGTCTACGTTTACTCTTTTTCGTTTATTCTGTATGATTCGTCTTTATTCTTTTTCTTTTTTTGGTTTATGTTATTCCTCAAGTAATTATGAGTCATATCCTAAGGGAAAAATTTTGATGTAAACAAAAAGTTAACTGAGATAACGATCATGAATACATGGTGATGTTAGACTAGTCCAATACCAAATTTTAGCTAAAAAACAGTCTCAAATAAATCATTCGATTAGAGAAAAAAAGATTCCTTCAATATATTATATATTCTCATATTTTTGTAAACATATTTATGGACGAGTCAAATCAAACCTTGATATAAGCCAAACCAAAACCGCAGAAACTATAATTTTTTAGCACAGTTATGTATAAACAAAGACTCAAAAGAATTGATTAATATGATGTTTATTGTATATTTTGTTGTGACTTGTGAGTCGTTAAAGTATAACGGAATAAAGAGAAAATAACTATGCTTTTTTTTTTTTTTTTTTTTTTTGACTGACATAAAGCCGAAGATATGTTATTAAATTTATGTAGCCGCGTATGTCATCAAACAAATATGGAATATAGTTGGTATTAAATTACAAAGCATATGGAATAGAATTATTCTAATAATGTACTAGTAGTATTTTATTTAAATATACTTATGAAATATACGTGCATGTTCTTGGAACTATAATTGTTCTTAAATGATATTCCTATTAACAAAGAAGAGAAGCTAATGAGATTTGAATGAAGAGATTAAATTCGTTGGATAGAGAAGACTGCATGACTAGTAGCCAAGTTGTAGGTATAAAAATAACATTATTAATTCCTAGGGACACACACTTTGGTTGCTTGAAAGATAAGTTAATGTCTATGTAAATACAGAAACCGCAATGATAAGTTTGGTCACTACGGATAGAGAGATTCAAAGAGCAAAAAACACAACAGTCGATAACTTTGTTTATGTTTCCCTCAAATCAATACCGATCATGTCTCTCTCTAGGGGTTACATATATATTATGAGATGTAATTAACTAGACTATAACCAAAGTTACCAAACGCTATTATGTGTTGTAAGAATTTCGATCATATTATGCGATCAATATGTGCACACATATAGAGAATAAATGCGTCTATTTTACACACCGTTCTCATTTGTTGTCTAGATGTATAAACCTCTTCTCTTAATCCTATCATCTTGTCTGAAAAATGTTCTGAATCATCGACCTTGGTGATTCTTGAGCTGCATATTCTAACTGAAGCTGTTCATCATTTGTAAGTCTCCATCCCATAGCACCCAGATTATCCTCAACATGTCTGACCGACTTTATACCCGGTATAGGCACTGTCCCTTTGCATATGCACCAGTTTATTGCAACCTGCAAGAAGCAGACAACAAGCTCATTCTCACATTTCTTCTTCCCAAGAATCTTATATGAAGTAAAACATTACCTGAGGCATAGTCTTTCCTCGTTTTTCTGCAATCTCTCTCAATGCTAATAGCAGAGGCTCTAATCCAGGAAGAATTTGTCGAAACAGCAATGATCTGTTGAGAAAAAGAAACGTTCAAGCATAGTTACAAACAAGAAACAAATGTTTGTTTTACCAATCTTTTGAACAATATCGATAAGCCTGGAAAATACTTCACCGTGGACCAGTGGGAAGTTTCGAAGAGGAATATTTCCCCGTTAGCATTCCTAGACCAAGAGGACTATAAGAGATCAAACGTATCCCGAGCTCGTCGCATACGCTCTTGATCTCTTGTTGCTCTTTCCCCATGCTTAGCAATGAGAATTGCACTTGCGCAGAGCATAAAGGAACCCCTCTGGTTTTGAGGTAATCATGAATCTTCACAAGCTGTTGAGGTCCATAGTTACTGACTCCAACAGCTCGAACTAGCCCCTGAGAAAGAGGAGCCTCACCATCAATCTCAAAAGAGCTTAACAGTCATTGGATGAAGAGATATTCGTTATCCAGTAGCAATTTTTTAAGCAACCTTCTCGTACATTGCAGCTAGAGCATCCCATAGAGCAAGCTCTTGTAGAGGCGCGTAGTTAGCGGTTGACCAGTGAAGCTGTCCGATCCCAAGCTGGTCTATCTGAAGCCGGTCTAAAGAAGCTCTAAAACATGAAAAGAACATCCATTTATCATCAATCTCCAACAAACCAGAAGTCGAAAGATAGACAGAGACATAATGGTGAGTTATAGAGACCTGCAAGCATTCACAAACTGTCCTGAAGTTAACCGCCATGGATAAGCTGCAAACTTCGTGGCTATCACAACTTCGTTTTGTTTCCCTTTCAAGGCTGCCATTTGCAATCGTAAACCATCAGCTTACGCACAATCACTAGAGACACGACCAAACACAACAGTCACATTTCAGACAGCTTAAGAACTTAACTTTGAACCAATTTAAAGTGAAGTTTCTCATTTTATCTAAATATATCAGAAACTTTGAGTGAGTAAGTCCCACCACAGTTTACTAAAGTGAAGATTAAACCCATGATGAAGGAGAATGAAAGAGAGAAAGACCTTGAGATTCTTTGATGAATTTCCCCAAAAGTCTCTCACTTTGGCCATTAAGCCTACCAGTGCCATAAGAATCTGCAGTATCAAACAAATTGATTCCGTTCTCCAAAGCCAATTCGAAAGCTTGTTGAAGCTGATCGTCCATGGAAGTCTGGTAACCCCAAAGAAGCTGATTGCCCCAAGCCCATGTCCCAAAACCCATCGGAGAAACACTCAGAGGACCCATTTTGACCTAACACATCGATCATTCATCCAATTACTGTTAGACCGCATTTTGGGTTCCAACAATTACAACGTATATGTTTATAAGTTATGTATGTATCGGTGTTTACCTTTTGCCATGGCCAGAAAAGAGGCAGCTTGAGGGGCTTAAATGTGGTTAAGTTTAAGGGATTGTTTGAGCAGTTTATGTTGGTGAAGGTCTTTGTGGTGGACAATGTGAACGCCATTGAAAATGGTTTTTTTGAGGAGTTACAGAATGGAGAAGAAGGCTCTGAAGCCTCTTTTCTCAGTGTGTGGCCCAAAACATTCGGATGTCTTTAGAGATAACTTCTCTACGTTTTTTCTTTTGAAAATATGTCTTTACAAATAACCGAACCGAATCGAACCAATTTTTTCGATTAATAACAGAAATTTGGTTGGGTTTGGTTCGGCAATCAAAATAAACTTTTTTCTTCTTTTTTTTTTGCGGCAATTGTTTTTTTTTTAAATGCAGTTAAAATTGTTAAAGGGTATTTTCTGTTTAACTATTATAATTCTATTTGTTTATTTCTAATATTAATAAGTCTAGGTGAATATTCGGGGTGCACACGGATAGTGTTCAACCGCAGTTATATCTTAGTTGTTTTATTGCTATAAATCAATATATCATGGTTTAAAGATTAAAAAAAAGAGATAATATATGGATTTTATAATTCCTCTCATCTTTTTGATTTGATATACTACTTTGCTTATGGTTTTTAACAATTTTATATATCAGTTGATTTGTCGTAGAAATCGAGATTCTCCAATACGATAAAGAAATGTTAAAATACAACTGACTAAGAAAACGAAATATTGCATGAAATTGTGAAAAGACAAAGCAAAAAAAAAAACAAATATATATATATATAGTATATTTGTGTCGACGTCGCTAAAATTTGGGCACCAATTTCAGTTTCACCAAAGAGTTGTTTCTACCATAGTTTATAATATTTCATTAGACTTTAACGAATAGTCAAAATTCAAAAGTATGTTAATACGATATAAAACGGATAGTCAAAAGGATATGAACACATTAAAAAATAAGTTAAAAAGTTTTAGATGACGAGCAAATACGTGTCTTGATAAGTTGCTATAGTCATCAACGTTAAAACAAGACACCAGTATTCAATTTAAATTGTTTTTAAGGTGATAAAAAGAGACATATTTTTATATAGTGAACTTTTTTCTACTAACTTCTTTGAATAAAAATATTTTTGTGTGTTTTGATAATTTTTTCCTAATTAAATCGGATTTAATCTCCAAAATAGATTTGGTTACAAAAATTCAACTAAAATGCGAAAATAAAAATTAAACTAATTATAAACCAAAAGTACCAAAACATATAAATTGGAATAAATTGATAAACCCAAAAACTTTAATGAACGTCGATCACACAGAACTCCTACTGCTAAAAAAAATTGCTGTAAAAAAAATGTAACGGTATAAAAAACCACCATTAAAAGTAGAGACAGAACAAAACATCTCCATCTTAAGCTTCACTGTAAACTATCGAGTCAAACGATGGAGTGAGACCAAAATAGACATTGAAACAACTGACCATGAGAAGAACAAAAACATATTCCACAAGAGTGGACGAGGCGAAAAAGGGAAAGGGAAAGGAAAAGTAAGAAACGAAAAGAAAAAAATGAATGTATTATAGTATATAGTTAGTAGTATATTACTATTATATAGAGAGGATCATTTTATCGGCGACTCGAAGATGCCAGAAAATATAAGATTGTTGTCGCTAACTATTATTCAATAGTAGTGATTAGTAATCAGAGCAAAGCAATGTTCAAATAAACTATTAGGGAAACATTATAATGATCATCGTCAGTTTTGGTTTATTGAGTTTCAAATGTATGTTTTCGTTTCTTTCGGTTATGTTTCATTGAACATTTGGTTTCATATTGAATATCGGTTAAGTTAGTTCGGCGTGATTTTAGTTAGATTCTATTCAAACGTCATAATGTTAATTAAGATTAAATAAGTCATTTTATAATCTTCAATCTAACGACACTTGTTTTTTTAGAATGCGTTTAGTTATACCTTCTCTGGCGTGTATGGACTCTTTGATAAAAAGTCGTCGTTAACTTTTATAATAAGAAAAATAAAACCTGAAGATTGAAGTCATAAAAGAGCACATGATTCCAACTTTCTTGGTAATCCAACGGCTCTTACTCATCTGTATGGTCATTTGTCATGTCGTGCCGACATGATGGTTGGTCCGCAAACTTTGGAACCTTCTTTTTCTCTTTTTTCAAAAAAATAAAGTTATGATGAAACAAAACCAAACTAAACGGACCAGAACCCAATCTCGGATTTTGGATCCGATTGGTGAACAAAAACGGAACAGTTATATTAGCTATTAAAAATAATGCAAAACTGTTAGCGAAAACAGTTAGTGTTATATTAAAATTGTTACAGCCGCTTTTTATTTGTGTAACAATTTTGTTTAACTATTTTGAGGATCGATATATATATATATATATTTTTTTAACCGTTTTTGTGTATCACCAATCACAACCATTAGCTTAACTAAATCACAGCCATTAGCTTAATTAAGCATTCCTACTGCAATACCACGAAACTCGACCGTGATATATTACTTGGAAACCTAATTGGACCAAATCTAGTTCGAATTTTTCAAAACCAAATAGTATAATAAGATGAACCGGATAAGAAGCAAACCAAAATGAGCCCAAAGAAACCAAGTAAGAAACACGTGTCATCTAGCTATTGGATATATGATAGATCGGCACCGTTATAGGCACCTGAGAAGGCGCTACATCCGCTTACTCGAGAAAGGACATTTTTGTCATTTTGCGGTGACGCGCTTGCGTCATCGTGGGTTATGCGGACGTGTAAATGACAACAATATTATGTCTTGTTCTTGGGCCCATGTTTGCTGACGTGGCAGCCTCCTTAACCACTAAGATTCAAAAAAAAAATTCCCATCGAGATGGAATTTGAATTTTTCACGAGCATGTTCTCATGAATAATGCCGTCCACCTCGCATTCTCAAACCTCAAGCCACAAGTTTTTTTGGTTGTTTGGTTAAAAGCAAGCCACTATTTCTCGAAATGTTGGATTCTAAAATGTTAAATATATTAAACGTTGATGAACACAAACCCCACAAATGATAAAAAAAAAAAGTTACAACGGATAGCCAATATAAAACGTCAATGGTTTATAATATTTACATATAAATTAATTAAGGTTTGTAATAGTCTATAATTATATATACATCTTATAGTCGTTGAATGTTGTTAGATATTGGCATATATATTGCTTATTGAATTATTTTCGGATTAATATGGAATACGCATATTTTCGAACAGAATATATAACGGATCATATATCTAACACGTACGTTAGGTATATTTGACTTTTAAATATGGGTTTGTGCTTTTTTTAATAGGTTATATCCCATATGACTTCTTAAATTGTATAAAGTCAAATATATTATACAAAAACTCACCAAAAGGATTACGTATTGATCAATACAGTACATAAAAAAAAAAAAGATATGAATCATATGATTACGGGGGATGTAATTTTCCATGCACCTGTTGGAAAGACGGAAACAAATTTAAATAGAGCGTAGTTATCTAAAACGATTAATATAATTATCTCTACGATTAGCGAATTAGGTTATAAAGGTTTGACCAGTTGGATCGTGTTTATCCATTTACCTGTAGTCACGGTGGCATGGCCATACATTAACAACAGACGAGTGAAATACACATTTCTTTAATCTCTATTTCGATTCTTGTAATTAAAAATATATTTATATCTATATATACATATACATATATAGTTCGAGGAAAATCCCACAAATGCATTTTATTCATTTAATTCACCGTTGGCTTTTTGAAGCGTCAAAGGGGCTTGGGCCATCTGATCAAAGGAACAACCAATTTTAATTATTACACGTTTTTATCTTAGCTTAGAAGGTAATACTGTAAAAATCGTTTCCCGCACCCTAGATGTTATCGCTACAACAATAATTTAAAATTTGAGTTTGCGGTTGGGCGATTGCTCTCTAGCTTAAGGAAAAAGTTTGATAGTAACTTAATTGTATAATTTGGTGTGATCGTAAATATTTATCTCTAAATTACTTTTACTTTTATTTAAAGTATTAAATTTTTGGCATTCGTGCATTTTGGTTTTAATATTTGTTTTTGATAAAACAAGATATAACTGTATCAGCTATAAAACTTAAATGATTGAATTTTTGGATAATTTGGTTGAAAAGAGACAAAAAAACCATGATTGATACATGTACCATATATATACACAAAATCATGATTTTTTATTTATTAAGTTAATTATGTTAGTTGATTTAAAAAACGCTCTACATCGTCAAAGTGCTAAGCCAGAACCATGCCTCATGTATATAAAATAATTTATGACCTAAGGCCACATAAAATTTTAAAATTTATAGGGCCACAATGTTTTTTTTCCAAAACTAGACTTATGTATATAGTTGAGCATATTTTGTTTGGCAACTACATGATATTAAATATTTTACGGTCACTAGAGAAATTAAATAGGAGTAGCTTGGTTATCATATTTATAGAAATGGAATTGGTTAGAAATTTTGAAAGTGTGAGTTTGATGAATGATTTTATAGAAAACTAAATAAAATTATGATCTATAATTTCTATATTAATACTTTACATTTTTTCAATACAATATTGTAAACTTTTTTTTAACTTCTTTTAATTTTTAATAAAGGCTATATTTTTCAAATTTACTTTGGGCTTCCATAAATCTAGGCTACATTACGCACCTAATTATTTTAATAAAATGAATATTGTTATAAGAATCAATTAGACCCTTTTAAATCATCATTAAATTAAAAGATTAGATATATATATTAAACAAACTTCCAATAAAATTACCAGCTAAATTAGATATGTTAATCATATAAATATATAATTTTTTTTTGTTTCTAAAACGGTATATATTACAATATACAGTATATATCAGAAAGAGAAAAAAAAAACGATAAAACGATGATATATCCCCAAGAGGCCAAGATATATCTCCTATTATTATATCAAAAATATAAACGAATCTGACTGTTCAAAACTACTGGAATGTTTTTTTCTTTCTGTATACAAATTCAAAAACATTATAATATAATTAGCAAGCTTGCTTCGTCGGTAAACCCTAAAGCCCTCCTAACCACGGTGCAATTTTTACCACGTCAATTCCAGCTCACTATTAAATTTAGAAAAAAAGGCAAAAACCAAGAAAAAGCCTTAGCGGTGTTGCGCGTGAAGCAAAGCCCTGAACCAGTGTTGGTCGTATATATATACGCGCTTATATCTCCCTCTCCAAAATCAACACAACTTTCTCAGAAAACAAAAAAATTAAAAACCCCTTTTTTTCTTCATAAACATATATGCTTAGCCTATCATGAGCAACATCCCCAGATCTCTCACCGACTCATCTCTTTCTATATTTCTTCTCATTATATCTTCTGCCGTCGATCCTTGGCCCTTTTCTATCGCTGTCTTCTAACATCAACCTCGCCGGAAAACCTCCCAAAACCCGCCTCTTAAGTACTACTTTTCTCCGTCGTCGATCGTGTTTCTTGATAGGTTTTTCGGTAAGAAAGATTCGATCTTTTTTAATGGGGTTTGAAGAAAATCAGAAACAGAGTCCGAACCAGAGCAAGCAGATGGTGTTCAACTTTCACTTTCACGTTCCGCATCTCCACATACTTCACCACAACAACAATCACCATCACGTTCCGAAAGGCTGTGTTGCGATCATGGTGGGACTCGAAGGAGATGAAGAAGGTCTACACAGGTTCGTGGTTCCCCTGACGTTCTTGAGCCACCCTCTGTTTGTGAGGCTCTTGAAGGAAGCTGAAGAAGAGTACGGATTCAAACACGCAGGTCCGATTACGATTCCTTGCCGTGTCGATGAGTTTAAGCATGTTCAGGAGATTATCGACGAGGAGACTCATCGCCGTCACAGTCACGGTAACGGACACAACAGCCATACCCACCACCACCACAACCATCTGCGATGTTTCTGAAGATCTGTGTTTGGATTTGTTGGTTTGGTTTGGTTTGACATGTAATTGATTGGTTTGATTGGTTTGGTTTGACTTCTCTTTTGAGATTGTTTTAGTTTGCTTAATTTTCGTTTGTAGCTAGCGATGATGATGATGAAAACAGAGAGCAATTGAATGTGAATGCTTCTCATCTTTTACGAATGTAATCGTGAGGAATAAAGAATTTCAATTTGTAATTGGAGTACCTTATTATTTGAATTTATTTTAATTAAAAGGAATGTGAATATTTTTCTTTCTTTGTTTATTTAATTTATTTTGACGCGGTTGGGCATGGACCGTGTTACTTTTGTTGTTCTTTTGCTTAGAGAAATTGCTTTATTCATTAGGATTACATCCACCACGCCAAGTGTCCCGAATATATTCTATTTTTTTAAATTTCATTAGTGAAAAATTCAACAATATCTTAGAATTACCAAAAAAGCATTGTATCCTGGCTTTGATTGAGATCTACACAATTTATATCGACCATGATTAGCGTTTTGTCAAATGATTAGTGCGTTTACCACGGCTAATCAAAATTCAATTAGATTAACGGTTTGAATACTAAATATTAACATAATGTTGTATATAAACTGATTTTAACGAAATATTTGATACTTTCAAGTTTTCAATTTCCAATTGCACGATAATGTTTCATCATTCGTGAAGGATTATGTTAAGTATAAGCGTTCGGATATCCAATCGGGTTCGGGTTTGTTCTTTCGGTTTTATGATTTAGGATTCATTCGGATATTTTAAAATTTCGTGTCGGGTTCGGTTCGGTATTAACCGGGTTTGGTTCGGTATTAACCGAGTTCGGTCGGTTATGGTATTTTGCTTAGGATCCGAATTGTATCCTAAATATTTTTTGGATCCGGATCAGTTCGAGTATTTTGTATCCAATGTAACAAAAAATGCATAAGATATTTGAATATAAACTAATATATCCAAAGTAGAGGTAAAGAGAAGGGTGCGATTTTGGTTACTTTAGTTACTATTGCAGATATATGTTATAATCAAAGTAACCGAAAATGCATAAAATATATGAACCGATTTATCCAAAAATAAGAGATTAAAGATACCAAAGTAAACTGATACCTCAAAGTAGAAATAAAAAGAAGAGTAAAACTTAAGTTACTTCGGGTATTACTTCGGGTATCGGTTTGGTTCGGGTAATACCCGACACCCAAAGTTATTCAATGTTGAGATCCATTCGGTTATTTATAAGGATTCATACCCAAACCAAACTGATTTTTTCGGGTCGGTTCCGGTTTGGTTCGGGTAATACCCGATACCCAAAGTTACTCAATGTTAAGATCCATTCGGTTATTTATAAGGATTCATACCCAAACCAAACTGATTTTTTCGGATCGGTTCCGGTTTGGTTCTTCGGGTTCAGTTAAAATGCTCGTGCCTAGATTATCTGACCCTCCATGAAGCCCGACATATTACATACAAATCAGTTGAAGAAATTGAGTACAAAATCCGTCAAATTCTTTAGTGTCTTGGTCGACGATTAAGATTCCGGAAAGTCAAAGAAATCACCATGGAAGAGAGGATAGCCCGGAGTTGAAAATGCACCCTTTTTGTTGTATGGCAATATTCATACAATCGCTAAAGGTTGATAATCCCATTTTTTTATGTCTATCGGAAAAATTAATATATTAAATTATTAACTGAAAAATATCTATAAATCTAAATTGTGAATTGGTCAATGTTATACAATTAAAATGGTTATGCAAATATATTTTCTTTGAAAAGTCTCGCTAAGTTTATTTTCTTTTGTTTCATTATTTTTCTAAATTTGTGTTTATTTTTTGTAATTCTTATGTAATCTTAGATATTATATATAAATAAAAATATATGTTAAAAAATATAGAATATTTAAAATGTATATAAAATTCAAATAATTTGTTTTAAAAAAAAACATTTACGAAATAAAAAACTATGTTGATAAATTAGTTTATTTTAATTTTTTGTATAAAATAATAAATTTCAAAATCTCAATATTATTAATTTATAGAGATTTTTACTAAAAAAAGTATTTTTCCATTATAACTAACACAACCCAGCGTTTTTATCAACTCCAACAGAGAGAAGAACGGCACGGCGTTTGCAATATTTCAACTTTTCCATTTCCCATAGAAAACCCTAAACTCACATTGGTCACACGAAAAGCATCCTATCTTTTACACGCATCCACCATATAAACATCACAAAAAAAATCATCTGCTATAGATAACAAAGCTTGAGTGGAGGGAGACGATGAGGGTTAATCTTCCGTGCTAAGTCAAAACTCTATCGGTGCGTTCTTCTTCTTAATTTTACTGTTCCTTGATTTTAAGTTCTCCCCCCTCTCTCTCTCTCTCTAGGTCGCAATTTATATGTATCTGTGCATTTCGTATTTGGTTCGAACTTAGATTGTTGTTCCTGTAAAATTTCAGTTTACATTTGTCTTAAACTTGATGATGCAGATTAGTTGTGTGACGATAAAAAAATGGTGGGTCGAAAGAAGAAATCAAAAATATGTGACAAAGGGTCACATGAAAGCTGGATATGCAAATTACCTGATGCTTTGATAACTGACATACTCACTCGTCTTCCTACAAAGGATGCTGTCAGAACAAGTGTTTTGTCCACCAAATGGAAGACTCTCTGGAAGTGTGTTCCTGTGTTGGACTTAGACTCTCACCCAATGGATTGATATTGTGACTAGGCGTAGGGTTCAGCATCTCGATGTTTCTTCTAATAGCCCTTATTATTACGCTGTTAAGATACCAGTCAGCATATATACATGCAAGACACTGGTGCACTTGCGCCTTTCTTCGGCTGTCTTGTCTGACGCCGAGTTTGTTTCCTTGCCATGCCTAAAGATCATGCATTTAGAATGTATTAGGAATCTCAACGAGGCCACTTTGGAGAAACTCATCTCAAGCTCACCAGTTCTGGACGATTTAACCATTATCAGATCGTGGGATGATGGTGACAAGTTTATACAAGTGCGCTCTAATACGCTAAGGAGAATCGACATAGATATGCATACACATGTTGTGATTGATGCTCCTCAACTCCAGTGTTTGAGGACTAGTATGTACAAAACAAAGAACTTCAAGATCATCAATTTGGCTTTCTATACCAAACTAGATATTGATGTTGTCTTTCCCCATGCGCATATGACTTGCACTCAAAACTTCATTTGCGATCTCCTCACCGATATTCCGAGGTTCAGAGGCCTTGTTCTTAATAGTGTTCTTTTGAAGGTATACATGTTTATATTTAAGCATTTTAATTATTCCTCCACAAAGTGTTTCTAACCAACATTTTTTTTTTTACTTCCTTTACCAGAGCATCTTCAGACACTTGGAATCGGGACCGTTGCTTCAGTTTCGTGACATACTCTATTTGAGTGTGAAATTCTATAAATCCGATCTTGAAATGTTGCCAACCATTCTTGAGAGCTGCCCAAAACTACAATCTCTCATATTGGTAATGAAACGTCTGATTTACGAATATTGTTTGTGAAAAGCTTTAATGTAACTCTCTATTCAATTTGTTGTCTTCTGTTTTTGCAGGAATTGCTCAAGGACTCGAAATATAAGAAGAACAGAGAACCAAAGGTGACGTTTTCAACAGTGCCTCAGTGTTTGGTATCATCCCTCAAGTTTGTGGAATTGAAACGTTTGATCCCAAGGTATGAAGGAGAAGTAGAGCTAGTAAGATATTTCCTCAAGAATTCAACAATGCTGGAGAAAGTAAAGCTTAATATTTACTATACCAAAAAGGCAATGTGTGATTTCCTTAGAGAAGTCGTTGCAATGCCAAGATGCTCTAGCGCTTGTGAAGTCCTTGTTCTCTAGAAACGCACTTCGTTTGAGGTAAATTTGGTCGTTAACATTGGTTGATCTTAGGAACATATGTTATGTTACTTGGTGGTTACTGTTCATGTAATAGTCACCAATAAACAATTTTATTTTGAACTTAATAAATATTTCCCCAAATTATTCAAGCATTAGTTAGCTCTTTATTAATAATTTAGTATGTTCTTCTTGAAGATTAAAATTGATTAACCGGATTGTCTGGGAAGACTTGAAGATTTCCATTTGTATGTTTGATGTAAAAGTCTATCGGATGCACTCTACTTAGTCTACTATATATGATGTGATGCTCCTCTACTATGTTGTTTGCACATCGATGATCACGCATCATAAAGCTTTATGGTAAACAATCGGGAGTCCAAATTGTTAAGAAGAAAACGTTTAGAAAAAATTAGTAACCCATGGATAGGTTGACAAAAAGATAAAAATAAAATAAAGTATGGATATATTAAAAATCATGTCAAATATGGGGCCAGAGAAAACAATTAAACCCAAATTGAATTGCCCGTGTTCAATTGTTCGGCTTTTTTTGTATAGAAGAACATTATTCATTCTTAACATTTTTTTTTTTTTTGTCAACTATTCATTCTTAACATTTAAAACCAAAAAAAAAAAGAACATTAGAGACGCACAGTTTCGAGAAGGGTTCTATTCCCGTCGGCAAAATATCTATACAGTTCCGTCGAAGAGGTATGGATATGACTCTTGTTCCTATGATTCTTCTTTGTTTTTACTTACCTCTTTTATCTTTTTGTATCATCATCTTTTGTTTGTCGTAAATCCATGTTTCACAAGACCTTGAAAACCCTAACTATGTCTTGTAAAAGGGGTTATTCTTTTGACTAGTCTCAATGTGGTTTAGTTTTCCTCTCTCTCTCTCTCTTCTTCCGCATATATAAAAGATGAATGTTTGAGTCTTCGTCGTCTTCCCGCGAGTGTTGATGTTACTTTTAGTGGCAGTTTAACTGAAGGAGAGTTTGATAACTGTTGGTTGCAAGCTACGTCTCCCGTTTTACCTTTGCAACTTTCTTTTCTAATTCTTGTTTGCAGACATTGTTCTGAAAACTTTCTTGCAGAAGAAAACACATGGTTGGTGGAGGGAAAACGAAACAGGCTCGTTACAATACATTAAAGGAAGATAGGATAAGTCAACTACCTGATTCTTTGATTTGTGACATACTTTATCATCTTCGTATAGAGGACGCTGTCAAGACTAGCCTTTTATCAACCAGATGGAGAAGTCTCTGGCTTTGGGTTCCTATTTTGGAACTTAGCTCCCGAAGATTCCAAGATCTCAATGCCTTTGTGAGTTTTGGTGACAGGTTTTTCGATGTCAACATGGGTTCATGCATGCATAAATTCCACTTAGATATTGACGAAAACGAAGGCGATGTAAATGAGCTCACTTCTTGGATTGATGCTGCAGTTAAGCGTAAGGTCAAACATCTACATGTTCAGTGTCCTTTAGATGAGTACCTTTATGAGATGCCTCTAAGTCTATATACCAGCGAGACACTAGTATCCTTAACACTTAATCATGTCGCCTTGGCTAATGCCGAGTTTGTTTCCTTACCTTGTCTGAAGACTATGCACTTAAAAGCTGTTTACTATCCTAACGAGGTCACTTTTGAGAGACTTGTATCATCCTGTCCTGTCCTGGAGGAGTTAAAGATCTTCGTAGCTATGAATGATGCAAAGTTCTATCGGGTGCACTCTAAATCACTGAAAATGCTCACATTAGTACGAGGTTCTACTTTGCAGCTTGATTCTGTTTCGGGAGTTGTGATCGATACTCCTCTACTATATTGTTTGAACATCTATGATAACGTATCAACAAGTTTTATAGCACGTAACTTGGACTCTAATGCGAAGCTAGTTATTTCTCTCGACTTTGGTTTGGATAATGTTCATGAAGGAAGTGTTTCATCGAGGAGAAGTCGCATCCGAAGTTTTCTTCCCGGGATCTTGAGGGTCAAGGATGTGGCGTTAGCTGCTGACACTTTCAAGGTATAATATAAATGTATAAGGACATGCATCGATTATGAAAAGTTTCTAACCAAACAGTGGTTTCTTTTTTGGTTTCTTCAGGTCATGCTTGACTATTCCAAACTGGAACCGTTGCCTCAATTTCGCTACATGTCCTGGCTATGTGTTACACTCTCTGTATCTGATTTGAAATGCTTACCAACCTTTCTTATTAGCTGCCCAAAATTGAAATCACTCACCTTGGTAATGATATGCTATAATCTTATGTTTTTTTTTTTCTTTTTCTTTCATCTTTAGCGTTTTAATCCTCTTACTTTGTTTCCTTAGGTAGTCAATGATTATGAGGAAATGGGTTATGAGGAGATCAGTTTCTCATATGTGCCGGAGTGTTTGTTATTGTCGCTTAAGTTTGTTGTTTTAGATATGCCAATCTCTGGATATGCTGCAGAGATGGAGCTCGTAAAGTACTTCTTAGAGAATTCAGCAATCCTCAAGAAACTCACTCTATATGTGAACTATGATTCAATAGATTATGACTTATTCAAGAAACTCCTTAAAATCCCAAGACGCTCTGCCACGTGTGAAGTCGTTGTCATCTGATTGGTAAAGCTTAGAGAGAACATGTTAAAGTTGTCTTTTAATTAATCAGTTTGTTGTATGAAGCTCTCTTGCCGCACAAGAAACACAGTTTTAGGTTTCCTTTTTTTAAAAACAGTTTTGACACAAAAAATGTGTTGCAGCCTTCAATTCTCGATAGATAATTGTTTCACTCCAAAAAAACAAGCATAGATCTTTTATATGGTTTTATAATATAAACCAAAAATAGTTTTGACCAGAAAAAAAGAAGTAAAAACCAATAAAAAAAAAAAATTTCTTTTTTCCCTTTTTAGTTTTCAAAACTCTTGTTGTGATCGTTAAATTTACAATTATATTTGGAAAATGTTGTTATTTACCCAAATTCTTCAAGAACTTGATGACACTTAGGGAATTCATAGCTAGCTTGAAACAAATTATATTCTTTCTATCTATAAAACTTTGACCCAAAAAAAAATGTTGATTTGAGTCTTCCGGATTATATTTTACAGCTGTCCTAAATTTTCAACTTGGTCAAAGTTTTTTTATATTTTATGCATTTAATGGGCTAACTAAAACTCAACTCAATAGGCCCAAGCTCCATCTTCCGTCTCACTAGTGTAATAAGGTTTACCAAATCAGTTCGGCACTTATCGGTTTGTCTCTTGTGCAGTTGTGCGTCAACCATTTCCTCCACCATATCGCTTCTTTAACCTTTCTTCAGCTATTCTCTTCTTTACTCGTAGGTTATTTTTTTTTGTTTGACTGGTTTTCTCCATGCTAATCGTAAGCTATTTTTTCGGCTGAAATTTTCGTTTTCAACTTTTTGCTATGCAGGTTACGTTCATCTACGTAAGAACTAAAACATGGTTGGTAGAAGGAGATCCAAGCGAGTCCCTTACAAAAGAAGAGTGAAGGAAGATAGGATAAGCCAGTTAGATGATCATATGATCTGTCGCATTCTTTCTCATATTCCCATGAAGGATGCTGTTAAAACGAGTGTTTTATCCACAAGATGGAGTCCTTGGCTTTGGGTCCCTAGCTTGGAGCTGAGATCCAAAGATTTCTCAGATTTTATGGTATTTATTAGCTTTGGTGACATGTTATTCAATCCCAATAGGGTTTCATGCTTAGACAAAGTCACGTTAACTATCGATGATAGTGACGATAGTCCACTAGATACAACCTATTTTACGCCATGGATAGATGCAATAGTTAAGCGTAAGATCCAACATCTAGATGTGAGTTGTCCTTTGGAGCCTGAACATCATGAGATTCCCCTAACCCTATATAGATGCAAGACACTGGTGTGCTTGAAACTCGTCCTCGTGAGCTTTGAGGGTGCGGCCGACTTATCAAAGCTTAGCACTTCCGAGTTTGTGTTCTTACCTTGTCTCAAGACTATGCATTTAGAACTTAATATTTATCCAAACGAGGCCACTTTCGAGACACTTATCTCATCATGTCCTGTCTTGGAAGACTTAACGGTTGACGGATCTTTGTTTAATGATGTAAAAATCCTTCGGGTGGTCTCTAGGTCATTGAAGAGACTTTGTTTAGATATAGTATATTCTATGCATCATTCTGATTCAGGATTTGTTATTGATGCTCCTCGACTAGAGTTTTTGAGCCTCAATGCTCATTACCCCACAGATCTCTTTATATTAAAGAATGTGGGTTCCATTGCCAAGTTGGATATGCGCCTTGACTTTGGTTTGGAGGTTTTTGATGAAGCAAAAGTTTCATCAAAGAGAGATATCATCCGCAGTTTCCTTGCTAAGGTTTCTAATGTCAGGGACATAACTATGCGTCTCCACACTTTTGAGGTATGTATATGTCAATGCAAGTATTGGACATGCCAATGTTTTAATCTATAATGAAAGTTTCTGACCACCTTTGTTCTCTTCTTTCTGATTTTCAGGTCATCTCTCAATACTCGAAACTAGAACCGCTGCCTCAATTCGGCTGCATGTCCCGCTTGAGTCTTGCTCTCAGTGCATCATGTTTTAAATTCTTACCAAGCTTTCTTAAGAGCTGTCCGAACCTGAAAGCCCTCGTCGTGGTGATGATCTGCTTTAACCCCTTTTGACTTTTCTCATCATTGTGAAGGCTTCTCTGCCTATCTTTTCATTGACGTTTCTCCTATGTTTTTGTTTTTTATTTTAGTTTCCTCAGGAATGTGTTGATAAACCTAGGACGATGAGTTTCGAAGAGATGAATCAAATCAGTCTTTCATATGCTCCTGAGTGTTTACTGTCATCGCTCAAGTCTGTTGATATCTTAAGCTGCATCTCGGGAGATACTGCTGAAATGAAGCTAGTAAGTTACTTCCTAGAGAATGCCGTAATCCTTGAGAAACTGACTCTACGTTTGGATCCTGCTTGTGGAAACGAAAATGTCATATTCAAGAAGCTCCTGGCAATTCCAAGACGCTCTATCAGATGTCAAGTCATCGTACATTGATATTTAAAGACTAGAAAGAGAGAACATGTGAAGCTTATAAGCTCTTGCCACACCAACAATGCAGGTGTAGGCTTTGTTTATGTTTCTTTTGGAGTCCATAGGGATGAAGAAAACTGTTGAGCAATGTATGCAAGAAATCTCTTTTGTTGTTTAGGTTTGGTTGGTCTTGTTTCGGGTAGCTAAACTATAAGACTCTTTGATGTTGAGCAATCTAGCTCATTTGTCTATTCTTGGAACTGGAACAGTTGCTTAGATATGAATACATGTCCCGCTTGTCGGTTTCTCTCCATGAGTCCAGTTTGATATGGTTGAACACATTTCTTGGGAGCTTCTCGAATCTTATATGAAACGCCTCATCTTTGTGATTAATCTACTAAACCCAATGATATTTTCTTATCTCTATGAAGTTTCTGCCATATCATTTCATTGTGTTTTCTTGAAGTGATGAGAGAATTTCGAATAATTTCACATATAAATTGTGTTGTATCTGTGGAACTTCCTTTTCCAATTCCGTTATGCAGATTATGTTCTAGTAATGTTTTATGCAAATCCTAATGTTTTATGGAATAATGGGTTTTGCAACAATATGCCCAAATATTACTATAGACACAATTGTCACGCCCACGAATACAAACAAGGATTCCAAATTAAACCTAACGGGTTCGTCTCTCTTGCTGCCACTTTCGGTTCGTCTCTTGTGCCTCAAGCATATTCGTCTCTTCGTTAATCGTAGTTTGTTTTCATCTGTTTATGTCTGGTGCATGCTATTCTAGGAACAGTTTATTTATAGTTATTACGAGGAGCGGCCTTCCGTGGAGGAGAATCAAATTAGTTTTTCAGCTGTGCCCAAGTGTTTTCTATCGTCTCTTGAGCTTCTTGATTTCCAATTTCGGGGACTTGTTATAGACATGAAGTTGGTAAGTTACTTCCTTGAGAATTCAGCAATCCTCAAGAAACTCACTCTACGTTTGGATTCTCGTTCAAGAAAAGATGAAATATTTAAGGAACTCCTCAAAATCCCAAGAGTCTCTACCAAATGTGAAGTTGTCATCCTCTGATCACGGTAAAAGAGTAGAGGAGACTTAGTGAGCTTTTATCTTATAGTTGTTACGTATGGATCGAGTTGGCTAAGTTAAAAACCCAACCCTATACACAACCAATATCTAATCAGGTTTTGTGATTTTTGTGTGGAAAGACAGGTTTTGTGATTAAGCGGTTCATAACAAAAAGGTTATTGGTTGGTTACATTTGGCTTCGGTTTTACTAAACCGTATTCGACCCAACATACTCATCATCATGGAGAAAATAATAAATGATTATTTCGATGTTGTTTGTTCTGTATGAAACTAAAATTTAAACAAGCAAAGGTGAACCAAATCTTAAAACATTTAAAAAAAAATCGTTTTATTCAATAAAATGGGATCCACACATCCTATATTTAATGAATTAATTTGCTGGCTATAGTTCAGGCCCAATAGATCCAAAATGATTAGTAACTGACTTACTGACACTTGTAAACACCATTCTTGACTCTCACGAGTGCGATATTACCAAGTCTATCTCCAATCACAAACCCTGCGGATTCTCCTCTCTCGCTTGAACTTGGTTTGTGTCTCATGCCCTTGAAGCGTTTCCACCATCTTCGTTCTTTAAACCTTGACTCAGTTATTCTCTTTGTTAATCCTAGTCCTTTTCTTATTGTTGTTCATCTGCCTGCGTTTGACCTAGATTCTTTGGGATATGTGTGAGACTAATCATTCTAGGGTTTTCTTGTTAATGTTGATTAGGTTGGTCGCAAGTTTTTGTGTCTGTAACCACGTGATCCGAATCGTCCATCTGGAACTTGCGTCTTGAAGAGTTGTTTTTAACTTGGAGAAAGGACATGCAAATGGCTGGTCGAGGGGAAGCGGATCAGGCTTGTTCCAAAAGGTTGAGTCAAGATATGATAAGCGAGTTACCAGATCCTTTGCTATGTCACATACTGAATCATCTTCCGACAAAGGAAGTTGTTAGGACAAGCGTTTTGTCGACCAGATGGAGGAATCTCTGGCTTTGGGTTCCTAGTTTGGAACTACGTTGCCAAGACTTCACAGATCCAGATGCCTTTGTGATTTTTGGTGACAGGTTTTTCGTTTCCGACATGGCTTCATGCATACACAAACTCAAGTTGACTATTCATATTGGTGAAATGGACGGTGATACTTCTTATTTCACGTCATGGATTGATGCTGCGATCAAGCGTAAGGTCCAACATCTAGATTTCCATTGGCGTGGAGAGTTCCATTTTCTTACCGAACCCTTTAGGTTTTACAACTGTGAGACTTTGGTTTACTTAAAAATCGTTGAGGTACCTTTGGCTGACACCGAGTTTGTTTACTTCCCTTGTCTTAAGACTATGGATTTAGAAAGTAATTTGTATGCCAGCGAGGCCAGCTTCGAGAAACTTGTCTCATCATGTCCTGTCCTTGAAGAGTTAAACATTGTTATACATGATGAGGATGAAAAAGTCATTCGGGTTCACTCTAAGTCACTAAAGAAGATCACTTTAGAACGAGCTGCTAATATTGAATTCTATGATTGTGTTCCGGGAGTTGTGATTGATGCTCCTCTACTAAGTTACATGAGTATTGATGATTCTGCATCAGAAAGCTTTATAGTAAAGAATATGGAGTCCAACGCCAAGTTAGATATTTCTCTCCTCTTTGGTTCGGAGGATTTGGATGAGAAGACAAGTAACATATACAGTTTCTTCCTCGGGATTACGAGTGTCGCCGACATGACGCTTTGTGAAGACACTTCCGAGGTATGTATATGTCTTAGACATGTAACGTTTCTAGCATGAAACTTTCTGACCTAACCTTACTTGTTCCAGGTCATCTGTCAATACTTAGTATTGGAATTACAACTGCCTCATTTTGATAACATGTCCTGTCTGAATGTTAATTTACGTCTGTCCGATTTGAAATGGGTACCAACCATTCTTGAGAGCTGCCCGAACCTGAAGTCCCTCGTCTTGGTGATGATGAGTTTGTCTTTTCTCATCTATATGAAATATATTTCTTTATTGCGTTTTTAATCCTCTCTTTTTTTTTTTTTTTAATTCCTCAGGGTGGTTGGTATTGTGATTATAAGAAAATGCGTTCTGAGGAGATGGACCAAATCAGTTTTTCATCTGTGCCTCAGTGCATGTTATCGTCTCTAGAGTGTGTTGATTTCAAAGACAGAATCTTGGGAATTACTGAAGAAATGAAGCTAATAAGGTACTTGTTAGAGAATTCAGCGATCCTCAAGAACTTCACTGTACGTTTCATGAAATATTCAATGACAGAGGATTCACCTCTCGACGAACTTCTCCGAATCCCAACATGCTCTACCGAATGTGAAGTCGATTTCTTTTAAATTGGTTTAAGAGTTATAATAAGAGGTTTTTGTGATTTATGTGTAAAGGAGAAAGTGAATACACTTAGTAGTATCATCATATCAGGTGTTTTTATTTTCCTCCTTTAAAAACTTCAATAACAAGGAATGTTGATCTATTTTCTTTGAGCTGAACAGTTTCAGAGTGTAGGCTGTTCATATGTTCCTTATGATATGCGTCTTGGAGTAAAAAAGGAACTAAAACTATCTAGGCCACTTGGCAGGGAATCTTTAGTTCATAACATCGATATTGTCTTTTTGGTTTGATTTTATGACAATATGGATAAGCGTAGCAGTTTCATTGTAACAACCATTGTTACTTGGTTTGGTTGATATTACTATTTTGCTCTGAACTCTCCATGGCAGCTCATGATCTTATATTAGAAAACATCTCTTGGCAAAATCAAACTGAGCCATTAACGGAGAGGATATAAAGTTGGTTCTAATCGACCATTTATTCTTGCAAATGACCTTCTAAAACCAATCGCTTGTAATACCACTAAGCCTCGACAAAAAATCCGAACAGAATCCGAATTCGAACCGCTGAAATACCCGAACGGTTTTTAAATTTCTATATCCGAAAAATCAAAACCGAATCTGAATCCAAACCAAAAATAATGGATATCCAAAATACCCGAAATACAATTATATACCTAAAATATGAATTATATTTTGATTTAATATAACATAATTATTCAAAGGTATAATTATAAATCGAAATATATGAATTAATTATAGATCAAAATAACTAAAATACATAAAATAAGTAAATTATATGAAAGTTTTTAGCTATATTTGTCCAAATTTAATCAATTTTTATTTTTTTTAATAAATTTTCGGGTATCTGAATCCGGTCTGGAACTGAACTGAACCCGAACCAAAATTTTAAAATACCCAAACGGATCTTATATCTTTAAACCCGAAAATCCGAAAATCAAAAAAAAAAACTCAAAAGGAACCTGAACGAGTAACGCGAAGGCCTAAATATCACTCTATAAAAATTTGTATCTCAAAGACCAAAACAAAATAACCCAAATCGGTTAAATGGGTCAAAGATAACTGGGCCTAATAGGCCCAAAAAGGCCCGGAACCCAAATTTACACTCTCACACGAAGTAAGTAAATTGCCAAAATTAATGATTGATTCTATAATTTTTCCGGTCGTCTCTTTCGACATTCTCTCCTGCGTCAAACATTTTTCCACCATTTTGGTTCCTTTTCTTCAGCTATTCTCTTAGATTTCATTCATCATCTCTGTCTACGCTTTACCTAGATTCTCTCTAGGGCATTTCTTGTTTACCTCGTTCTTTTATTTCCAGATAAACCCTAGTTTTCTTTTTCCAGTGCGATCAGTAGTAGTGAAGTCTCTTCTGGTGGGTTTCTATACAAATGGAGACCGCTTCGTCACGTGGCGGTTCTCTTCAGAATCCGTCGTCGAATCAGTCAAGACAAGAGTGGCGCACCGTTTCGGATTCTCGTAACGTTGGTGACGATACAGACTATGTGGTAATGTGCCTATTCTAAAGCTTGTATCTTTCTTTCTGGGTTACGTTCTTGGTTCTTGATTTTGGAGCAGTTATAAGCTAAACCGGATAGGTGAGAGAATCGTATGTGAGGAGGTTCATTATGTTCTGTCACTGCAATGCCACTTCTTAAATCTTGATTTTTTATTTGGAACGGTTAAAGCTATGAAATGTTTACATATGTAAATAGCCTTAGTTCAACTTCAAATCAGTGGAAGGTGTAAAGTTTGTGTTTTTTACTTCATATGAATATGTAAAGTTTGTGTTTTTACTTCATATGAATTTGTAAAGTTTCTTAGTGGAAAGGACCTTTGTGGTGGGGCTTTTCTTGTAGTGCAGCATGGGATGGAGGCAGATGATTTTTCAAATGGTGACCTATTGGAGCAGCAACTTCTTACCGTTTCTAGAAAGAAAGGAGAGCTACAGCAGTTGGAGGGTGAGCTTCGAGACCAGATGATTGCAAGACAGATACATAGCAACTTTGAATCTCAACTCACAAAGTATGCTAATGCTGCTGCTAGAATGCAGGTTGAGTTTCACTGCTCACTCTCCTGATGTATTATCATAAAGGGTTTTGCTTTTGTATGTTCTATTGAGCACATCAATGTTAAGATGAAGGATGTTGTTGGGATTTTGTAGGAGCAACTTCATGAGAAAGAGAGATCTATTCGAGAGGCGGAGAGAAAGTTAGAAGAGAAAGACAGAGAGTTACATGCGATTAAACTGGATAATGAAGCGGTATGTTGGTTTGTACATTATTCCTAAGTTTTTGTTAGATATAGATCTGAATGATCTGATTCTAAAGTTCTAATTCTACTGCTGCTAGGCCTGGGCCAAAGAGGGTATCCTAAGAGAACAAAATAAAGAACTTGCCACCTTCAGGTGCCTCTTTTCTCTTTGTTAATTTCGCACGAGTATAATACTTAATGAGGCATTTCTGATCTCTTTTATCTACTGCTTTTGTTTTGTTTTGAAAGTATTGTTTTGAACCTTCGGCTTCTACTTGTATAAGACATTCTATTAGAATATATAACTGACTTCCTTTCATCATTTGCAGGAGGGAGCGTGATCAGTGTGAAGCTGAGAGGTCCCAAAATATACATAAAATATCTGAACTTCAGGAGCATATCCAAGAGAAAGAGAGACAGTACGCTGAACTGCAGGAACAGGTTAGTTTTCCCGTGATTTTGTGACACGATCAGGTTATGGACCTTGCAGTTATATCTCATTGTCATGTTTGAAATCTTGAATACACTAAAAAGACAGATTCTTTATCCTTAATGGCGTGTAGAATAGGATTGCTCAAGAAACAATCATGTACAAGGATGAGCAACTGAGAGAAGCGCAAGGTTGGATTGCGCGTGCCCAAGAGATGGATGCTTTACAATCATCTACAAATCACTCGTTGCAGAATGAATTGCGAGAACGTACTGAGCAATATAACCAGCTCTGGCTTGGTTGCCAAAGACATGTTGGTTATCTGAATATAATCCAAAATTTATTTTTTTCTGCTCTGAGATGATTCTACTCTTATCTTATATTGTTCCATCTCCATTGAGTTCAGTTTGCGGAGATGGAGAGATTGCACGTGCATGCAGTGCAACAGCTTCAGCATGAGCTAGCCAATGTAAAGGAAGGAGGTGGCTCGAAAACAAATTCCAACGTTGCCTACCAGATTATCCAGAACAACGGGAACCAAATCGAGGTACACTTCGAGGCGTTAGATGCTAAAATTGTCAAGAATAGTGATATAATTAAGAGTGCCCGTATGAAAGTTCCGTGATGTTGTACTTGGAAGTAGTTGTTTCGTCACTTGTCTATTCAGTTTTATGCAGATTTGGAAGTATCTTTAACATTCAGTCTGATGGCTTGTATTTATGGCAATAAACCACTTGAAATGGATCGTATTCTAACCGTGACTGTCTTTTCTCTTGATAATTTGTAGAACATTCAAGCGGGTCAGATGACCCCTCTGCATTCGTTTGTTATGCATCAACAAGAGATTCTTCAGCCTCGAGGACCTTCACCTCATGTTGCACAATCAGTGCTACTGCAGCAAACGGTGTGGGATTAAAGAATGCATCTTTTTGTTTCCTTCATTAACAGTTAATGACCGTAGTTTTTTATTCTTTCTTCGCAGGCTGTACCCGCTAGTTCTGAGATGCCTAAGCAGAATCATGTGCATCCATCTCAAGGTGTTCATGGCTTGGTAAGTTCTGATCCGAAGAGCGAACAGCAGATGCCTGCCAATGGACAGTTCCCTGGTCAAGGGTATCTGGATGTTCAAACTAGCCCTGGAGCACAGTTCGGATCAACTACACAATCGTCCTCTGTTAATGAACAGGTAGGCGATGTTCTTGTTACTACATGTGGTAATACTTGTTCAAACCGATACTATCTTAGAGAGTACCCGTTTACAGGTAGCGGAATCTGGCAACGGATCCAATGCGTCAGAGAATAACTTTCAAGACATTTCTTCACAGTTCCGTGATGTGCTAAGGCTAGATTCCAATGCCCCAAATCAGAAACCTGAGGTATGCACGTATTATCTAGAATATTTTATTTACTTGTGACTGTAGAGACAATATTCTGAATCTATTTTCGATCTGATCTCTTTCCCCAGGAGGCTAATGGTCAGGTTTCACCTGGTGAACAAAATGGTATTGGATCCATTGTGCGTGAAACTCTAGTCTCATCTGGGAAATCTGAGAGGAACTTGGAGAGTGCTCTTCTCGATGAAAGGTCGCTTTTGGCTTGTATCGTTCGTACTATACCAGCTGGTGGAAGAATCAGAATCAGTTCAACGGTGAGAGCAAGCTACTCTTAACCATAGTGAGAGTGAACGATTTGGATTTCGAAATGGTGTTCTTCTAACATATGCTTCTTATGTGTCATTTACAGCTTCCAAATCGTTTAGGGAAAATGCTAGCGCCTCTGCACTGGCATGATTACAGGAAGAAGTACGGGAAGCTGGACGATTTT
The DNA here is from genome assembly GCA_900108845.1 of Iljinskaea planisiliqua. Taxonomy (NCBI): domain Eukaryota; kingdom Viridiplantae; phylum Streptophyta; class Magnoliopsida; order Brassicales; family Brassicaceae; genus Iljinskaea; species Iljinskaea planisiliqua. Next base: position 3,877,265 of record FNXX01000008.1, read on the forward strand.
GTTGCTAGCCATGTCGAGGTCTCTCTCACCCCAATCCCCAAACCATATACTGTCTTCCTTTTTTTCTGTGAAAAAAGACTGTTAAAACTTGTTTTGTCTGCAGTTATTTATGATAGAGGACGACTACATTCAAGTTAGAGAAGGTGCGCAGAAAATGGTAGCAGCGTCAGCTTCAGCAGCAGCGGCCAAAGTGGCAGCTTCATCATCTCCGAACTCCATGTATGTGGCTATGACTCCTATGGCTCAATCTCAGGATATAAAGAAGAATGACAAAACAGTCCAAAGAGGAAGGCAGAGTTCTGATTATATGGCGCCCCAACAAAGAAACCGCTGATGTTACTTGTGGAGGAACAAGTTGAGCATTTATAACTTCAAAGTGAAGAGGCATATAAGAGGGGAGGCGTGACAATGTACTATTTTTTTTTATCTTTCTAAAATTTTTGGTGTCCTCGATGCTAAAGATATACATTTTTTCGTTTTGGTTTTAATAGTATCCGTATTCTCAAAGTCGATTTTTTCAATTTGACCTGCTTAGAATTGGCCATGAAAAATTGAAATTAAGGTGAGCACAAGCTTTTGGCTTTTCAGGTTATATAGCCAAATCAAAAAGGTAAGGGTAAACAATGCCAGTAGCTCCTGTTTATAAGGACGGTCAAAGACTTTTGATCCCAAAAAAAAAATAGGACGGCCAAAGACTATCCAAAGCTAATCTCACACAACAGGATGCTGCATCATGTACCAATCAAAGTACGAGTACTTGACATGTAGTAGAGCGTCTTGGGATTCTGAGGAGTTCCTTGAAGAGGTCTTCTTTTGTTGGTTAACACAAGTGAGAGAATCATAAGGTTTAGCAGATTCAACACCAAGACGCTTTATCAAATGCATAGTCCTGAACTTTGATTGGTATATGCTGCAGAGTAGATTGCATCTTCCATTTCTTTGGGCCTGGCAACTCACACAGAAAACATTTAGTGTCGTGCTACGTGTAAATCTTTGACATTTTTGGTTGTTATGTTCGGAAATAACTTTGGTTTTTTGGTATTTGACCGGGCTTATAAATAGGGACTAGTGTTGTTCCATAGTTGTAGAGTTTGTGAAACCTAAACACAGCTGCTGAAATTTGTGAAACAGAGCTTCATATTTTTTTAGTTAACAGGTGTCGTTGACGTAAAAGGCATTTATGTGTGTAATTTAATATCTCAGGCGTCGAGATTTTGCTGGTTCTTTTCCGAATTTCCGTAACACGGAGTGAGCATAAGGATACTATTAAAATCGAAAATCCAATTATACTTTAGCATCCAGGATTGGCGACTCCATACACCAATAAAATAAAATAGAAAAAAAAAATAAGAAAGGAGAATGTTACGCCTCACTCTTATATGCATTCACTTTGAAATGCTCAGCTTGTTCCTCCACAAGTAACATCAGAGCTTTCTTTGTTGCGGCACCGAATACTCAGAGCTGTCTTCCTCTTTGGACTGTTTTGTCATTCTTCTTTAGCCCCTGAGATTGAGCCATAGGAGTCATAGCCACATACATTGAGTTCGGAGATGATGAAGCTGCCACTTTGGCCGCTGCTGCTGAAGCTGACGCTGCTACCATTTTCTGTGCGCCTTCTCTAACTTGAATGTAGTCGTCCTCTATCATAAATAACTGCACCCAAAACAAGTTTTAACAGTCTTTTTCACAGAAAAAAAGGAAGACAGTATATGGTTTGGGGATTGGGATGAGAGAAGACCTCGACATGGCTAGCAACAAAATCGTCCAGCTTCCCGTACTTCTTCTTGTAATCATGCCAGTGCAGAGGCGCTAGCATTTTGCCTAAACGATTTGGAAGCTGTAAGTGACACATATGAAGCAGATGTTAGAAGAGGACCACTTCGAAATCTAATTGTTCACTTTCACTATGGTTAAGTGTAGCTTGCTCTCACCGTTGAACTGATTCTGATTCTTCCACCAGCTGGTATAGTACGAACGATACAAGCCAAAAGCGACCTTTCATCGAGAAGAGCACTCTCCAAGTTCCTCTCAGATTTCCCAGATGAGACTAGAGTTTCACGCACAATGGATCCAATACCATTTTGTTCACCAGGTGAAACCTGACCATTAGCCTCCTGGGGAAAGAGATCAGATCGAAAACAGATTCAGAATATTGTCTCTACAGCCACAAGTAAATAAAATATTCTAGATAATACGTGCATACCTCAGGTTTCTGATTTGGGGCATTGGAATCCAGCCTTAGCACATCACGGAACTGTGAAGAAATGTCTTGAAAGTTGTTCTCTGACGCATTGGATCCGTTGCCAGAGTCCGCTACCTGTAAACGGGTACTCTCTAAGATAGTATCGTTTTGAACAAGTATTACCACATGTAGTAACAAGAACATCGCCTACCTGTTCATTCACAGAGGACGATGGTGTAGTTGATCCGAATTGTGCTCCAGGGCTAGTTTGAACATCCAGATACCCTTGACCAGGGAACTGTCCATTGGCAGGCATCTGTTGTTCACTCTTCGGATCAGAACTTACCAAACCATGAACACCTTGAGATGGATGCACATGGTTCTGTTTAGGCATCTCAGAACTAGCCTGCGAAGAAAGCATGAAAGACTACATATGGTCATTATCTGAAGCAAAATGAAACAAAAGATGGATTCTTAATCTCACACCTTTTGCTGCAGTAACACTGACTGTGCAACATGAGGTGAAGATCCCCGAGTAATCTCTTGTTGTTGCATGATTAAAGAGTGCAGAGGGGTCATCTGACCCGCTTGAAGGTACCCATGCGTCATAAGATCAACGTCCTTTTTCTGCAAATAATCACAAGAGAAAAGGCTGCCATGGTTAGGTTAGGATCCATTCCCAGTGCTTTAGCAAGGATTGTTTCATTGCCAAGAACACAAGCTATCAGACTGAAAATGATGTGGGAAAAAGATCAAGAATTTTGAACAATCAGCATAAAACTAGATAGACAAGTGACGACACAAAAATATATAGTAAAATATTACAGAAATTCTATACGGGCCATCTTAGTTTCCAGTATAGTACTTTTTGGCTGCAAAGAAACTTCAATTATATCACTTTTGCGTAACAATATTCTCTAAGGCCTAAAAATGTACCTCGATTTGGTTCCCGCTGTTCTTGATAATCTGGGAGGCACCGTTGGAATTTGTTTTCGAGCCACCTCCTTCCTTTAAATTGGCAAGCTCATGCTGAAGCTGTTGCACTGTATGTACATGCAATCTCTCCATCTCCGCAAACTGAACCCAATGAGATGGAACAACATAAGATAAGAGTACAATCATCTCAGAGCAGAAAAAAACAAAAAAAAAAAACAAAAAAAAATTTGGACTATATTCAGATAACCAACCTGTCTTTGGCAACCAAGCCAGAGCTGGTTATACTGCTCAGTACGTTCTCGCAATTCATTCTGCAACGAGTGATTTGTAGATGATTGTAAAGCATCCATCTCTTGGGCACGCGCAATCCAACCTTGCGCTTCTCTCAGTTGCTCATCCTTGTACATGATTGTTTCTTGAGCAATCCTACTCTACAAGCCATTAAGGATAAAAAAATCTGTTTTTAGCGTATTTCATTTTCAAAATGACATTGACATACAACTGCAAGATCCATGATACGCTCGACCAGATTTGACCGTGTAACACAGGAAGATAACCTGTTCCTGTAATTCAGCGTACTGTCTCTCTTTCTCTTGAATATGCTCCTGAAGTTCAGATATTTTATGTATATTCTGGGACCTCTCAGCTTCAGAGTGATCACGCTCCCTTCTGCATATTGAGAAAGAAAAAAATGTAGCTTGTTACATATTCCAAAACCCCACTTTACAGAATATGTGCGACTCAATGTGTAAGACCTTGACGAAGAGAAAAGAGTTTCAAGAATAAAAAGCACCTGAGAGTAGTAAGTTCTTTGTTTTGTTCTCTTAGTAGACCCTCTTTCGCCCAGGCCTGGTAAGAGTACAAGGACTACTTAGGATCATACCACTCAGATTAAATCATATCTAAAGAACACGTTGAAATCAAGCATAAACCAACACACCGCTTCATTATCAAGTTTAATCGCATGCAGCTCTCTGTCTTTCTCTTCTAACTTCCTCTCCATCTCCCGAATAGATCTCTCCTTCTCACGAAGTTGCTCCTAAAAGTCCAACAAACATCCCTTTATTGAAATTCTCGACGAAATAACAAACAAAACAAAAAAAAAAAAAATCGAATGAGAAAAGAACAATCCCCAACCTGCATTCTAGCAGCAGCATTCTCATACTCTGCAGATCGAGACTCAAAGTTCCTCTGGATTTCCACAGCCAACATCCGAGCTCGGAGCACAATCTCCTGCTGCTGAAGCTCTCCTTTTTGTCTAGAAACGGAACGAATCTGCTCCAAGAGTTCACCATCTGAACAAGAACCATCCATCGCAATCGAGTAGAAATCCAAATCACCACCCTCCCTTCCATTCTGCACTACAAGAAACACCCACAAGAATGACTTTTCCACTCTCCAATACCTTCACAGAAAGAAAAAAAAAAAGGAAACTTGCAAGACAGAAGTAATTAACCTCATAAATGGTTCTCTCTTCCGTCTGGTTTAGCTTCAACTGTTCCAACCCCTACAACAAAATTTTGACAAAAGGAAAATCAAAAATGTCAAGTGAGAAACAACCAAAGGAAAACCAAAATTCGCCACAAATCTCTAAAACGAACATCGAAAATGTGAGTTACAGTGATATACACGAAAAAGAGCTGTAATTAACACCGAGAAGAGATTCAGAAGTAAATACGTAGGAGAAATCACATTACCACATAGTCCGTGGCGTTTCCAAAGTTATGAGAATCCGAAACGGCGCGCCACTCTTTCCTTGACTGAGTCGGCGAAGGATTCTGAAGAGAGCCGCCACGAGTCGCGGCGACGCTCGAAGCGGTCTCCATTAGAAAGAAACCCAAAGAAGATCCACTGAGAAAACTAGGGTTTTATCGGGAAAAGAGAGTAAGAACACACAAAAGAAAAACTCAAAACCCTAGAGATTGTAGCTAAGACGGAGACAAGGATGATGAATAAAACCGACGATTGACGAAGAGAATAGCCGAAGAAAGGTTTTAAGGAAAGAAAATGGTGGGAATGTTTGACGCAGGAGAGACGAGCAAAAGTGCGAGAGAGACGACGACCCCCGAAACTTCTGAAATTACAGAATCAATGATTTGGCACTTTTCTACTCCTGAGCTCTACAGTGAAGATCATTTTCTATTCCGTTTGGGCCTCTTGGGCCAAGTTATCTTCAGCCCATCAATCTGGTTCTGGTTTAATTTAACTTTAAAACTTACATTTGGTTCTTTTAAGAATTTTTATATTTTTAGATCGGAAAAATTGCAAAAAGAAATCTGATGGTTTGTAATTTCATTTTCACTGAAAAAAATCTATAAAAAACTGATGTGTATTTAAAAAGCTAAAGTTTCGTGCAAATAAAACATCAACCGTTAGTCTAAAGTGTTGTTTTTCCACAATAACATCAAACTTTTATATCCAAATTTTTTCTATCCATTTGAAAACGTTACAATAGTCACTTTGTAACTAGATTGCAAAGTATCTCAGACCAAAACAATTGACAACACAAAATATTATCATAAACATGTTCAATTATATGTATTTCAATTTCGTAGCAACATATTTATAAAATTTATGGCTATGGTTTTTTGCTGTCATTGATACAAGTATCAAAAAATTTCTCTCTATACACATTTTCTTGGAACCGAATTGGAACTAGAATCTAATGAGATGTATCTCATTTCTTAATAACAAAAACTGCAAATCAATTACTTAATTTCATAATCAAAATTCAATCTCAAAACCATTGATCAATTAAAACCAAACAGAAAAACTTAAATATACTTTCAAACCCATAAATACATATATCGTTGAGAAAATCTATACGAAGAAATGAGTTAGGATTTTTGCCTCCGAAATCAAAGAGAATATAATTCGTTCTCCTCTTTTTTTAGATGGAGTTTTTTTTATTCAAAATCATATACATTGGTTAATGAAACTAAATAAAACTGTGAGTTTTTCATTTTCCTTCAACAAATTAACTCTACGGTAACCCCATTAATAGTTAGAGTTTTATTTGCATATTACGAAACCTTAAATTTTAGATATACATCATTTTTTCTTAAAATGTTTTAAGTGAAATTTCAAATCTTCAGATTTTTATTTTGCAGTTTTTCCTTTTTAGATCAATCAATGCATGCTAAGAGTGGACAAAGGGGAACTCAGAAACTTTAAGAACAAAACCGTTGCCATAAAACTGATAAAACGTGAATATTCTCATTGATATGTCTTTAGATATGAAAACCAAGCCAACCTCAACAGATTTACCTGTCGAAGACAAATCTCACTATGTTCCGTCTACTCCATATCAGAGAATGATGACTTTACACTTGGTAGAGTTTCTTGGGATTTCGAGGAGTTTTTTGAAGATGGCATCGTTATTTGGATAAGAAACCACACGTAGAGTGAGTTTCTCGAGGATAGCTGAATTCTTTAGAAAGTACTCTACTAGTACCATTTCAAGCTCACAACTGATTGGGGCTATGAAATTAACCAACTCAAGAGATGATAGCAAACACTCAGGCACAGATGAAAAACTGACTTGATCCATGTCCTCATCATAGTTACCTTTGTCAACGCATACCTAAGGAGAAAAGAGAGAAGATTAAAACGCAATGAAAAGTTTTCATAGAGATAAGGACAAAAAAGAAACTCATAGGGTTTAGCAAATCATCACCACCAAGATGAGGCTATACAAGTTTGGGAAGCTCTCAAGAAAGGTTGGTAACCATTTAAGATCGGATAAACCGAGACTGATATGCAGACAATGCACGTAACCAAACCGAGGCATCGGTTCCAATTCCGAGTAGCGAAACATAAGCTAGAACCAAAACAAAGAACGTGGGTCAGAAGTTTTCATGTTAGAGAATAATGTACATGTCATATACATAAAGTAACGTATGTGTGTACCTTGAAGGTGCCTCTACTCATTACCATACACCCGACGGTCAAAATCCCATGGAGAAAACTGCGGATATTACTTAACCTTGATGAAACGCCTTCATAAAGCTCTTCATCAAACTCATCATCAAACTCGTCCAAACGGACCAAACCGACGAGAGACATTTCTATGATGGCGTTGGAGTCCAAATTCTCTACTATGAAGGTTTTCGATACGTTATCCTTGATGTTCATATAACCTAATCGAGGAGCATCAATAACAACTCCTCCGGAATCAAACATGGAAGAAGAAAGGCGTTGGAAAGTGAGCTTCCTCAATGACCGAGAGTGCACCCGAAAGACTTTTTCATCATCACTAGCTACGACAAGCTTCATATGTCTCAGTACGGGGCAGCACAAGACAAGTGTCTCAAAAGTGGCCTCATTGGGAAACTCGACATATTCTAAATGCATACTCTTCAGACAAGGTAACCAAACAAGCTTAGCATCATCCAAGGTCACCTGAAAGAGCTTTAAGCATGCCAGTGTCCAACAGCTATAAAGCCTTTGTGGCATCTTATGAAACCGACGGTCTGCGTAAGAAGAGGAACGAACATGTAGACGTTGGATCTTACGCTTAGTTGCAGCATCAAACCATGACGTGAGATAGGTAGTATCCTCTACACCGTCTTCATTTTTATCAATAGTTAACTTGAGTTTGTGTATGCATGAATCCCTGTCGGAACCAAAAAACCTGTCACCGAAACTCATAAAGGCATTGAGATCTGCAAATTCTCGAGATTTCAACTCCAAACTAGGAAGCCAAAACCAAAGATGCCTCCATCTAGAGGACAAAACGCTTGTCTTAACAGCTTCCTTCGTGGAGAGAAGAGAAAGTATGTGACATATCAAATGATCAGGTAATTGGCTTATCTCGTCTTCCTTTGGCCTCAACAACCTTTTGGAACGAACCATGTGTTTTTTTACACCGGAAGCTATTCTGCATAACAAAATTGAAAACACAAACTTCAGAGAGACGGTAATAGCTCGACTTGACCTAACCTAAATCAAAATTCACCAAGAAGTGAAAATAATATCTTCAAACTCCATTAAACCAGATGAAACTCATATTCTTCAGCATCAAACATTGCTAAAAAAGAAGAGCAAGACTAAAACCACATGGAAATTACTAGCCAGGCTAGGGTTTTCGACGTTTTCTCATGGTTATTAAGAACGAAACCAACAGTAAAAGAAGACGTCAAAGAAGAAGAACGAACAGCAACATCTCCAAGGGGATAAACCAGCCGGAAGGGCTTTCTCTTCATGAACCATGTGCTTTCTTCTACGGAAAACTATTCTGGATAACAAATTGTGTTTCAGAGAGACAAATAATATATAGTTCGACTCAACCTAACCTAATCTCTACCCTAATCAAAATCTCCAACAAGTGAAGAGAAAATTTTAAAACTCCATTAGACGAGACGAAACCCATAATCTACATCAGCTGAAGACATAAAAAGAAAGATTAAGACTAAAACTACATGGAAGTTACTAGCTAGGTTAGGGTTTTCGACGTTTTCTGATATGGTTTATTAACAACAAAACCAACTGTCAAAGAAGAAGACGAAGAAGAAGAAGAACCAACCGTGATTTCGCCGGCGGGGTGGAATCTGACTACCACTAACGAATCAACTTTGTCGTCAATCGTAACGCTGGGCGATGATTTGCCTTTTTGCTACTCCAAGGTGATTAATGCCTATATTTATAAGACTAATCTGTGCGTGGAAATATTAACGACATCGTTTTAATGTCAGCTTTTGGTTCGATGAATGTGAAATCGAGGCTATCATCGACCCACCAATCCGGTTAGGGTTTAGACAACCGGATGAGATAAAAAAAAAACTCAATTTCGCAACGAAAAACAAGGAGGAATCTCCTAAATAATTATCATTCCGTTCTAACTGTAAAACTTTTACACAGCTACATTCCTTGACGCCTACGTCAATTCCTTAAACCAGTCAAACACAAGCTTGACATATTCTCTACAGTCTCTTCCAATCCAACGACGACGACTTGACATGTGACAGAACGTCTTGGGATTTTGAAGAGTCTCTTGCCAAAGTCATCTTGCATTATCATGCAAACATAGTGCGAGTTTCTTGAGGATAGCTGAATTCTCAAGGAAGTATCTCACTATCTTCATCTCCACGGCATATCCCAAGATGGTGCTTTTAATATCAACAAACTCGAGAGACGATAACAAACACTTAGGCACTGATGAAAAACTGATTTGACTCATCTCATCGATAGGTATCTTCTTAGAGTTACCATTCCAATCCTGAGAGAACAACAAAAAAAGACAGAGCAGATAAACAAATTGAAAGGAGAACCTTTAACAGAGATGAGAGAACCATACGTAGAGTTTAGCAGATTAATCACCAAGGTGAGTGACTTCAGATTCTGGAAGCTCTCAAGAAAGTTTGACAACCATTCTAAATTAGATACACAAACGGGACATGCAACCAAACTGAGACAGCGGTTCTAGTTTCGAGTACCTGTGGATGACCTGTAAACCGAACAGAAAGTAAAACATGTGTCAGAATGTTTCATGATAGAAACTTCACATTGACATATATGTATACCTTGAACGTGCGTGGACATATTATCATTTCCCTAACCCTTGAAACACCTGAGAGAAAATCGCGGATGTTATCTCTCCTCGTTGAAATGCTAGCTTCATCATAATCCCTCAAACCAAAGAGAAGAGAAACATCTAACTTGGCATAGGACTCCAAAAGGTTTACACTAAAGCTCTCTGATGCGTGATCATTGATGCTCAAACCGCAGAGTAGAGGAGCAACAACCACAACTCCTGAGACAGAATCAAACTAGAAAGGAGAAACTCGTACTAAAGTGAGCCTCTTCAGTGACCACACTCGTAAACTCTTGCAGTGTATTGTTACTTTAATTGTTATTCTTCTGTACTATAATCAAAGGTATTATAGAGAAGTAGAGAACTAATCTGTTTAACGACGCCGTTTTAGTACTAATTGGCCATTCATAAAAACGATGTCGTTTTGGTTCGGGGTTGGTCTCTTAAGCAAAATTCGTAGAATCAGAGAGATTTGAGAGAAACTAGGAAGAAGAAGAAGATGGGGTACGTGTTGAGGGTGAGAATGGCTTCTTTCTTCGCTGGAGCAGCGACTGCTTCTTTCATCGGCCTCTCTGTTCTCTACAAGGATTACAAAGTCGCTCACGAATCGATTTCTCAGCAGGTTTTTTTTGCAATCGATTCGATTTCTATTTTCTCGTTTCGGATTCCATTTCTTTCCATTGCCCGTAGGTTTTGTTCGCGAACAGCATGAATCGATACATTTCGTTAGCTTCTATTTTTGTTAAGAAGGGATTTTGTTGATCTGTGTTGGACAAAGAGTTGAGAAATTTTGGATATTCGGAGATCATTCTAGGGTTCATAGTTCATACTCTTGTATTATGAGATTATATCGTCTACATATGCAATCAGTTTTGGTAGGAATTAGGGTTTCTGGTTGTGTTGCCGTTTAGCTACTTTGTTAGATTTGGTCCTGGAGATGTGTGTTTACATTATTACATTATTACATGCTTTAGAATTAGTTCACTTCTGCCTGAATCTTGAGAATTAGTCAAATTGCTAATCAAACAATTTGTAGTGCAATGTCATCGTTGTGAATATCTTTAATCCATTGCAGCAATTTCTCTGTAGCTTTGATGGAACCTATTATTCGTTATAATACTGCGTTTGCATCATTAGGACATGCTTTAGAATCACCGACATGGCTATTGACTGTGCATACGATCTCTGTCTCTACAGGCAAAGGCTTTTCATGACTCTCTGGATAGAAGGATCTCTACTCTTGAAAGCTTGAGACAAAGTGAAGCTCCTCAGCTTGCTGAGACAACTGATTAGTATGTTTCTCCGACATTGATACTCTCTACTTGCTGATGATGTTTGTTGAGTTTCAGATATTTTTTTTTCTTTTCCTTTTTTTTCGCGTTGATGAATAACTTGGAAGTTCTTGTATGACTACTGTTATTAAACAATGAAATTAAGGTAGTCTACAATGGATTGAAACTGGCTTGCCATGAACAAATTTATTTTTCGATCTAGTGTTTTTGGATCTTATGTCAGCAGAATCCTGCTCTTCAGGCAAATCCTGTTTTATCTAGGTCACCTTTAAAGTTTGGATCTACAGCTAGTAGCTTAAGATTTAGCAGTTAAAGATGAAGATGAGCAAGACCATTGACTACACCACTAGTAATCTGTTAATCTCAAATGAAATCAAGTATGGGCCGAACCAAGGAGCCCAGTGTCTTTGGTTGGGTAAGAACTAAGAACCAATTCAACTGAACAGAAGTTCCATATCTATCAGACTCTCATGGGTTTATCGTTTTGCATCAACTAAAAGAATTGAAAAGTCTTGAAATTGGTTAGAGAGCTTATCTTCTTCTAGGTTGCACAAAAAAGAGCTTTTTTTTTTTTTATAGTCAACTTTGCAAACTTTATGAATGTAATTTTGCGGAGAGAGAGCTTAACTAACATATTGTAAATTTAATAGATACACATAATATTCGTCTTTCATGGTAACAACAATAACATGTTCGTCGTTCATTACCATTCCTATTTCCTGACACGAAACTAAAACTAGTTTTACTCACATAACTAAAGAAACACAATAAATAAGGAAAAGAAAGAAGAAACCATAATGGAAAGACATGTCGAGAGCACATGGTGTTTGGCTAGAGTGACAGATTCCGATGTGAAAGAAAAGAAAAGTAGAAAATAATAATGATATGTGAGAGAGAGAGCAAAAACATTTGTCTCCTTGGCGGTGGTATGGTGGCTTCGTTATCACCCGACACCTCCTCTAATATGAAATACACCTAATATATCATAATTATATAACACATCTCGTCATGTAGATACGACACTTATCATGGATGGTTTTGTTCTTCCATCATTTTCCTCTTTCTCGAAATAAAAACATTGTCGAAAACGTAAATGTTGGATGAGACTTTGGGGTCGCATCCAACTACTTAATTGTGAAATATAAAATTCCAACATTTCTTATCGTTTAATCGAATATATATCTTTTTGTGTAATGAGATTGATTTAATATGGAAAGGTTAGTGTCAGTAACTAAGTAGCAAAGGTTAATGTCACAGTGTCACAGCTAAATAGCAGCAATTGGTTTATGATTTAAAATGGAGTGACAAATTATCCAACAGATTTTGCAACTGTTGCGAAATGAAATCGTAAATGTATTAAGTTTTAGATTTTACGTATACATTAAAACTCTAAAATGCTTGTTTGAAAAGAAGAAGAAGAAAAAAGCAACAAAACAAAAATGACTGTAGTAATAGCTGTAAGTATTTTGAGAGGAATCCAATAATACTTGTAAAATCTGATTGAAAAAAATGTCATAAAGGAAAAATAGTTGCTGTAGAAAATTCGCATTTGATGATTTTATCTGCATTCACATTTAAAACTTACCAAACGAAAAATTAAAAGAAAAAAAAAGAGACATTTACATTTAACCAAACAGTATTTGACAGAAACTAAAAGAAAGTCTGCATTTTACAGAGCTAGCACAAAAACTGCATTTAAAAAGAAAGTAATAACGTTTAATTGGATGTGAAAGAAGAGAAGAGAGCATCAATATTGAAATGGGAAGAGACTGAGAAGTCAGAATAAAACAAGGACAATAAATGGCGATATGGGTCCTGAAGAAGAGAGTGTCCACATCAACTTTTACCATCTTATTTTGTCCTCTGGCTTTGTGCTTCTTTTGGATTCAAAGCTTCAGACAAACAGAAAGACGTTCGTTCCTTGGCTAACCAACAACTTCACTTTCTGTGCTCTTGTCACAATCTTAAACCCATTTTTCTTACATCTAACGTATCAATGATTCCTTTTGAGAAATTTCTATATTCACAATAAAGAAATGAGATATTTATGCAGTTTTATCCAAATGGGTTTGTTTATTAGACTTAATCTCGCTATGGATGTTGCGACGGGCCACTTCATCTTCTGTCTATATTGAACAGTTTCCCTAGCTACAACACTTATCAACCTTCTGTTTGCGTTTAACTTAGAACAAACACAATGCAATGAGTTTAGAATCTTCCATGTCCTTTAGACCAAACGTTCACTATAACAAAACCCATTTAATTACTTTTATATTGTCAAATTAAACTTTATACCAATCTACTAACTAGATTCAAGAGAAAACTTCTCCACCGTAAGATCGTTACATCCCCTAATCGATAATGGTCTCAAGATGGGTCTGTCTTTTAAGGATTGATCCAAATGTCGGAAGCATGGAGGCATAGTATAGGACAATCTTGGCGGCAACCCATCACTACTCCATATCCATTGCATCGACCCCAATATCTCTTTCTATGTGTATATATATATAGATATAGATATGTTACATTAGTATAATATGAAGTAAAGGCAAGCAACATTTACTCATTGTCTCCATTTTCTCACCAAATATATAAGCCCACACAAACTGCAACCTTCAGTGAAACGGATCTTTACTTTCTTTCTTTTGAAAAAAGCCACATGTTTCTGCAGCCTCTCCTCATGAAAATATAAAGAGCCAAAATTTCGTATAATTTTTACAAGAGTTTTAAACTTCAAACCCTCATGGACTTTCTCAAAGTTTCTGACAAGACAACAACTCTATGTAGAAGTGACTCTCTGTTTGGTTTGAATCGGCAACAATACAAAGAGTCGTCTTTTGGTCTCAGAGACATGGAGATTCATCCTCACGCTTATTCTCATGTCATTACTCCTTGTAAAAATCTCTCTTCTCTTCTCTGCTCTTTTGATTTGATTCACAAAAAAAAAACAGAGATTAATAAACAGAAGCATAACGAATTGTTCCTCTCATGATTTGTAACAGATGCAGGAAATGGAGTTCTTGGATGTTATTATTATTACCCTTTCACAAACGCGCAACTAAAGGAGCTCGAGAGACAAGCGATGATCTACAAGTACATGATCGCATCGATTCCTGTTCCTTTCGATCTCCTTGTCCCATCGTCATCATCCTCTGCACCTCCCTCTAGTAATAAAAACATTGCCGGAGATTTAGAACCGGGAAGATGTCGGAGAACAGACGGGAAGAAATGGAGATGCTCGAGAGAAGTCGTGTCTAATCACAAATACTGTGAGAGACACTTACACAGAGGCCGTCCTCGTTCAAGAAAGCATGTGGAACTTCCTTATTCTCGTCCTAGCAACAATGGTGGTTCCGAGAAAAACAGAGATCTCCGAAATGTTCCTCAAAAACCATCTCTTAGCTCTATAAAAGACAAAACAGTCGTCGCGCAAAAGGAGGTTTCACATGCCCTCTACAGAGAATCAAGGTCTTGTTCTTTACTTTGCCTCAGAATCATACTCTGTGTCGTTCTTTGAATCTGTCTTTATGATCGTTTGTTATGAACTGGAAACAGAGGAATCGAGATCTTTCCTGTATCGGCCTCAAATGAGCAAGAAAACAAGTATCTGAACTTTATAGATATATGGTCCGATGGAGTAAGATCATCTGAAAAACAGAGTGCAACTTCAACACCTGCTTCTTCTTCCAACGCCAATCTCTCTCTTTACTCGCTTGATCTTTCCGTGGGAGGTAACAACTTAATGGGCCAACGGGTGATCGGGTCGGGTCGTAATGAGGATCATCACGGGTACGGCCCATATGGCGTCGTGTCTTCACTTGGTGAGATGTCGAGCTGGCTTGCTCCTACTTCCGCCACGCCCGGCGGACCATTAGCGGAGATACTGAGGCCGAATCCGAGTTCGGCGTTTTCCGGCGACATGGAATCTTATAGCTTGGCGGCGACTCCGACTCCGAGCTCGTCGCCGTCTAGAGTGGTGAAGAAGGTGACTGGTTCAGTGTCTGATGAAAGCAGCCTGATTTAGGAATTATGGAGTTTGGTGATGACGACTTTTTTTTGTGTCTTAGTTTCTTTTTTTTTGTTCTTTGGCCTCTTCCTTTAATCTTGTGCTTGTAAACTGTAACCAGACACTTTTAATTAATAATTGTGGACTTTTTTTACTCGGTCAATGCTACTTTTTATTAGGAATTTGTCAAGTGATTATTATTATTACTTTTTAAACATAATTTGCCAAGTTACTGAAGAAAGAAAAAAGAAAAAAAATAACAGTTTTTTATAGTAAATCGGAAGCAAGTTCAAATTTAGATTTAATGTTATCTAGATTTATTCTGAATAATTAAATAATGTGATTGGGATCACTTAATAAAAAAAAAAAAACCGTTAGATTTTCCAAATCCTGATGATTTTGTTGGATTTCTTCTATATATACTAAAACGTAATCCTTAAGTTGATACCTCTTCTTTTTCTTGTACGAGTCTCACTAAACTTTCAATTTCTTTTTGTTCTTCTTAGATTTTGAGAGAGAGAGAGATTGAGAGATTGAGAGATTGAGATTGAGAGAGAGATTGAGAGAGAGAGATTGAGAGAGAGAGATTGAGAGAGATGGCTGAATGTCAAATCGTTGACACAACACACACGAAAATATTTGTGGGAGGTTTGCCTTGGACAACAAGAAACGAAGGCTTGAGAAGGTTTTATCAACAGTTCGGAGAAATTATTCATGTTAATGTGGTCTGTGATAGTCAAACAGATCGATCAAAGGGTTATGGCTTTGTAAGTAATCAACAACTAAATTACATATACTCTATTTACATGTCGATTATTGATCTAGATACTGATTTTGTAATTTATAATTTGAATTCTCTTTATTTTTTTTTATATCAGGTCACATTTAAAGATGCTGAATCTGCAAGGAGAGCCTGCGTAGATGGGAATCCAATAATAGACGGACGAAGAGCCAATTGCAACCTAGCTTCAGATGGTGAAAACGTTAACCATAACCAATTCAACATAATTGCTCCTCATTACGACGATCTTTGCTATTTATCTTCAACTTTTATTCAAAGCCAGCAACAACTTGCAAATCTTCATCAACCCTTACCTACTTATTTTGAACCTTACTACTGGTATATTTTTCTCACTTTCTATTTTTATTCGAACATTTCATATGAAACAAGAGTGTAATTTCCAGCTATTATTTTATTAAAGTTTTAATTATTTGTTTTGCAATATTCAGGAATGAGCATTATCAACAGTATCTTCCTCTGCGGCATTATTATGAGTCTCAGCAATATTATGAGCTGTATCAGCCATATCAGCAATTTTATGAGCATTATCAGCCACAGCCGCAATATAATATTCTACAGCCTATTAACGCGTCGGAAGAGAACAAAGCGGTGTCTCAAGCTTCGACTTCAAGCTCGTCGCCTTCGATTTCAAGCTCGTCGCCTTCGACTTCAAGCTCGTTGCCTTTGACACCAAAATCTTCACTTGATGATGAACATGACTAGTTGACTACTAATCCCATATGTCTCATGAACGCAGCCAGACTTAGTAATTGCTGAATTTATGGTTTTGTGCGACTCTTGTTTGTGTATCTGTCTTTATTTTCCTCTTCTTGATTCGTGTGTCTTTTAATTTTTCGTTTGAATTAACTATATATTTGTTGTATCCGATCAATTCTACTCTAAATTTCTATTATAATTTTTATTGCGTTGAATCTTTGAATTCTTTGAATAAAGCGGTAGCAAGTCAAATTAATATTTGATATTATTTTTATATGTTTATGAAACTTTAAATACATTTATCTTAAATATTTATAAGTGCTTGTTTGATTTTGGAGTAATGAATTTATGATCATCCAATCGATTTTTTTTTTTTTGAGTCACTTTGAATCTAGTGTTTCGTTTTACATCCATAGTTTGCTGTTTTGATTATATAGGGTTATCAAATCCCTAAACTTTAATCGTAATGTTGAAGTTAAATGTAATATTGGATTTGTGTGCAATATAAAGTTTTTATACAATAACCCCATGATTAGGTTTACTTTACAATAATCCCCACGACTTATAAAACATAACACTTCGTTGCCATCAAATTCTATCAGTTTGAAGATATCCCAAACTTCGCAGTAATTAGGGTTACGCTTCAATCAGAATCCCACAGTACCGCTAAGCATCGCAATCATGAATCCAGGTTTGTACGGTTTTTGCTAATTCGAAGTGATTCGTCTATTTCTCACCAAAAGCATAAACATCGTTTTTATCAAAACAATGGCGGTTTTAATGTTTCTTTCGACTTCGTGCCTTTTTAATCTGTTAACCATCGTCTTCTGAATGTGTGGTGGTTTTATGGTCTGTTAATCAATTTTTTGACATAATCTGCGGTTCTGTAATGGATCCCCAAACCCTAATTAAGACTGCCTTTTAGAATCCTCAAACCCTAATCGTAAGACGAGGGAATCTTTTAGTTTTTTTTTTTCTTTTTCAGTTTTGTCTGAATGTTATGTCAATTTCCTGTAAGCAATTATATTCATGTTTTGCTATCATCTGACACAATCTTATCCCTCATAATCTCAGTGTTGGGCTTCAAATCTGCGTTTTCCAATATAGAGTCGATCCCGATGCTGAACGGATCAAACTTTTCAGAATGGAAAGAACATCTGTTACTTGTGCTTGCCCTCATGGATCTTGACATATCTCTCCGTGAAGAGCGTCCTGATGCTCTTAATCACGTCGATGGAACCGAGCAATGGGACCGTTCCAACCGCATAAGCCTGATGATAATGAGAATCCGGATCCCGGAAAAGTTCAGAGGCGTTGTCCCTGAGGACGTCACAACAGCCAAAGAGTATTTAGCTGCGGTTGAGAAATGCTACGTGAGAAACGAGAGGTCAGAGATGGCGATGGTGGTCGCCGAGTTTTCCTCGTTGAGGAAGAAACAAGATGAGAGTGTTAGAGAGTATATCATGACGAAGATGAGCGTTGCAGCTAAGATGAAGAAACTCGGTATGCATTTTCCCGATGAAGTCGTGGCAAGTATGTTAGTCGATAGTCTCCCCTCGGAGTATGATCCTCTTAAGAGGATTTATAGCTTGATGAAACATAAATGGTCGACTCATGAGCTCATATTTCACTGTGTGCAAGATGAAGATAGTTTTAAGCTGGAAAAGAAGAAACGTGATCTTGCTGTGGATCATGGTACAAAAAGAAAGAAGTTTGAGGATTGATCGATTGATTGATGGATTGATTCAGGAGTAGCATAAAAGCAATATATGCTTTAGAGGCGATATTTTGAAATAAGAAAGCAAGAAGACCTTTTGAAGTTTTCTTTGCTTTGAGTTCCAACGTTTTTTCTTAAACTAGACAATAATAATATTCATGTGTTTGATGTAGCGTTCATCAGATTAATATGAAGGCAGATATGTCGATCTATCATTTGAAATATTTTCTATTCATCATGTGAAGGCAAATTCATCGATAAGTTATTAAGTCATTGGAATATTTGGACGAAACCTGTCTCTGTTTTCCCCTGTTTTGGTCTTTTAGGTTGTTCACTGTAAATTTATTTACTAAAACAATACTGACGTACAAAAGAACTTTCTGATACTTACTTACATTACAAGTTATTACCAACATCTGTTTATATACAAAACCATCAGGTTAAGCAAAAAAAAAAAAAAAAAAAACTTAAGAAACATCTAAACACCAAATCCTTACAATTCAGGTGTTTCATTGATAGATTCAAGCTGTGGTTTCCACTTATTTTCGTCCAAAGATCTGAGAAACATTCTCTGATCCACTAAAACCAGCTGCTCCAGTGAAACTTGCTTCTTCAACAAGCGATCCAGCTGTTTCCTAGTTATCACCACTTTCATTCTTCTTACTCCTGCGTTAGCTTTCGCTTCAAACACCGATTCATCCTCGGGACATACAGATACTTTCTTGATGTCTGTGTTATAATCTTGAATCTCGTTACTCTCAAGATGTTTTATGCACAAACATGCATCGGTGAGAGTCACCAGGATTTGCTTCAAGCTCAGTTTCTTCTTCATTGTTGTGTTTCTTCCTTGGACGCAGATCCTTTGATTTAGTGACAAGCTGTGAGATTCACCTTCGTATATTCTGTTTATATATAAAAAGACAAAGAGGGTTCGTGTGAATATTTATTTAAAGGCCTTCAATTATTAAAAGTATGGGTTGTGTTTAATTTGGAGTGGATGGTGAAAAAGTTGGTGGGAATGTAACAGATTCGGATCAATGAAATTCTTAATGAACAAAAGAAAACTAGAGATCAAGTCTTGACAATGATAACACGTGTGCATCATGGTCGGTCTTGCATATAAAAAAAACATTAATTTTGGACCGACTTTTTGATCCAAAACATATGGTTTGTCTAATGCTTCGTGATATATCACGAATTCACGATGAAACCTATTTAAATGTCTAATGTATAAAGATTAACGGTGATCACTATATGTCTATATCTAAATGCGATTGACCTATTTTGATTTTTTTTTTTTGGGTTTAGCACTTTGGAGATTTGGACGTAAATTAATAAAAAAAAAAGTTCATTATATTGCTCTAAAATCTAAACTATTAGTTAACAGCCTAGGATTATCCATATATTTTTTTATTACAAAGATACAATTATTCAAATTAAATTTCGATTTTTATTTGTTTTACAGCAAATCTTACGATATATATAATTGAACAATACAATATCTCTCCATATCTTTGTTCACACTGGATTTTTTGTCTATTTGTTTTTATAAAGAGATTTGTGTAGCAAAAATTTATTAAGTTCTCCATTATCTTTTACAAATCTCCACTAGAATCCTAGTTTGTTTTGCCATAGCTCTACCAAACGATGCAGAAACAAAGATATATTAGATTCTGGTCCGTCGTAAGGACGAGATTTGTTATTATATATTTTATAGTCTTTTTATAATTTATATTTGTAAATTTAGAAAATCAAAATTAAATCATTAATTTATTACAATATATTATTAATTTATAATTTTGTTAATTAATGTTAATTAATGTTAATTACAATTTTTTAAGAAAATGCATAATCATAAAAAATTTATACATTTTTTATTTTTGATAATTATTTAAGACTTGTTTAAATGTATTAATTGTATTAATTGTATTTACAATTTTTTGTTAAGATTTCTAAATATATCATATATCTTAAGATTTGAAATAAAGAGAATATCTTTATTGAATGATTTTGATCGTATATATGGTTAATATTTAGATTCCTAAAATTAAATTTAAGAATATATTTTTGGTTTTTGAAATTAGTTACCTTTATTGATAGATTATTTTTAATATCACTTGTATTTTTCAATATCTTACACATTTGTTCAAATTTGCAAATGACAATTTTGCCCTTAAGAGACTGTTAAAAAATCAAATAAAATCAATGACAAAAATCGTAATATAATACGGTACAAAATATTTTTTCTATAATGTTTCCTGTTTTAATAGTATAGATGTGGCAGGTCTGGCTTGGATCACAAGAACCGAAGGTCTCATAAGTTACTTCGAACAATTTGAAAAAATTGTCCATGCTAATGTGGTTTGTGATAAAGCAACAAGACGATCAAAAGGCTTTAGTTTCATAAGTATTTAACAATGAGTAATTATTGATAAAGATTTCCTTCCAATTATGAGTTTGAATTAATAATATTTTCAGGTCACGTTTAGAAAAATTGCATCTGCTTCGAGAGCTTGCGAAGATTCAAATCCAATTATAGACGGACGAAAGGCTAATTGCAAACTTGTTTATCTTGGTGCTAGAGTTCGCAATAACCAACCAAACCAAAACAGTTTAGCTAAATTTTCCCCCAATACGATTAATTATTCGTAGTAATCAATACTCGTTATAATATTTTTCTTGTAACCGCAGGTGTAGCTATCTACTTACGACCCTACTGGTATGTTCATCTGTCAATTTTTTTTTTCTTTTTATGGATAACACTGAATCTCGTTGTTTCTAGAAATTGTTTGATAACGCTATTTTTGTTAGCATCAAACTGTGTGGTATTAACATGAATCTAATGTATAGTTTTTGGTTTTTCCACATATTCAGGAACGAGTCTTACTGGCAGTATTACCAAAATTACCCTTGGTTTTACAGCCTTCCGTATTAGAAGCAATCTCAATCTGAGAAACCATAAGCTTCTTGTTCTGTTACATGCTCATAGTCAATTCCGTTTACTTTTTTCGTGACTTTATATTAGCAAAAATTAGTTATTATGCATCTGTAGACTTTTACTATATCATATTGCTTCTACAGAATTAACTGATGCTGTTGCTTTTGATAGATTCTGTCTCATTCAAACTATTAAGATATGCATCAATATTTATTCGTATTAGTCTATTTAATATTGTATAATTCATATATTTATACTATTAGTTTTTTAAAATTTTTTTTCTTCATTTATGATATTGTTTTTCTTTAAAATGTTTTGAAGTTTATCATAATTTCTACTTTATATATTAACATTTTATTTATTTACTATTTATCTTGCTTGAATTTAGTATTTTATTATTATTCATTTTTTTTATCAATAAAAACATTCGACGATCTTGCATTATTATTATATATAAATTTTATGAATTGTTTTCTATTTCAAATAGTATTTTAATTTTTTATTTTCTAGATTTTTTTTATTTTTTATGATTCATTAGTTAAGCTTTTTAACATATTTTTTAATATATGATTTGGGTTTGATTAACAATATAAAGGCCCATTAACATTTCTAAAAACCTATTAACAATTTTTTTTTAAAAAAAATTGCCTATGTGGCTCCTATTATAATATAGATTTTAATAAACTGTTGGTTAGTTGGTAGAAGGTTGTCGCAAGAAAAAATAATAATTAACGAACAAAACGAATCTATTTATTGCAAGAACATCTTCTTTCAATTGCAAAAATTCTTGGATATTCGGGTCCTGGTGAATCCATGAATCTCTTGCTCTGCTTCCTCGTATCTGTTGAAAAACATAGAACATCCACGAGGAAAAAAAGAGCTTTACCTGATTCTTCCCAAAAGTAGAGAAAACATTAAAAAAAAAAGAAAAAAAAAGTTATATGGATTTCAAGAAACACACACAATATATGGACCCAACAATCTCAAATCTTTATGCGTCAAGCTCGAAAAAGATACAACCACCATGAATTATTGAAGAAAAGTGGGGGAAAGTAATCAGGTGAATTGCTTGGCCAATAGGGCAAAACCATTGCTCCTGCCTATTTTTCTCTTCTTTTGACCAAAGATAAGCTCTGTTTTTGTTAGTATGCATCGGCGAAGAGTACACCTATATAATTCTATAAGAACAGTTTAATATAGCTCTACAAGTAGTACTAACGACCAACACAACATCATCAAAACACAGTGACGTACGATTAACCGTAAGTGAAAGAAACTATAGTGTATATCTATGGTTGATTATTCAATATATCTCATATATCTGTAGAGCAACGAGTCCCTTGTAATGAAGCTAATGGAGCAGTGGTCATGTTCGGTCCAAAAGCCACGATTGCAACACAGTTCACATTAAACCGGTATGCACCAGAGACAAACGTCCCGATCTTCCACCGTAGCTTCCCGTCCATCTTCATACCGATGATTACTTTACCGGCTGACCGGTCACGAACGATTTGATAACCAAAGGACTGTGCAACAGGTAGCTCATTCCCTTGAAGAAACGCTGTCAAGAGATTGATCTCTTCGTGGGATTGATAGAAAGGTGGTAGAGAAGCCTCTGAGGTTATCTGTTGTCCCCTGTACGCTGCGTATACGAGTAGCTTGTCGTAGTAGATTCCGACTTTCTTGTTAGGGTTTTTGGAGAAGAGAGTGAGTTGTATTGAGGAGTTGAGGAGATGAGTGGCGGAGGAGGAGAGGTTGAGGGTGTAGATGTCTGCTTCTGTGAGGGAGAACTCAGGTTTTGCGGGATGGAGGATGAGCCAGATGAGGAAGATGATGAGGAGAAGGCCGGTGAAGAAAGTTGAGAATTTGAAAAAGAGTTTCTTGCGACTGTTGTTGATGTTAATCCCTCCTTTCTTGGCGCAATGCTTTGGAGAAGTTTCCGAGATTAGAGACATTTGGAGAGAGAGAAAGAGAGAGCGTGAAGAACAAGGATGAAGAAAGAAGGAGAGAAGGTGACGGGGTTAAATAAAGAGACAAGTCTTAAGAAATAAGCACTTAAAAAGCGGCAACTATAGCTTTGTCTTTAGAAATGTTTTTTTTTTTTTGACTTGGATGTTTCTTGTGAGTTTTGTGAATGTGTAAAAATACTGACCGTTAGATTAACCGATAAATGGACTTTTGTTTTCTTCCTGTCTTTTTGCTTTTTAATATATATGCGTGAACGTTTTAGTTACTTTTATTATTAAACATGCTTGATTACTTAAGGGAAACACCAATTTATCAACGAAGGCAACACCTCGTGGAATTTTAAAACGCCAATAAATTTTTTTTTTTTTTCTTGTATACTTTGTGTTTCTCTTTAGTTTCAAACGACTAGGGTTGGTTGTTCAGTATTATATTCGTGCCTGGTAATTTTTATTTTCGGTTTTATGCATGGTAAGTTATGTGAGACCATGCAAAGTTAAAAGATAAAACGTCATGGAAAGAAACATAAATCCATAAAACCATAAAAGACATAGCTAATTAAGAGTTGTAGAGAAAAGTATAAGACCGAGCTATGTTAGTACCGATCATTTTGGAGCCGGTACCACATGTGATTACTGAAGTCTTAGCTAAAGACCGGCTCAGGGTCTCTAGAGGTCCAAAACGAAACCGGAAAACGTAATTTTTCTTTTTTACTAAATAATTTTTCTTTTGTTAGTTAATTTATTATACGATAGTTTTTGGTAACTACAACTGAGTAGATTTTATTAATTTAAAGAAACAAAAAACGTAGGATTTAACACTTAGATGGTTAGACACGAGATAAATATATGTTGTAATAATGATACAAAACAAAATAATTTAGTTGAACATAACATTTGGTTTCAAGAAGCTTTCTGTTATATTTGATGTGTCATAACGTTTGGAATTTTTTTTCTTTTTTAAATTTATGTAGGCTTGAATTTTGAATGTCAGCAACAAAATTTTATCTAGGTCCATTGTCTTTTATGTGACTTACTATCTTTAATTTCTTTTAATAAATTAATAAATTTGATTTGTTAGTCTCGCTTTAAATTTGTTTGATTAGAGTTTACTATAATAGTAAAGTGTGTTTAGACTTTAGCACCGCAACCGGTAAAAGCACTTTGAAAAAACTAAAGAAATTTGGTTAGAACTTCCACCGCAATATCGTAAACAATAAAAAATTAAAATTAATATAATAAGAACTTTATATTAAATATTCTTATTCACATGAATATACATGAAGAAGAGCACGAGTCTTATGAGTCCGAAGATCCTTTCGTTGGGATAACCGTGATACGCCCTCCTGCTCGGTTTGTAGTATATACATGAGACAAGCCACCACGTACACGTATTACATATTTTCGTATTTTAAAATTATATACTACTATGAAACGAATATATACAAGTACAAGAATTAACGCCTCCAAATTGCTTTAAAAAGTTTCATCCTATGAAAAGCTTAGATTTTTTCCTTCCACAAAAGCAGCTTTTCACATTTATTTATTTTTGAATAATTGGATAATACCTTTTTATTATATGAATAAAAAAGAACATCATACTCGAGAAGTGTATTGAATAGGATCCTTGTTTATTTATCTCTTAGTCTACTTTTCCTAGAGTGATATAAACATACTTTTTAATGGTTATTATGAGTAGTACGATTGGACATTAACCAAAGTTTTAGTGAAATTTAATGGTATTATTCCGTATCATCATTAAAATTAAAATTTAGCAGATTGTGGTATGTAAATTGTAAATATGCAGACTAGAAAATTTGTCTAAATATGTTAATGTCATAGTAGACATGAGGAATCAATAATTGGCCTTTTTTTCAGAGGAAAAAAATATAATTTATAGAGAAAAAGAAAAAACCGTGGAAGCATCTCAATCATTTCATGGGGCTTTTTGTGTCTTTATGTAGCCGTTCCTTTTACGCTAAGGAAAGATAGAGCAACTCGTGTATGCATCCAAATTTCTTTAGATGTCACAATTGCATTTTTTTAATAAAGGTTGCTATTACTATCTTAGATAAAATACTTACTAAATTAAGGGTTGTAATAAATTGGAGAATTAAGTAGAAAAGATTATTCGTATATTCAAATTAAACATATTGGATCTAGGAGGAACCATACTCTATTATAGGATTCTCTCTGGTAAAATAATTGAAAAAGGAGAACTAAAAAAATGCAAGATAATAATTTTTATTAATTGATTTATGGATTAAAGAAATATATATGAAGCCTTATTTTGTTATAGTGTATGCTTTTGGTTCATGAATAAACTAGTCTTATAAGAAACGACCCCATGGACTTTGGTAGTGTGCGAATTATAATTTTCTTCAATTCTTTTGAAATACTTTCTGAAAATTGCTCATCATCATGATGTTCTTGCTTTGGACCTAACTTTTGGTGTATTACAGTTTAATTAATCAAACAATGAAGTGGGAAAAGAGACTATGCTTTTCCTTAGTTGGGTATCTAAAAGTCACTTTTTTGTTGATTTTTCCCATATAGATTCAATTTCTTCTTTTTGTATTTTAACTAGCAGAAGAAATGTATATATATGAGAGTAATGTTATTGGATGTATGGTTGATTAGGAAACTTTAAGTGCAACCTAAACATCCGGACGAGTTGAAACTTTAGAACATGTAAGAAATAATATAATACATTAACAAAATTATGAATCAAAGAAACTGTTACGTATGCGCATTCAAAAATCAGTAAACCAGCCCATTTTCACATTGTTTAATTAAAAGTTATTCAGTTTACGAAAAAAAAAAAAAAAACATTACTAAAGAAATGAGTTTATAGATTTTCTTTCCATATTTAAATAATTTGTAGATTTGCCTTTTTGGCGGGCCAACCGAATGGGGCAGCATGATGTGAACCGGTTTGTTGCGAAGCTAAATGAACGTTTCTGCAACTTGGAATCTTCATTGCATCGCTCTAATTAAAACCATTAACCATGGAAGAAGGAAAGAGATTTATAAGATAACTATACAAACATTACTCTAGTATGATTTGTTAAAAATGAATTGATAAATACACTTCTCGTTTGAGTAATAAGTTCAGCGAAAATTAACACAAGACCTCTAGTTGCTTGGAAATGTGTTTCAATAATGAGAAAAAAAAAAGACTATTTAATGATTTGTGTGTGTCATCTTTGTATTTAGTTTATGCTAATCTTCCCCGTACGGTTCCAAAGTTTGATGAATGTCTCCACAATGATGTGAAAGCATGAGCATTGTGTGATGTGTCCGTGGTTAGCCTTTGGTCACATGACTCCTTTTGTTTCATCTCTACACAAGCTCGCAGAGAAAGGTCACAAGCTCGTTTTCTTGCTTCCCAAGAAAGCCCTAAACCAGCTTGAACCTCTTGATCTCTACCCAAAACTCATAAGTTTTCACAAATAGAATAAACCAATGCACAACTACTCAACTCAACCTGTTGTATTGAATCATAAGCCAAGCCATACGTCAAAAGCAGAGGATGAGCCTTAAAGTAATTTTATGACAACAAAAAAAGAAGACTCATCTCTTGCTCCAACATGGCAAAGCACTAAAAAATTTGATTGGGCTTAAATAAAACGGCTTTAATGATCCATAAAACCAAGATCTCATTATATCAAATACTTCAGAGCCCACATCGGTTACATTACTCAGGAACAAAGCAGAAACTGAACTATAAATAAGAGGCAGAGCATACGGAGTTCAATGTCGGAGCCGTGCAGTGAGGACAAAGCGAACTATTCTTTCGCCTTTTACTAAAGAATACCGTGTCCTCTCTGCTCTTTACTCGGCATACGCCTATTTTTGGAAGGGTTTCTTAAAACGGAAACCCCCATCATTTCTTGAGTTTCAAAATTTATAATAACCGAAGCTTTTTGTATTACAAAAAAATTAATATTTTAGAATATTTCCACGTTACCAATGATTGTTATGCAGGACATCACATTATAAATGGTAATTTTCTCCCACACCATGTGATCATCATCTGCTTATACAACTGACCACTGAGAGAATGAAGAGTTGATGATAACAATTAGTTTAAATACCTTTGTTATTCATGGAGAACGCTCCATCAACATGTTTGCTTTTGATTTCTAATACGACTTGCAAAATGCAAAACGACCAAAATGTTAACTATAGAATTTGATAACCATATAACTTTTTTTGTTTGCTTCGATTGAATGCTCACTTTTTTTAACATGAGATTTCTTGTTGATGTACACTTTTATATTATGCTTCAACCACAAAACTCCTGGAAGGTCCATGAGTCAATTAATCAGTCTCATGTAAGTTGTTTACATACAAAGATCAAATTATACACTTATAATCATCCACAGCAATCATCAGCGAAGACGAATCTCAATAGAATCTCTAACCATTTCGTGTGCACTGCATTACCTACAACACTCGACTCTAGTAGTTGTGCATTGGCTTATTTTATTTGTGACCAAAAAGAAATATAATTCATGTTTTTTCCTCAGTAAAATCCTAGTTTTTACGCAATGGAAACACGCACTGCTAATTTTAGGTAGTAGAAGGAACATGTGTTTAAGTTAAATCAGTTTTAGAGAAGTAGAGAACACAAAATTAAATTGGAAAAATAATGGATTACGTTTAGATAGACATGTTCTGATTTTTTTTTCATGAAGTTTTATACTCCGTATTTAATATATACGGATTATTCTATTTAAAATATAATAATATGCTGTAAATGGTTTACATATATATATATATATATTTTAATGTTACAGAGTTTAGTCCTTGATTACAACTTATTTATTACAAAGCAAACAGTCAACATAGATATTTATTTAAATTCATCCCAAAAAACTAAAAACTTTAATACAACTTTAGTGAACCGGTTTGTAAAGTGTAACATTTCGATGTTTTAAATTGAAGACTATCATAACGGGTGACTTTTAAAGTGTAACTTTCCTAATGAAGTTACCAAATTCGTTCAACTTGAGCTGCTCTATAAATTGTTAGTTTCTTTTGCTACTAAATCATCTTAATCAAGCAATTCACTATATCTCCTCTAATAAGAAAATAAAATAAGGAAATAATAGGTGCAATTGAGGGTAGGATCGAAAATATCTTTTCCACGATTTTAGTCGTGACTTTGTGTGTCACTATACTCTTTTGAAACTGGTGCTAACCGAATTATGAACTATATTGGGAATTAAATATAGATGATTTCTCCGTGGACTTTGTATATTACTTAATGTCTCTTTCAACTTCTAATGTAGAAAGTTACACACATATATTTTATAGATAACAAAGTGCATGGTCAAATTATCTCTACTTAATTCCTGATAAACCACACATCGATTTCTTTCTGTTCTTGACTCCCCTCATTGATATCACAAAGCGTTGGTCATCACTTTCCGGCATTTAAGGTTGTCTAATCGAAATCTACAAACATGTTGTGGGTAAGTTTCAAAACGTTGGATCCATTTTCTGCAAGGTTTTTACGGATGTGGATGCAAAATGTTGGCCAAAACTGTTTCCTTTGAATCCAGTGTTTCCTCCTCTTCTCAAGGACGGTTGGTCTCGCATCAGCAAGATCAAACGAGTACAAACCCAAGTAAAATGCAGACACGAATTGAAGAAGCAGCAAACCGTACTCCGGTTGAGCCGCAAGGGAAGACTGGACGAGTCAATGAGTAGTGCAGCCGCAGTGAAACAGAAGAGAAAAGCCGAACATGCTATCAAACAATAAGCATGGCGCTGCTACAGAGCACAAAACCGGAGGAACAAACACACCGACATTTTTTGTTCTTGTATTTTAACATGTTTTTGACTTACACGATAAAATCTTACTGAAACTAATCAATTTTTACTTATAATATGGTACGTTTATCAGGATGTTTAGTAATAGCAAATTTAGGAGAAAATAACTTCATTTCCAAAATGTTCAAATTAGAAGAAAAAAAACACAAACTTCTTTATTAAAAGTTTTAATTCCCAAATTTTCATTGTTTTTAGCAAATGAATCAACTCAATGTTACCGTCTTCATTCAAATCATGTTTTACTTGAGAATAAAGCAACCTAAAATCATATAGAAACCCCTAATTTGGATTTTGAAAGAAACTCTGGTCAAGTTTTTGTACCAACGAGATCTCAGTGTTACAGAGAAGTCGTGATTTAGCACTCTTATATTCGAGAGATCGCTTGCGAATTCCAGCATTATCATAACTCTTGCGTTATATACATTGCACTCAATATTCTAGAATGTACATCTTTGCAGAGAAAGAGTCATTAGGGTTTCATCTTGAAATTTTCGGATTTTTCTCAACCAAATTTTGTCTTAAGATTTCATGATTTTAGATTCTTAGATATAGAGACGTTTCTATCCCTTTATGTTTTATAACAGTTGTACTATTGTAGTAACTTAAGTATAAAACGAACTAATTAAAGAGACCTTAATGTTGACCAAATCGTTTTACCCAAGTCAACGCACAGTTGAGACTAAAACGTTAGTAAAGACATCCACGTTTTTTTCTTCTAGTTTGATACTCTTATTATACTGAACTTTTTTCCTAATAATTTAGATATTGTATATACATAAGTGTACGTAGCGGCTGTAACAGCATGTGCAATGGTAGTATCTAGATGGGTTTCTTAGAATAAAAATAATTAGACAAATGAGAGAGATGAGAATCTATTCAGATACTTTGAAAATTTGGTGAGATATCCTATTGCCATATCTTTTGTTATAAATGATTTAATTTTTATTTGTAATTAAATTTTAATAATAAAGTTAAACTGATTAAAACTAATATTATTATATTATTAGAAGCTTTTATACGAGTATTTTGCCATTGAAGATGCTCTAAATGTATCACTAACGAGCAAAAAACAAAAAAAAACGTGAAGAGCATAAGACAAGATGGTCTAATCAGTGACAGCTTGTTGGAGTAAAAAGTGTCATTAAAAACTAAAAGGATTTTTATATAGAGAATAATACTACCACTAAAAGCGACAAAGTTGAACACTTTTGCATTTTTTAACCAATATGTACCAGTCACATAAATCATATACAATAAGACGCTGATCATCATATCATGACTTTCGAGTTTTGAGACCAATAGTATGGATCATGAAAACGTATAATACAAATCTTTCATTATCTTACATTTCGAAAAATATATATAATTCATTATCTTTCGTATAAGCCTAACTATCGACTATGGACCTTTCTTTCTGTTCTTAAAGTTGGTGGATCACACCTATCAACAAGCCATAGGTTATCATATTTTAAATTTAAACATTGGGGACATTTGCACTGGAATATAGATAGAGTTGCCTTGCCCCTGGAATATAGATAGAGTTGAGAATCAAACTTGGTTTCGCTGATGCTCAATGAGCTAGTTTGGTAAACATATGAGAGTTTTGTCTTCTAATTAATATATAAATGTCTCACATCCTATACACAAAAATATTACGCGATATAAAATTGAACCAAAGCGAAAAAGTAACATTCAAAGTAACTTGATAGTGGAACCTTTGTTTCAATCGATGGGTTTCTTGAGTACTAAGCATTCCTCTCATGTCGGTTTATCTAAAGATATTTAGGAGTTTGAGCTCCGACGAGAAGATTTTTGTTTCCACATAAAAAATATCCATGATGTGGATATACAGGCATGGTCTCGAATCTTGATTCCTTTTTAGAAAGACAAGAATTTTCCAAAAATAAGTTGTAGTGATGTGTAGGGTCGAATTCAAGTTTTTTTTGTTTCATCAAAAAGTTGTAGACATTTGCTATCATGTTATGCATGTGTGTCTAAAAGAAACTGATGTATATGGAAGATATTTCTTCACTAATTGTAAAATGATTTACAAGTGTTGTATATATATAGGTACGAGTATCTTCTGTATTCTACTTCTACAAAGTATCTATACAAGTATAGAGTGACGTGTCATATTGAAGATCATGTCTGAATATCATAGTTGACGTGTTTCAAAGTAATTGCAATGTGTACAATAGACGCTGACAAAAGAGAAAGTATAAATAGACATGGTATATCAAAAATTTGAAAATATAATATAGTAGCATTTAGAACATGTATTCCACGTCCGTCACTCACACTCGGAAGGACCGAAAACGCAATGCACTCATTTTCAGAACATGCATTCCACATTTCATAATAATAATTATACTTTCATTATTTACGTGAAGAAAACTAACCAAACAGTTCAAGTTCGAGAAGCGATTCTGAAAAGTGTTCTAACACTTTACTTGAATGCACAAACTGCAAACTTAACTGCTCCTCTGGTGTTAGTGTCCGCGTATGGAGATTTTGTTCACTACACGAAGACTATCCAAACACTTTAGATTGAGAAAATGCTATACGTACCATTTACTGATATCAACCCTCTCCTCCTCTGTTTTATTTATTTTGTGTGACCATACACTTGTTAGCATAATGGAACTTTGATTCCCGAACGAAGTTTTTAACGTTAACATCATTTTCGTTCAATTGATATCTAATTTTACTATTGGAGAATCTTAACAAAAAAAAATCTTTTTTCTTCTTTGGAATAAACTTTACACTGTTTCTTTTGTACGTACCAAACTTCTCTTCACACTAAAAGGAAGTATTTTTCATTCCACAACAGAGGACAACTTGTTAGTTTCCCAAGCTAGTTAATATTTTTTTAAATATGTATCGTTTGATCAACATAAAAATTATACACCCCGAACAATCCAGCAAATATACATTTCTAACAATTCTCATATTAACTCTAATTTTATATTCATAAATTTTTCTGTTATCATTATTTTATTAGATACCCAATTATCCTCAATTTAAATTTTGAAATCAAAATATATGTTATGAAATACGAATCTCAAAATTGTTAATTAGTTATTTCCTTTAAAGGTTAGATAAGTTTTCTGTTTCTTTTGTAAATGAGTATATAAATAGCTGCTCTTACCAAAATTTTGAAAAATAATAGAATATTTTATTTTATTCTGCACAATGTTGGTGATTGAATGGGAAAATAAGATGTTGACAAAAAAAAAAAAAGAATGGGAAAAAAAGATTCTTTTATAATTCATCAGATTCACCATTTATATTACACACATATATATTTCTTTACTCGTTTCAATCTCACCATTTAGATATGACTTACGAGAGAAGGAAGTGACCAAATTAGACTAATATTTTGTGTATATTTATTTTCTCGAAACAAGAAAAAAAAATCTGGTAAATATAGTAATTATGGAAGTTGTTGTTGAGTAAGAGATTGATACTCTTACACTAATATTGAATTCTATATTTAGAAAATGCAAATTTATTTTGAGTTATGTTTGTGCAAACTTTTTGAAGATCCAAGCATTTCTAAAATGTAAATATATTTTTTTTCAAAGGCTACAACGATTCAATAAGTAAACAAACAAATAAAACACTATTGTTATTGGTCAGTGTATATATTTAATTTATAATTCCCAACATTGTAGTAGTTAGTAAAAAAGAATCTATCTGTACTGAGCACAACACAACACAACAAACAAAAAAGGGTAAAAAATCTATCTGTACACAACCAGAGACCAAACAGAGTTTTGTGTATGTACTTACACCGTACCCAATCTCTTCTTCTTCTTTATAAATACACTCTCTCCTCTCCTCTCTTCCATCATTCACATCTTCCTTGTGAACCCAAAATTTTCATTCTTTTTTGTATGGCAATAACCCTTTTGTCTCACGAGGTATCCGATCTCTGTATCGGCAAACCGCCGCTACGGTGTCTCTCCGCCGTCACAGCCACCGTCGCTGACGCCATCGATGCCCTCAAATCCTCCGACGAACCTTTCCTCAGCGTCTGGAGCTGTAATCACGACGAAACCAATGATGATGGTAACAAGAACAAGTGCGACTGCGAGTGTTTGGGTAAGATCTGTATGGCAGATGTGATCTGTTACCTATCTAAATTCGACAAGAACGTTTTGTCTCTTTCCTCTGCTTTCGACGCATCTGTCTCTGTTCTTCTCCCCTCAAAATCTCGTCCCATCGTCGTCCATGTCCAATCTTCCTGCAAGTATGTGACAACACATCAAGATCATCAAGACATCGTCTTTCTTAAATTTCTGTTTTTTATTTCTTTATTCATGAGATTCAAAACTTGATCTTTCAGGTTAATTGAAGCCATTGATCTGATAATCGGAGGAGCACAGAATCTGATTGTTCCGATTCAGACAAAACCAGTCACAAAGAGAAGACAACAAAAGCTTCTGATCCGAAACGCTGTCGTTTCGCTCACCACCACAACAACAACCCACAAGAACAGCCGCCAGTTCTGCTGGATCACACAAGAAGACATAATCAGATTCCTTCTTGATTCCATAAGCGTCTTCTCTCCTTTACCCTCGCTCTCTATCTCCGACCTCGGCGTCATCAACAGCACACACACTATCCTCGCCGTCGATTACTACTCCTCCGCCGCCTCTGCTGTCACCGCCATCTCTCGTGCCATAGAAGATAATATCTCCGTTGCGGTGGTTGACGGTGGATGCGATCTTGACGATCCACGTATAGCTCTGATCGGCGAGATTTCCCCCATGACACTCGCTTGCTGCGACGAGTCCGCAGCAGCTGCGGTTGCTACACTCTCCGCCGGTGATCTCATGTCGTACATTGATGGTAGTGGTCCGCCGGAGAGTCTCGTGAGAGTCGTTAGGAACCGTCTTGAAGAGAGAGAGATGGTGGGTTTGATCTCACTCGTTGAGTCCTTGTCGACGTTTTCGGGGTCTTCTTCGTCGGATGAAGAATCTCCGGCGGTGAGAACAACCAAGTCGTATGGGAGGTCGGTGAGTAGCGCGGCGAGGATGGCGAGGAAGTCGGTGGCGATAGTGTGTAATCGGAAAAGCTCGTTAATGGCGGTGATGATACAAGCGATTGCTCATAGAGTGAGTTACGTGTGGGTGGTTGATGAAGATGGTTGTTTGATTGGTATGGTCACTTTTGTTGACATTTTGAAACTTTTCAGGGGATTTCTGGATGATCAAAATTAATCATCACTCTCCAGTATTACTTTTTTTTGTTTATTGTTTTGTTAGAGTTTACTTAAACACAGCCAAAACAAACGTTGTATAAGTTCTTTTTGTGAAAAGATGCCATAAGACAAAAGTTCTTGAGGAATATTTCGGTTCATGTGTTCTTAAATCTTGATTTTTAGTTACATGGAACGGTGTTTGATAATAGAACTCAAAAACAAAGATTTAGTTTTACCTGCAAATGAATTATTGCTAGCCTAGTGGAACTTTAAATTCGTCTTTTAATGGATTGTATATACTAACACAAATTAATATTTAAAAGGTTAGAATTTATTGGATTTATTCAAGGCAATGTGTTAGGTAATGTATAATTTAAGGCTGATGAACTTGAATCAGTAATAATGTTTGTAGACCACGTATACCAACAGCAATTTGGGTCTCACGTTTAGTCCTAAACCTAAAGAATGCAAAAGTTGACGAGTCTCGTGCCTAAAAGCTTTGTAAGAATGACATTATTGAATCTAAATGAACAATAGAAACATAAAAAGCCATCAAGAGTAGATAAATCGTGATGTTGATAGAAGAAGATGAAAGATTGACTCTCTTTTGTTAATTAGTACACACTTGACTTTACTTTTGTTTTTTAATGAACAAACACTGAACTAGTACAAATTTGAAACCAGGCTACATTACATACGTCCAAAGATTTGGTTTTAGATTTGTACAACTAGCTGCTAAGTGCTAACGCGGTTGGTTAAATGCCACGTGATATTAAAATCGTCCATTGCGTTTGGTACATGTTTTAATATGTGTTCTCGTGCGTCTTTGTCTCGTTTTAATTGTAAAAGTTGACTGTTTCAAAAAAACAAAGAAGGTGAAAGTTAGTTGAGTAATTAAAGGCTGTTTGTTTAGAGATTACCATATCTTGTGGGTCTGACAGCAATATATGTGGTGTTTATATATGTACCGATTCAGACTAAATTAAGCATGACCTCGCTAGGTAATAATGTACTAATGTGGATGAATTTTATGGTATATTCGATAAAAAAATCCACTGTTGTATAATTGCACATATATATTTGGCATAATATAAATTTTCTTAAGCCAACTTAGCTATTTTGTTGGATTATATATATGTAGTGCATGAGAACAATGCATATTGTGCATATAGAGGTGAAACTGGAATCTTGAAAGTGCTAAAGAGTTGCACAGTTGTTATAAGAGGAAAACAGTACGACAGTGTATATATACTTCCTACAAGGTCAAGTTGTGAATGGCCTGATTGACATTTTTTTTCAATCATGTTACTTCTCAAAGTTTTTCAAGTAAAATGTTAAATTACACTTTAATTTGTCTCCTTGTCAAGTACCACCAGACCAGACCGACCACGGTTGATGGGTTTCCGTATCTGTAAGTCTTTTTTTTTGTTTTTATTTTATTTTTGCTAATAATTTCCGTTTTTAAAGATGTGTTACAATAATGGTGAGATTCTGAATATGGGTGTTACAGATGTACAACCTTTTACCACTAAGTTCGTACGTAAACGTAAATGCCAATACAAAATTTTAGAAAAGGACTCGGTAACTGAATAATGAAATGATTCTGTAACTTAGAGGAAAATTGGTCAAAACCTATGATCCATTCAAGTATTTATAAAATTCAGCTTAGTTTTAGTTTGGATATTTATGTTAATAACTAACAAAATGTCTGAATTTTTTTGTTATTTCAAAACCTACATGTCAAATTTTGAAATCTTAGTATTTCCACTTCTCATATGCATCTATATACAAATCAATTACGTTTGTGAACTGATTTGTAAGTTTGTGAAATGCGAGAGGAATCATCTGGGTCCTCTCAGATTTTCGAGTTGCTCTATGGTCTTGCAATAAGTGTTGAAAAATCATGTTTCTTCAATGCTGGTTAATTTTCCAGCACAATTATTAAAATCTGAGAGGACCCAACATTTATCCAGGTTATCACTTATTAACATATGAATTTCTAAGTATGTACCTTTCATTTGTCAGAAGATTACAATTACTAAGCTCGGTTATCTCATGTATTATCAATTTTTGGTGTGCTGCGTTTACTAAGACAAGCAGCAACTCAATGGCTGAAAATCTCACTTGGTAATGGGTTGACAGGCTTATTTTTGGACATCACCTTTGTCACTGTTCGGTCCAATTGTATCGTTTCTAGGCTTTCTGAGGCCGCACGAAACAGGGGTTTCTCAATCAACAACTCTAGCCTCAATTTGGTCAGGCCATTTGTGGTCAATTGGCCCAACAAGATCATATAGAATGGACTCATGGAGTCACTCCAAATCCACTTAGAGCAAGCTTTTGTGTGAGAAAGAAGAATCAAAACGGCATGAGTTGTTGTCAGTGACAAAGACAATGCTTCTTGCTTCCGACAGAGGGATGGTCATTGCTTCTGATTGGAGAGGGAGGACGACATAGAATGATAAGCGATGCATGCATTTCTCGATCAAACGTTTCATTTCTTCCTCTCCACATCTTATACATCACAATTTGCTGTAAAAAGAAAAACATAAGAAGAAGATCTTGTTTTGTCCTACAGCAGGAAACGTAATCATCGATCAAGTGATAAAATGAATGTAATCCTACAAGAGAGATGCCCTTCCTGTTTTCCAGAAAACCCACGTCTCCACTAGTAGCTGCATCATGCATGCAAGATTCCAAGTTTAATTGAGCTTGAATTTTTTTTAAAAAAAATTTGTTAATCCATGCAACTCTTACAGAACCATAACTTATACTTACTAAAAGGTAAGAAAAGTAGGAAAATTCGTTATATAAACAAAACCATGGTGTAATTTCTTTTTTCTGCTAGTTATATGTTGCTTTGTACGCACACGTATGGTTTACAAATTTGTACTTGTAAAAGTTGTAACTGCGAAGTAAGACTAATGTGGAGCCCTCCTCGAAACCTCTTGCGGATTTTCGCTTTTTTTTTTTTTTTTTTTTTTTCTTTCTATTTTCATGGATTTCGCAGGTTCCCACTGTCTAACTAGAATTGTTAACAATTTAGTATATAAACGAATTAACAAATTTAAATAAAATTAAACAGGAATATCAAGACCTCATATTCCAATGCATTTATTGCCTCTAGGTAGCTTCCAGTTCCAGCTAAGTTTCTTAGAGAGGTGGACATCTTATTTAATCGTCATTATTAATTGTTTAATTACTTTCTTATATATACGATACTTTCGAGAGGAAAAATTACTAATCACATGATTCACATCTGATTTATTAATCAGTGTAGAATTACGTAGTCACATGATACACACGATACCATGAACATCTACTAAATTAGATAAATAATTCTGGATTTTTCTTTTCAGTTGAGAAAAAGAGTGATATTTAAAGAAAGAAGAAGAGTATTTCATTATAAACTTCTTTTAAAGTTTTTCACACATTTAAAAAAAAACAGATAATTTTCTGTTTTATCCCTATTAATATATATATATATATATTTTTTTAAGTTTACTAATTGATAAGCTAAAGAAAAAAGTGGGTCCCATAGGAGTGAAAAGTGAAGAGTATCATATCATGTGGGGAGAAGCTTGTCTTCGGGTATCTGTCGAATCTTCGGTCTGCCTTTCCTTTGCCTTTTATTTTCTTTTTGTTTGTCAACATTTATTATTTATTTTCATTTGGTCGGCTCAGCACAACAAACCATGACTGTCCCTCTCTCTGCACATGAAGTTTTTTTATGAACCAGTCGTGACCTCATAACATCTTTAGATTTTTCCACACTGACAAAATACTTCCTACTTTCGATTCTTTCTAGACTTCAACTTCGCATTCACCTTTCAAAAATTCCCGAATTCATTCGACTCGACAAATCTTTTTTTTTTTTTTTTTACTACCGAAGTCAAAGTCTTGTTTTTTCTTCAGACAATCAAAAGTTCTTGGATTCGACCGGTTGTTACTTGTCCGAGAACGCTCGACGGGTGTCCAAAGGTTAGGATTTGGAATTTCAAGAATCAACGGATGTGATTTTTGTTTTGAATAAGTTTCCCAAAGTTTCAATTTTTCGTCGGCCAAGAAAGTTGCGTTGTGCAAATGGGAGAAGGAGAAGAAAATGAAGCAGAATCAAACGAGAGGTCGTTGGCGTTATCTCCTACTTGGTCTGTTGCTATAGTGTTGACTGTCTTCGTCGTTGTTTCTTTGATCGTTGAGCGCTCCATTTATCGTCTTAGCACTGTGAGTAGCCTCCATATTTGATCTCATTCTGTCTCCTGATCTTGAACCTTTTTTCTAACTTCTGTTTTTTTTGGCATAGTGGTTAAGGAAGACAAAGAGGAAACCTTTGTTTGCTGCATTGGAGAAGATGAAAGAAGGTTCTTTCTTTAAATAACCAAAGAACTGAAACTTTTCTTTTTGTGTTTGGTTTACTAAATATTTGTTTCCTTTGCAGAGTTGATGCTGCTTGGCTTCATATCACTTCTTCTAACAGCTACATCTAGCACAATAGCCAACATATGTGTCCCTTCGAGTTTCTACAACGACAGATTCGTTCCTTGTACACGATCTGAGATTAATGAGGAGCTTGAAAACGAATCACCTGTCAAGAGGAATCTTTTGACAAAGTCCTTCTTCTTCAACATCTTTAGGCGAAGGTTGGAAGGCATTCACCAGGCTACTTGCAGCGAGGTGAACTTGAATGGTTCAAATCTTTAGCGTTTCGCATATCGTATCTATCTGCTGGTCATTTCTTAGGGACTACATTCAAATCTCGCAGGGGCATGAGCCGTTTGTTTCATACGAAGGCCTTGAACAGTTGCATCGCTTCATCTTTATAATGGCGGTTACACATGTAACTTACAGCTGCTTGACCATGCTCCTGGCAATCGTCAAGGTAGTATATCTTTCTTGCTTCTCCATAACTAAGCAACTTCAGTGTATTTGATCTTGGAAGAATCTCTGTTTTCAACATGTTTGATTCGTCTGCTTCTCTTATCCAGATTCATAGTTGGAGGATATGGGAAGATGTAGCTCTCATGGATAGACATGATTGCTTAACTGGTGAGCAGAGATGAAGTGCTGTTACTACTTATTGACAGTGGCATTACGATGATGCTGTTAACAAGTTTCTTTAGTAATATGCTTTGTTTGCTTGCTCATTGATGTGGTTTAAGGCTTTGGTTATTCAGTATCCATGTCTCAACTGAGGAAAGATTTGATAATTTGTATTTTTTCTTTTTTTGAGGCAGCGGTGGCACGGGAAAAAGTGTTACGAAGGCAAACAACTTTTGTTCAGTATCATACATCAGCTCCTCTTGCCAAGAATAGATTGCTTATATGGGTGGTATGTTTCACCTCCTTTCTCTGGAAAATATGAAGACAACTGATGTGTCTTCGGTTTTTATGCTTGCAGACATGTTTCTTCAGGCAATTTGGACATTCTGTTGTTCGTTCTGACTATCTAACTCTCCGAAAGGGATTCATTGTGGTGAGTGATACTCTATTGCCATATGAATGTTTGCTCTTTCCACTCTTATTTTCAACTATGTGTGAGTGAAAATCATGTTACAACTATATATATAATGGGTGCTGTTTCATTTTTGTTCTTTGTTTTATGAGCAGAATCACCACCTCACATTAAAGTACGATTTTCACAGCTACATGATTCGTTCTATGGAGGAAGAGTTTCAAAGGATCGTTGGTGTAAGGTGAGATAACTTACCTTGTAGTATGATATATCCACTTAGCTTTATATCTATCAAGTTCTGAGATCTCTTGTTTTCTTACTGTTTCAATATGCTAATTTGTCCATCACAAATCATTTTGTATTATTTATCAACTGAACAATATTTGCTTCGTTGTCCTTCTGCAGTGGGCCACTTTGGGGGTTTGTAGTTGCTTTCATGCTATTTAACATAAAAGGTATGACTAGACAGATGACCATTTCTGTTTTCTTTTGGCTCAATTGTGATAAATCTTCATATTAGAAAATTAAAACTTGCTTCTTACTCCTGCAGGATCAAATCTCTATTTCTGGATAGCAATCATACCTGTTACTGTAAGAACTACATTTTCATTTCTGTTTTTGAAACATGACAGCTTAGTAAAAACTTGAACTCCATTTGTTTTTTAGCTTGTTCTTCTGGTTGGTACCAAGCTGCAACACGTAATAGCAACTTTGGCATTGGAGAATGCTGGTTTAACAGAATATCCTTCCGGAGTTAAGCTGAGACCTAGAGATGAGCTTTTTTGGTTCAATAAACCAGAACTACTCTTGTCTCTTATCCACTTCATTCTGTTCCAGGTTTTGCAAAATCTTTCCTTAACATCATCATCCCTATGTCACATAATCGAAACACTTTTGGTAAAACTTGCAGCTAATTGTTTTCCATCTTCAACAGAACTCTTTTGAACTGGCTTCATTCTTCTGGTTCTGGGTATGACAAATGAACCATATAATGAATTGATCTCTTTGCATGCTTATAGATTTGTCTTTGAACTTACAATACATTTGTTCTTGATCTTTCTTCAGTGGCAGTTCGGTTACAGCTCTTGCTTCCTTAAGAATCATCTCCTTGTTTACTTCCGACTTACTCTAGGGTAATGAAACCTATTTTACCTTCCCAAAGTAGCCTCAAGACTGTTGCTCATGTGATTGGTTTCCTCTTTGTAGCTTTGCTGGACAGTTCCTATGCAGCTACAGCACACTCCCACTATATGCATTGGTCGCTCAGGTAATGAAGAAAGTTTGTTGGACCTTTCGAGTTTTGACAGTTTCCGGAAACTTCTTAGAGGATAATGAACTGTTTCATCTCTTTGGTTCCTAGATGGGAACGAACTATAAAGCGGCTCTGATACCACAGAGGATAAGAGACACGATTCAAGGTTGGGGAAAAGCGACTAGAAAGAAAAGAAGACACGGTTATTACGGTGATGATTCGACCGTTAGGACAGAAACAAGCACCATTGCATCTATTGAAGAATATGACCATCAAGTGCTTGATGTTGCGGAAAGTTATCCACAACAAGAACAAGAACAACAACAAGGTATCGAGCTTGTGTTGCAGCCAGTCCAACCTCGTACTGCTTCTGCTTCTGTACCTAATGAATCTTCAAGTAGAGTTGGAACACCTCTTCTTCGACCTTGTGTCTCCATTTCTTCAGCAACGACCTCAGAGCTAAGAATAGAACCTATGGAACCACTCTCGAGATCATCTTCATTGCCAGTGAGAAGAGACTGATACGTGTAGTTACTAAGATAAGTCCTGGTTGTGAGAATTGATTTAGAGGAGTATAAGTTTGTAGGAGTAATTTCAGTAGAAAACATAAAGGTCTTCTTAGCTCCGAGATGTCTCAATGAAACATGTATAACAAGCATAAAACCAAACTAATTATATATCAACGAAAATCTCAATTATCTCTCTTGCTTTTTTTTTATTTTCTCATTATATTGAACTTCATAATGGTTGATTTTGATTTCATGTACCTTATGTAGCGGTCTGTAACTCTTCAGAAAGCTCTTAAGAATTTAAATGTAATGGTACAAACATATATTCAACTTCTGGAGTTCTCGAGGTAATAGTTAATATTGAAGAATTGAGACCACATCTATCAAAATGAACAAAATCCAACAGTTTTTATTTGATTCGGACATGATTAATTTTTGGAGGTGAAACTCGGAAACGCCTTCATGGTGAGAGACATAAGGATTTCTAAATTCTAAGAGTATATCTGGATTTATAATTAAGAAACTTTAATCTCTATAATAATTAGTTT
This sequence comes from Iljinskaea planisiliqua, assembly GCA_900108845.1. NCBI lineage: Eukaryota > Viridiplantae > Streptophyta > Magnoliopsida > Brassicales > Brassicaceae > Iljinskaea > Iljinskaea planisiliqua. The sequence continues at coordinate 3,919,138 of FNXX01000008.1, forward strand.
AAGTTAGTTTAACAAAGTTGACGGTAGTAGAGGCAAGGCAACTGCGGTGGCTGTAATAATAATTGTTGATATAATTAGTTTGGTTTGTTATTTTACTAGTTGTTATAAGTGGTTTATGTAGTTTTTTTTTTACTATTGGAGATGTCACCGGTTTCATCAAGGTTTGGAAAATTATCCAAACCGAAGATATCGAATCAAACTAAAAAAAAAGAAACCAAACCGAATTAGATATCCCTTTTATAAAATATTTAAGATACCAAAAACTCAATTAGAAATTAAACAAATATTCAAATTATCTACAATATAATTATATATCCAAAATGTTGATTATATCGAAATTTAAAACTATATTTATATTTAGTTATGATTAGATAAAAAAAGTTTGATCTAAGAACATAATTTAGGAATATTTGAAACATATATCTTAGTTCTAGTTAAACAAACATATCTATGCATACCGTATAGATCATAAACCTTCGTACCCGGGCTATCCAAAATTCGATAGAACCAAACCGAACCAACCCGAACAACCGCCCTAGTAACCATTTATATTTATTTCTTTTTCCTAAATTAATTATATTTTCCCCCTTGTTTCCGTTTTCTTTCGGACAGTTAATTTTTTTTGGTTTTGTATCGTCCACGGCGGCGTAGAAACCCTAAACCCCAGATTTAGCTTCCGTCAATCTCTAATGGAGTCCGAAGCGAATAAGGAAGCTCCAACTTTCATATACGATGCTCTTCCTCCACTTTGTTTCTCAGACTCGAATCAATCTCCGCCGTCGAATCAGTCTCCAGCAACGCATGACGATTCTCACAATTATTCAGTGTTCCGCAACGAGATTTCTGATTTAACCGTCGATACCACGCCGGTGGAATCAGATACGGTGGATTTCTTCTCACTGGACGTCAACGCCGGGGAGAATGAGAACGGCAGCGAATTTGTGACGCCGGTTGTGACATCAAAGAAGAGCAAAAAGAGGAAGAAAGACAAAGCAGCTGAGGAACCCAGGTTAGAGACTAACTGGTTCAATGAGAAGAGCTGTTCTAAGATCCCAATGCTTCAACTTCATAAAGGTAATGTGGAAAAAGAATTAAAATCTTTTCAAAGTTGAGGTTTTTTTAAACATTGATTCTCTTTTGGTGTTGAAAGCTTCTCTCTTTCGATCTTGATATTGCAGAGATTGTAGATTTCTGCGAGTTTCTCTTACCAACTCAAGAAGAGAAAGCGCAGCGTGATGCAGCTATGGATAGTGTGAGAAGTGTGATTCAATATATCTGGCCGGATTGCAAGGTACAACCTTTGAAAAGCTCAAGCTTTCTCTCTGTGTATCGTTTAATTTGAAACATTAATATCTAATTCCTTGCTTACTCTGTTGCAGGTAGAAGTTTTCGGATCATACAGGACCGGGCTTTATCTTCCAACAAGTGATATTGATGTAAGTGTTACATATTTGTGTTTGGTTGCTTCTGTGATAACAGTTAACAAGAATGAGGAAGTTTGATGTAACTCATCTCCTCTTTATTTCTCTTAAGAATGAGTCTTATCCACGCTTCATAAGTAATATCGTCTGATGATACTGTATACTGTTTTGATACGTAAAGTTTTGTGTTTGAAGAGATGTCTAAATCTTTTTCCTTTTGGCTGTGTACAAAGGTGGTCATTCTGGAGTCAGGTATTACAAATCCTCAACTAGGTCTAAAAGCACTCTCCAGAGCATTGTCGCAAAGGGGGATTGCAAAGAACATTCTGGTATCTTTGACTTTCTTTAATAGCATGCTCTAGTATCTCAGAGAGACCGTGTCTCATAATTAGCTCTCTAATTGTTCAGGTGATTGCTAAGGCTCGTGTACCAATTATCAAGTTTGTTGAGAAGAAGAGCAGTATCTCATTTGATCTAAGGTTATTATTTTCCTATTTACCTACTAGCTTCCCTTTCAGAACCGGTCTGCTTTGAATATTTAGCCGATTGAATATCCTCAACAAAAGCTTCGTAGTTTATGATTGATAAGAAAGCTTCTGGAATTGCAGCAAATACACACACACACATATGACTTAGTGATTGGATTATGTGAATTTAGTTAGTATGAGTTATTAAGTTTGGCTTTGGCTTGGCAGTTTTGATATGGAGAATGGACCAAAGGCAGCTGAGTTTATACAGGTTTGTGATAGTCTTGTTGCTCATAAATTTTGTGATTTCAGCTGAATAATACTTTTTACCAGCTTATCATGTCGATTCTGTGTAAACTCACGATAAAACTCTGATTATTTTTCAGGATGCTGTATTAAGGTTGCCTCCTGTACGACCATTGTGTCTAATTCTGAAAGTATTTCTACAGCAAAGAGAACTCAATGAGGTCTGAAATAGTCTGCTGCTTTTCCTTTGATATATATATATATATCACCCCTTCTTCACAGTCCCAAACATTCAATAATTTGTCTTTAATTATATTTTACAGGTGTACAGTGGTGGAATTGGTTCATATGCACTTCTTGCAATGCTCATTGCATTTCTCAAGGTGAAAGTGGTTACTTGGATTTCACATTACCAGATCTTTCACTTTCCAAAAAATAGAGAAAAATCTCTAAAGTGGACTTATTTTGTACTTTTGTTTCTTTTATGAAACAGTACCTCAAAGATGGTCGAAGCCCACCAGAGCATAACTTGGGAGTTCTGTTGGTATGTTTTTGTCATTACGACTTGAAGCTTTTTGATTGTATTGGCTTCCTCTGTTGGCTAAAATCTTTCCTTCTTCTTTTTCCTTATTGTAGGTTAAATTCTTTGACTTTTACGGGAGAAAATTAAACACCGCAGATGTCGGTGTATCTTGCAAAATGGGAGGTTCTTTCTTTTCAAAGTGCAACAAAGGGTAACTAACTAAACCGACATTGGAGTGCTTATTTACTTGACTCTCATCTTTATTGGCTAATTTAAACTCCCTGAAACATCTCCCTCTACCTTCTGTGTCTTTTGGAGAGTTTATTTTTTGACTTCTCCGTTTTTTTCTCTCCAGTTTCCTGAACCCAGCCCGCCCAGGACTCATCTCTATTGAGGATCCACAGGTCAGCTTTCGAGCTTTGGTTTTGTATAAACACAAGCGTTAGAATGTAACAGACAAAAGATTAACTTGGTTCTTTTGTTCTCTTTGGTTAACCAGACACCAGAGAATGACATTGGCAAGAACTCATTCAACTACTTTCAGGTTATGTCCACTTCTCTAATTTATTAGTCAAGTATATACTTTTAACAATGTGGATAAATGCTCATTAAAGACGGGTTCTTTGTACAGATTCGATCAGCGTTTTCAATGGCCTTGTCTACTTTAACAAATACAAAAGCTATTCTAGCTTTAGGACCGAACCGAAGCATCCTCGGCACAATAATCAGACCAGACCGGATTCTGTTAGAGCGCAAAGGTGGGAAAAACGGGGATGTCACTTTCAACAGCTTGCTTCCCGGAGCAGGAGAGCCATTGCCAATGTCGGCAAACAGTAAAAGCAATGGCGGGCTTTTCTGCAATTGGCAACTCGAGGAAGACGAGGAAGGCTCGTTCCCAAGAAGGGATACTACCAATGGAGACATTACTCCAGTAGTAGACACTCCTGGTAAGAAAACTGGAGAGTCGTCTAGAAAGAAAAAGAACAGGAGCAAGAAGAAGAAGATGGTGGATGAAGAGGAAGAAGAAACGAGTTCAAAGAAAAGAAGACGAAGGAATAAGTAGAAGCATAAAACGGCGGCGTCTAAAACTCCGGCCATGCTGAAATCAGCTGCAGCTACTAAGGATACAGAGGCTTTTTGGTGTAAATTATAATTTGGTAAAAACAGATCTAATGCTGTTGTAACAAGTTAAAAATTTACCATCAGTTTTGAGTAGGTTCTAAAACTATCTGATGAATACAAATAGTTAAAAATCATGTTTCTTCCTTTTCGTAATTTAATTTTAATACTGTTTCAGTGAAGTCTCTGATGGAGATTTTTGTGCCCCTTTAGTTATCTTCCATAGAAGTATGAGAAGAGTACTCATCTGTTAAATTTTAAAAATACCACCGTTGGTCCTTGCAGTCACATTTGATGAAACTTTTCTCATTTTCTTAAAGGTCATAATGCTCGTTCTTATTCAAATACTAACAAAAAGTTAGATCAAGGAGAATGAGAAAGTGAATATATACAATGAAAACCATATATACAATGAGATCATGCTTTAATGAGCTTGTATCTATCCTTCCTAGTTTATTGTACATGTCTTTTTTTTTTTGTCAACTTTGTACATGTCTTTAACTGAATAGACATTAATGTAGGATAATCTCATCGTATCCGTCTGATAAAGAAATATATTTGAAGTTGGAATGAACTATATAGTGGAGAAAGCGAGTCCAAAAAAGGACTTATGTGGAAAGAAAATACCCATAAATACGGGAGACTTGATGGGCAAGTCCCTTCCTCTGTATTAATTATTAGTGTGAACATCACTAATTCATGAATTAGGGTTTTGTCTTCCCTTTCGCTAAGAAACAATGTCTGTACTTCTCCACCAGCCCTCGGAGGTATGCTTTCAGAGACCTGTGTTGGTAAGATCCTCTCCACGTATCTCTGATGCATTCTCACCTTCCTTCATGCAAAGCCCTCCTTGTTCTATCATCTACGCTGAACCTTGTGGAGAGGATCTCGGAAAACTGGTGGTTATGAAGTCCAGCCGCCGCACTTTCTTGGAAAAGAAGGTACCCCTGGAGTTGCTAGAGGAAATGGGAGCGATAGGATCATACAATGGCTGGATAGCTACTCTCAACGACGACGGCATCTTGCGTCTCCAAGACGATCTCAACCCTTTTGCATCGGACACAGATCCTAAACGCATCCCTCTGCCTCCTCTTGTAACTCTGCCTCATTGCCAAACAAGAATCGTCACCAACGTGTCCATGTCCTCATCTTCTCCAGAGGATGACGACTGTGTCGTGGCTGTCAAGTTCTTGGGACCTCAGCTCAGCTTTTGCAGACCAGCTCGAAGTAACTACGGTTGGATCAACGTCAGAATCGAAAACTCCTGCTTCAACTCATCCCGTGTCATGTTCTCCAAGAAAGACGACATGTTTCGCATTCCAGGATCTGGAGGCCACCTCATTGGATCGTGGGATCTCCACCAACACAAGTACATTCCCAAGCTCCAGACCTTGCGGTTCCGTAAGCTTCCCAAGCTGACCAAGGCCAAACGGGAGCTTATGGATTTGTGTTGCACCACCGAGCACTTGGTCGAGTCACAATCCACCGGTGAAACATTCTTGGTTAAGTGGTATAGGAAGACCAACCCCAAGACCATGAGGGGTACTCCGAAACTGAGAACACAATTCTTAATGGTGTTCAAGATAGACGAAGAAGGAAACGCTGTTTACACTAAAGACATTGGAGATCTCTGCATGTTCCTCTCAAAGTCCGAACCTTTCTCTGTATCTGCTAGCTCCTTCCCCGGCCTTACACCTAACCAAGTTATAATCTATGATATCGACGAAGCTGGATTTGTCTATCTGCAAGATTCAATAATCATTGGTGGAAACTCTTCGTTCAAGGCCCCTTACCATATTCCACCTCAATATATATAGACTACTATTACGTTGTTTGGAATTGGGGTTGAGTCTAGAGTTGTCTCTTTTATGTTCTAAATCATTCAAACATCAAGTCGTGTATTTTGTTTTTATATATTCTATGTGAGACTGATTTGCACATGCACATTCAATAATATTTGACATCTCCCCATCTTCATAAAGATGCATTAGATGAATATGATGAACTCTGCTATATTGAAAACAGGTTCTTTTGAGCGAGTTGATCCTATATACAAGAGGAAATCTGAACGTAACACAGGTGGACCACTGTCTGGTCTTTAAAAATTTGGAAAAGAATCTTGACATCTCGGACAAGAACAGACCATTGTTTGGCAAAGACGCTGTCTTCTGTTTGTTTTAAGGTATGCACCTACCTCCTCTGTAGTCTTGGCCAAATAAGTGGTCTGTTGCTCTGTACTCTATAGATATCAAGTTTGTAGTATATATAGTTGTGCATATTTTTCCTCATTTGATTGCATATTTGAACTTTAGAATTACTGTCAACTTTCATTGACATTGACAGAAACTGAACTAAACAATCGTTACAAATCAGCAATGATCAAACTTTACATTTCTTGTTGTTTGTTTCCTCAGATGATGAACATGAACAAGGTCCTGAAACAGAATCTCGCTAACTCCCAACCAAAAGAAGTCATTTATCCATGTTTACATAATTCCCTTTCACCATGCTAGAACCTGCACAGATAGTTCTCTTGCAAGTTGCAACACCAAAATGATCAAAATCTCTGATGGTTCGTGTATCATCAAATCATGCCAAGGTCATGATGAGTACGCAAAAACAAACTAAAGAATATATATCACAGGTCTTCATAGTCTTGAGTACTGGTCTAGAGATTTAGACTGCTAGCTAGGTTTAGTACGTAGAATAGCTAATGATTATGGATTTGTCAACTTCTTAGGCTTTTTTTTTTTGGTATTCTCAAGCTGTTAGTGTGCGTGTGTCCTTGATATCTCTTGACTTTGTTGACTTTTGCAAACAAAATGTTTTCGAACTTTGTTATCTTCAAACAAGTATTGAATTTGAGGGGTCAAAACTGTTTGACCAAGACAAAGTTTCATATTCAAATCCGGCAATGACGTAATATAAACAAAGCTTATAGAGTTTTATTGTGCCGAGACTTTCGAAAACTGTTGTATTTGTTTGCCATGATTCTACTCACATAACAAAATCAGAGGGGAATCAAACCTTTGTCCATGCTAAAAAGATGACATGGAAGAAATACAATACCTCTCAAAACGTATCTGGTGTATTGGTTTACAAACTTGAAGAATAAGCATACGTTCTATATAATTTGATAACAATGAAAAAGGTATATATGATCTTTGCCATCTGACCTACGTCCTCTAAACATTTTGTAAAAGAGCATATCTCCCATTGTACCTTAGAACAAAGAAAAGAATAAGATGCTTAACATACCAAGGATACAAATGTCCATAAGAGTCGGAGCTTAGCAAAGTCAAGACTGATGAGAGATGATAGCAGAATTTCTCCAAGAGATTATGCATATATCATTCTTACAGATAATAGATAACAATAGAAGATTTGATCATGTTTCAAAGGTTTGAGAGAAAAAAGACAGACTCATATACGCAAATACAAGCCGTGAAGTGAACTACTATATTAGTCTATTGTTTGGAGAGATTATTGAGAAACTAATCTACTAATCTATATTTGGAGGTGGAATATGATAAGGGGCAGCGATTTTGAATGGACCATTTGCCTTACTAAAGATGGAGAGATCATCGAGACAGGCACAGCCGACTTCGTGGGCATCAAATAAAAATACTTTGTTAGGGCACATGTCCGGAAAGAAGCTAGCAGTGACACAGAAAGGTTCAGACTTTGAGAGAAAAATGGAGAGATCTCCAATGTCATTAGTGTAAACAGCATTTCCTTCTTTGTCTAGCTTGAACACCATCAAAGCTTTTGTTTTCATTTTAGCAAGACCGTTGATGATCTTGGAGGTCTTCTTGTACCACTTAATAAAGAAAGTTTCACCTGTGGTTCTTGACTCCACCAAGTGTTCGCTCTTCCAGCACGAATCAAGAAGCTCTTGTTTGTGCTTTGTAAGCTCGGGAACGTTTCGGAACTGCAAGCTCTGGTACTTGGGCTTCTTTAGTTGTTTACGGAGATCCCATGATGCAAGGAGATGGCCTCCAGAACCGGGCAAGCGAAACATGTCATCTTTCTTGCAAAACATGACTTGGGTGTCGAAGAAGCAAGGGTTTGCGACCCTGACGTTGATCCACTTGGAGTTTCTCTGAGCGGGTCTGCAAAAGCTGATTTGAGGTCCCAAGAACTTGACAGCCACGACACAGTCTTGGTCCTCAGGGGAAGATGAGGACATGGCCACGTTGGTGACAATTTGAGTTTGGCAATGAGGCAGAGTTACAAGAGGAGGCAAAGGGATGCGTTTGGGGTCTGTATACGATGCAGCCGGGTTTAGATCGTCTTGGAGTCGCAATATGCCGTCTTCCTTCAAAGTAGCCACCCAGCCATGGGATGAACCGATGGTTGCATCACTATTATACACCAACTCACAAGGCACCCTCTTATCCAAAGTAACCCAGCCAGGTTGACTCGCATACTTAACCGTGAGTTTTCCCTCACCCGGGACTCCACAAGGTTCAGTGGTGACGATAAAACATGGAGGGGTTTGCGGCAAGGAAGTTGACAAGGCATCAGAGACAAGTGGAGAGGATCTTACCAACACAGGTTTCCGAAAGCATAGCTTCACCGGATGGTTGAGTAGCAGAGACATGAATAGGATGTTTCTTAGCGTAAACGCAAGAGACTTGGAAGGAAGATAAAAACCCTAATTAGAATGAGAAGAAAACCCTAGTTAGAATGCGTGATGTTCACATTAATACAGAGGAAGGAAAGGACACTTGCCAAACAAGTTTTCCTGTCTTAAATTTTTGTTTAGACACAATCTTTATGGATTTCATTTTTTAATTACGGTCAAATCTTCCACTTAAAACTCTTTCCCACCGAATATTTCATTTTTAATTACGGTCAAACCTTCCACTTTAAACTCTTTCCCACCGAATATTTCATTTTAATTGGATTGAAACTCAAATAATGTTGTGCTTGAACGGTTAACTATGAACAGTGTATTAGGATGTTTCTAAAAGAGAAAGACATAGAATATTCACCATCCATATTTCTCAACTTAGAGGTGCGATGCAGGACTCGGACGGACCAAGTCTTAACTTATCTTCTTTACCCAAAAAAAAAAAGTTTTGACTTCTCTATTAGAAGAATCTGCAGAAGAACATAACAAGTGCTTGAAAAATTAAAAATGGGTTTTATCAGCATTTAACCAACCATTCATTTTGGGGTTGGCCCCAAAAAAAACCAGTATATATATCTTTACTGTATTGCCTGCAAATTTTTATTATCAATTAAAGGAAAATAATAGCTTAAAAATAATTACTAGTCATTAAAGTAAATCATTATAGTCTGCTATATTTTAATAAATTAATTAAAAATTGATGTAAACTTTATTTCTACATGCACTAACGATAATAACAGGAACAAAGTGTTGACTAGTACAACTAGTAAAAGACAAACTAACAGTAAGAGAGATATCATATCGAAATTTTTGAGACCTGAAAATATGTATTTGAAAGAGAAATATGGAAGACTGAACTTAAAGTTTTCTATATTGATTTTGTAATATTGATTTTGTAACAAAGAGAGTATAAACGCTGTTACACTATTACACACGATATTGGCTATTTAGCTTGGCCTTCAAGGCCATTTCTACTAATTACAGAGCGACACACGTCCTCCTTAATGATCACACTCTACACTCTACAGTACGTACTACAGACAACAAAGCTACTTGTCGGACTCTTGTTCTTTGCAACGACACCTAGCTTGCAGTGGTCACGTGCTGAGTCACACCTATTGAATTGGGCTTTATTGAATTGGGCTTCGTTGTAAGTTATTCTGTTGCAATATTTGGATCTATATTCTCCACTTTTCTGAGTTAAATTATACAAAGTCGCTTTTCTGAGTTAAGTGCATGATCAACCATGAGAAAACCACTTTTCCAAAATATTAATATTTTAATTAAATTTAGTTAAAAATTATATTTTTTAAATAAAATAAAAATTAAACCAATAAAATTTTCAACATCTGTTTAGTAAGTATTTTAACAAGTTTTTTAAAACTCTTAGCTAAAATTTTTATCTTATTCTCTTTTATCTTTTTTATTTATTTTTATTTTTATTTTAATCCAAAAAACCCCAGTGAATAACCAGTCCCAATTGTTAACCCTTTACATGTATGAGAGTTACATGCAGCTCTCTAAAAGAACCGAACCAAATCTGAACTAAAATAACCGAATTTACAGAAAACCAAACCAAAATTTAACTTCGTTTTGCATTTTTTTGTCGGCAACTTCCTTTTGCAATTAACTTTTAAGTTAACGGTTTGTAAAGAAGGTAAGGCTGCCGCATAACAACAAATGCTATTTTTTCATGCAAAAATAAAAGTGAAATTTTCAAAAGACTTGAAAATCAATACAAAGGAAATTTCTACTAACGAAGTAATGATCACACTCTACAGCTACAGTAGAGACACAACCAGAGCTACAACGTTGTACAAAGCAGCCGTCCACGACAAAAAAAAAAAGATTTGCTAACTTGAAGATTTCCGAAACCTCCCATGCATTTAAGAATTGCTCAGAAATCTCTTTTTTTTTTTGTTCTCTCCTCTTTCTTCTCTATTGTGCTCTGTTCTCTCACTCTGCTTTTTTTTTGTTTTCAAACAATGGCAACCATGCTATCGTTTCTTCCTTCTCCTGTCAAACTCTTTTCTTTATCCTCTACTCTCCCACGTTCAAATGCTTCTGTTCCCATGACTGTCACGTGTATCACCAGAAAACAGAGGGAAGAAATGAGAATCAACTCGGAGAACACGACCCTCTTCACCAAAATTCACAAAAAGCCGAAGGATGCCGTAGCTACTTACGAGTTCTGGAAGTCCAAAAGGGGTCCTCCCATTATTGAAGGCGGCAAATCATCTCAAGAAGTCGTTCGTATGAGCAAAGGTGAGTTTCTAAAATATCAGAGAAAGTATTTCTATGTGAACGATGAACCCAGCGAAGAAGAAGGATGCGAGGAGGTGGTGAAGAAGAAGGATATGAAACCATCGGAGAAGTCACCGAAGAACGTGGAGAAGACGGAGGAAACGGCGAACATGGTGAAGGAGGAGTCGCTGGAGAAGGTGGAGAAGACGGAGGAGGGAGCAGAGAGTGCGCCGAGTAACATGGACGGAAAAGAAGACGAAGCCTAGTAAACGTGGTTTATCGTTTATGGGTTTAAGATTTATCTTTGTATATGGGTTTAAGATTTCATCTTCGTTTATGGGTTTAAGATTTTATCTTTGTTTATGGGTTTAAGATTTTATCTTCGTTTTGTATATATTTCTCTTGTGTACTTGAACAATTTCGGCATCTATGTCAGTTTCAATTTCTCTTTTTGTTTATTGAAGAACCTGATGATCAATACTAGTAATGACCCTTTTGTTTTCTTTTGACAGCCAATAGTAATGAGCCTTTGTGTACGTTAATTTTAATATTGGGCTTTTAAAGCCCAATTAAAATTGCTTTTATTTAGGATTTTAAAACGTTTTCATTAGGCCTTCGATCTAGTGTCCCCGAGATAGCTCGCCGGCGATTTAGTGAGATGGGAAGAGACCGCGACGGATCTCCTCCGGAGAACGCGAAAGTCGACGTCGAGGACAGAGACCACAGAAGAAAATCATCCCGGGAGAAACCGAGTGGTGTTGCAAAAGTGTCCGGTGAAGAAGAAGAAGATGTGAGCCGCCGTGAATCTAAGAGGAGATCAAAAGACGGCAGAGAGTCTGATTCTGGTTCGGGTTTAGAAAGTGGTAGCGAGTCCGAATCTGAGAAGGAAGAGAGACGTAGAAGAAGGAAAGGGAGAGGGAAAAGGAAGTCTCGGAGTAGTCGACGAAGCAGGAAACACCACGATGATTCGAGTAGTAGCTCGGAGTCGGATTCTGAATCTGAGTCGGAGTATTCGTCGGAATATTCGGATTCTGAGGAGAGTGAGAGTGAGGATGAGCGGAGGAGAAGGAAGAGGAAGAGAAGGGAGAGGGAGGAGAGGGAGAGGAAGAGAAGGAAAAGAGAGAAAGAGAAGAAGAAGAGGAGGAAGGAGAAAGGAGTTGATGGAGATATGAAGAGAAAAGAGAAGAAGAAGAAGAAGAAGAAGGAGAAGAAATCTGAGAAAGGGAAGAAAGGAGCCGTCACTGAATCATGGGGCAAGTATGGAGTCATCAGAGAAACTGATATGTGGTAAAGTTTCTGTCTTTTTGGAAAATCTTGAGCTATTACATGGAGATAGATAGATAGATAGATAGATACTCGTGGATGTGATTTTAGTTGGTAAAGTTTCTGTTTTTTTGGAACATCTTGAGCTATTACATGGAGCAATGTGATTTTAGTTCTACAATGTTGAGTCTTTTGTAGAGATTAATATACTTGTATTTGCTGTTTTTGAAATACAATTAGATATTGAAGTTTGTTGGTTACTCATATATGTAGGAATAAACGACCAGAGTTCACAGCATGGTTGCTTGAAGTAAAAGAGGTAACTTTATCTACTCTGTGGCCTTATAGGATCGTGTTTTTGCTTTGGATTTCAAAATCGATTAATGTAAAACTTAGGAACTCTCTGTGTTTTGAATTGATTTTGGTTGTCTGCTTGCTCCAAACAGGTCAACTTGGAAAGCTTGCCACCTTGGGAAGAGAAGAAAATGTTTAAAGAGTATGTACCTTTATTAATATGTTCTGATTTATCTCCAGAGTTTGTGTTCATTAGAAGTTCTTCTTTTGGTTGCTTATAACATTTTGTGCAATTGATTAATTCTTTCGCAGTTTCATGGAGGATCACAACACTGGTACATTTACCTCCAAAAAGTAAGCTTCTTTAGTTGTGAATAGATATATGTTGTTGAATAGTTGGTATGGTAAAAGATTAGTTCTTCACTTCGTATCTATCTGAAATCTTGTAGATACTATGACATTGATGGTTACTATAGACGTAAGTTGGAAAAAGAAGTGAAAAAGGGTATGAAGAAAGCTGGGCAGAGTGAACGTACTGTGTTTAATGACGAGGAACAACGCCGGTAAACCAAAGATTCTTACTTTACATCATCATTCATGAAAAATACTGTGGATGGATTACTTAAAAGACATGTTCTTGTGCTTGCTCTCAGGCTAGAGATGCAGGAAGCACGCGAGAAGCAGAAGGAAGAAGAAGTTATAGCTCTAAAGCGATCAATGGAAGGCGGAATGGTCAGTTTCTTCTATGATATCTTGCTATTTCGTTAGCCATTAATCTGGTCACTTGCACAAATCTTACGTTGATTATAATCCAATGGCAGGCTCAAGCTATGAAAGAGCAAGCTCGGTTAAAGGAAGAAATGGTCTACTTATACAAGATTGGGGACATGGAGGTTTGATACAAAGACCCTATTTTTCTCTTCATCGCCAGTTTCATTTTTCGGTTTCATTATTAACGTAATGTTTTTTTTGGATCTGTCTTACACGCAGGGTGCAGCTGCTATTCAGAGAAGGTTGGATCCAGATGTTCCCATGTAATGTTGAGTTTTTGGTTTAAGCAACAACATCTTCTAGATCTTGTTCCTACATTGTGTTCTACGTATCAAGCTTTTGTAACACGACGATAAGAAAAACCACGATTTTCATCTCGTAGAACCCTAAAGCATGATACTGCTTTTTGTTTTTGGATGTCATTATTCACCAAGAGTGGTCAAGTCATGAAAAGTGCCTTAAGTTTCTAGATTGTGACAAGAAGAAAAAATTAGTACAACACTTGTTTTTTTCACTTTATAATGCCCCAAATTACACTTTATTGATGTCATATTTTATGATTAGCAAAATATTTATCAAGCATAACATTTATCTTATTTTTTTGGAAATTTTCATTTCTTTCATAATCTCTTATTAGATATATAGAGACAAGTATTGCCAATAACTAAAGTAATCTGGCCTCTTTCTCAACTTGTTGTCCTTCTTTCGTTTGACCCGGTTTAGGTGTAGGGTAAATGGTTAAGGGATCTTCATAATGGTTTGCCATTGCTCTTGTTTGAAGGGAGTGATGCAAACTTTCACAATTTGTGCCATTTAAGAGGGTTAAATCTCAATGGTGTTATTAATTAGAGACATTTGGTTAGGTGATCAATAACACAAGATCAAATATCCAGCAAACATTATGTTTTTCCTTTTTCCTTCAGCAGATTATGTTCAATTAGCCGGTTTCATTATGGTGGTATTGTATTTATGTGTGCACGAAATTAAATATTTTAGTAAATACTTAAATGTCCAATTTTTATTCGGTTATTTCGGTATTTATGATTAAATTTGCATTTATTTATTATTTGAATACCAACACTCCAACAGTATGTAGTGTATGTAATGTGTTTATTGTGTTGACTATTTAATGGATAAATCAGAAATGAATTAAGTACTGTATAACACATTTATAAACCCTTTCCAACAAAATAAAAAAACTAAAATTAAATAGGGATACATATCCCAATTTTTTTTTTTCATTTAATTTGTGTACTTTATTACCACCACCTAATACCGGTTTAGTAGATGTGGCACTAAATAATAAATGACATTAACCAAAAAAATCCCTTAAAGTAAAAAGTATATTTTCTTTTTGTGGTCGTCCACTTCAGTAAAAAAGTTTAAAAGAGTTGGTCATTCGTGAAGAACAGAAAGATATTTAATTCCATTTAATTTTTCAGAATTTCGTACTGAATCTTAATTTCTCTAAAAGGCTCTTCTTCTATAATAGTAGTATTATCTTCTTTCAGATCTCCATCTCTCTCTATCTCTCTCTCCCCTGTCTTTCCCTTTCACGGTAATCTAAGCATTTCTTGTTCTTTACCCGATTTATCTGTTTCTTTTTCGCAATCTTAGGCTTTTGCTGCTACCTACTTGATTTTCTTCGTCTACTTCTCTTCCATTTGTGGTGATTGCTGATCTTTAGTTTCTGTTATTTGGAGGGCTTGCTCTGTTCTTCATACTCTGTTTAATGTTCTTGCTGTTTGACTTCTGAGAGAGATGATTTCGATTTGACTTTCTTGTTCAGGTTTGATCTGCGTAATTCTCTGTTTTTTTCATAACAACTTTCGAATTCGTCTTCTCTATGATGCATGTCGTGATTCTGCTCTTAGCTTGATCGCCTTTGTCTGCAAATCGAGGATCATCCGTCAAGTTTCTAGCTTTTGAATGAATTATCATACTCTTCTTCTTAAAGATCGATCCTCAAAGATGTTTGATCATTGCCCATTTGTTTCCCAAGTAAAAAAATAACGTTTTTATGTTGTTGGGCATTTCAGGATCCTCTGTTTCCCTAAGGTTGAGTTTATCAGCACTTGTTTAACAATGGTCGGAGACTCTGAAGGATTCGAGGTTGCTCCAACGCCATTGGAGAACAAACTGGAACATAGCGGGAAAGGAGATAAAGTCTCGATCAAGTTTGGTTCACACGATGAGCCAAGCAAAGTTGAAGAGACTAACATCAACGTATCAAAACCTGAAGGTCCTAAAGATGTCTCTGAAGAATGGCCTGCAGAGAAGAAGCTATATGCTTTCTACTTTGTCAAACAACGCTCATACGAGGACCCGAAAATCAAAGCTAAGCTTGATCAGCTTGAGCAAGAGCATCAGAAGTTGAACCTTGCTCGAGCTGGAGTTTTCAACAAGTTGAAAGCTAAGAGAGTAAGTTATTTCAAAACTCATTTTAAAATCTATGAGTCTGGTTGTGATGTTGGAAGTTGTTGTTGTGTGTTGCTTAGGCTGAGAAATCTGAGTTATTCGATCTCCTTGAGCCGTTGAAATCTGAGCGTAAGGGGTTCAATAACATGTTCGATGAGAAGAGGAAAGAGATGGAGCCATTGCAGCAGGCACTTGGGAAGTTGAGGGGCAATGACGGTGGGACTCGTGGTCCTAGTATCTGTTCGTCTGAGCAAGAGCTGAATGATATGGTACTATGATCCTCCTTCTCCGTGTTGATAGTGTTTATGTTTCAATAGGTTCTTCTGGTTGCTAATTCTCATGTGTGGGTGAAAATATGAAGATACGCGGCTTGGAGTATCGTATTCAACACGAAAGCAATACGTTAAACGAGGAGAAGCAACTTCTCAAAGAGATCAGGCAGCTTGAGGGCACGAGAGATAAGGTCATTGCTAATGCGGCAATTAGAGCCAAAATCAAGGAGTCTTTGGGTCATAAAGACGATATCCAAGATCAAGTTAAGGTAAGCAGATTGTAGTTTAAGTTTGTAGGGTCTCTCAGACACAAAATAGAAGCTGTTTCATGTGGTTTTGTGATGTTTCCTTAGTCAATGGGTTCTGGTCTGGACGGAGTTAAAAAGGAGCGGCAAGCAATTTCAGCAAGGATTAGTGAGCTGAGTGAAAAGATTAAGGCTATAAAAGACGAGATTCAAGTGCTGGAGGATGAGCTGAAGGTTGTGACTGAGAAGAGGGACAAAGCTTATTCAAACATTCGAGAGACCAGGAAGCAACGTGATGAGAAGGTACTTTGAACTTTCTGTCAACTGACTCGTTCATGAAAGTGTGTTTTGCGTTTCTACAATTCTTGTGTTGCATTCTACAGAATGCAAATTTTTACCAAGGCCGTGCTGTGTTGAACAAAGCTAGAGACTTGGCTGCTCAAAAGAAAGTAGAAGAACTTGAGGCCCTCTCTCATGCTGAGGTTTGCTTTTTGATAAACAAACTAATGCTTTCTCTTGAGTTTCCACACGTTTGGTCTTATGGTTTGCATTTTTGGTTCTTTGTCTTTTGTCAGGGTGAGAAATTCATGTCACTCTGGTGCAGTGACAAGAAGTTCAAAGAAGATTATGAAAAGAGACTCTTGCCATCACTGGACGCTAGGCAGCTAAGCATAGATGGACGTATGAGGAACCCTGAAGAAAAACCTCTGAATGCTCGAGAGCCTTCGTCAAAGCCAATGCCTTCTGAAACAGAGGTTATGCCTAAAGCTAGAACAAAAGGGCCTAAGGAGGATCCAGTTTCTGCCCCAAAGACAGATGTTAGTGTTCCTCAGAAAGAATCTGGAAAGAAACCTAAGGATGCCGGAAAAGCAAAGGAGGCTAAGCCAATCTCTGAGGATGATGAAGTGTATGGACTTGGAAAACCGCAAAAGGAAGAGTCAAAACCGGTTGATGAAGCTACGCTTAAAGAGAAGAGAAGGCAAGAAGAGATTGCGAAGGCCAAACAAGCCATCGAAAGGAAGAAAAAACAGGCGGAAAAGTCTGCAGCAAAAGCTACTATAAGAGCTCAAAAGGAAGCTGAGAAGAAGGAAAAGGTAATTGCCTTTTCGTTCTTCATTCTGCATCTGATGATTCTTTAGATGATGACGTCTTCGTCTCTTCTTTTTGTTTCAGGAGCGTGAGAGGAAAGCAATGAAGAAAGCTGGAGGAGACGACACTGTAGAGCCTGAGGAAGTTCCAGAAGCTTCTGAACCAGAGAAAGACGAGGTTGAAGATCAAGAAATGGAGAAGCCCGTGAAAGAAAAAGTCTCAAAGGGGAAGAAACAGATAAGGAATAGGATTAACAGAAGGGGACTAGAATCTCCACTACCAAGACCGAGCCTCAAGCGTAAGAAGTCGAGTAATTACTTAGTTTGGGCGATTCCTGCTGCTCTTGTGGTTTTGGTGCTTCTCGTCCTTGGTTACTACTACTACGCTCTCTAGATCACAATGCAAAACTGGGAAGCAACAGAAAAGTTAGAAGAGAAGACAAAGCCGCCTTGTGTGCTTGTGTTTTTGTAGCTTTGATCAAGTTATATATAGTTTATGTTGTTTTGTTTTGGTTTGAGGATAAGTTCTAAAAGTCATAACTCACAAGCTTTTGAAAAACGTTAACATATACTGATTTAAGTAGACTATCTCAAGAGTACTTAGCATCCTTTGTTGTTGTACTGTCTCAAATTTAGCTTTAACGAATATATGAAGCATAGAAATAATTTTCGTGGACTTGCTCAAAAGTTTGTTATTACATTTTACCCGATTTTGGTATTGTTTTCTCAATATTTTGAATCTCTTTAATGGTCATTCGATTATGGTTTGAGATCTATCTTTAATATGCAATACAAATATAAAATGATAAGATCACAACGCCAGAAAAAGAAGGTTATAAATAGAACTAAATTAGACAATTAGTACGTTGGAACAAGTCTGTAACGGATTTGCTTGTCTCGTGGTCTAAACTTCCCAATCCGACCGGAGAGTACTAAGCTTACATAGCCACGTGTTATGGACAAAACAGACACCTAATCACAGAAATCCACGTGGAGGTAACGACAGGGGACCCCACAAGTATATAAACGTCTACTCGTAATGCTCTTTCCTCACAAGTCACAATTACAAAAGCTGAAAAAGTTCACAAAAACCAAATTAAAAGG
Organism: Iljinskaea planisiliqua; assembly: GCA_900108845.1. NCBI lineage: Eukaryota > Viridiplantae > Streptophyta > Magnoliopsida > Brassicales > Brassicaceae > Iljinskaea > Iljinskaea planisiliqua. The sequence continues at coordinate 3,937,249 of FNXX01000008.1, forward strand.
TGAAGAGAAGATAAGAGAATGTCTAACAACAGTCAGAGCATGAGCTTCAACGCTGGCCAAGCTAAAGGCCAAACTCAGGTTTTGTCTATATGGCACCGTTCATTAAGCTTAAATAAATATTTGTTAGATTTGGGTTAGATTAATAATTAATATTAATTAGAAGTAACTAAAATTGTTGTAGGAGAAGGCAAGCAACATGATGGACAAGGCCTCCAATGCTGCCCAATCTGCTAAGGAGTCTTTGCAAGAGGTCCATTTTCTTTTCTTAATCTCAAATGCTTAATTTTTTTTGTTGAAACTATATATTATGTATTTATAAAAATTTGATCACAGTAATTAATATATTTTCGCTTTTTTCTAAAAAATAGACTGGACAGCAGATGAAGCAGAAGGCACAAGGTGCGACTGAGACCATTAAGGAAAAGACCGGCATGAACAAATGAGAAGCACGTTCTAAATAATGATTTATGTTTTGTTTTTCCTACGTACCATAATAATAATTAGATAGATTTGTCTGTCTAAAGCCTAAGGGCTAAGATCAAAGCCATTTAGGCAATATTTATTTTTCTTCTCTAAGTTTATTCAATATATCTATCGAAGGGTTGTTGACTCTTGTCTCTTGATTAATCTGTAGCAGTGCTGTTATTTCTATATGTAATAAACGTATATTGAAATACATGATACTATAGTTTATTTTTGTTTTATAAACGAGGATTGTGACTAAATATATTTTCTTTGTTACCACGACCAGACAAGTTGGATTGTAGTTTCGATTGGTGACATATAAAATTAAAATATTAAAACTGGTGGAACCTATCACCTCAAGTTTCAATGGAAAAACAGAAGAAACATTGTTGATTTGTTTTTTTTTTTTTGTCTAAGACATTGTTGATTTGTTGTTTAGTAATTGAGTTAATTAGTTTAGTTATTTCGTTATCCATACAGACTACATCTGTATGTGCATGTGTGTATATATACATGTAGTTAGTGTCGAGTAAAATTATCATCTAATGCACTTTGATCATTGTGATATTTATCTACCAATAGTAGATTTATCTTTAAAAAGACTTTTGTTTTTCTTAATTCTCTATATAATAAGATCGATATATATGCTTTGCATGTTTGTGCAATAAGAGGGAATCTTTTTAGCCACTTGGGTTCTAGAAGACACTAATGATTTGAAGTTTGAAAGAATTTGATCCTTCATGGAGGGACGATAATTTTCACCAATTGGAATTCGAGTCCCCACAATTCTTACTTTTATCTTATTCTTTTTCCTCCTTTTTTCTTGCTTATTAATTATTTTGTTTTCTATTGACACTAAAATATTTTATTTTTGTTAAAAAAAAGAAAGAATTGGATACGATCACCGTTTTTTAAAACTTGTTTCCTCATGTGCTCACACTAGTTTGTGTAAATGTTGTTGTAACTCACAATAAGGAGAACATATTCGAATCAAATAAGGTTATATTTTTATTTTAAATCTTGCTAGAGAATATGTCTACTGCATTTTCTATTGGTAACTTGATAGTAAAACCTTTAAGTACAATATCATTTCAAAAAATGACCTTATATGCTATGCACGTTAATAAATCTAATAAACAATGAAAAACCATTAATTAGTACAACGTCTTGTCAAACCAAAATTATGCTTATTCATACACGTTATAACGAATTATTATTGATATTCCTTTTTGGGTAAGAAAACAAGTGGGTATATACATAAGTGGAAATCAAAGAAGTACAAAATAATCAAAGATGAATAGATACAAGGAGAAAAATGCAAAACAATCCTCAGTATAACAAAAGCTACAAAATGTAGATTAAAAAATCTTGAAATCCAACACGCAACATAACTATATTATCCATAAGTATAATAATCTGGACAAAGAATTTAGTAGTATGTATTATTATCATCATTGTGTCATAATTTAAATTCAAGCATGGTATAGTGTATATGTAACTGTATGTTATAGAAGACAACAGATACAATATTGTTAATTTGTTATTATCACTATCACCACTGCCACCATCGCCACCTTCCCATCATCACGAATTGGAACGGTAGTGGTAAAAGTATTGATGGTTAGATGATGACGATAGTAATAGTATGGTGTTAATTTGGCGGTGAATCTATTTATCACTAATTTTGGATAATTAATTTTATTCATTCCTAAATTTGAAGATATTTTTGTGACACAAATCATAGTGTATATCAAATTTATTTAAATGAGATCAATTAGTGTCCAATTCTTCTCATGATCCACAAAAAACTATTTTCTTAGTTAAAACAATGTTTCAATTTTTGCTAATTATGTGAATGGTGTTAATTTCGAAACAAGATTGCCGATTTTTTTTTTGGTTATATGAAACATTTATTTGCACTTTTTATTTATAATTTGATGGTAAATAATTGGTTGGAATTTTTTTTTTTCTTTGCATTTTTCCCTGGATATAATGTGATGTTTCAAACAAGTTTTTAAAATTTTTAATTTAAATAATTCCAAATATTACAAGTTCATGTATCTGATATCATATGCTAGCATGGATACTTGGAAGACAAAAAATATATCAAAATCTTATGTGGGGTCATAAATCATAGACATTTAGATCTTATCTGGTTATTGTGTAGACAAATAAATCATTTTTAATTGTAGATTGTAATAATTTTCTAACGTGTGTTGAAATAAACGATAGTTACATGCACATTGCTTAAATTTAAACATGTGAGAAGAACAGACGAATAGTTAGCATTTCTGTATAATGAAAAGAGGACAAAAGTAAGCATGTTAAGAAACTTAAGAACGTCACACTGTTAACACTAAGTATATGAGTATAGAGTCTAAAAGAAAATTCTCAATAATTATTCTTCAACCTATATGAATTATTCTAATATCATGTTGTTGGGCGTCATCAAATTCCAATAAAACAGTATATATCACCAAAGTTTTAGAAGATTTGATATTCTTTGATATACGATTCTTTATAAATATCCCAAAATAGATATGTCTGTATTTTCTACTTTAATTTTAAAGTCCTAAGTTCGAATCTGTGGATACTGATCAACGTAGTTATGATAGACTATAGGTTATAAATCCACCACCATGATGTAAAATATGAAATAATTAAGAAAACAAAATCATGGGACATTGATAAATATTTATTTTACAAGATGGACATCTATATATAATCCATCATTAGTCATTTTAAACGTTGTCAATGGTTAAGATTAAGAATGTGATGGTGGTGTCTTGTGTCGATTTAGATTATGCAAAAACATACATCTAAACAATATAGGAGAAAAGGAAAATACGAAGTCACAACCCACAAATCTGAAACTTTAATTAGCAAGCTGGTAAAGAAGAGGATGAGACTAGCTAACACTACCATGTCCATCACGATCTTTGCGTCGCGGTTTCCGCATCTTCCATAATATACCATTCGAAATATATATGTTACAACACAAATTATGGTAAGTTTTGGTATGGTACAAGTAATATTAATGTGGCTATAGTGGCATAATTGTGGTGGATATTTAGTGGCTAATTTAACTGCTATCTCGTGTCAACAATTTTTTCATGGTTATTATCTAACAAATTTTAAAACAAACTGATGGTAAATTGAAAATTTTCAAATCCATCAATATTTTGCGTCAAGTATCAAACGTTATTACGTACGCCTCTAGACCCGACTTATGTCAATTAATATATGAGTTCATATTTGTCATGCACTCAATCATTTTGGAATCGTGAATTAAATGATAGAAAAAAAAATCTGAAACAAATAAAAAGTGTTAACAGTAACATCATTAACGGTTATGGTGAAGACTTTCATTACGCCCTATATATTCTACCAAATATTCAAGAAGAACCGATGGTATAGTTGCTCTTTTATGATTTGAGATATTCTTAAAATCAATGGTGAGCTTCCTTAAGTGCTAACTTTCATTAATAGAATGTGCTATAATAATTATGTAATTTGCATATGTCGTGGGAACAACCCATATATCTGTTTTAAGATGATTATTAGAAGCAAACATACTTCTCATAGCTACTTTTCGTTTTATATATATTTCAACAATCTTTCTAATTGTTGTTCTCGAGAATGAGATGTACAGATTTACTTCACTACAAAATATCTCCAAACAACATTTTCAATAAACGCAAATGATAATTTACCCAAAAGAAACATCTCATTAGACGCCTTTTTTAATAACATCTTCAGAAACTTTTTGCAAGTTAACAAGCACTATCTTCAAGAGTTAAATTTTGTTGAGTTTGAGATTTTGAGTTTTATCAGCCAATCATATCTTCTATGGCTTTGTAGCTACAAATTTTAATTAAAAAAAAAAAGAAAATCGAATAAAAAAGTTCACTGTACTAATGTCAAGAAATTAAAAATTGTGTGTTAAGAAAAAAAGTTGAAGAGTTGGATTCGCGAAGACGAAAAAAACATCATACAAACCTATCAGTAAATTCATGTGTATATCTACAGCTTCATCGCCAAACGATATCAACATGATCATAAATAATCTTTAGCCATTAATTCATCTTCATCCCTTTTTTTTTCAAGTCTTAGATAAAAATAATAACAACATCTTTTGCTGTAAAGACAATTTTTACAATTATATAAGTGAAACATGTATTAAAAAAAATAAAGTTTTGAGTCTAATTTAACCGTGTCTGTTTTTTAATTTTATGAACTAATAATGCAAATGAAAAAAAATCAATCAAAAATGAAAAAAAAACATAATTTTTTGAAAGAAAAAAAAATCATGTTTTCCTTCTGTTTCTTTTTTTTTCTTAAACACTGAAGCTATATATTTAAATCTTAATCCAATTTCTTTGGATATTGACTTTAATACAATGTTATGATTTAGAGGAAAGTAAGATGCCCAGAAGTTCTAATAGTTTTTCTAATCTTTATTGATTAGTTAATAAACTTATTTATACAAAATCATATTTGTTTAGAATTGTTTTTTACAAATATGAGAATGTAAAATCTACCTATTTAATATTAGAAAATATATAAAATTTTAAGTTTATCAATAATAAAGGAAAATGTTCGATTCGAATCGATCAGGTAAAATCTTTTAACAAAAGTATTATACACTTGGTTGATATATTTGACTGCTAATATTTGTAATAATATAAAGTTTACAATATATATATAAACTCAGTACTTTGGATTCAAAGATGAAAATCAAATTTTTATTCATGAGTTTGACTCATACTCACTAGAGATATTTCTTACAATCCACTACCTCATTTCAACTTTGTTCATCTAACTTATTTGTTAAACTATAAAAAAAATATTAACTCAAATTCATCAAAAACTTAAGAAGTGTTCTTAATCTAGTGATCAATCAAAATTTTAATTAATATTTTTATAATAGAAGATTTATGGTTCAATTCTTACAATTTCTAAAAAATAAGATTTTTATAAATTAATGAAGATAATATTATAGAATTTTTTTTTATTATATAACAATTAAAGACATCTTTGTGATCACACACATTTTAAAGATATAATTATTTATCGTGAATATGATTCAGCTAAATTCTGTCTATCATAAATTTATGAAATTGGCAAAATTGTATGCTAAAAAGTTATTTTTATAGTTGTTTTCATAAATTATAATTGAAGAATAATAATTTAGACAAGCAAAAACTCATAAAAAACTAAACTGGATTGAATTAGCTCACCAATTCATAACTCGTTTTGGGCATATATGTTTGCGTGTTTACAAAATTTCCTTAAGTATATACTACGTATGTTTTTCATATGCCATACGAAAAAAATCCATACAGTACCCATTTTTATCCTAAAAAAAATAACATATATATATTGATAGATATTTTCAAACACTTGATGATCCGTATAAGAGACATGATGATGATGTCAAATGTAGATGTATATGTACAGAGTCTTCGGAACACGAATCTAACAAATTAGGTTTCTAAGAAAAAATAATAATTTCTCAAAGAAAGAAAAAAAAAAGTATGAAGAGGGAGAGAGAGAAGAATGAGATGGGTCCATCCGTCCATGACGCCTCACTTTTAAAGTCTTTTTAATTGTCGTCGCACGACAAAACTAAACAACATTACACATTATTCACATCAGCAACTTCCACTCTTCTTCTTATTCTCTTTCAATCATTCTCTCTCTCTCTCTCTTTCTTTCCCTCATATACACACAGAGGCGTATCATTAATGGAGGTCTCATCAACATCATCCTTGTGTTCAAAACCAGAACAAATCATGCAAAACCCTCCTCCCATAATCTCATCTCCTAGGTTTCAGCCTCAGACAAGATCTCCTCCTCATCATGACCAGCATCAACATCTCTCGAATCCTTACCCAACAACATTTGTTCAAGCAGACACTTCCACTTTTAAACAAGTTGTCCAGATGCTCACCGGATCCTCCACCGATACCAACGCTGGAAAACACCACGAAGCTCCTTCTCCGGTGAACAACAACAAAGGAGGTTTCTCGATCCCACCCATCAAGAAAACCAATAGCTTCAAGCTCTACGAAAGAAGACAAAACAATAACAACAACATGTTTGTTAAAAATGATCTAATGATCAATACTTTAAGGCTTCAAAATTCTCAGAGGTTGATGTTCTCAAGCGGAAACACTAGTCATCATCAAAGCCCAAGATTCTCTCCCAGGAACAGCTCATCAGAGAATGTTCTTCTGTCTCCAAGCATGCTAGATTTCCCGAAGCTAGGGCTAAACAGTCCCGTTACGCCACTGAGAAGCAACGATGACCCCTTCAACAAGTCATCGCCTTTGTCTCTAGGAAGCTCATCTGAAGAAGACAAAGCCATTGCTGAAAAAGGCTTTTATCTTCATCCTTCACCTATTTCAACTCCAAGAGACTCTCAGCCACTGCTTCTTCCTCTTTTTCCGGTTACTTCTCCGAGGAATCCATAAATCCCGACGATGATCCACGAGTGTTCACATTCTATATCAAGTTAAATATATTCTCGGAATTTTTTTTTTTTAACTATAACTAAGATATATAAGTTCTTAGTAATGGAGTGACTGTAAAGTTTATGCGGTTTATATATTCACTTTTAATCTCAATAATTCGTTGCAATTTATGTAATTGGAAGGTAGATATATTCATGAATCATGATACTGATTGAAGACTTATTGTTCTTTTTCAATATGAAAATATCGTTTAATTAGTTGTGCTCATATGGATATATGATGGTGTAGTTCAACGTGTGCCACTCAATAACGAGAACGAATATAGAGAATAGATCCATGTCTATGCTCGAATAGATGATATAGAGTTAATATCTTAAGAAACTGTTTTATGTCAAAACTTTAAATCGTAACTCCAAAAACGATATCAAAGTCTAGATGGTTGGAATTGGAGAACATGAGTGGACCGAGTGGTCTTTGTCAATAAGTATTTATCGGAAGTTTGACTAGTAATATGAAAATATTGTAATATCCCTAATAATAGACTAATAGTAGAAAGTTTCAAAGAGACAATATGAAATAGAGACTCTTGAGTCTTGAAAGAGAGATTCATGACCAGGTTCGACACGTAGTATGGACCATTTCGGTGTGATGACTTTGAATTTGATGGTGTAATCATGGAGGCACGTTTGGTCTTTTTACTACATTTTCTTTGGACTTTCTCCTCTACTACTGTCTATTATATATCTTTTGTATTTTTCTTTCTTAAAGAAAAAGAAAAGAAATAGCTATACGTTAATACTGTTCTTCTGTTGCTTTGTCTTTTGACTTGAAAGGACAAAAAAAAAATCTTTGAATGTAAAATGAAATTAAATAAAATAAAAGGTGGCGAGAAAGAGTAAAAGACGAAATAAGTAGTGAGTTATGATGAGAGTTGAAAACCAAGCAAAAGGCGAATCATCTTTGCTTCACGTTTCAAGCAACTCCACTTTGAATTTGTCACCCTTTTTTTTTTTTTTGACTAAAATTGCCACCCTTTTTCTACTCACATTATCTGAAAAATTCCGATATTTTGATATACAGATTTTAGATATACGACCGGTTAACTTATATGTTTTTTCTATATTATATCATTTATATTCAAGACCAGGTTGATATCAAAATCTCCATAATTAGCCACTAAAAATACAGTCTATCTCCCCTTTTATATATATAACCATATACTGCAAATATATAGAAATATCCATAAAAATGTTAGTCAACTCTTACTCATTGCATTTCTTTTTTCTTTTGTCAACTATATTTCATTAACCTAAAAGAATGTTACACAAAGGAAAGACAGAAACCCATTATAGAGTAAGCGTCCATAAATGCAATTTAACTAATTTACTGTAGCACAATGTTCTAGACACTAATTCCTTATTTCGAATAGCCAAAATATGTTTAGTGTTATTCAAACAAGGAATTAAAGGTAAATAAACTATAACTCAAGACATGTGGTTGCTAAAAGCTGAATCTAGAAAATATAAATTTTCTTTTGCTCTTAGCAATTTTGTAATTGTGAGATTGTTATGCGTATGCTCATTGGAGAAATTTCTGCTATACTCTCTTATCAAGTTTCAGGGATAGGTTATGTTTGAACTATATCCCATTGTTACCTGCGAAAATTCCCACAACCAAGCTTTACTAATTCACTAACAAATCGGATTTGAGCATTGTGAAGCTCTATGTTTAAATTTATTATCAAGTCCACTTATTTGGTAACTGTGCTCATATCAAGTACAACACGAAGAAGAAAGAAAAAAAAAGACACATAGAGGAATCTCTAGATTTGGGAGAAGGATGTAACAGTCTTGAACCCATGATTCTCTGGTAAGGAAGCGTTTCCAGGTCGAATCGATATAATCGCCTCCAAACCTTTCACCAAAATTGAGAAACCAACAAAAAGTCAGTTCCTATAAACAGAAACTTTAATCGTTTTCAAGAGTAAAAACAGGATTTAGAGAGTTTTGTGTTTTCTTTACCTGCGGCTTTTGCAGCTGTAGCTTCTTGATAAACATCTGTTACAAAAAGAATCTCTGAAGGATCATCCACTCCCAATGTTTCTGTAATCTCCTTGTAACTCCGGCTTTCTTTCTTGTTTCTGCAGCCAAGAAACGTATATGAGATTTGCAGCTGTTGGATCATATATACTCTACTGATGAAAATGGAAGTGATAGATCTTTTTATGTACCCGATTGTAGTGTCGAAAAAGCCTGATAAATACTTTCTCAGATCTCCATTGTTTGTGTTCCCAAAGAGAAGCCTTTGTGCTAATCGACTACCACTAGAATATATGTAAACCTATATCACATCAAAATATTAGACCTGCGACGGAAAAAAGAAAGTGCCTTTTTTTCTAAAAACTACATGAACAGACCTTAATTCCTGAAGAATGCCATTTCTCTAAAGCGTCTGCTACATCATCGAAAACAACAGATTTCAGTTCATTGCACTCAAAACCCGTTCGCCATATGTGACCCTGCAATACAAAATATTACATTTACTCGTATCAGACATTATCAAAATCAACAAAACAAAAACACAAAAAAGGCGGAAACTTGTTTTTTTCTCACTTGCAATTCCTTTAAAGCAGTGATCTTTCTATCGGCTTTTATCATTGCCTCTACATTAGAGACCATAGCGGCAATGACCTCGTCTTTTCCTTCATCAGCATGAGGTATAGGAACAGCGCCGGCTACACCTTGTCTCAAGTCTTCCTCAACCTGCAACATATACCAGAGATGAACTTTGGTCACTTGTTTATGAGAAGAGATGATAAGACGAGGATGATAATTCGTTATTACCTGAGACCGCAACAACTTAATATCCTCTTGGGTTTCTGCTGTGTCGTACGTCAAATTTAAATGCTTTCCAACGTTTTCACGAGCATAGGGAAATAGAACATCTGTAACGAATGTTATGGGCGTAGTTGTTCCTTCAATGTCGAGGACAATGCATTGCTGTACAGCCCAAAAGAGTATAATTAAAAAAAACTAGATTTTGTGAATCCTTGACTCTGGATGTATCATGTAATACGATAGAAACCATTGAGTTTTTACCCGAGGCGATTCAGTTTGGTTTTGTGAATCCTTGACTCCCGATTTCACAGATACTTTTGTAGAAATTTGATTCTGTGAGTGTATGGGTCTTCGAATAGTCCCGTGTTCTGGAGTAGTACAATCCAGACCCAGTTGATGAAGCTTGATGGCAGCATCGAACAGATAATGGTAACATTCCGCCTGCATTTGAGAATTAAAAGTTTATAAATTGAAGCAAACAGCATATGAACATAATATAACAAAACTTTTAAGTTTTAACCAAACTTTGAAGTGGTTCGCACAAACCTGTGTCTTAGCATGGATCCAAGAATCACCCCAAATGTAAACTCCGTGATTGCGTACCAACACAGCTGTTGCTTTTGGATAGGCTTCTATCTGAAAATGGGAGCCATATATGTCAGAACTAATGAAAATCATTGTTTTGTTGCATATGATCAATTCAAGTTTTCCTCGGTATATATAGACATACAGCTTTGGTAAGTGAATCTGTTAGTTCATTCTCATAAGCTGTGTTCTCTATGATTGGGACAACGAGCTCGTCATAGTATCCGTGACCTTGAATCCCTTTTATCATCTCCATGTGAGTTATCTGTGATATGTCAGATATGAAGAAACATTAAGAACCGAAGTTGTAACATATATTTAGGAACTTGGAATTGTTTAACATTCAAGGCTTACACGAAATTCTTTGGCTTGTGGATTAAGCATTGTCACAAGACAAGATTCCATGCCATGACTATGAATAACAGCTCCAGCATTTCGCATCTCATATGCCTGCACCACAACGTTAAACAGGACCTCATAAGAGTTCATCACTAAGCGAAAGTAACTATAACAAAGTCAATGCTATCTATGATTTTTTTTATAATGCCAATTAGCTCACTGTTACTAGTAATTAGACATATAAATAAAATGGAAAATCATACAACAGAGCAAGACAATTTGGTATGGTAAAAAATGAGATACTAAACTCAGCAAGTCTGTTAAAAGATTGGAATTTTTACTCGCTTGAAAACTGCAAATAGCATTAAACCAGACCATGTACAATTTGTTAAAAACAAGTTACTGAAGCAAAAAAAGATTGTCTTAGCATACGTGCAAATCATATATAAAAGTTTACACATTACAAGCAACGATCCCACAATCGCACTGTTCAACTGAACGCAAGAAAACAATTTTTAGCTTTTCTAAGGTGGTTCTTTAATAAGTAGAAAGAATTTACAACCAAACATCCCTTTTCAAGATTGTGTGTGTAAACATCAATAGAACTCTACACTTGACTGAGCCCATTGTGTTTGTTCTAACTCTTGACTGAATCTATTTCTACCAGTGCAACGTAGTGGAGGTTCTATGGGTCGAGGAAACCCACTGACACATCCAACGAGGGTACTATTGCTCAGATTGGACAAGTTGTACCTTGTAACCGAGTTTTCGCAAGCGTTTCCCCAAAGAAAGCCGCCTGTTCTGCACTTTTTATTTGGGATTGCAATCCAACAGTCATTAGCAGTCAATGTATTTGACATTCTAAATGAGAGGAAGGGCAAAATACCACTGAAAAGAGCGACGAGCTCTTAACCTATTTGGGTCATGACCCATGTGCTCTAAGAAATCCTTCTTAACTCGAAAACTGTAAGTGCTACGCAACACTTTGACGAAAATCCAAGAATTGCTAATACATTTTGAGAAGAAAACACAAAATGCACATTCAGCAAAGAAACTACAACAAGATTAAAGTAGATATATCCATCACCATTCACCAATATCAAAAACGACCAAAGCTAATTACACAGAGATCCCAGATATAGAATCAGTTTTAGCATCTTGTAAGGTGAAACAAAACCATACCTTCATGAAAAGAGGAGCACAATCAGTACACTTGGGGGGCTTGTTAGGGTAAGGCTTTGGAGAGGGAGCAGATATGATGGATCCATTCGGAGATAAGATGTACATATCCTCAGGTTGCATCCTCTCCTTTTGAACACCTTCAACACACAGCAACAATCACACAAATTAAATCAGCATCGCAAGTTTTACCTATTGCATTTCGAAGTCACCAAACAAACGTACAAAGAGAACATTGAAAGACACTCCCAATGATTCAAATACACAAAATGGTCACAGCAGAAGACAGCAAGTTCGGAATTTGAGCACAAAAGATAGCAAATTTGAAGATCCAGAGGCGAATATCAACCCATCATAAGTTCAAACAGCGAAGAACATTCCAATCAAAACGGGAATCAGGGAGAAAGGAAGCGACTTTAGAGAAACCTGAAGGAGACATGACGATGAGTTGGTCAGGTTTAGGGATTGAAGCATCGTGAACCTTCATGGTTATGCTACCGCCTGTTCCAGATACCCAACCTTGAGTGTAGAAATGACGGCAGAGCTCAGTCACCAGCGAACTCGTCTCCTTCACCTCTTTACCCTCCAGATACGCCTGAGGAAAACCGATCATCGCCGCCGCCATTGATTCTCAGAGCAAGGTACAGAGATTGACTAGCAAGGAGAGATTTGAAAGATTGGAGCTTTTGAGGAGAACGATTCGCAGGTTTTACTTATCTCGCGAGCATGCGCTTGGCTGCTTTCGAAGAATATGATTCCTTTTTCTTTTATTTAAAAAAATAACCAAAAGTTTGCATTTTTCTTGCTCTCAGATTATATTATTACTACTACACCTCCATGGCTGAAATTTTATTTAGTGAGCACACAGTTACACGGTTAAAAGTTTTCTCGGTGAAAGTTCTCTAATGTCAAAAAGGGTTTAAGGCAGATCTGTTGGATTGTTCGGGCGTGTTGAGCAAAGTAACTAAAAACGAAAAGAGTTCCACAAAGCACAAAGCTTTTGTGGATATGAAAGTTACAAACTTAAGAAGAAAAACAACAAATCAAAACTTGTAAACATATTTATCTGCCAAGAGAAAGTATCTCATTGCACTTGTGTCCAACAATCTGCACCAAAGAAAGATTCAGGAACAAAGAAAAACAACGCTTTGAGAAATCACAATACCTGCATTAAGTTTTCCTAATGGTCCTTGAGGAATCTCAAGCCGAGGGCTCCCTTGTAAGCAACAGCATAAACAACCTGAGAACTAACTATAACTTAATATGAAACTTTCTCACTGGGACATGATTCCAGATCCTATTTGGAATTCATCACCAGGATTTTATTTTACCATACTAAAAACTATACATCTAGTTGAAGTTAAGCATAAACGATATTTGTAAGAAAGGCAGCAACTTTAGCTTCCACTTCTTCTTATGTCCACTCAAGTGTCCATGTCCTAAGTAGTGAGTAATAACCGTGGAGGAGGGCCTTATGAATTCTCCAAAGGACTGGTATAGCTAACTAGAAGAAACCGAAGATAGATGCATGTTAATGAAAAGATACTAAGACTCTTACAAAATGAAAAAAGCTATGAGGGAGTAAAAGGGTAAGGAACGTGGAAAGGATAATCAAGAAACTACAAGATGCAAGCCATATTCAATTTCACAAGTCTGTTATCCAAATCGAGCAGATAGTTTACAAGAACCATAATTTTTTTTAATAAAACTTGGGGTTCCCCACTTAGTTGAAAAGAAAAGAGACATAAAAATGATATTGCAGCTCGAGATTACTTGTTTTAGCCTGTACGATTACGATACAAGAAGCATGCGCAGCAGCAGCATAACCAAGTTTCTCATAAATAATGACGTATGATACATGAACAAGCTTAACAGTATAGGAATCTTTGTCGGTTCTGCCATTTGGAGAGTTGTGATCCTCTCTTCGCAATCTTTTAATATTTTCCATAACCACAAGATGTTGCCTAGGACTACTTATGCCGTAATCTGTTACATAAATATATATATATATGATTAAATCACAAGAGAGAGAGAATGGTAGTTTGGATTAATGAAAGTAACAAGAGTTACACGCTGCAATGGTTTGCTTGTTTATAGTTGAATTGAAGTAATGCAATTCAAATTATATAAAGAAATACGAGTTATATCACAACAATAGATTTTAAATAATAATAAAAGAAAAGAAAAAAAAGACAAAGGCCTTATTAGTTAGGTGGTTGGCTTTGCGCGATTTGACGAGGAGCTTCTTGTTTCTAGAAGAAGCCTTGTGGAGGAGGAGGAGGAGGAGCATCTGCTTGCTTTTTTTTTTTGTGGAGGAGGAGGAGGAGGAGCATCTGCTTGCTTTTTTTTTTCATGCTGCCTCAGGTGAAAACATTAATTAATATATAAATATACGAGCCACCACAACCAAAAACATGGATAAAACATTCGAACCTTGAGGGAGGCGTGGAGGTACTAGTAGTAGTGGTAGCCTCAGACAAGAATTCCTGTTACAAAACAAAAACAAAAAATACTAGATTTGTAAGAAACAATGGACGAAAGTACAACTATGAGAAAGAAAAAAAAAAAGAAGAACAAAAACCGGAGTTTCAGTTTGAGACTCAGAATCAGAATCAGTGTCAGTGTCAGATTCAGATTCAGATTCAGATGCAGGTTCCGGGGGTAAAGGGGGTAAGCCAGCCAAAGACCGCATGGCCTTCACCCTCCTCCGTTTGCTTATCGGGTCTTGCTTATTAATCTTACCTCTGATGCGGCGTTTGTTATTCCCACCCATCAAACTGACGCATTCGAAGCATCCCTTAAACGGCCCGCCGCTCATCACTCTCCTCAAAACATATAAGTAAAGTCTCTGCCTAATGGGTTTCAACTCTTATCCGGCCCATACTAATATACCCCAACCAGGCTTATACTTTTTATTTGTTAATTAACCATGTCTTTTTTTTATTTGTTTAAACACATTATATTTTCATTGAATAATTATATTTAATTTTGGTTGTTTCTTAATAAATATTTAACTAAAAGCAAGCTTCAAATCAAAAATAAAATATTTTTCAAAACTACCATTATAGAAGATAACAAGTTTATTCAATAAAAATATTGATGTTAAAGAATTTTTTTAAATTCTATTTTTCTAAAAACCATAAGAAAAGAAAAAAAAAAATAGTTTATATGATAGAAAATATACGTGTAATTCATAAATAGAAAATTATAAATTTAAAATATAATAATGTTAAACATCGAAAAATAAAAACTATAAATATATATATTAACAAAAATTATAATACTTTTAAGTGAAAATATGTCAAAAAAACAATATTTATGAATATCTATATATATTTTTTATACATAGTACAAAATAAATAACTTTTAAGGTATACAAAAACTTACATACTAAAAAATAACCAATTAATTGACAAAATGTTTTAAAAGTACACAAATATATAATATAAAAATTATTGACTATTGATAATCCGTTTAATTTTTAATTTTACATAAATATAATTTTTTAAAAATGTCTAATTACTTAAAATAATTGATTAAATATACCATAATATAATATATATAGTATTACTATTATAACTCTAGGCGTAGCTTGGATGCAAAATCCAGTGTATAAGTCAATAGATCAGATTTTTACACATTGTAAAAACAAACTAATAATTAAATAAACAAAAAAGTTAAAACAATAATTAGTTTTTAATAAGAAATCATAAAAGGAAAAAAATAAAAATTAATAATTAAATTTTCCTAATATATAAAAAAATATTAAAATTTACTAACTATCATGATCATATATGTTAAGTGAGTCTATCAGATTTTACATGTTAAAATCTGTTTTTGTAATTGATTAAAAAAATATAATCAGTTTTCACTAATAAAAAAATAATATTTGAGTTTTATTAATTTACAAAAAAATGAAAATTTATTATATAAAACTTAGTTTCTTAAAATTAGTAATCAACATAACAACCACACATATTAAAGTACTCCATTAGATTATGACACCTATAAATTTATTTTTCTAATTAAATAAAAAGTAAAAATTAAAAAAAAAATTCTTAAATAAAAAATAAAAAGCAATAATTTAATTTTCTTAATTTATAAAATAAAAAAAGAAAATCAAATATCCTATCTTATAGAAAATTTGATGTTCAAAAATATTAATTAATATATAATCGTAATCTGTGTCAATTCGATTAGATTTTGGCACATATTAAAAGTTATTTTAAGATAAAAAATATACAATAATTATTTAATAACAGTATTATTGTATGTTATTATATATAAGTAAATTTATGTTTTAATATAAAACTGTTTTTCTTTTTTATTTAATTCATTAAAATATTTATTAAGTAATAGAATAAAAATATATTTTAAAATCCTTTTGTTTATGTAGAAAATTATTTTTCTAGATTTCGTAAGTTTCTTAACTGAAAATTATAAAACATCATTTTACGATAATTTAATGTAAATTTTTGTTTAAAATCTAAATATATAAATGTGATTATGCGATTTATCAATTTAAAATTTCATCTATTTCATTTTCATTAGCGTCTCACGCGGGTTTTAATCTAGTAATTAAAAATGTGAGCCAATTACAAGATTAAACAATCGTAAAAAGTAAAAAACTGTTCTAACTTAAGGTAAAAAAATCACATTCTCCTTATTCCCAAAAAGAGCCTCAAAAACCAATGTGGTGTTCATGTGTTCATTAATACTTGATACTTGATAGGGTATGCAAAACTTTTCACCATGCAGACGGTTGTGAAGGAATGTAAAATGATTTCGTATACTTTTTAGTCTGTACAAATATTTTTTTTTTAAACGTAAGGCCTTAAATCTCTTCTTTTAAAATGTTGTAAATTATAGTTTGGTCATTTTGGTTGCAAAATTGTCTTCCTCAAAAATCATTTGTTAACTCAAAAAAATAAATTTAAATTTGTAATCATTTTTCTATAAATTAAAATTTTACAAAATTGTCTTACTCAAAATCATGTGTTAATTCAAAAAATAAATTTTTATTTGTAATCATTTTTCTGTTATTTACAAGTTCTCATGTTTTATTTTATCAATTTTTCGAGTTAGTTTAATTTTATTTCTTAAAAACAGAAAATACTTAAGTTTTTATCATAAATAAAGAAAATAATTTTACATTTAATAAAAAAAAAAATTGTGATCTGAAAACTCTAAAAACTAAAAAAAAAATTTGTGGTTTCTGTTAAACTTTTTTAAAAGTAACAAAATAAATGTTAGGTAATGAAATATGTCATGTAAATAAAAGATTTGAAGTTTATTGATATAATTTTGATATTTAAAATTTTGATTTTACTAATTTATTATTATTTTTTGTTTAAAATTAAAATTTAATTATTTTCAATTTCACAGATTTTAATTTCAATTTCACAGATTTTAATTAAAATAGTATTTTTATTTTTATGTTGGCAACTTATTTTTTACTAAATTTTATTTATTTAAATAATAGAGAAATTATATTAGATTTTATATGTTTTAGGGAATTTGATTTGTAACCAAAATTAAAATTTAATTATTTAAATTTTTATTAAAATTGATAAAAAAAAATTATTAAAAATAAATAAATATAGCTATAATTTTCAGTTACAAATAAACCAAAATTTTAAAATATTCAAACCTAACCAAACTAAAGAAAAAATAGTTTTAATATGATGACTAATTATTATAAATAAATAAAAAATTGAACAAAAATAGAAATTGAAAATCCAGCCTATATATATGTATAAATTTTGCAAATATTCTTAATAATAATAATAATAACATAATTTGTTTAGAAAAGGTATATATTATATAGGGATCATTTACCGAAACAAATCCTATTTTTTTTTATGAAGGAAAGAACAAAAGGGTTGGATGCACGACAATTGTAAAGAAAGATTTAAAAACATAATTTGATGGATTAAAAAAACATGTAATGGCGTTTGGAGGCGGGTTGTGATTGAAAAATCAAATTGAAGGGTAGAAAATAGCCACCTTTTGTAAACCCGTACATAGTCAATTTCTTATTCAATCATGGAAAGTATATGGGGATAAAATATGCGCTAACATCAACCGGACTCATATAAATAAATAATGCAGGAGTGGAATAGTAGATATAATTAATACTTACAAGAAGACAGCGATATTAACCAGTAAGAAAACAAATCTACCTTATGAAAAGTGAAAGCCCTCTCCCTCTACTTGACACGTCAGCACGAGAGAGGGTGTGACGTGTAATTCTTTTTTTTTTCCTTAAAATCTCTAAACTTCATTTATTCTCTACATTTACCAAAAAGAAAAAACCAAAGAAGCTCGAGCGACAATTTTGATATCTCATTATCGAAACCACTCACGAAGATTATCCGTTTGAAGTTTCGTATCATTGTGACTCTTCAATCTGTGGCGTCGGAAATTAATTGTTTTCAGTTCGACGATAGAATTATTGTTCATCTTTTTCCATTTTAAAAATTCGGTTTTATGTGATTAGATTAAATTGTCTGTTTATTTCCTTGATTTTTTATTTCTCCAAGTTTAAGAGAATGAAATAAAGATACAGTGATACATCTGTTAGAATATAGCTCTATTTTCGTCATCTAACTTTGTCTATTAGTTTTGCAGATTGAGCTCAGACGAGCATACAACTATGAGATCATGCTTTCTATAGTTAAAATACATTTGCCTGATTTGATGGTAAGCACAGATATTTTATGGCAAATATTGCTCGGCAAGTTCTTGACTTGGTTTATATCTTAGGCTTCACTGCTTGACTAATGGAACATTTAATATCACCTCATTTTGTTTGGCTATAGCTGTTTAAACCATATTTGCTTACCTGAATGATCTTTGGTTACAGAGTTCTGTTCTTGCGTTGGATGAGTCGGTGATAGATGTTGATCAATTTGACAATCTAATCAAATTTTTGTCCAACAAAAAAAGAAACAGTTGCTCAAGGTATTTTTTATATATTTCTGCTTCTTTTGTGAATACCCTGTTGCTACATTACCTGTCTGGTTTTCTTGCTTTCCGTAGGGCTACACTAGAAATAAGGAAAATTTGGGACGGTGTGAGCAGGTTGGTCTGGTGCATCCACATTTATATTTGAACAATCGTGGGACTGTTCCTTTAACTTCCAGGACCAACCATCATTTCTTCTAAGCAAATAAAATATATAACAAACCAACAACCAAAAACAAGTTACAGTGAAAAATCTTATAGATAAGTTCACTTTCTTCTCTCAATTCCTGTATTGACAATAGCTATTTTCTTTATTTCTTGTGATAGTTTTTTTTAGAATTGCTAAAAGTTCCTCGAGTGGAGACCAAGCTAAGGGTTTTCTGCTCTTTGGGGAAGCATTTTCCTGCTCACGTACTTAGACTCACTTTCATGCTTTTCTTCCTTGAGCGTTTTTACTTAACTACTTTACGCAAACAAAGTTCAATTTTGGACTCTCAACGGCATAGGTGTGTGGTTAATTTTTTTCTGTAAAATTAAGCACTGTGAATCGTTATGGCTATTGTCTTCACTTATCCGTGTTTGATCAATATTATACAGGTTGCTTTACTTTCTAATGTGGTCTCTGATACTTCCTGTTTGAAAATATCATTTATAGGTTCAAAGGCTATCGAAGTTGTTTAGCATGAAGAAAGTAGAGAGACCACGACTAAGGAAAACTGCGGCTGCAAAGCCCACAAGAAAATTTGAATGTAGGTTCGGAATTATAGCTGGTGATCGCGGCTTTAGGAATGGTCGTGTAGAAGAAACTGATGGAGATGTTGGCGTGAGTTTCCCTTCGGAGTTACATCTGCAGGAGATTTTCTTGGTTATTGGTTAACAGAAAATTATGGCTTGGGGGATGAATCTGATATTGGCTTAAAAACCAAAGAGAGCGAGTACTCCCGAGACGCTCTGGGGTTTTAAGGAGACTCGTTGATCCCAAATTACATGGGTCAAAGGATAGAGTAGGATATGACTTTAGCATGCATAATAATAGCTCTAGGACAGATGATGAGCCTGATGTTAATGGGAAAATATGATTTAGCATTTTTTATAGTTTTTGCCAAGATCTATAATTGAAGTATTGGCGGGAAATTTAATCATATTTTTCTAAAAATAAAATGGGATCTTTCTGTTCTTTGGTAAGGAAATATGAAATCTCAATATTTTGACAGGGAAGCTCAATATAAAGTTACAGGGAAACTCAATATAAAGTTACTGACAGAAAAACATATATGTATGTATTATGCAGGAATTCATAATTTTGGAGTCCAACCAAGAAAAAAAAAAAAATTTACGGATTCAGAAGAAAATGTAAAAATATAGCATTTATGGTGGAAAAGCAAAATTTTAAGTCCATTTTATTTAGTCATGAAACAAAATTCAAAGTTAAAAAAAACACAATACATTTAGACACAGAGAAAAATTACCCCTAATAAGGTGAGGCTATTAAAATGCCCAACACTATATATATCTTACAACAACTTACGAAGTGATAATGGCCATGAGCACGTGCTAAACTTGAATACCTTCAAAATCTCTATTATGTATAATATATGGGTTAGATATTATTCTAATAATTAAACTGACTAAACCCATATGATCGATGAACAAAGAAACAAAGAATCAAAATACATATTAATCAAATACGAAAAACATAAAAAAAGACACTCAAAATAGAAAAAAATAACAAAAATTAAAAACCTTTGCAACATAACAAAAAAAATGAGGAGAACAATAAAAAAAGTATACAACTCAATTAAAAAAAAAAAGTTAGTTTTATCCCGTGCATAGCAAGTAAGAAAGAAAAACTCAGAAATTGATAGTGAGTTGTCAATGGAAGACTGTTGACTGCTAAGCTGGAGCAGTAAGAAAGAAGATGGTATGAGATGGCAGTTAGAGGTTTTAGGATTGGTTGATTATTCTATAAATGCCTTGCCTTTACCTTTATGGATGATAGAATAGAAAATTGTGTGAGCAGATTGAGAGGCTGTAATCAGTTGTTGAGAATTCAATTGAAGCTAAGATCGGATCAAACGCGATGGCATTCATTGATAACCAATTTAAAGCTTCAAAATGATGAACAAATATAACATGTCTCAGCTTTTGGCGTGTATCATCAGAGCAAAAATAAAAGACTCGAGACAAGTGACACATGAGATCAAAGGAGATTTTGCAAAGTTTCAGCATTTCAATGGTGAATGGTTCATACGGTATGAACAACACAAGCGCATTTGGAGGAACCACAAGCCTGCAAATTTGAATAATATCTCACCACCTGTGCTCTTGCAACTTGACAATTTTCGGTGTAGACACAGGGCAAAGCCAAGGGAAGTGGTCATTTTCAGTTTGTCAGTGAATATGGAGTAGCAAGACTAGTAGTGAGGGATTCAAGGAATAAGCCACACTTAATACTCTAGTTATAACCCAAGTAACAAAACGGTAAAGATGTTTCTCTTTATCAGAAATTCAAAGCCATTTGTCTAAGCTTAAGCGAAGGTTAAAACGGTAAAAGCCACACTTAACACGGGCAAACCACTTGCTGCACTTTTGGGGAATTTAAGTGTCTCTTATCACACAATTAGGTTATCAATCTAAGTAGCGGATTTGCGTTTGGTCACACACTTCTTCTTCAGTCTATAAACCTTGTGACTCGCCGCCCCTAGCCACTTGAATGTTTTCACCCTGCAAAACATAGCACATATAAGCTACTCTGTGACCAATACTATCATCATCCTATTCACGACCATATTTACCTTGGACCATTCTTCTTCATTTCTGTGTCACATCCCCAAAGGCATAGAGCAAGCCTACGACAACTAGGCGATGATACTCTAAAATACTTTTTGTACCACTTGATAAGATCTTTCTTCTGGATACTTTTTATTTCTGCAACTTCTTCCGTGTAGGAATCAAATTTGTAGCTATAAAAGAGAAACTGTGTGCATGACAATGTGTTTTTCGCAAGTTTAAACCATATGATCTACGAAAAGTATCAGCGTCAATCATAATAGAATACGCAAATCACATTAGAGATACGAGCACACTACCTTTTGGAAACAATTGCTTCCCATGTAGCATCTATGCTATTGTCCAACCCCGAAATCACACCGCTTTTGTAATCTTCAAAAGTTTTGTCAGAAACTTTTTCCTAAAGTATAACAGCAAGTGCAATGATGTCGCAAGCATCAAGAAAAAGTAGATAATAGATTTTTTTCTGGTACGAACTTACCAGCAGTTCCCGAATGAGATTTACGAACCGACATACTCGCTTCAACAGATAAATAGGATCATGCTTTGCAGATATAACAGATATACTGAAACCGTTGAATCCACTGAACAAGTGGGGTGTACAGTTAACAGTATAACCAAGCTGCTCCTCTTGCCTTAGTTTACTGAATAGCATCTCATATATGATACCATTGAAGAGATCTAACATTGCTTTCTTCCTCATATTTTTGCCTTTTTCATGACCGATTTGAAAGTAAAGCTGCAAAAAATGAAATGCATTCATGAGCAAGGACATATTCTATTCTATTTTTTTCATTGACTTTCAAATCATACACGTTTTTTGTACCTGGATCAAAGAAGTACTGTCAGACACCTTGCAATGTCTTTTTCTAAGTTTGGCCCGAAGAGGCACTATGCTTATTTTGTGTCTAAGACTTTTTGGGAGTGGCTCTACTTGCTGCGTACTTCGGCGGAATATGTCGGCAATTTCCTCTGCTTCAGTACGTAACATATTACCATAACATAAACCTTCGATGAATATCTGCAAGAACATTTAGCTAACTGCTCATCTCTTGCCACACTAAACAGGGAATCATGTCAAGAATGCCTCATGCAAAATTCTCAATTACCTGGGAACGCATACGAGCAATGAATCTTTGAAGGTCAGGAAAAGAAACTTTCTTCAACACTTTCAACTTCGTACATATGCCATAGGACTTTTTACATAGTAGTTGGTGCATCAGATAGTCAGATCGGTCCAGAGGTGCCATGTTCTTCAGATTTTTCATTACGTTCTCTTTTATAATCTGAGACAGAAAGTAATTTTTAGTTTATGATTGGTGTATCATAAAAATATACATGAATGCAAATCTTACAACAGATATGGGTGATATTGCCAAGGACTGCTACAATTTCAAATAAATTGGACATAGACGCACCTCAAAGTTTTTGGCTGTTGGTGAGAAATCCATAAAATTGTTCAAAATTTCGGATAACAAGAGATTGAGCTTCTCCCTATAGCCAAAGACTTCCAAAAATAGCTGGTCCTCACGTAGTGATATTATAGAGGAGAGTTTAGCTGTCTCGCTCTGCATACCAATACCAACATATATAATATTTTCTCATATTAATATAGAAAACAACATACCAAACTTCTTTGATAAAATCAAATGCACTGACCTGGTCTAATATTGCGTTTAGATCATCCTTTAGAAGTTCTGTAAATAGATCTGCCATCACATTATTCTTCACGCTACTATATCCATCCTTGAGATAGATGCGGAAGTATGCATATGATGATAAGGCGTCCTGACGTTGGTGCCAGAGCTTTATTTTTGGCGTTTGCAGGAAGCATTCAGGTTGAACGTCCACATGTGTAAGGTCTCTTACACGGAAGTCAGTTGCAATGAACCTGTTTTCAGATGGAAAAAACAGAGACGCATGTACTCCATGTTTTTTTATAATCTGGTGGTATTTCTTCTTCCATGTACAAGGAGTCACACCAAGGTTCATTTTTAAGATCTGAAACAAAGAAGAGAAACAATAAGAGTATTTCTTGATAAAGGATATATATGCATGAGATATCTTTATTGTACCGCTTTCCTTCACTGATTTTGAAGCAAAATCAATTCTCATACGTTCAGGAGTAAAACATTTCAAAAGATCCAGTATTGCCTCTGGTTTCCACTGGCTTGAATAGTCCGCAGATATAACATGTTTCAGTGGATACCTAAGCATATTACCTATACACAAATAGCATTGGATTAGCTTGGGAAAACTAAGATGTTTAAGAGACACTCCCAATCGCACTCGATCACCACAAAAAATGAAATATAAAGAAAGAACCGCAGACCTGAGAGAAGTTTAGCAAACTCTGGTTGATCTAAATCTATCTCAAGAGAACGATACTCCATTCTCTTAATCTTCCAAAATTCGTCCATGACCCATTTTTGTGGCTTCTTATCTTGGATTAATTTGAAATACTCATATATATAACTAATGAGTTGATATCTCTGTAAATAAATAGATCGTTAGTTTAATGACAAAAATCTATTAGGTAAGTAACATTTACTTAATAATACCTTTTATAAGCCAGAAAGAGTAAGATTCATAGATATTATGAAGAAACGGCCTACTGATGTGGAGTACCATCCATCAAAACTCTCTCTGACTTCTAAAGAATTTGCCCATCCTTGCTCTTTGAAGAAGGCTGACAAGCTTCCTTTACCCTCTGAATGAAAAACAATTAATAACTAGTTAATGTCTCCAAGAACCATGAAGAGATAGAAGAGAGGGCATCACTTACGCTGACTTAATAATTCGACCAGATATTGTTCTGGCCTTTGCAGATAAAAAAATTCATCTATTGGAGGAAGTATCCAGCAGAGCTCAACAATATGATTATGCCCAATAGCTTTCATCCCATACGATATCGAAGCTTCCCATATGGTGTCTGTGTGGTTAAATGGAGGGATGGCTTTTGCTGGTCCTTTTTTAATGCTACCAAAAAACTTCTTTACCCATTTTTCGAGTACATTGAGTTTATCTACAAGATTTTAAAATATTAAACATATTAAACATAAATTTTCAATAACAATAAATTTTAAGTATATTGAAATTCAGATATTTACCTCCTCCAATTATACAAAGTTTCATTGCATCACCACAATAGTATTCATTGTATAACCTCTTAAGGCTTTCACATAAATTCTCTTTGTTAAGAGATTTCTTGTTACCTGAAAGAAGAACACACAAAAAAAGAAGAACAATATTAGTGTTAAGAAAGATAAACAGTATTAAAATAATATTACATGCACAAGGTGTCAAGAATGATAAACAATATTAAATACCATTAGAGAATCTATTGAACAAGTGTCCCTTCTTGGATGTATAAGCTCTCAATACTTCGATACGGTTATAATCATGTTGCTTATATAACTGAAATTCTGAAATAAAAATTTCAAAATTTTAGGAAAGAACATAAACCATAAAAGACCAATGTCATTAATTAGCAAACCTTCATCAATTACACAGATTTCTCGTTTCATAGACTCTGCTTTTAAGAGTGGTGCAGTAAAAATTTGAGAGAATCTGAAAAATGAAACCAAATGTTAGAAAATAAAAGAAATTAATTGTGTTACAGGACTGATAATGTATAATGAGTTTTTATACCTATGCAAAGCACTTTTAAGAAAGTTTGGCTGTACATGGAAATCAAAAATAGTATGTTCCATAGATGTTTGTCCATTTGATGTGCCTCCATGCTCACTTAAAAAACTAAGAAACTAGAAGCAAAATTCCAATTAACAAAAGAAATTAGAATACAAAAGGCAAACAATGTATTGTGATCCGCATGAAAGTGGTTAAGTTCCCCTGTATATTGGGGGACCAAAACCAGTTACAGAAAAGTAGGGAGCGAGACTCTCTCAACAAACACAAGTGAATATCTTGATTCTATTAATCTACAATATATATGTAAGCATATCATTGCATTCAAATAGCAAGAGAATATTGTTTAAAGCGAATACCAGTTGCACATATGCTAGGCCAACCAATTAGAGAAGAATAGGTGATTTTTAAAAGATACTAAATGAGAGTCTCACAAGAAAAATTCATAGGTTCTATCAATTTCCAATATATAAATAGCTAGAGGATACTCTTTTTCTTTTTTTTTCTTTTTTATCACAAAGCAATTGGTAACAAGTCAGCATTATATATGACAGATGTAGCAAAGGTTATACAATCTTACATCGTTCTCGCCGGGGAATTTTTGGGTACCCACGAAGAGCATGTGTTCTAGCAAGAGGAAGAAAAACGATGGAGTTAAAGCAATTGTGGTGTAGTTAATATGCAGGACACAGGTAAAATTGCAATCATACCAAGAAAATGTGAGAGTCCTTGAACATCTGGAGGATCATGGAAGCTCCCAACCTTGACCGCCATAGATGCAGCTGCGTAAGAACCCGTTTCCCCTTGACATGTTTTATCCCGAATCAGCAGAGCAGATAATCCATTGTCCAGCTGTATCGCTCTGTACTTCAACTCGCTATCAGGAGGACGTTTCACGTAGATATCTTCCATTTCCTAAGATTGAATCTGCCCGAGGAAGGATAAAAGAGGAATGAGAGAAGCAAACAAAAAAAAGGTAAATAGTATTACGTTATGGGCAAGCAATATCCTCTTCCTAATTATTTCATTAACAAGAGATTTCCGATAATTTAGGGCTATATTGTCAATCGATTTGCTTAAATGGCAACCACGAGAGGATTTTCTAAATTCCGACGCATCCAGATGGAACCCATAAGAAGAAGAAGAAGAAGAAGAAGAGTGTGAGAAGAAGAAGAAGAGCGTGAGAGAGAGACAACGACATTGAGACTAGTCAGGGTTTAGGGTTTTTCGGGACCATTTACATGAAGGGAAATGAAAAAGGTCAAAGAAGAGAAACCCACACACTTTCGCTGCGATTACTTGCCGGCGGATCGTGATTCGCCGACGGAATCAGCTCCTTTTAATCTGAATTTCCAATTTTATCTCAAGAAGAATGCAAAGCGAGTCCCTAATGGCAAACTCCTCTGTGGGCCCCAAAAATATATATACATGTTTTTACGTTTTCCTGCTTGTTCTTAGTATCTTTTTTCCTTTTTTTTACAACATTTTAAAATTATATAAATAAAATCTGAGTTCCAAAATATATATATATGTATCTTGTATCTGTCAATACACTGAAAATTGTCAATTTAAATCTCCTCAAAATTTTGTTTTCTTTGGTACATACATTAAAATTGATTTCTATGTGGAGAACATGTCTCTACATTACCATGCATACTTCATTTATGAGTTATTCCTAGTAGTAACTTATCATAATTTACTTTAAAAGCAAGGATCTTGTAAACATGTATTGTTCCTCGCTTCATCTCATACTTGATACTCCTACTTGGAGATGATATATCTATATATCAATTGATGTTAATACTTCACCAAAAATGTCAATTTCGGGATATGACTTAGTAATGATAAGTGTTTCAATCTCCGGATATATCGCATAAATGAAGCTTAATAAGGAAACTTGGGCTGTCGTTAAGAAACTCCTCACTTTAGATTTGTGAATTTGTAACCTTTTACGTAAACTTCTGGCTTTGCTTCTCTCTACTTATCGTATTTATAAAGTCTACTTTGAACATCCAGCATGCAAAAACAAGTAAACATCCTCTAAGATTCTATACCAGCCTCCCCTTGACCTCAATAGGGAAAGATGGTGTATTGATTGCTTTTAGATGTTTTACACATACATAAAAGACCTAATTAGTGCTTAAACTACATTTGCTTGCTTGTGGCTCAAAGCTTAACATATATATATAGCCTAATGACATCAACCAATCTGACAAAACACAAGAATAGCTTCCAACGAAATGTTCAACAATACCTTTCAGCATTTTGAAGTTTAGGTGACGGCAAACGAAATCAATCTGATTTGTGTTTCAGTTTTAAGACTAGTTTGGGACACAAGCTCCTCCACTTCTCCACTTTGTTACAGCCAGTGACTCACAGTTTCAGCTCTTTCCTGTCGTCTCCACCTGAGACACTCAAAACTTGTGGTTAAGGTAATCAGATATGAATCCAAATGTAACAAAACTTGAATAGCTCTCCGGCTCTAGAGTCCTTATTCACATCCGGATAAACTGCTGCAATAGGAACAAAAGACTACAATTTACAAACATAACCCCAACAAAGCTGATGGAAATAAGAGCAAATCTGACTGGAAAAAGGAAGATGATGATGATATATTAATGCCTATTCATTCAGGATTTATCGCCTTCATTAGAGACAAGAAGGATCCAAGTGTACAAGAGCTAGAGTGAAATCTAACAATATGCATCTACACTATGTCCAAACACATGGACAAACTAGGAATTTAAGAGAGCATTAGCAAAAGAATGTCCATAACAGAGCAGTAGAATCATGAAGTCTCTCGTACGTTAACTTAAACACCATAACAGTTATAATCAACAAATCAAAACCAACCAAACTCGTCTCGTATGGAACTCTTCAAGTAATCTTTGTTAAAAGCACACAGCTTTCACTCAAACAAACCCACATAAACTCATCTATTGACAATAAACATCAAAACCCTTCACTTAGCATCAATTTGTGATTAACCCTTAATCATATACTAAAATACCGAAGGGTTTTACTCCGAAACATCTCTCACGCTAAAATAGATTATTTTAAAAATAAAATAAAAAATAGAATCTTCTTATAGAAGATACGTTCCGTTTAAGTTAGTCAATTACATAACAGCAAAACGAAACCTAATCCAAGAGAAGGTAAAACTAAAAATCTAAGAGTTTTAAAACAACAAAAATCAATTTTATGTTGAAGCTGGTGTACCTGTAGCTGCCGAGGAAGAACATAGTGAAGAGCTCAGATTCTTCTTCGTCGGAGAATGAATCTAGGGATTTACCAGCGAATTACAGTATTTTTTTACACATCGATGACTGGAAATGTACTGGGCACACATAGTTAAAGGTTAGAATGTTTTAATTTATTTAATACAATCACTTGCCGACAAAAAGAACAAAAGAAATGTCAACGACAAAAGGGATTGAAGGCAAAAAAATCTGTTCGATTCTCGTTTTGAGCAAAGTAACAAGGCGCTCTTGTCAAACTAAAACCTTGCGTCGTTTTTTCTCACTGAAAACGAGCTACACGAAAACCTTGCGTCGTTTTTCCTTATTAAAAACGACAGGTAGTTTGTAAGAAGGGGACATGTTTGTTAGCGAAGAATTAAGTCTAATCCAAATTCGGGATAAGAATACAGTAAAACCCCCATTCTTTAGAGCACACACTCCCTGCGAACAGAATCTCAAACATCATCATCGTTAGAACCACCCACCCAGACCACAGAGTGGGAGGAAGCTCTTATCTTTTTCTTTCTTCTCCAATGTCGAGAGGACCAGGTCGTTTGATACAGAACGTGACACAGTTCGCTGATGCTCAGTTCAAGCAATTCTCCACTCTTCATGGACAACAAGTCATAGACATTCTCGATTTCCCAATCAAACTTGTCTTGTCTCCTTTCACTCTCGCCTTCGATATCGCTGGCTCTGCACCTCGCGGCTTTGGCATCCCTGAATTCATTTCCAAAATATCCTATCTCTCTGTTTTCGTGAGTTCTTCTTTCTCCTCAAAACTCTATGGTCCCAAAGTCGACATTTTTACTGTCGTCTGGTTTACTTTGTAGAGAAAGTGTCAGTCTTTAGCTTGATTTTTCCGAAGAATTGTGTTCGTTTCGAGCTTGGAGTTATTATTTTCTCTTTGATTCTCCATATCTGATATTCCGGAGGAATTTGTTTGCTCAAAGTTTTGAATTTTTATGCTTACATTGAGCTGAATTTCTATCTGAGTTCGTCAAGTTCGAAACTTTTTTTGTTAGGAAACTGGCAAATGTATGTTTTACTGGCTTGTGGTATGTTGAAAACTTTCATCATGTAAGTTTCATTGATTGTAGGCGGTTGCTACGCTTGGGACTTATGACATTGCATTGGATTTGGGAAAGAAAGTGATATGCCAAAGGTCAGTTTTCAAGATTTGAGGACATTCCTAGTCATTGATACTTTAGTCTAGCCGCAATTCTTACACATGATCTCATCCGAACACTTTTGTTCTGTTGGTCAGGGATTGCAAAACTTGTAATGGGTGGCAGGCATTACGGTGCACCATGTGCAAAGGAACAGGGAATGTTCATTACCAGATTAAAGATTACAACTTGAGAAGGTGGGGATTGTCTCTTGTTATTGCTTCAACTACTTAGACTGCATGAGGATTAATCAATCCACCACTTCGGTCACTCCACCAAATGTTCTCTACCGCTTCTTAGCAACGATTTTTAGGTGTTATAAGTTATAACCCATTAGACGATTTTTAGGTTTTACCTACAATGATGGTTTTGGCAAACATAGACTGACTGATAGATATACAACTAGGGTCATCCGTTTTGTTATGACTTTCAGTTTTCACAAGGCGTGCACTTTGCTTTATGCTTGTGCAAGTATTCAGATTTAATCACCCAGATACCCTGTAAAAAATTTAGGTTTGACTAGTGTTTTATTTTATTCAAGTGTCTATGTGAGTCTGAAAGGAAGTTAGGAACTTAAGATGAGCAGTTTCAGAGGCAGTTTTAGAGAGTGTATGTTAATGGTGGCATTTCCCATTTGGCAATTCTTAAGCTATTCAAGTTGTATTCTATCATACATGAAAGAATCTGAAGATTTCTCCTTTACTGTCTTTTCTTGTAGTGGAGAGAAACCAACAGTAGATTGTGTCGCAGATGCCATAGTTGACAATCGAGCTGAGTTGGTTCATCTTCCCTCCTCCATCAACCTTAGTGCACCATTGCCATCAAAAGACTGCCCAAGTTGCGATGGAACAGTAAGCTTTTTATCCTGCTGCTAATGCTCTAGGCTACTGTTAAATGTATTTCACTGCTACATTTGATAAGGATTTAGTAAAAATATCTCTCAAATTGTCAAGTACTGTTAGTTTCACGTCCATGTAGTAAGGTCCTTGTTTGTGTGTTAAGGTTGAATGAGGTAGGCTGTTTTAACATCAATATATGCTAAACAATCTGATGGAACATCTACTGATATTGTAGGGTGTGATGAGCTGTCCTGAGTGCAAGAACAAGCTGCAAGTCAGGATCTCAGCTGATGATGTATGTTTCGCGTCTGCTATTACTTCTTCACAGCTTATCATCTACATATATACCCAGTGGGCTTTATATTTACTACTTAGTAGGTGTTAAATGACCAACGATAGGTAGCTTGTTCTTGCATAGAACTTTTACTTGTTAAACACCTAAATTGACGATTCAATTTGACATTTCATTTTGCAGATCATGGAACCTCCATGGAAAGCGTACAATGTGCTGAGGAAGATGGATTATCCCTACGAGGTGAGCATGACAAAATCTATTTATGGACCCAATAGCTTACTATGTATACCATTTCTTATGAGTCTTGTTTTATATTTCAGCACATCGTTCACAGCATGAAAGATCCCAGCATCGCAAATTTCTGGTTGATCACTTTGCCTCAGATTGTGGGTGGGTTTGATTATGATGAAGATGTCAAAAAGAAAATATGGTTGCAATACGAGGTTAGTACCTGTTTTTCCGTACATAGATCTCCTTCAGCATGACTTATTCACCAGTCTTCTAATTTAGAGTTTACTGAAGGTTATGGTCTTCTAGACGCCTAATCCAAGCATACCGTGGAAGTTTTAGTCTACTCTTAGTTGAAAGTTGAATCTTCTTAACCTTCATTTGGGATGTTGTTGGTATCCCAAATTATATCTGCTCCGTTTCTAGATAGGTTTGTGCTAGGATCTTTAAGCGGTTTGCAGGATACTGATGTGGTCAGGGCTCTGCTACGTATAGAATTTTCTTACTGCGTATCAGTAAACAAATAGTGGGTTATTGAATTTGTTGAATGATAGTTAAGCTTCAATGGTAGTTAACTATCTATGTCTTCTGCGTTCAGGAATCTATGCGGTATGATCAAATTCGAGACTTGGTGGCTAAACGAAACCCTGGCTGGGAGTATTTGCAGGATGTAAGATCGCCTCTTTGTAGCTTATCTGTCACAAATGTGGGGACCTAGATCAGGATATGTTAACTGAAGTAGCTTAGCAATCACCGTTTAGTTCTCATGGTTTTACAGGCCTTATACTCCATTGATCCTGTCCGTGCTCAGGAAGACCCTGTCATAGTAAAAAATGTACCTTTTTACAAGGCTAAGAAAGCACTGGAGGCTGAAGTCACAAAGCTCAATCCACCTCCTCGTCCTCAGAATTGGGGTGTAAGCTCTCTTTCTTCTTTTTGGTTTTAGCGTCAATAGTTTTTTGTATTCGTGTTCCTGAGACCAAGGGCATAGTGTAGAACTAACTGATAAAGATGTGCCAGGAACTGAATCTCCCATTGAATACTTCCTCTTGGAGTGAAGAGGATCTCAAAAACCCGGCAAAACTGTACGAGAAGACAGTTCTTCTGAATGCGCAAAGAGAAATCGCAGACAAAATCTTGGATGCACAATGGGAAGCTAAATGGCGTCAAGAGAAGGTTTAATCAAAAGGAACATCTTGACACTATTCGGTATTATTTACATTCGTGATTCTAAATGCATACCGTTGTATTATCCTCCTTATGTTTTGTAGGTGGAGGAAATGTTGGAGGAGAAAGTGAGACCGTTCATCCAAGACTCAAGCATGGCTGTTCTTCCACAGCCCATCTTGTTAAAGTCACAGAAGATTAATCAAAAGGTAGCAATTGAATATGATTACAGTAAATAAGGCTCCTCCTAATTAGAACATACAAGAAGCTGCTCTTTACCTGCAAATAGAACCTAGGATCATATGTTTGGTCTCATGCACCAAATTTAACAAACAACAAGTCATCATCATCATCAATCAGATTCTAGAACGGACAGTGTGTGTGGTTATCTATGAATTCATTAGACCGTTACCATTCTGCAAGCAACTCAATCTTTTATGTATCCTTATTAACTCCATCTTTGTTTGTGACAATTTTTGATCCTTTCTCCTTTTGGATTAACTAATGATTTCTCTGTTTTTGACACAGAGAAACCGGCAAAAGAAGTGGTGGTTCTTTTAAGCATCCAAGTGTATCGGAACAGAGCTAGATGAATGGATTTTTGAAACGAGTTTGTGCTTCATTGTTGAAAATATGTTCTTACAATAACTTGGTGAGTGTCGGATATTATACACTTGAACCAGTGTTAAGTTTTATATTTAAAAAGTGTTGTTTTTTAGGACACTTGACCGATTCATCGCGTATTGCCACGTGTACCACTGTTCTTTTCCCGTGTCACGATGATCTGCCTCTCATGCTTTCAACATAACTATCACTATCCTCATCTCCAATCAATCATTCTCTTCGAATACTTACGTGTTTTTCATTTTGTTTTCATATGTGGTTTACATTTTCTATTTCTCTATATGTACATTGTTTTGAATCCAACATATATAAACCAGTTTTTGAGAAAATGATCTGTTCTTCACACGTATCAGTAGATTATTAGATAAGTTCATAATCAAACTCGTGTCTAATTGATTAAAGGTTTTTTTTTTCTGATTGATTAAAGGTGTCTTTTAATTGAAAGTGATGAATAATGACTTCAAGGTATGAGCTTTTAATTATGGTCTTGTCTTCTCGTGGAAAACAAGTTAGGATTATCTTGTCTTAATCATATAACTCGAGAATCGCCAACAGAGTTCGAGGACTTTATCACATGGGTTTTATGTCTTAATATTTATTATATGTGTAATTATCTAATTGAATAGCATATAAAATTATTATTTTTATTTTAAGGAAATTGGATATTGTCCTTCACTGACGTAAAGCATTGGTAGGTATAATTTAATATGTGTGTTTATCAGAGTATTGAGCGCGTAAACATACATTATCACTCGTTTTCAAAATTTGTATTTTATGCTATAAATGGAGAGACGTCGGGATCATTCATTTGGCCGTTGAATTATAAGCATTTGCCGTTAAATAATTTGTATGCATTCATTTTCCAATGAAAATAATAATACTAGTTAGCAACTTCAAAACTTATTTGATCAAACTAGATTTTGGTATGAGAACAATTTTCAGACATAATACTCTTCAAATGTCCAAAGTTTACAGTCCAAGATTGTAGCTTTGAATCAGTATTCTCTTGAAACTAGTTCTTAATATGACATAAATTAGTACATATTATTTATAATCATGAAATTACTTTGTTAGCCAATTATTTATAATTCTCATTAACTTCGATCATTGTTGTAACAATAAATACTGATTGACGTGATAGACCAGTTACAGTGATAGATTTGGAACTTCAGTAACTGAGTCAATTATTTTGAATTCGATATGGAATATTTTTCAATGTTTTATAGGAAAACGGTAAACATGTACTCCATGTTGAAAAAAGGTTCTCGAGATATCTACGTATTTATACTCACCATAATTAGAAGATAATTACGGACGTTTCCAAAAGGACACACATGGCTTTTAGATTAAATATTTGAATGTATCGTATATAGTAAGTAATAAACTGTATTATCGAAGCATTATCTATCATCTTGACCCGCAATTAAGGCGATAGTGACTAAAATTCTATTATTGTTTGAATGTAAAATACTGAAAAAGATAGTATTTGAATATGAACATTATTAGTTATAATCTTTTCATTCAAATTTTGAGCTGTTTATTACAAATGGCCAGCCATGAATACCAATCTTTCTTTCCTTTGTTTAATTGGTTTTAAATTTTCTTTTCTTATCTTTTTATCTTTTTGGTTAAAGATATCGTTGCGTCGACATTGAATAAAACTCGTGATTATCGCCGATGCTAGACTTAAAACATTTGCTCTTTTTTTCATGGACCCCTTCTAAAACTTATCGTTTGTCGACAACGAGAAAAGGTTTTACACTTTTGATTTTCTAACAGTGTTTAAGAAAAACATATTGAGACGTTTTATGAGGTGCTACACTTGGATTTAGGTAGAAATGAAAATTTGGTGGTCTACGAGATCAAACATTATTGATCGAAAGAATTTTAGTTTCATAAAACAAAGGAATAAAACATATCATAGTATAATTTTAAATATTTGTTTCTCCCATGCATGAGACGGGTTTTCACTTTACTAACAAAGAATCTTGCTAAATGTCGATCAAATTTTATTAAATCACAGGTCAGAGTCTTATTCAATCATGGACCTCTTGGGGGTCATATTCGGGGTATTAATTAATAATATATGCGTGAAGCTTCAACAGAACTCATATAAATAACTTAAAACAACACAGCGATATTTATAACAAAAACAATAGTCCAATAATGCAACAAAATAACGACACTCGAAACAAATAATAAACAGATAAAGAGTAGCGACTCGAATAATAAAACTCAGCAACAGAATTAAGAAATAAAAATCAAACACGAAAGACCATTTGTTAAGCTTAAGCGAACATGAAAACAGTAAAAGCCACAGTTAATACTGTGGTCAAAACCGAAGTAACGGCCACACCACTTGCTGCATTCTTGGGACTTGGCGCCGGCGCCTTGACGTCATCGGCGGCCGGAGTTGAAGGTGGAGTGTTCTCAGGCGCTGGAGAAGCCGGTGAAGACGTTGGAGGTTTTGCCGGGGAAGAAGTTGACGACGATGGAGAAGAAGCAGGCGATGGAGACTTTGGTGACGGAGAGTGACTAGTCGGGGACATAGACGGAGTCACCGGAGAGATGGGTGACACAGGTGAAGGTGATTTTGGCGGTTGGACCGTTGAGGGAGCTTTAGCCGGAGAAACAGGAGAGTGAGCTTTTGGGGTTTGAGCCGTTGATGGAGCTTTCGCCGGAGCAACTGGTGAAACAGGGGAGTGAGCTTTTGGAGGTTGGACCGTTGACGGAGCTTTAGCCGGAGCAACTGGAGAAACAGGGGAATGAGCTTTTGGAGCTTTCGCCGGAGAAACTGGTACTTTCTGGTGATCTCTGACGGCGAGGACAACGACGATCAACTTCTGGCCCTTGATACAGTTATCTTTATTACCACTGATGAAATAAAAAGCACCAGATCGGTTAAAAGTAACCTCAGCCTCTCCATTATCAAACTTCTGTAGAGGATTCTTAACGTTACAGGCGTCGTAATCTGCTTTCATCACATGTTGCACCGAGTCCGATCCCTTGGCGTACTTAAAGTCTGCAAAAGATTCAACCTTTACGTCACAGTTTAAATAAAAACTCTGAACTTTAAACCCACAAAAACGAAAGAAAGAATCTTACAGAGTGTGTCATTGACTTGGAAACGGTTTCTTTCAGCCCAAGTATTGTAACTCTCACGTGGATTTGTGACCCAAACGCCGTTACCTCCGACGTAAAACCTACGTGCATCAGCGACGGAGAAGAGAGTCGTAAGAGAAGCGAGGACGATGAAAGAAAAACAAAGACTTTTCATGATCGCCACCATTGGTTTTCAAGAAGCGGCGAGATGTGAGATCTTAGATTAGGGTTTTGTGTGTTTGTTTGTGATTTGTGGGGGAAATGAGAAAAGTTTATGATGTGATTATATAGAAGTTTAAGAGGCGTTAAGGAGAATATCGAAGAAAATATGTGAATCTTACAGAAATGGAAAATGAAAATTGGTGACAGGTTGCTTCTTGCTTTATTTCTTTAATAAAAGAGAATATTTTTGGTAAAGTAATAAGGATTTTGAACGTTTGAAGGCATTTATGTTTTAGACGTGTGAGAATTAACTCACGTAGTAACTCATTTACCATAACAACTGGTTGAATTGTGGATTTTTTCTAACTTTTTATTATTTGTTTCTGATTAACTTAGTGGCCAAATTATGTGAATATGGGTTGTTCGATTTCTTTCCGTCTGTTTAAATTAAACTTATAGATTATATTGGTTTATTCCAGTGTGATTACTGTTTATATTAGTGTGATTTACTGGCTCTTTCCAGATTTGGCTATACGATTCGATCACGTTTCAATGTTTTTTCTTTTTTTTTTTGTAAATATATAAGTTGAAACTAGAGTAATTTCGAAGTGGATTTTGACTTTTCAAATCGATTTTTCCATCTAGTTAATATTTGATTATCTTGGAAACACGAGTCATTTTTTATGTGCTACTTAAAAATAAAGTTTAAGAGATAGCTTTTTGAAATAAACACTTTCATAATATCTAATTTTTTTAAAAAATATATAGAATCAATAAAAAAAGATTATTACTTCTTAAAATTTATATATTCATCATATCTACATAGAGAAATAAACACTTTCATAATTTTTACCAAATATTCTAATAAAATAAAAAGAATATATTCACTTCTTTAGTATAGATATAAAATCTTATATCATAAAAAACAATGAAATATGAAAATAACTTAATACTAAATCAGTTAAATAAAAATATCTTTATCATCATACGATAGTTTATTTTACTAAAAAGTGGAAAGAAATAATTTTTTAAAAATATAACAAGTTCATATGAATAAATTTTCTCTTTCTTGATGAGAGAGTAAATTTTTGTTTTTCAACCAAATTTTTTTTTTACTCTAAAAATAAGATTATATATTTTATTATAAACATAAAATTATTTCAATACCAAAAAATAATATTTTCTAGTTTTCTCTCAAATATGTCCAAAACTGTCGTAATTTGAATGCCACATGTTAGCAGACAAATCCAACGTTCATATAATTAAAAAGTTACAAGAAAAAAAAGGGAGAATTATATAGTCTTGCCGAAAGAAAAAAGAAAAAGAAAATAATAGGATAAATAGTCTCTTAAATCTGAAAGAGTACGTAACAAGTAACAGCGAAGAAACACAAAAGATTGAGAAAGAAAGACGGAAGACGATTCAGAAGCGATACAGAAGTTGCGTGAGAGCGTCAAGAAGAGACTACGTCCGTCCGAAATGGTAAGTTACGATTCCTTGGTTGAAGACTTTACGCTCGATGGAATCGGAGAGAGCGAAACGGCTTCATCTCATCAACCCTTCCTTGAAGTTACCAACGAACTTAAAGAAGAACAAGAAGACGAAAATGGAGAGACCCAAGACGAAAAAGTTGCCGATATCGAAGACTATATTCGTGATCCAACAACAAAGATTGAAGCCGATCTTCAGATTGGTGTTGAAGTCGGCAAGAACGCGAGAGAAGATCCTTCTCAGGCGGAAAATTCATTCAACTTGTCGGAAATGATATGTTGTAATATTCTTTGATTCTATAGATCGAATCGTTTCTTCAGGTTTTTTTGGTAAGTGTAAATCTTTTGAATTACGCTTTGCGATCTTGATTCGGATCTTGTGTACACTAGGGTTTAAGGATGGTTTAGGATTTACTTTCTCAGATCTTTACGGATCTTGTATTTCATGTGAATTGAGTTGTGGTTCTTGTTTCCAATCTACAGGTCTTGAAAATTCATCCATTTTCTCCACATCATTGTGTTATGCATCCAAGTAATGGTGTCGCATAAAGTCTTAGAATTTGGAGACGATGGCTATAAATTGCCTGTCAAGGCACGAGCTCCGAGATCATCTCGGGTAAATGGCTTTGCTTGCTGCTCGAGAGCGCAAGTTGGGTAAATGCGTGTGAAGATGACTGTGTAGCTGTACAAAATACTGTAAAGAAGGAGTTGTCGGCTGAAGAAAACCACCACGTAAACTTATCTGAAGACAACAATGCTTACCATGAGCCCAAGTGTGGTTCAGATCTCGTAATCACTTGTTGGTAGGTGAGAAAGTAGAGAATGAGGTGAAGGGTTTTGGTAACTTAGAGTGTTAGTGATTCTTGTAAAGTCAGAAACTTCAGTCAGGATCTTAAGCCGGGTGTGGATGATGAAGTGAAACCTCATGTTGTAGTTAGTATAGGTAGTAACACTAGCACCGAGGTCCCCATGGCTCTCGGGATGATGTAAATTTGTTTAGTAGAGAGATAAAGATGATGATGAAAACTTGTCTGTTCTGTGCCTCGTATTGGAGACAGAAGAATTAGGAAGATATTGGCATCTAGACCAATATTGGAAAGGAGATTGCTCAACAAGTGGTTTTGGTTTATTTCTTGCTGTTGTCTTTAATGATTGTGATTTTATTTTGGTACTTGCAGATGGTATCGCTCAAAGAGGAATTATTACTTGCACCATCATCAGAGAAATTATCCCATCAAGAAAAGGAAATACTTTGACAACGTTTCCGATTCGAATTCTGATGATTACCCTTTGCAAGCAAAAGCACATAAAAAGGTTACAAATATTGGCGTCTTCTCGTTCTTTTGTTAGGATGTTGCAAGTAACTGCCCTTCTGACTTCCCTGTCCGGGATCTCTTCACTGGATGTGGAGGCGCGTAGCCTCTGCTGTTATAACTCTTATGATGCTGTTACTATATCAGCTCTGATGATGATTATGGGTTAACACGAGACCGGTGAAATCTACGATTTATTTAATCAAGAAGAAACACAAGTGGAGTGTAAATAAGTGATGTCAAAGGTGTTTACAAAATGGAAAAGAAAGTTACAAAGAGTGAAGAAAATAAACCAAACTCTAATAAGCTGTCTCTGATAAGAGGTATAATATGTGTTAGTTTCAACAGCTTTGATGATGATGTTGATATTGTGGGGGTTCCTATCAGGTGTGGTGTGTTAAGGCTTTTTAGGCATACACTATAGCCGTAGATGTGTTTCCTTCTTCTTTGGCTCGTGGCTCGCCATGTGGCAGTCACCGAACAGAAGTGGATTGGATGTACTTGTGGGATCCTCTTTGAGTATCGAATTTTCAGGATCCTCGAGATGCTTTATGGTAAGTTCCTCATTTTTCTTTGGAGCTGCATAAGCCCTCTCTCGTCCAGCGTCTGTGACAAAGGGAGAATAACAACCAACATTGACTTCCTTACACTAATCAAAGTTCAAAGCTTTATACGATTTGCTTGAAACAGTGAGAAAGGTCAGAACAAACGAAAGAGGTGATAGTAGTAGTAGAATGAGGTTTCTAGGCAATAATTCCATTAATAACATACCTTTCCCTTTCTCTTCCTCTTCCTGGTTTGATAAAGCATCGGAAATCAAGCAAGCGCGAAGCTTGGCTTCCATGGAAACCAATCGCTATTTGATTACGAAGAAGAAGTACTGCAACTGCTCTCCATCTATATATCCCATTCACAGCAACTCAAAACCTGCAAACCTTTTTTTAGCTAACATCATCTCCACAATAATCCGTCGATTTTATTAAATAACGGATTTATCGCCGACCCAAATGACGACAATTTTGGTGGAGAAAGCGTTTTTGCGAAAAACGAAAATACAACGTTTTGACGAAAACGACCAGACCGCGTTTTAATGCCGGCCAAGCGACTGTGTTTTAGTGTAAAAGAAACGACGGCGTTTCAACCAAGATCAAAACGACGGCGTTTCGACGAAGCCCAAAACGACGGTGTTTCAACGAAGCCCAAAACGACGGCGTTTTACACGAAGCCCAAAACGGCGTTTTACAAGAAGCCCAAAACGACGGCGTTTCGACGAAGCCCAAAACGACGGCGTTCGACGAAGCCAAAAACGACGGCGTTTCGACGAAGCCAAAAACGACAGCGTTTTACACGAAGCCCAAAACGACGGCGTTTTACAAGAAGCCCAAAACGACGGCGTTTTACAAGAAGCCCAAAACGACGGCGTTTTCGACGAAACCCAAAACGACGGCGTTTCGACGAAGCCCAAAACGACGGCGTTTCGACGAAGCCCAAAACGACGGCGTTTCGACGAAGCCCAAAACGATGGCGTTTCGACGAAGTCCAAAACGACAGCGTTTTACACGAGCCCAAAACGACGGCGTTTTCGGCGAAGCCCAAAACGACGGCATTTTACACGAAGCCCAAAACGACGGCGTTTCGGCGAAGCCCAAAACGACGGCGTTTCAACCAAGACCAAAACGACGGCGTTTTACACGCAGCCCAAAACGATGGCGTTTTACAAGAAGCGCAAAACGACGGCGTTTCGACGAAGCCCAAAACGACAGCGTTTTATACGTGCCCAAAACGACGGCGTTTTACACGAAGCCCAAAACGACGGCGTTTTACAAGAAGCGCAAAACGACGGCGTTTCGCCGGATCCCAAAACGACGGCGTTTCGACGAAGCCAAAGACGACGGCGTTTTACACGAAGCCCAAAACAACGGCGTTTCGGCGAAGCGCAAAACGACGGCGTTTTACACGAAGCCCAAAACGACAGCGTTTTACACGAGCCCAAAACGACGGCGTTTTCGAGGAAGCCCAAAACGACGGCGTTTCGAGGAGACCCAAAACGACGGCGTTTCGGCGAGGCCCAAAACGACGGCATTTCGGCGAAGCCCAAAACGACGGCATTTCGAGGAGGCCCAAAACGACGGCGTTTCAGCGAGGCCCAAAACGACGGCATTTCGGCGAAGCCCAAAACGACGGCATTTTACACGAAGCCCAAAACGACGGCATTTCGGCGAAGCCCAAAACGACGGCGTTTCGGCGAAGCCCAAAACGACGGCATTTTACACGAAGCCCAAAACGACGGCATTTTGGCGAAGCCCAAAACGACGGCATTTTACACGAAGCCCAAAACGACGGCATTTCGGCGAAGCCCAAAACGACGGCGTTTCGGCGAAGCCCAAAACGACGGCATTTTACACAAAGCCCAAAACGACGGCATTTTACACGGAGCCCAAAACGACGGCGTTTTCGACGAAGCCTAAAACGACGGCGTTTTCGGCGAAGCCCAAAACGACGGCGTTTCGGCGAAGCCCAAAACGACGGCATTTTACACGAAGCCCAAAACGACGACATTTTGGCGAAGCCCAAAACGACAGCGTTTTACACGAAGCCCAAAACGACGGCGTTTTACAAGAAGCCCAAATCGACGGCGTTTCGACGAAGCCCAAAACGACGGCGTTTTCGGCGAAGCCCAAAACGACGGCGTTTCGGCGAAGCCCAAAACGACGGCATTTTACACGAAGCCCAAAACGACGGCATTTTGGCGAAGCCCAAAACGACGGCATTTTACACGAAGCCCAAAACGACGGCATTTCGGCGAAGCCCAAAACGACGGCGTTTCGGCGAAGCCCAAAACGACGGCATTTTACACGAAGCCCAAAACGACGGCATTTTACACGGAGCCCAAAACGACGGCGTTTTCGACGAAGCCCAAAACGACGGCGTTTTCGGCGAAGCCCAAAACGACGGCGTTTCGGCGAAGCCCAAAACGACGGCATTTTACACGAAGCCCAAAACGACGGCATTTTGGCGAAGCCCAAAACGACAGCGTTTTACACGAAGCCCAAAACGACGGCGTTTTACAAGAAGCCCAAATCGACGGCGTTTCGACGAAGCCCAAAACGACGGCGTTTTCGGCGAAGCCCAAAACGACGGCGTTTCGGCGAAGCCCAAAACGACGGCATTTTACACGAAGCCCAAAACGACGGCATTTTGGCGAAGCCCAAAACGACAGCGTTTTACACGAAGCCCAAAACGACGGCGTTTTACAAGAAGCCCAAATCGACGGCGTTTCGACGAAGCCCAAAACGACAGCGTTTTACACGAGACCAAAACGACGGCGTTTCGGCGAGGCCCAAAACGACGGCGTTTTACACGACAGCCGAAACGACGGCGTTTTACAAGAAGCCCAAAACGACGGCATTTTCGGCGAAGCCCAAAACGACGACATTTTACACGAAGCCCAAAACGACGGCGTTTCGACGAAGCCCAAAACGACGGCGTTTCGACGAAGCCCAAAACGACGGCGTTTCGACGAAGCCCAAAACGACGGCGTTTCGACGAAGCCCAAAACGATGGCGTTTCGACGAAGTCCAAAACGACAGCGTTTTACACGAGCCCAAAACGACGGCGTTTTCGGCGAAGCCCAAAACGACGGCATTTTACACGAAGCCCAAAACGACGGCGTTTCGGCGAAGCCCAAAACGACGGCGTTTCAACCAAGACCAAAACGACGGCGTTTTACACGCAGCCCAAAACGACGGCGTTTTACAAGAAGCGCAAAACGACGGCGTTTCGACGAAGCCCAAAACGACAGCGTTTTACACGTGCCGAAAACGACGGCGTTTTACACGAAGCCCAAAACGACGGCGTTTTACAAGAAGCGCAAAACGACGGCGTTTCGCCGGATCCCAAAACGACGGCGTTTCGACGAAGCCAAAGACGACGGCGTTTTACACGAAGCCCAAAACAACGGCGTTTCGGCGAAGCGCAAAACGACGGCGTTTTACACGAAGCCCAAAACGACAGCGTTTTACGCGAGCCCAAAACGACGGCGTTTTCGAGGAAGCCCAAAACGACGGCGTTTCGAGGAGACCCAAAACGACGGCGTTTCGGCCAGGCCCAAAACGACGGCATTTCGGCGAAGCCCAAAACGACGGCATTTCGAGGAGGCCCAAAACGACGGCGTTTCAGCGAGGCCCAAAACGACGGCATTTCGGCGAAGCCCAAAACGACGGCATTTTACACGAAGCCCAAAACGACGGCATTTCGGCGAAGCCCAAAACGACGGCGTTTCGGCGAAGCCCAAAACGACGGCATTTTACACGAAGCCCAAAACGACGGCATTTCGGCGAAGCCCAAAACGACGGCATTTTACACGAAGCCCAAAACGACGGCATTTCGGCGAAGCCCAAAACGACGGCGTTTCGGCGAAGCCCAAAACGACGGCATTTTACACGAAGCCCAAAACGACGGCATTTTACACGGAGCCCAAAACGACGGCGTTTTCGACGAAGCCCAAAACGACGGCGTTTTCGGCGAAGCCCAAAACGACGGCGTTTCGGCGAAGCCCAAAACGACGGCATTTTACACGAAGCCCAAAACGACGGCATTTTGGCGAAGCCCAAAACGACAGCGTTTTACACGAAGCCCAAAACGACGGCGTTTTACAAGAAGCCCAAATCGACGGCGTTTCGACGAAGCCCAAAACGACGGCGTTTTCGGCGAAGCCCAAAACGACGGCATTTTACACGAAGCCCAAAACGACGGCATTTTGGCGAAGCCCAAAACGACAGCGTTTTACACGAAGCCCAAAACGACGGCGTTTTACAAGAAGCCCAAATCGACGGCGTTTCGACGAAGCCCAAAACGACGGCGTTTCGACGAAGCCCAAAACGACAGCGTTTTACACGAGACCAAAACGACGGCGTTTCGGCGAGGCCCAAAACGACGGCGTTTTACATGACAGCCGAAACGACGGCGTTTTACAAGAAGCCCAAAACGACGGCATTTTCGGCGAAGCCCAAAACGACGACATTTTACACGAAGCCCAAAACGACGGCGTTTCGACGAAGCCCAAAACG
This sequence comes from Iljinskaea planisiliqua, assembly GCA_900108845.1. Lineage (NCBI taxonomy): Eukaryota > Viridiplantae > Streptophyta > Magnoliopsida > Brassicales > Brassicaceae > Iljinskaea > Iljinskaea planisiliqua. The sequence goes on from FNXX01000008.1 coordinate 3,981,231, forward strand.
ACGGCGTTTCGACGAAGCCCAAAACGACGGCGTTTCGACGAAGCCCAAAACGATGGCGTTTCGACGAAGTCCAAAACGACAACGTTTTACACGAGCCCAAAACGACGGCGTTTTCGGCGAAGCCCAAAACGACGGCATTTTACACGAAGCCCAAAACGACGGCGTTTCGGCGAAGCCCAAAACGACGGCGTTTCAACCAAGACCAAAACGACGGCGTTTTACACGCAGCCCAAAACGACGGCGTTTTACAAGAAGCGCAAAACGACGGCGTTTCGACGAAGCCCAAAACGACAGCGTTTTACACGTGCCCAAAACGACGGCGTTTTACACGAAGCCCAAAACGACGGCGTTTACAAGAAGCGCAAAACGACGGCGTTTCGCGGATCCCAAACGACGGCGTTTCGACGAAGCCAAAGACGACGGCGTTTTACCGAAGCCAAACAACGGCGTTCGGCGAAGCGCAAAACGACGGCGTTTTACACGAAGCCCAAAACGACAGCGTTTTACACGAGCCCAAAACGACGGCGTTTTCGAGGAAGCCCAAAACGACGGCGTTTCGAGGAAACCCAAACGACGGCGTTTCGGCGAGGCCCAAAACGACGGCATTTCGGCGAAGCCCAAAACGACGGCATTTCGAGGAGGCCCAAAACGACGGCGTTTCAGCGAGGCCCAAAACGACGGCATTTCGGCGAAGCCCAAAACGACGGCATTTTACACGAAGCCCAAAACGACGGCATTTCGGCGAAGCCCAAAACGACGGCGTTTCGGCGAAGCCCAAAACGACGGCATTTTACACGAAGCCCAAAACGACGGCATTTCGGCGAAGCCCAAAACGACGGCATTTTACACGAAGCCCAAAACGACGGCATTTCGGCGAAGCCCAAAACGACGGCGTTTCGGCGAAGCCCAAAACGACGGCATTTTACACGAAGCCCAAAACGACGGCGTTTTACAAGGAGCCCAAAACGACGGCGTTTTCGGCGAAGCCCAAAACGACGGCGTTTCGGCGAAGCCCAAAACGACGGCATTTTACACGAAGCCCAAAACGACGGCATTTTGGCGAAGCCCAAAACGACAGCGTTTTACACGAAGCCCAAAACGACGGCGTTTTACAAGAAGCCCAAATCGATGGCGTTTCGACGAAGCCCAAAACGACGGCGTTTTCGGCGAAGCCCAAAACGACGGCGTTTCGGCGAAGCCCAAAACGACGGCATTTTACACGAAGCCCAAAACGACGGCATTTTGGCGAAGCCCAAAACGACGGCGTTTTACACGAAGCCCAAAACGACGGCGTTTTACAAGAAGCCCAAAACGACGGCGTTTCGACGAAGCCCAAAACGACGGCGTTTTACACGAAGCCAAAACGACGGCGTTTCGGCGAAGCCCAAAACGACGGCGTTTTCACGAAGCCCAAAACGACGGCGTTTTACAAGAAGCCCAAAACGACGGCATTTTCGCGAAGCCCAAAACCGACGTTTTACACGAAGCCCAAAACGACGGCGTTTCGACGAAGCCCAAAACGACGGCGTTTCGACGAAGCCCAAAACGACGGCGTTTCGACGAAGCCCAAAACGACGGCGTTTCGACGAAGCCAAAACGACGGTTTTACACGAGCCCAAAACGACGGCGTTTCGGCGAAGCCCAAAACGACGGCATTTTACACGAAGCCCAAAACGACGGCGTTTCGGCGAAGCCCAAAACGACGGCGTTTAACCAAGCCAAAACGACGGCGTTTTACACGCGCCCAAAACGACGGCGTTTTACAAGAAGCCAAAACGACGGCGTTTCGACGAAGCCCAAAACGACGCGTTTTACACGAAGCCCAAAACGACGGCGTTTTACACGAAGCCCAAAACGACGGCGTTTTACAAGAGCCAAAACGACGGCGTTTCGCGAAGCCCAAAACGACGGCGTTTCGACGAAGCCCAAAACGACGGCGTTTTACACGAAGCCCAAAACGACGGCGTTTCGGTGAAGCCAAAACGACGGCGTTTCACGAAGCCCAAAACGACGCGTTTTACACGAAGCCCAAAACGACGGCGTTTTACGAAGCCCAAAACGACGGCGTTTCGACGAAGCCCAAAACGACGGCGTTTTCGGCGAAGCCCAAAACGACGGCGTTTCGGCGAAGCCCAAAACGACGGCATTTTACACGAAGCCCAAAACGACGGCATTTTGGCGAAGCCCAAAACGACGGCGTTTTACACGAAGCCCAAAACGACGGCGTTTTACGAAGCCCAAAACGACGGCGTTTCGACGAAGCCCAAAACGACGGCGTTTTACACGAGCCCAAAACGACGGCGTTTCGGCGAAGCCCAAAACGACGGCGTTTTACACGAAGCCCAAAACGACGGCGTTTTACAAGAAGCCCAAAACGACGGCATTTTCGGCGAAGCCCAAAACGACGGCATTTTACACGAAGCCCAAAACGACGGCGTTTCGACGAAGCCCAAAACGACGGCGTTTCGACGAAGCCCAAAACGACGGCGTTTCGCGAAGCCCAAAACGACGGCGTTTCGACGAAGCCAAAACGACGCGTTTTACACGAAGCCCAAAACGACGGCGTTTTCGGCGAAGCCCAAAACGACGGCATTTTACACGAAGCCCAAAACGACGGCGTTTGGCGAAGCC